>OX596074.1:60547088-61747088 GCA_951394005.1 Protophormia terraenovae | reverse complement strand
AGCCGAATTACTGTACGGGACCCAATTGCGTTTGCCAGGAGAATTCTGGTTACAGAGTACATCAAACAGAATTTGTACAAAAACTGCGTCATGCAATGATTGATCTACGGTGTCCTGAGCCAACATGGCACTCAAGCAAAAGTCACTACGTAAATCCAGATTTACATAAATGCAATTTTGTTTTCGTAAGAATAGAACCAACATATGAAGGTCCTTTCGAAGTTAAAAAATGTTACAAAAAATATATCATAATTTGCAAGTTTTTGAGGAAACCCAACAAAAGCAAAATCAACACCGATTATTACCCGGTACGGAAGGTGCGTAAAATTTCCAAATTTTTCTAAGTGGCTAGCTTCTGCGTTACTTAGAAAAATTTGGGGGTATTTGAGCAGTTATACTTACAGTATTCAAAATTTATATTCAAATTTTACTTAACGTTAAATTTATCTTTCATATTTACGATTTGTTACAACCCTGTAATTATAGAATACAACATTGCACAGTGGGGCCAAAAGCAAAATAAATGGTAATAAGCCTGGATCTTTGAAACTACTGAACCAATTTAGATGAAACATCGATAGAGGAGGAGTTACACTTTCAGAATATTGTTGGCTAGATTGTATAGCTGGAGCACGGACGCCGCACAGTGTGCGATTCTAAAAATGAAATGGAAATAATTATGGAACTTCGAAACGGCTGCTCCGATTTCAATGAAATTTCACATGGTGATAGTAGAGTTTCTTGTTTCATTAAAAACAAATAGAAAAGTTGAAATTTTGAAAGAATATTTACGGAGTCAAAAAAAAAAAAATTGATTTTTTTCCTTTTTTTGCCAAAAAAGTTGTTCTTTCCTTTTTCTGATATATGTATACAAATTTTCTTAAGTAACATATATAATATTTATATTTTTTCTGAAAGATAACTAAACACAAAATACTTAAAATACACAAAATCGATTTTTGGGAGAACCAGGGTTTCCCAAATTTGACCTTTTTTTTACTAATTTAGAATTTTCGCCTTAATTTCTAAAATCGCAAAGCTGGAATAAAAAAAGTTATACTTTTTATTTTTTTCGCAATAGAAATTTTTGCTCCCCGGTATCTGTTGGAAAGATCTAGCAAAAAAAATTAAAAATCCCATACTTGTAAATTTTTTAAAGTTTTTTGGGAATTACGGGATTTTTGTAGACAAATCTAAAAAAGTGAATAGCGCTTTGAATTAAGCATCAAAAAATCTAATAGTTTGTGAAATCTCATTCAAAAATATTCATTAACAAGAATTTTGTTACATAACACAGTGGGGCAGAAACGAAATTTTTTGGAAATAAATCTGTAACTTCTGATCGGCTAGTAGGCTTTGTATGAAATTTGTTTTCAATATTAAGTTTGGAAGGGGGACCGAACAGAAGCCTCGTGGGTGGAGCAAAGTTGGGTACCTCTGAAATACAAAAAATTGTAAAAGTGACGCCTTTTTGTGTTTTTTTTTTTGCCAAAAAACTATCTACACTCTTTTATCTCTAAAATAAAATTATCTTTAATAGCATATAATAATGTTATACTTTTCTGAAAGGTATTTTCACAGAGAAAAACAAGCCCAATAACTCAAATGGTCAAGGTACACAGCCTCCCGAATTTGACCCATTTTATATGAAAGTTTTGAATTTAGTCAATATTTTCTCAAATCCCAAAGCACGAATCGACAAACGGAATCTGTAATATGTTGTTAAAAGTTTTCAATCAAAATCTACGGGACTTCGGAAAAATGTGGATTTTATAGCCAAGAATGTGAAAAAATCCATTTTTGGGATTTTAGGCATTTTTTGGGGGAATTGTGGGATTCCTTTTATGAAAATCTTAAAGTTTTTTTCACTTTCTCATTTTATACAATAAGGTCTACATTCACTGAAAACTTCGTTAAGATACTTTAATAGCAAAGATTTTATTATTGATAAAATATGTATAGTTTTTTACAAAAATTTTAATTTAATTCCAAAAATCCGAAAAAGTATAAACTCGATTTTTTTCATTTAAACTACATTGCTTAGCTGACATCATTCTTCGTTATGCAGAAAAATATTGAAATCAATATATTTTACAGAACCTAAACTATGCCACATTAAAGTTTATTAAGTCACGGAAAATTCCACTCAAAAACTATAAGAGATAAATAGGACATGCAAACATTTTTTTTGTAGGCCTTAACAGTGTCTACAACAATGTATAATAATATTTGAAATTGGAAGAGAAACACAAACTTGGCAAGCGATTAAAAAAATTATATTTTTGAGCATCTTTAGCTCCGCTCCTGAGGGGTCTGTACGGTCCCCCTTTCAAACTTAACATTGTACTCTCCTCTGCTATGCCTATATCAAATTTCATGCAAAACCAACCAGCCGATCAGAAGTTACAGATTTATTTCCAAAAAATTTCGATTCTGCCCCACTGTGCAATTGTGTACAAGGGTCGGCAGTCATCAAATGGCCTTCCAATATTTGAACTAAATAATAATTAAAATTGTTAAATGAACTACAATTTCATTCAATAAAATATACCGAATATACAAATTTTTAACTTTTTTTTTATTTGTTTCGAGCTGTAAACCCGCTACTTCGTTAGCGGAACTTTTTTATGAAAACCATACTGTATAATAAATTTAAACTAAGATTCTAAACTCCCTTGGGAACATTTTTAATAATGGTGTTATGTCATCCATAAATAACAATATCTCTTTAAAATCAGATGAAAATTGTAGAACATTCAAGAAGTACTATTAGAAGAACGATAAAAGGTTCCACAAAGTCCCTTCTTATGGATTCGCATTCATTTAGGACTACATATCTTTAATTTCATGTTTCTAGATTCATAATTATCGATACTTCAAAAAGTACCATTAGAAGTACAAAAAAGTACCACAAAGTCCCCTCTTATGGATTCTTATTCATTGAGCACCATATGGATTCCCATTCATTTTGGACCACATATCCTTATTTCATGTTTCTAAAATTAAAAAAGTACCATTAGAAGAACAAAAAAGTCCCCTCTTATGGATTCTCATTAACTAAGGACCACATATCCCTAATTTCATGTTTCTAGGTTCATAATTATAGAAAATTCAAAAGGTACCATTAGAAGAACGAAAAAGTACCACAAAAACCTCTATTATGGATTCTTAGGTTAGGTTAGGTTAAATGGGTTGCTGTAGCTATTGAGTATGAAACAGCTCACTTGGGTCCTATTGGTCCCATTGTGTCACCCTTAGGATCACGTGGAAGTTTCACATGTCCTCAAAGAGGTTCGGATCGAACCAGCATGACGCACGTATAAAGGATCTGATCTGTTTTATGTCGATCATAGACAGATCAGATAACGCATGCAGAAACGGACTACCAAGTTCCGTAGCCCTAATATCTGTAAGAGCAGGACAGTGACATAGAAGATGCTCCACTGTCTCTTCCTCATCTAAGCAACTTCTACAAAAGTCGTTATAAGGGAGTACTAATCTCCTAGCGTGCGCACCGGCTACCCAGTGCCCTGTGACAGTTGCTACAAGTATCCGTAGCTGACGCCTAGGCAATCCCAGAATATAGTTCGATCGCAAGTGATCGTACTGGGGCCATATACTTCTCGAGGTGGAGCATGTGGACTCATCTGTCCATCTTTGCTGAGCCATCCTCGATAAATACTGCAGTATCATAGATCTGCAAGATGACAGCGGCACACCTACCAGTTGGTCAGTTTCCCCATTTCGAAGGTGGGAACCAATCCTGGCTAGTTCGTCCGCAACAGTGTTGCCCAGGATGTTTGAGTGACCCCTTACCCAGATCAACTCTAGGTTTGAATGTCTCGCCATCTCATTTAGAGATGTCCGGCATTCATTTACCAGTCTGGATGTCGAGAGGACACCAGAGAGAGATTTAATCGCTGGCTGGCTATCGGTACAGATTTGAATATTCACTCCAAATATCCTATAGTACATTAGCCAATTTGCCGCTCTCTTAATGGCCGAGATTTCCGCCTGTAGGGCGCTACAATGATCCGGCAATTTAAAGGAAATGCGCTTTCCATATAAAGGAATGAAAATACCCCCCCCCCCCCCCAACCCCCTCAGCAGATTTAGACCCATCAGTGTAAACTTCAACCGTTTCATCTCCTATGGTAGGATCAGCAGAAGTTGACACTGAGAAGCCTCTGTCAAGAAAGGGTTTAGGAATACAATAGTCAATATTGTCAGGGATGTCCTCCATAATTCCCAGGATGGACGCATGGCCATAGTTCCTACTGTTCCATGCACATATAGAGTTGAGCCTAGTCGCCGACATGATAGCGATTTGTTTGGCCATTAGATCAACAGGCAACCAGTTCATTAAAACGAATAATGCCCTGGATGGTGTTGTACGAAGCGCGCCCGTAATTAATAGCGCTGAGCTACGCAGAACTTTATCAAATATTCCGCAAAAGGTGGGTTTCTCCATCGCCCTCCACCATACTAACGCTCCATACATAAGTATGGGCTTAATTACCATATCGAAGAGCCATTTCGTGTTCCTAGGATTTAAACCCCATGACTTACCTATGGCCTTCCTACACATATAAAGGGCAATATTTGCCTTTGACGCCCTAGCCTGGACATTCTGGTGCCAGGATAGTTTGGAGTCCAGTATGATACCCAGGTACTTCGCACTATCAGACACCTTTAGTTCAATCCCGTTTAGGCAGGGAAGTGGGAAAGAAGGGATTTTGTATCTCCTTGAAAAGAGAACTAATTCCGTCTTGCCTGGATTCACGCTGAGGCCACTAGCTATACTCCATTTACTGAGTAGGCCTAGCGCAGTTTGTAAGCGGTGAGATATGGTATCTAGGAATTTTCCAGATACAGCAACCGCAACATCGTCTGCATAAGCGACAGTTTTGTACTTCAAGGAATCTAGTTCCAAGAGCAAAGTGGAGATAAAACTCCCCCTTGTGGAGTGCCCCTGTTCGCCACTCTATAAGTGGTAGCCGCACCCATACTGGAGATAATGACCCTATTGGTAAGAAGTCTCCATATGATGCTAATAATCGACTGATGTATACTCAGTCTTTCCAGAGCCAATTTAATTGCCTCTGGTATCACATTATTGAAAGCTCCTTCTATATCAAGAAAGGCCACTAATGCATATTTCTTATGCTCGAGAGCATTTTCAACATACCCTACAAGCGAATGTAACGCCGTCTCAACCGATTTGCCTTTCATATAGGCGTGTTGGGACGCTGATAAAAGGTTGGGGTCAATTGTCCTACGAAGATGCAGGTCAATCAGCCTTTCCAGTGTCTTCAAAAGGAAGGACGATAGACTGATAGGTCTGAAATCCTTCGGTTTCGTGTGGGAAGTCTTTCCTCCTTTAGGAATAAAGACCACCTTACATCTAGTCCATGACTCAGGGATATATGAGCGTGATAAACAAGCCGAGTAGATCCGAAGAAGCCATGGAGCTATAATATCCGCATTATGCTGCAAGTCTGCAGGAATAATGCCATCTGGGCCCGGGGATTTAAAGGGGGCAAAGCTGTTCAAGGCCCATTTTAGCTCATCTTCTGTGATCCGAATCTGAGCGTCGTTAGGGTCCTCAGAATCATCCGCAGTATGCTCCGTTATAGGGAGACTGCCAGGAAAGTGCGTATCCATTAAGACATCTAAGGTCTCTTGGCCGCTTGTTGTCCAGCTGCCACAAGGTTTCTGAATGTAACTTGGGACAGAAGGGGATGACGCCAGAATTTTGCGTAAACGACTTGTCGCGGAATGACCTTCCACGCCGCTACAGAAGGCTTTCCAAGATTTACGTTTCGCATTTCTGATTAGGTTCTTAAACCTATTGACTGAGGATTTGTACGCTGACAAGTTGCCCAGTCTTTTCGCCTCATTAAATAAACGGCGACATTCTTTACGAGTGTCACCTATTTCGGAGTTCCACCAGTGTGGTTTACTCCTTCCTTTATAGACCTTAGGTCTACAAGCCACAGAGGTCGCCCTATCGAAAGCGTTATTTATCATTTCGACAGAGGATTCAATATCCCGACTAGTACAAATGGTCGGTGGGTTAGGGAGGAGTTGGGACAGAATGTCATGTTGCTCTATCCAATTTGTTTTCCTCCTATTTGAAATCGGGTTGGCCCCAGGTAAATGGACCTCCAAATTGAAGTCAATATACATGTGATCCGAAAATGAGCAGTCATTTGAGACTTTAAATTCCCTGATCATATTAAAATGCTTAGTGCTTACTAGCGTAATATCGAGAACCTCCCTTCTATTAGAAACTACAAAGGTTGGTTCCTTACCAATGTTCAACACATCTAAACTACTACAAAGGATAAAGTTAAAAATAGACTCACCCCTTGCATTTGTATCCGAGCTTCCCCAAACGATATGGTGGGCGTTGGCGTCAGCTCCAATCACGAGCGGGATATTTCTCTCATTTGCCGCCTTGGTTATTGCGCGAACTTTTGCATTCGGTGGTGGTTCGCTGTAATCATGGGCCATGTAACTGGAGACAATATATACGGTGCCACAAGTTGTCTCCAAGGCAGCTACAACCGTATCTTCGTCACTGAAATCAGAGAGAATGAAGATACTAAGTTTCCTGCTTGCTACAATGCAAGATCGAATCTTACCTGACCCTGCAGCGTGTAGCAGCATATAATCTTTCGCACGAAGTCCGCAAACTCTGTCACTTGCGATCCAGGGTTCTTGGACAAGTGCAAGCTCCTCGCCTCTTTCAGCCATCCGGAGCATCAACGCAGCCGAAGCTGCTTTAGAGTGGTGAAGATTAACTTGCGTTATCTTCACCATTGTCATTTTTGTGGATGATTGTGACGTTGACGTCATCTTGGTCCGAGTCCAAGAGGGCGTCTTCGTCAACTACTTCGTCCACCCGTTCAAAAAATTCACCCACAAACTCAGAGTTTGAATGAGTGTCCTCTTGAGCGAGAGAACTAGTAGTCTCCTCACATGACATTGCTTCCGGAGTCGGCTCATTACCGTCCTGAATCGGTTTGTCTCTGTCGTCTCCTCGGTAGACCTGTAGAAAGATAGACTCGAAACCGTAGTATATCTTTCCACTTTTCTCACGGAGAGACGGCAGGGACTCCTTATTCATTACGATAACAATCCTTCTGGATGCTCCGTCGGATTCGGAGACTCTGGTCACCTTCCAATCGCTTGTAGGGATCTCAGGGTTTCCAAATCGAATGAGTTCCATTATCTCCTCAGGTTTGGACGGTTCATCCGGTATGCGGGCCATGGCTCTAGGCCGACGTGGAATCTCGTCAATAGAGACCACGTCGAGTCTAGTGCCTTCCAATAAGCCTTCTAAAAGAGCGATCGCCTGCTTCAAGAGCAGGGCCGATCGTTCGTTTGAGCAGGCCATTAGCTTTACTCGGCTGCGATACCATCCAGCATCATCGCATTGAGGGGAGGGTCCTGGGTTCTCCTTTAGAACCTTCCAAAACACTCCCATCAGCTTCTTACGAACTAGGTCCCAATTTGCGTGGGAGATAGCGCAGTCGACATCGCTCCTATCGATGACAGCTCGTATGAGATGACCTTTGGCCACTTCGCTGAACGATTTGTCCATCGGATTGTAGGGCTTCGGACGTTTAGTCCCGGGCTGATGGCCTTGCAGCTGTGCCTCCTCCTCCGACCTTTGCCGTTTAGGCGCGTCTTTCGACGTAGGAGATGGTTTTCGCTGCAATTCTGCCATTAACGATTTGGCCCAATTTAGGGAAACTAGTTCCTCTGGGGTTAGGGATTCGGCTGGCTTTTTACCAAGGCGATCCAGGAAACGCTCGGCGGCACGCCGTCTTAAAAAGGCCCTTCTTGCAGGTGTTATGTGCCTTTGGGACGAATTATTGCCCGAGTGGGCTGGAGGCACAGATCCAGAGCTCGAAGGCAAGTTCGCAGCTCCTTTACTGGCGGGGGGTGGTGATACTTGGGAACTCGAAATCTTGTTCGCAGTTCCCTTGTTCACAGAAGGCACTGGGTTTACTGCAGCTCGAGATAATTTCGAGCTAGCAGCTCCCGAAGCAGGGGTTTTCGCCGGTCCTTTGCCGGCGCGGGCCAGGGCAGCTTTGGAGGTGCTTGGTTTGACATCCAGAGGCACCTCACTGCTTTTGCTTCCAGATTTGGAAGCTTTAATACCGCAGTTGGTGGGTTTACCACCTGCTGCTTTTTGTTGGACACTAGTAGCCTGCAGATTAGCCTGGCCCGGTGTCTTCACCAGACTAACCTGAACCTCAGTAGCTCTCGATTCACCACGGCCCGAGGTTGGCACCGTGGGAATAGGGTCTCCGGAGATTATGAGGCCCCCGACCGGATACATGGGGCACGATTCCTTTTTAGACATTCAGACTTTTCGGACGTTTGCATTTTATACTTGCTGCCAAGTTTCGTTTCTGCCGCCCCACTGGGGTCAAACAGACCACCAAGCCGCCCACTGTGGGAACAGACGCTGGTGGATTTTGACAAACACTGGACGTGTGGACAGGTGGATCCCTAGATCCAGCGGACTTGTTCCCCGAGAAGTCCATTCCTGGCAAGAATGGAAAAGCTTCCAGGGGAAACGTCTGATAGCCGCCCCATAGGGAAAAACAACGCTATCAGACAAAGGGGGGGTAGTTCTTAGTTCGTGCTCACCATTCTTACTCATTTAAGATCTCATATCTTTAATTTCATGTTTCTGGGTTAAATATTATAGAAAATTCAAAAAGTACCATTAGAAGAACAAAAAACAAAACGAAAAAGTACCACAAAGTCCTTTCTCTTGACCCACAGGACATGTATCTTTAAGTACCACAAATTCCACTCTTGTGAACTCTTATCTACATTTTCTTAATTTCATGTTTCAATGTTTAATGTAATTGAAAATTCATTATTAAATTTGAATAAAATGTAATTTCCCGCCTTTACCCCTTTTTTGGTACTTTTTTTTCACCCATCGAAGTATCAAAAATTTTATTCCAATAAATATCTAAATTGTTGTAGTATCCCATATTAAAATATTCATGAATATTTCAATGAATATAAAAAAATGTTTTATGAAAAAAGTAGTAAAAACTGGTACGATTTTTACCCCTTAAACATTTGAATTTCTAAAAAGTACCAAATTTATATTTCTCATTTTTTGATATGTTATGAATACGACATGAATTTTATCTGTATGTTGATTAGTTTCAAAAATACATATGGTGCCAAAAAAGTACCAAAATACTGTTTTTACCCGTTTTCCCCCTAAAACGGACGATTTTGAAAAAAGTACCAGACACCTGTCCAATTGTTTTTTAAATGAATAACGATAACTATTCAACTTTTTTTGTATCATCATTAGTTTGCGAGTTAAAAGGTTACCGATTTTACACGTTTTTACCCTTTTTTACCCCCTAAACATTCGAATTTCCAAAAATCCCGTCTTAGTGGATCTATATGGAGGGAGACCACCTACGTTCCAAATTTCGTCTCTCTAGCTTCAGCCGTTTGGGCTGTGGGATGATGAATCAGTCAGTCATTCAGTCAGTCAGTCAGTAACGTTACTCTTTTATATATATAGAAGATTTCTTGTTACGGCATTATCATGAGCGGAGTTATCATTCATATAAAAATGAGTCAAAATTGGCCAAATTATTTGAAATCATAAATTTGTAATGCTTCAATTGCAAACACAAAAACACCAATATACACTTGTTGTACATCAATTTTTAGGAAATTTTGTCTTCTTTTGAAATGTGTATAAAATTTTACAATACGAAAATTTGTTAAAGACTTTTTGCAAAAAACACTGAGAAAGGATGGATTTGTGATTTTTTGCATATCTTAATATCTCTTAAACAAAAAGAGATAATATAGGCATGCGACGATGTTTTTTTTAGATATCAGCTAGGAGAATCCTCCCATATAAAAATCTTTGAAATCGGTTCAGAAATAAGGAATCAGGATCGTTTTTTATAAATTTTATACCCGAGGTGTCCAACTTTGGAACCCTGTGGACTCGCTTCCTGTAAGTCTATTTGGTCCAAGCTTAAAACTTAAACTTGCCTACACCTCTATTATCACCAAGTGAAATTTGATTGAAATCGGAGCAGTCGTTCCAAAGTTCTATAATTATTTCCATTTCATTTTTTGAATCGCACACTGTGCGTATATAAATTTAAATTTTGTATGAAATTGACTATGAACGTTAACAAAAAAACCGGCTAATACAAAAAGATATACTATCGGGGGTGGGAAGTCGGTAACTTTTTTTCTTATAAAATTCAGGGATGGGAAATCGCAAAATTTGTATTTGTACCAATCATAGTAGATAGTTCTGTTAGATAATTCATATATTGTAATAGGATATGTTTGTTTATTTTGTTTCCAGGTAAGTGGTTAGGTAAGCAGTTCATGTGAAAAAGCTAAATTGTTGAATCTCGTTTCCGCGAGTTGTGAGAACGTGTGCGAAAAAATTTCAAGTGAAATTTAATATTTTTGTTTACAGTTTTGTTGGAGTTGTAGATTATGTGAATCATCATGTAATTGTTCTTATGTTTTAATATTGCTAATTATGAAGATGCAAATGCGGTTTTTTTTTTATATGCATAAAATAACCTTGTATAAGATCTTTGACTTTAATGAAAAATATTTTTGATTTTTTGATGGTCATGGATAATTTGTTCTTAATGTCATATTAGAGGAAAATTATGTGGACTTTTAGGTTTAAAGGATTAATTCTTTAATTAGCTTTTTTGAAAGGAAATGTTCAGTGGGATATTTTTTTATATTTTTACGAATTTGAATACCCATATCTTTGCAAATATTACAAAAATAAGTACAAAAATCGATCTTTAAAAAAATATACGTGTCATATAAATATTTATGTGATTGGCTGTATATTTGTATTTTATGTTTTAATATTAAGTAGGAAAGGTTTTTGACTTTAATGATGAAATACATTTTCTGATTTTGTTAGGTATTATCATACATAGTTATTTAAAAATTATTGAAGTAAATGCATTAATATTCTAACAAAAATTTGTTTACTGTATAAATGAATGAGGTTTGAAGGGGCTTTGTTTAAGGGGTTATAGTCTACGAATTACTATAAAAATATCCCATTGAAAACTATATTTTTGGGGAAAAGTCATATCACGATTTCTTATTTTATTTTTTATTTAACTTCTTGCTATTTATATTAAAATTTATAAAAAAAATTTAAAGTCTCTAGATTAAAAAACTGTATAAATTTGTCCCTACCAGGGACCGTAACAGTTATGACTTTTATAATAGAAGTCCGGAAATAACAGTTATTTTTTGATTTTTATTTTTTTGAGCAGAAATAAGTTATTTTTTGATTTTTATTTTTTGAGCAGAAATAAGTTATTTTTTGATTTTTATTTTTTTCGAGCAGATATAAAAGTTATTTTTTGATTTTTATTTTTTCGAGCAGAAATAAAAGTTAGTTTTTGATTTTTATTTTTTCGAGCAGATATAAAAGTTATTTTTTGATTTTGATTTTTTCGAGCAGAAATAAAAGTTATTTTTTGATTTTTATTTTTTCGAGCAGAAATAAAAGTTATTTTTTGATTTTTATTTTTTCGAGCAGATATAAAAGTTATTTTTTGATTTTTATTTTTTTCGAGCAGATATAAAAGTTATTTTGTAATTTTTATCATCTTTAAAACTAGTTATTAAGAAACCAAAAATATTCATCATCACACAGATTGAACGCCTGTAGCTAGAGCAATGAATTGTAGAACTTAGGTGGGTCTTCCTTTATATAAATCCACTAAGACGGGATTTTTTGGAAATTTGTTTGCTTAAGGGCTAAAACGGTAACCTTATATGTTCAAACTAATAATACCAAAAAAAAGTTTAAAAAATAATCGTACAGGTGTCTGGTACCTTTTTGAAAATCGGCCCTGTTTTGGAGAATACGGGTAAAAACCGTATTTTGATACTTTTTTGACATGAAATTTGGTACCTAATAATACATGGATACAAGAATTGAAAAAGGTGGACTTTGAGGTACTTTTTTTTCTAATGGTACTATTTTAATTTATATAATATTTAACTTAGAAACATGAAATTAGAGATATTTGGTCCTAAAGAAATGAAAATCTCCTAAAGGAAAATTTATGGTACTTTTTCAATCATCCAATAGTTCTTTTTAAATTGACTATAATATTTTACTTAGAAACATAAAATAAAAGATATTTGGTCCTAAACAAATGAGAATATCTTTAAAAGGGTTTAATGGCACCTTTTCGTTCTTCTAATGGTACCTTTTTTCTGTAATATTTAACTTAGAAACATGACATTTAAAGTATTTGGCCCTAAATAAATGAAAATCTCTAAATTGGAAAGTTATGGTACTTTTCCAAACATCCAATGGTACTTTTTGGATTTTTCTATAATATTTAACTTAGAAACATGAATTTAAAGATATTTAGTCCTAAACAAATGAAAATCTCTTAGAGGGGACTTTGTGGATCTTTTTTATTCTAATAATACTACTTAATTTTTTTAAATAATGTATATTGACACGTGTAATAATAAGTATAATAAGGAATTGAGACTTTTTATCTCTTGATATGCTATATTTTTACATTAACTTTTCACACATTATGAAGCTCAGTATATAGTTTTTCAGTTACTTTTTCTGTACCAATTCGTTTTTTCAATAATGCCAAAAATTTAAATAATGTTGTAGAAAAAGTGTCTATGACGTTTTATAAAAGAGTCAAGTTTCAGGGAACATACAGATTGAGATGAATACTTTTAAAGAAGTGGACGTTAAATATGGGGGTGTCATCGGATGAGATTCTGTTATATCTTTTATTTTCTTATAAGATACACCAAGTTTTATTTTGATGGTTATCCCAATTTGCGTATAACGACACCACGAAGATTAGCTAATGTATTTACGTAAAGTAGATGAATTTCCACTGCGGCTCGTATCATACAATGTCTCTACACAAAGTTTAATTTTGTAATGACAGATCAAAAATTTAATATTGTTATCTAAAGTAGGCGTTGGGAACAATGAATATATATTTTGTATAGTATCAATTATATGCCAAAAATCATGAACATCGCGTCTGAAGTAACGTAATAAATTGAAAAAATTACCTTTTTAAAATGCTATAGATTATCATATGGTCGGACTTGACCGACTATATCTATTTCGTTTTTTAGTGTATAGAAATGTGACTATAAGGAATTGGGAATTATCATCCATAAATAACCATCTCTTTTTTCATGTGTCTATGTTAATTATTATAAAAAAATCGAGTAGTATTATTAGAATGATAAAGTACCACAATGAAAAAGTACCACAATCCTTTAAGATTTTCATTTGTTTAGAACTAAATATTCCTAATATCATGTTTCTAAGTTAAATATTATATAAAAACCAAAAAGTACCACAAAGAAGAAAAGAAGTACCACAAAGTTCCCTCTTATGTATTCTCATTCATATATGACCAAATATCTCTAATTTCATGTTTCTAAGTTAAATATTATATAAAAACCAAACAAGTACTATAAGAAAGAAAAAAGTACCACGAAGAATAACCAAAAAGTGCCATTAGAAGAACAAAAAAGTACCATAAAGTCTCCTTGTGGGTTCTCATTTATTTAGGACCAAATATATTTTATTTTATGTTTCTAGGTTAATACACTATATAAAGTGCAATATGTACCATCAAAGCCGTTTTTAACCCTTAAACAATCAAATCTCCAAAAAAATCCCGTCTTAGTGGATTTATATGAAGGAAGACCCACCTAAGTTCTACATTTCATTGCTCTAGCTCATAAAAATAAAAATCAAAAAATAACTTTTATTTCTGCTCGAAAAAATAAAAATCAAAAAATAACTTTTATTTTTGTTCAAAAAAATAAAAATCAAAAAATAACTTTTATTTCTGCTCAAAAAAATAAAAATCAAAAAATAACTTTTATTTCTGCTCGAAAAAATAAAAATCAAAAAATAACTTTTATATCTGCTCGAAAAAATAAAAATCAAAAATTTAAAAAGCATAGTACTATAAGAAAGTCGAGCACATAACGATCACAATGGTGTATATAAATGTGTTGTACGATATTTCGTTATAACTGCTTTTTTTGCTTCAAAATTTAAAAATAACTGTTATTTACAGTCCCTGGTCCCTACATCTAAATTAGACTTCTTACCAAAAATATCCCATGTTTTCGCGGTTTTGAACCGCTTACTTTAGTTTTTCTTTTCGTGTTTATTTAAGCTTTCGCTGGTAATAAGATATATATTTTTTTCTTTTGTATACTTTTTAATAAATACAGAAAAATATATGTATACAGTCAGTGTTGCCATTTCAGAACTTTCAGTGGCAGATTTAACACATGAAAAAGTTAAAATGGATTGAAATTTCCTAAAAATATGATAAATGCGTTTCAGCACATTTTTACAGCATTTTATAATATAAAATGCTTTTCCAGTTTCTGAAGCCTCTGCATATACCAGGGACTTCGATTTTTTAAAAGGGGCTCGGAAATTATATTCTGAATTTTTGTTCTGAAAAAATGAAATAAATCGGTTCAGTAATGACTGAGATATCGGGGAAAACGCACCTTTTATTTTTGAAGCCCTTTTTCAAGCAAGATTTTTATTTTTAAATAGATAAATATTTTTATAAAATTTCGATTTTTTTAATAAAACAAATTCGTTCATAATCAACAGAGTTATGGCCCAAAAACAAATCTGTTAAGAATATAAATACACACACAAACATGAATATTAAGCATTGTAATGACTATTAGTGACGTTTTTTGTTTTTTGTATAATCAAGTAGTTTAGTTAGCAACAGCAGTAACATAATGAATAACAGTGTCGTTGCTCTTTGTATATGCAGTCAGTTTGTACAAAAATAAATAAATATGGAATTGTAGTTGTTGTTTATTTTTTAAAAACTAAAACATATTTGTTAAGAATATAAATACACACACAAACATGTATACTAGAGTGTCCTGAGAACAGCCTTTTTCGAGATTTCTATGTAGGAAGACCCTTCAAACGATGCGTAAAAATTTACTTAGTAAGAAAAAATTTTTTAAATTTTTCTTCAGTTCCCTACCAGCGATTGAAAAATCATAGGCCATACATTTTGGTAAAAAAAAAGTTTAGATTTATTAATCGAAATGGGTATCAAAAAATTCGTAATTTTTTGCTGGTTATGGAAAAAATATTTAAAAAATTTTTCCAATGAGATTTTGTTTCTCTAGAAGACTTTTTAAGGTATTTTGATGAACAATTTTAAAAAAAAAATCTATAAAATTATATATTATCAACAGTCGTTACTACAATGCAAATTTTTAATATTTTAGCCTTAAAAGGAACAAAATTATAAAATTCTTATCCATTTTTTCAAGAAAAATATCCATTTCAAGACAAAACTCAGTACTATTTTTGGACGAAATGTTCTAAGCCCGAGACTTTATATCGCTGGTAGGGAACTGAAGATCAATTTAAAATTTTTTTTTAAATATTTTTCCCATATTCAGCTAATTTTTACGCATCGTTTGAGGGGTCTTCCTACAAAATATTTGTGTACGCGACACTCTAATGTATATTAAGCATTGTAATGACCAGCGCAAGTTTAAATTAGCATGAAAAAAATTAAAATATGCGCTTGAAAAAGCACGAGAAAATGGGATAATATACACAGAAATATGCAAAAATAGCATGAATATGTATAGAAAAACCGACGTATTTATGCATTTTTATATATAGATATGTAAAAAACATGCATAAAAATAATTTTTTTAACTTTCAATCTCTGATAGATTTCGATTTTTATAAAAATAAAAATATATTAATTTTTAAAGTGATATCTGACGCGTCAGAATTTTTTTCTTTGCAATTTTTACAACGTACTCAAAATAGTCACAAAAAATTCTAGGAATCATGAGATTGAACTCCAAAAAATCACAAAAAAATTGCGTTTTTGTTAAGAAAACTAATTTTTATTTCCATTATATGCAAATTTATGCCAAAATTTAAAAAACAAGTATTTTTGTGAAATTCTTTTAAAATATGCAAATGCTTACTTTCCAAGCGAAAAGCTTGAAAAACTTGCCCTATTAATGACTATTAGTGACGATTTTGCCTATAAGACAAGTAGTTTAGTGTTGTTTTTCTTTGTATATGCAGTCAGTTTGTATGTACACACATACAAGAATAAATACCCAGTGGTAAAAAGAAGGGCCTTTTTTTATGTCCAGAAGACCTTCTCCCTGCATTCCATGTTCATTTCATTTTTACACGCGATGTCATTGGGAGGTAGGCCTTACACATTCGCGAGCAGGCCTTCTGTAGAAGGACTCTTTTAAGTACTTTTAAGCCTTCTACACTATTAATAAAATATTTTTCTATTTATATAAAATATATATTTGGGGGATTCACTAAGTGTGCTATCATGTCGTATTGTCATAATGTCATAAAATTTTACAAAGGAAAAGCAATAACAATATTTTTTATACATTGATATATTATAGGACTTATGACAATACGACATGATAGCACACTGTTTTTCATATTCAAATTTTCGTAAAAAAATTTAGATTTATAAATGTGAAATATGTAATGAAAGCATACGTTAAGGCGAAAATTTAATTATTTCTCGGTAAGATGGTGAAGGGTATCAATTTTATTATACAGCCATTGAGAGTCCCACCACGATACTTACAGGGAACATTCAAAATGGTTCCATCCTCTACACATATATTTTTCACGAATTTAAAAATACCATTTTTGAAAATACGCGACAGCGAAATTTAATTTGCGAATTATCCGCCAATAAAATTCAATATAAAAACATGTTGCAGGTATCATTTTTTATCTTTAAATATTTGCCGTAATGAACATTGTAACGTAAATACTTTGGAAGATATTTGTATTTTTAAAAAGACAATTTTCCTCATTTTTGAGATATTATAGAGGTCCCAAAACGAAATTTTTTGGAAATAATTCTGTAACTTTAGAACTGCTGGATGTATTTAAATGAAATTTTACATGGACAATCCTGAGCTGCATGCCAATTGACTTGGAGGAGGACAGCTTCTTAGCGGGTCTAAGGGACGGGGGATGAACCTCCAAAGTTGGTCACCTCGGGTATGAACATTTTTTAAAAAATCGCTAAAATTTTGCACATAGATAGTCCTTATAATTCTCTTCAAAAAATACGCTTACATGTGTGGGTTAACTCTTTTACTTTAAGAGATATTTGGACCAAAGTAAAATTTTGACCCATTTTTGGACATGTTTTTTTTTAAGTTTTTTGAACTTGGCGGGCACTATTTGAGTCCTACAATTTTTCTATATTCTCTGGATTCTGTACAAAATTCTAAATAATTTTCGTGCAAGGATCATATACTTGTGTGGTTTAGATAAAAAGTTATATTATTTTGAAGTAGAAAATTTGAAATAAATTGTGATTTTTTGTGATTTTTTCCTCAGGACCATAAATTTTTTTTCATGTTTCTAAAATAATACTTATCACAAATGCATGTAAAACAAATCCGAGGGCAGTTGGGGTAACAGTCTCCCCGTTAGCCCTATCAGAATTTCGTTAATTTGAATTTTTGTGTTTTTAGTTTTTTGTTTAGCACAAAAATGTCAAAGCCGATATTAAAACAAAAATACCTTGGAAACTTACCTTCATATGTTAGCTAAACACACAAAAAATATTTAATAAGCCACGCCTCCTATAACGACAGGGTGACCATTTTTCTGAAAAAAGTCAATTTTTGAAGCATGTTTTCCCCGAACTGGAATTTTGGATATTTCAAAGTAAGAAAATGAGAATCTATTCATTGAATACATTGAAATATATTGAACAATTAGGGTTTGGGGTCCGGGAATTCCCGGGCGGGAAATTCCCGGGAATTTTTTCAAATTTTCCCGGGAAAACGGGAAATTTAATATTCACGTAGTTTTATAATCCTATATCAAAAAGTGTTACAGTTAGTATCGTCTCACTGAAAATTTTATTTTAATGTAAACACATTACTACCAAAGGCATTTTTAGATGTTAATAAAAAATATACATATATGAAATTCGATACAAATGATATTTTATATTATTCAAAAACATTTCATCGGTGCGCTGATGACTACTTTTCATGAGGAAAAAAACGTTTTATTTTGTCAATTCACATTTCAAGCACACGAGTTTTTAACTATATATTGCTATAATCTTTTAAACATTTTTATGATGATGTACCTTTTTAAAACTTCATTTAAATATCATCTTGGCTCTTAAAGGTTTTTTTTTTTTTCAATATCTTCAGATTTTTTCGACATATTAAAGTCGAGTTTGTATCATATGATTTTATAACATCTTAAAGGCAATGATTTTGGACTATCTTTGGCAATAATAAACGTAAATACATAATTTATTTTTGAAGCTGTGTAAATAATTTTGAATATGTATAAAAATTAAATATGTAAAAATTGTTAAATGAAAAATGGATAACTTTTCTTTTTACATCAAAAATAAATACCTCTACTTTTAAACAATTTTAAAACGTGTAAATATATTAAGCTACGAATGTATTTTATATTTAAAAAATGATTAACAATGTCTTGCAAATGTTAAATGAAAACTCATTTTTATCAGATTTCCAAACACTATATCATTGGACCACAAAATATTCTGAGAACCAATTTTAAAAGTTTTTAGATTTATGTTTTATTCTTATGTGAATGTTATTTTATTTTTAGCATATATCAACGTTCTTAATTGTTTAATTAAATCTTTCAAATTTTTTTTTTTTTTATTTATTTTCATTCAAAATTTTTATTTTGAATTGTTTATTTCACATTTACTAAGTCTATAGCCTGGGCTCTTTCGTGCAAGAAGAAGAACATTATTCTCTCAAAATCTCTCTCATTTCCCAATTTTGGAGTAAGGGGATGGCTTTCGGTAAAATAGGGATCCTGCGTGCCCCCAATTTAGAATACGGGAACAAAGCTAATATTATACAAATGAATCAAAAATATTTTCTAAAGCTAATTTGTAATAGATTTAAATAGAAGAAAATTTGAATGATTCAAAATACTTTTTAAGCTTGAATTGTATAATTGGTGAATTATTTAATTATTGTGAAGTCAAAGAATTTAAGTCTATGAATTAAATTGTTATGAATGCTTTAAGGAAATGACAGAGATAATAAATTGAATTCGATTTTGAAAAGTGAGTTAAAGAATTAAACCTTTTGAACCTTTGCTTATAATAGGCACTTATTTTATTTGTATGAAATATTTTAAATTATTAAAATTTTTAATTGGAAATCATACTTCAATATTATTTGATTTTCTGTTAATTAATCATAAATGTGATTTACAATGTTGTGTTATAGTATTGAATAGACAAAATAACATTCTTTATAAGAAATCATTGCTTTTTACTTATAATTTAAATTTCCCGGGATTCCCGGGAATTCCCGGGAAATCGAATTTTTCATTCCCGTTTCCCGGGAAACAAAATTTTACGGGAAACCCCAAACCCTATGAACGATTCAAAAGTTAAACAAAGTTTTTTAAAAAACACGTTGAAACTGCTGTGCACTTATGTGTATAGAATGCTTCAGCACACATAGAATAGAATAGAAATTGAAGGAAAATGTGAAAATTTTTCGGGAACTAAAGTTTCCGTTAGTTTTTAAACGATTGTGTAAAGTATTTGTACAAGTATTTGATATCGTTGGAAAGGCTATTACTTGAAAAATAATAACATATATTTAATATAATAAAAGTAAAGTTTCCGTTAGTTTTTAAACGATTGTGTAAAGTACTTGTACAAGTATTTGATATCGTTGGAAAGGCTAATACTTGAAAAAAAAATAAAATATAAATAATAAAGTATTCCTACTAAACTTTTTCATTGAATTGATCAAAAACGAAAATTTTTTGTATTTAGTGTTATTAAAAAAAAAAAAATTATATTTGAACTTAAATAAAATCTACATTAATTCAGCTATCATTGTGAAATTTTAGTATAATATAAAAAAAATGGTCATTAAAATAAAAACATAAATAGACTCCCAATTTCTTACTTTGAAATATCCAAAATTCCAGTCTCGGGAAAACTTGCTTCAAAAATTGACTTTTTTCAGTGAAATGGTCACCCTGTCGTTATAGGAGGCGTGGCTTATTAAATATTTCTTGTGTGTTTAGCTAACATATGAAGGTAAGTCTCCAAGGTATTTTTGTTTTAATATCGGCTTTGACATTTTTGTGCTATACAAAAAACTAAAAACACAAAAATTAAAATTAACGAAATTCTAATAGGGCTAACGGGGAGACTGTTACCTCAACTGCCCTCGGATTTATTTTACATGCATTTATGATAACTATTATTTTAGAAACATGAAAAAAAAATGTATGGTCCAGAGGAAAATAATGGATTTTTAAGTAAAAAAATATTACCACCTTTTTGGAAAAAATCACAAAAAATCACAATTTTTTTAAAATTTTCTACTTCAAAATAATATAACTTTTTATCTAAACCACACAAGTATATGATCCTTGCACGAAAATTATTTAGAATTTTGTACAGAATCCAGAGAATATAGAAAAATTGTAGGACTCAAATTGTGCCCGCCAAGTTCAAAAAACTTAAAAAAAACATGTCCAAAAATGGGTAAAAATTTTACTTTGGTCCAAATATCTCTTAAAGTAAAAGAGTTAACCCACACATGTAAGCGTATTTTTTGTAGAGAATTATAAGGACTATATATGTGGAAAATTTTTTTTCAGTCAAATCATAAATCAAATTTTGGCGATTTTTTAAAAAATTTTCAATACCGAGGTGACCAACTTTGGAGGTCCACCCCTGGACCCGCTAAGAACCTGTCCTCCTCCAAATCAATTGGCATACACCTCAGGATTGTCCATGTAAAATTTCATTTAAATACATCCAGCAGTTCTAAAGTTACAGAATTATTTCCAAAAAAAATCGTTTTGTTACCACTGTGATATGTAAATAACTTTTCATAAAAGTTAATATTATTAATATTCTTAGAGAAAATGGTAATATTAAAATTTAAACATAAAATATTTAAAATTGTATACTTATGATATGCCGCCTGAAAGTGTACACCCCAAGGCTAGTTACGCCAAAATTAACTGGTTTAGATTTACATCAAAATTATCTGAATTATTTGAATTAGTCTTAGTTTTGACAAGAATAATAATTGTACCAAATATTATCAAATTCGGAAGAGGTGAGAAAATCAGCTGGTTGGTTTTAAATGGAATGACTCTAAGATATAATTTAGCACAGTAAGCATTTTTCTTTCTTTTTTGCTTAGTAGAATTCAAAAATGTATTGCTTTTTATGTTAGGTGTAGTCTATGTGTAAACTGATGAAAATTTTTGCTGAATCAGGCTAATGTTAAAATACATATCTGCAATGTTCCTAAATTTGTACAATTGTGTCACTCTTGCCACCACTGATGAATATAAGTTAACAAACAATGAGCTGGGCTTAACTGAAAGATACATATGTGTATTGCGAGTTAATACTTTTTTATCTGTTTATTCAAAAGGTTGACAAAATATTTGGAGGAGTAATTATTATTTTCAAACGTAAGCAAATTATATACAATATACATTTTTAATATCATTTTTTGTGCTCAGATGTGGTTAACATGAAATGAAATTATTAATTTCAATTTTGAATATATCTTAAAACTAAGATGTTGCTTGAGAATTATGTCATATTTAGTCATTATTATTTGCACAATGACTCCATTCATGTTTAAAAACACTTGACGTAGGTGTTTTGTTTTTTGGTATACATACATACATACATATGTATAAATGCGATAGAGTTGCCTGTTTTGAAACTAGACAAAACAATACAATGAGTAAAAAATCAGTACAATTGAAAATACGCGCATAAAACTGTTTTGGTACGACACACAGTGTGCGATTCAAAAAATGAAATGGAAATAATTATGGAACTTTGGAACGGCTGCTCCGATTTCCATGAAATTTCACATGGTGATAGTAGAGGTAGAGTTTAAGTTTTGAGTTTGGACCATATAGACCTACAGGGGGCGAATCCACGGGGTCCCAAAGTTGGACACATCGGGTATAAAATTTATTAAAAACGATCCTGATTCCTTATGTCTGCACCGATATCAAAGATGTATGGAAGGATTCTGCTAGTCGATATCTACAAAAAATATCATCACACGTCTATATTATCTCTTTTTGTTTAAGAGATATTAAGCTTCAAAAATTAAAATTTTTACTTTTTAGCCTGTCTTGGTGAAGTTTTTTCGATACAGCGGGTCCAATTTTAGCCGCATTGTTTATTTCATTAAAAACAAATAGAAAAGTTATGTAAAGAAATAATTTTGAAAAAATATTTACGGAGTAAAAAGTTACAAGCATTTAAATTTAAACTTTCAAAAAAAGTTGATTTTTTCCCGTTTTTTTGCCAAAAAAGTGGTAACATTCTTTTTCTGTTATATAAAAATTTTCTTAAGTGAGATATATAGTATTTATATTTTTCTGAAAGATAACTAAACATAAAATACTTTAAAGGAAAAAAAGTTTTTAAAAATCATTTTTTGCGAGAACCAGGGTTTCCCAAATTTGACCTATTTTTCCAACTAATTTCGAATTTTCGGCTTAATTTCTCAAATCGCAAAGCCTGAATCAAGAAAAGGTTATACTTTTTATTTAGTCTAAAATGTTTTAATTTTTTTCGCAGTAGAAATTTTTGCTCCCCGTTATAGGTTGGAAAAATATAGCAAAAAAAAGTAAAAAATCCCATTTTTGTGAAGTTTTTTGGGAATTGCGGGATTTTTGTATATAAATCTAAAATAGTGAATAGCGCTTTGAACTAAGCATTAAAAAATCTACTTTTGTGGGAAATTTCATTCTAAAATATTCATTAACAATAATTTTATTGCATAATAAAATATGAAAAATATGCAAAAAATCACAAATCCATCCTTTCTCAGTGTTTTTTGCAAAATTTCTTTAACAAATTTTCGTATTGTAAAATTTTTTATAAATATTTGAAAAGAAGACAAAATTTCCTAAACAATGATGTATAATATGTATTTGTTAGCTGTCTTACGGACATAACAGAAAGATATGAATTAAGCACTATGCTGAAAAAATGAAAACATTCAGCTCTATTAAAACATTTTTTGTCACGGCATTATCATGAGCGGCACTATCATTCATATAAAAATGAATCAAAATTGGTCAAATTACTTGAAATCATAAATTTATAATCCTATCGGTGCAGACATAAGGAATCAGGATAGTTTTTAATAAATTTTATACCCGATGTGTCCAACTTTGGGACCCCGTGGATTCGCCCCCTGTAGGTCTATATGGTCCAAGCTCAAAACTTAAACTCGCCTCTAACTCTACTATTACCATGTGAAATTTCATGGAAATCGGAGCAGCCGTTCCAAAGTTCCATAATTATTTCCATTTCATTTTTTGAATAGCACACTGTGCGACACACAGAGGGGTAAAATTGAGAAATATGGCGATTAATTAAAAAAAAATTAATATTTTGAAAAAGTTATTGATTCTAGTTAAAAATAAATTGGATGAAGCATCATTATCTTTTAAAAAAAATCTTACATTTTTTCCACTCTCTGTGTATGACACCAAAGTCACAGATTTGTCGCAAGTTTTAATCACAGTGTTTTAATTTATATTTTTTTTTTACAATGGAGTTGTTCAGAATAGGTATATAGAAACGTATTTTGGTAATTTTTTATTAATGTTGTAGAAATATTTTCAATTAAAAAAAATAGAAATCAAAAAATATTCATACTTGAGAAAGACTAAAGATATATTAGAGTGTGAACATCATAAATTCAATGAGAATTAAAAGTTGTGCTCTAAAATATTAATGCTTAAACAAAGCCCGATAAACAAATCATGATTTTATATTTTTCTTACTTTCCTTTCAACATTGCACAGTGGGGCCAAAAGCATAAATGGTAATAAGTCAAGATCTTTGAAACCACTGAACCAGTTTAGATGAAACTTGGAAGATCGATAGAGGAGGAGTTTGACTTTCAGAATATTGTTGGCTAGAGTGTGTAGCTGGAGCACGGACGCCGCTACAGTCGGCCAAAGTTGACCACCTCAGGGTTGAAAAACATATCGGGGCTTATAACTTTTACAAATATTAACCGATTTTAAATATTTTTACATGTTTGAATTCTTCTAAGCAAGACAAGGAAAAACATAATTTTTTGCAAAACCTTTAAGAACATATTGTGCTATATAGATTAATTCACAGAAGTACCGATATCAACAATCAATTTTTGTTACAGACTGAAAAATTTCAACTTCTCATCCAAAATTTAACATATTTGACCACTGTTGGATGTATGGTGAACGTTCAGAACTTTTCAAAATTACACTTACACGTTTTCTTTCTTTTCTGAAAGACGGGACCCTTTCAGAGAATGTCAAAATATTTTAAATTTGTTTACCAAAATTTTTTAAGAAGTTAAATATATAAAGTTACTTTTTTGGCAAAAAATTTAAATTTTTGAGACATGTTTTGATTTTGAAAATTTTTTTCTTGTTATCGAATTGAGATAACAAAAAAAGTTTTTTATTACCATAATTTAGAAAATTATAGAAATTTTCTGTTTCGTTTTAAAAAGTGGTCCATTTTTAAAAATTTATATGTTTTTGATGAAGTCAATTTGTTTTCTTTTATATTGATGACAAATTTTTCAAATATTATTCCATTTTATGTTTTTTTTTAGAGAATGTTGAAAATTAGTCGTTTTCGGGCGAGTCAAAAATAAGTAAACAAGCAACTTTTAACTTAATTTCATTAATTTTTGTTTAAAAGTAAGTGACGTTTATGACTGCAAAATGATTTTAGGACAACAGTGATAGTTATTTGTTACATTATGAGAGAAATAAAAACTAACTTTTTCGATTATATTAGAAAATTTTATAAAATCAGAAAATTTTAATTTTACCATAATTTCGAAGGATGGCAAACAGCGCACAACTAAGTAAAGGAGAGCTAAGGGTAACTGTCATACAATACGTAAAAGTTGAAACGTATGGAAATATATCAAAAATCTTTAATAAAACGGCCACTTTATTCTCAAGGTGGTTAAATGCTGCAAACACAATGAACGCGTTGACCGTAGATACTCTCGTAAACGCCTAAAAATCACTACAAAAAAGAATAGATAACAATTTAGCTTTAAAATGCTATACTTTCTGCTCCAAAATTTTAATCAAAACTTATTCCGGAAGTCCGAAAACTATTGTCTGAATTTAATACTCACTGAAAAATATGTGAAGACAGAAAACATGGTCTAGCTGTACGGAGAATTTTATACATAAGTATAATAAATCTCCAAAATTTTATGACTTCTATCAAAGAATATACAACATATAGAAAGCGCATGTCAATGAAAACTGAAATATTTTTTAAAAGTATTTCATGATGCGGGAGGGAAGACAAAAGGAAAAGAAGCTTGCGTGTTTTTTTATCTCTTTTGTTATGCTCTTGAAATGAATAAAAAACACACAAGAAAGTCAGTCTCGCACGAGCATTCAAGCAAGAGTGTTGTGTTACTGCTTGTTGCTTGAGATACACTCATGAAATATATTTAATATTAAGTAGGATTAATTAATATGATTTTTTAATTAATAACTATGTTTTTTTTTAATTAATAAATAATAATTTACTACAATTAATTTTTTATTATAAAACCCAAATTTGAAAAAATAGTTCGTGCTGAATTATTCGATATTTTTTAATAAGAAATTAAAATCCTAAATTAATAATATATCGTTATATTTTTTTAATCAAATAATAGAAAAAATAAACATTAAATCGTAATTTTTATGATTACTATGGTAATCGTTGCGATCCCTGGTTATTACTATTCAAATTCTAAACTAGTAACGTGAATTTCCACTTACAAGTCTTGAATTGACGAATAAACTTTCAAAATTAAGTTACTATAACCACGATGTTATTTTTTTGGTGTATAATTTCATAATGGGACAGAAAAACAAAACATACACAAACATAATTGTGAATATATGAGAGTGGTGATCTCTGATGTAGTGCCTATAAAAAAGTAGAAACAAGAAATTTGTTGTTTATTTACTTAAGAAGATAAATACGATCGCGTATGTTAGTGTAGTGCATAGCATATGTGTTTTGTTGTTTTAAAAGTAGAAATACTTTAATCAGCAGCGAACTAGTTATGCCTTTTGAACTTATGAAAATATACTTTCAGAATATCAAATTTATATTTTAAAATTTGATTTGTGTAGTTTTGTTACACAGTTGTTGTTAAATAAATAAAAACAAAAATATAAAATTATATTTTTATTTTTTTTATTCATATCGGATTTGTCACCACAAAAATTAGATTTTTGTTTAATAATTTTGTTTTATTCTGTAAAAAAGATGGAATTCTATTGAAAAAAGATCTTTTGTTTAAAAAAATTAATTTGTATATACCTACTATATAAAAAATTGTTATGACAAAAATAAATATATAAATAAATTAATGAATAAAAAATAACTTTCATTTCCTGCCAAAAAATAACTTATATATTTAAAAAAAAAATTTCAGGATTTTTGTTTATAAAAAAATTTAAGTCTATAAATTGAAAGATTGCCATATGAATATTTTTTTCTTTTTGTATAAAAAAAAAATAATAATAATAACTTTTTGCTTAGAAAAAATAAATCAAAAAACTTCTTTATTTTTCAAAAAAAGAAATGAAATACTTTTTTTATTCAAAACAACTTTTTTTCTAAATAAAATATATATAATTAAAAAATAAGTTTTAAAATTAAAAATATTAATATTATTTATTTCTATAAAAAATATATATTTTAAAAACAATTTCTTGTTTCAAATAAGATACAAACCAAAAACTTCGAAAAAATCACAAAATATTTTTATTTATTTTTTTTTTTTTTTTTCGAAAAAAAAGGAAAAACTTATATATATATTTTTTTTTTCTAAAATAAAATAAATAATAAAATAAATTTAAATAAAAATTTCTAAAATTAAAAATTCTCTATAAAAATATTTTTTTAATTGCAATTTTTTTTAAATAATAGTAAAAAAACACCAAAAGCAAATTATCTGTACATTTTATGAAATATATAAAAATATAATATATAAAAGTAAAATATAACAATTATTACTTTATCAAAAATATGACTATAAAATATAAATTGACAACTTCGAAATCATACAAAAATTTGTCACGTCACTAAGAAAGGTATAAGCACGCGGTGCAGATCAGAGTATTTCTACTTGTAAAACAACAAAACATGTATGCTATGCCCTACAGTAATATTAACGTTCATATCTTTTTCATTAGTAAATAAACAACTAAAATTTCTGTTGGGACTTTTTATTTCAAAATAAAAGAAACAAATATTATTTGTTTCTTTAAATTTGAAATAAAGATCTTTATACATGAACAAACATATATATGTCTGTGTGTTTTTATTTGCATTTCTTTATAAGGAATACACACATTTACAAACACATATATTTAAACTCTCTATCTCTCTCTGTTTTGGTGGCGGATTTTGTTTTCCCTTGTTACTTATGATAAGAACCCGCCATAAGAAATTTTGCTTCTACATGATGCGCCTTCTATATATGAATATTCTTTGCTTCTATGCAGATTATGCTTAAAAATATGAAAAATATAAAATAAGTCTCTGGATTAAATAAACAATGATTCGCATGAAATATAATGTAGGCTATATGTACGTTTAGCTCTATAATGTTTAAACTTTAACATTTAAGTATAGAAAATCAATACTTAAGTCTGGCGGAAAGGGCTTAATGGTTTGGAAATACATTTCTATTTATAAAATAGGAAAAAAAGTGGTACACAAAGGTAAAATAAATTCCCAGATTAACCTTAATCTGTTAAAAGGTATAAAGTTCCAAAAAGTTTTTGTTTAATTTTTGTGGATTTTATCCTATAGTAGGAAAATTCACCTATAATTTAGGGTGAAATTAATTCAAAACATATAGATGAGGAAATAATTAACATTTCAGAGTCACCTACTCAAAGTCCAGATGTGTCGCCAATAGAAATTGCATGAAATTAAAAAAAAAAAAAAAATATAGAGTCCCAATAATTGATCAATCTGATGGACTTAATTATTACTAAAACCTCTTAATTTTGTCCAGAGATATGTAGAATATATGTAGTCACTATGCCAGCACGTTTGGCACTAATGTATCAAAATATAGTCGGTCGCTGGGACTAATAAAAACCTTGATTACTTATTTATGGAGAATTGATTTTTTTCACTTCTTTAAAAAGAACCGTATTCACTAAGTAGTAATGTGTTTAATTGAATCTTTTGTTGTTTGCTAACAATACATTATATATTTATAATTATATGTCACTTTTGATATCTTTGATCCACCACTTGAAAAATAACTAATTGAGTTCAACACACTACTTTGTTTACTTATTCATGACACCAACTGTATATCTAAAAAAATGTTAAAAATTTTATTTTAAAAGTTATAGGGCAAAATCACAAAAAAGTTAAGTCCAAAAATGAGAAATTTATTTTTTAAAGTTAAATATCTTTTAAACCATACGAGATAATTTAGCATAATAAGCATGTTTTTTCCTTGTCTTGCTTAGAAGAATTCAAAAATATAAAATATTTAAAATCGGTTAATATTTGTAAAAGTTATAAGCCCCGATATGTTTTTCACCCTCGAGGTGGTCAAATTTGGCCCACTGTAGCGGCGTCCGTGCTGCAGCTAAAGACTCTATCTACCAATATTCTGAAAGCCTAGTTCAAGTTCAATCTAAATCGGTTTAGTGTTTTCAAAGTTCCAGACTTATTACCATTTAATTTGCTTTTGGCCCCACTGTGCATTGCACTATGTGTCCAATATAAATTTTAGAGGCAAAAAGTAAGAAAAAAGTGATTTTTTAAAAATTCGGTTATATCTAAAATTTTACCAAAATGGATTAATATACTAAATGTTTGTATTTTGTCTCAAATTTTGTGTTTATATTAGTTCATGATTTCTGTGAAGTTGCGAAAAAGTTGTTTGTTTTTGTCATGTGTTTTCTAGAAACACTGAAGCTTAAAATTGGCAAAATTTCCTTTGTCCGTGTAAACCTTGTGAACAAAGTAAATGTGGCAATTTTTCGATACATAGTGAATTGGTTGGGTTTTTGCCGACAATAATTGTAGTGGGTAAGGAGTAGGCTTTGGTAAACGAAAATTCCCGCCCGGGAAATCCCGTAAAATTATCAACTAACATTTCCCGTGAAGAATTTACTTATGTTCCCGGGAAAACGGGAAATTAAAATAATACGCTTTTTAATGATTTATTGCATTTTATTTTGAAATTTTTGAAGGTGTAATTTTTATATTTTTTCAGAAGAAAACAATAGCATAAAAAATATTTAATTAAACACAAACTGCCTAACCATAAGAGCAGAATAATAGATTTTAAACCACCCAAAAATTTGTGTAAAATATAAAACAAAAAAATATGGCACAATATTATTACTTCCAAAAAGTGAAAAAAATTGCAAAATAATGAATTAGAATAAAATAAATTACTTCCTTCCAATGTCAATACTCTATATATAAGACATACAGTGCTATTCTCGACCGAGTGACAAACGAATTTATTATCAAGTAAACAAATTGTGACAAAAAGGAAAATTTTTCTATTTTGGCTTTCAAAAAATATTTTTCTATACATTTTTGGTGATAGTTGTCATATTCATAAAAGCACATGAAAGTAAATAATGACTGGCAATTGTCATGAATTCAAGGATAGCACTGATAATATTCTATTTATTTAAAAACCGTATAAGAACCTAAAATTAATGTCTAAAATAATATGTCTGTTCGTTTGCATGCTATTTTTACTAGTTTTACTATTTTTGCAAGTATTTTACTCGAAAAGCGTTTCTGTGCACATAAAAATAGTAAAAATTAAACATTTGAAGAGAAAATATTTTTCTCTTTTGCTATATTTTACTTGAATATTTTGTACGAGCAAAAGTAGTAAGAAATTTTATTTTAAAATTTCTATTGAATTTGATTTTAAAACAGAACAATTAGAAAACATTTAATTTTTTTAACGTTTTTTGTTGAAATCAGCGGTCAATTTTGAATGAAGTATTGCAAATTTTGGATATACGATTAATAATTTTATAAAGCTAACGTGAACAAAATTGTATTGTGATACTAATTTATGCACATTTAAGGGGTTTTCGGAAAAGGCCTTGGTCAAGTATGGACTGATCCTTTTAAAATTTAGTACATTGATATGTACTTAAATAAAATGTGCGAATTCGTATACATATTGACATTTTTGACATATTTTTCATGTTTAAGTAATTTTGGGAAGGTATGTATGAAGCTTATGGTCAATTAAAGTCCAATGTTAAAAAATTTGATGTGGTGATTTAAGTTTACAAAATATTTTATTTGTGTTGTTTTTTACTACATTTATGAGATTTATAGGGGTCAAACTCAATTCTAGACAGACGTTTGTCATTTGGAAGCTATCTAAAATAATGGACACGTTTTGAACAATAGGCTTCGTTCCTGGATTTTACGAGTTCTATGTACCAAATTGCTTTAAGTTATCTTCAAAATCTACCTGAAGTTTACATGGGCGGACATAAACTATTGATGATATTCAAACAAGGCTAAAAATCATACATGTCATTAGATAGAAGAAATAGAAGATTTATAGGGGTCAAACTGAATTCTAGACAGACGTTTGTCATTTGGAAGCTATCTAAAATAATGGACACGTTTTGAACAATAGGCTTCGTCCCTGGATTTTACAAGTTCTATGTACCAAATTGCGTTAAGTTATCTTCAAAATCTACTTGAAGTTTACATGGGCGGACATAAACTATTGATGATATTCAAACAAGGCTAAAAATCATACATGTCATTAGATAGAAGAAATTCTATAAGAAAATATCTGAAAAATTATATTCAAAGCAACATAAGCCAGTATTTTTGAGATGTTTCCAAGTTTCCATTTAACAGAAATAAAAATTATATACAAATTTTATTTTTTTATTGACACTAAAATTTATTTTACTATTTTCCGTTTTCTTACTTTTTCAAGTAAAAGTTTATTTTTCAGCATTATTTTTAAATTTCTCTTTTTTTACTAGTTTTGCTAGAATTTCAAATGAACAAACCTAATAATTATAATCAAATATGAACTAGTACCCTGTAGAATATCTATTTTTATTTATTGTTAACAGCTTCGCATATCCGGTTTATGCTTTTTACTAATGCTTGACATCGCTGTTTGGATATTCCATACCATGTTTTTTGTATACCTATCCAAAGTTCTTCGTTTATTTTTATACCCAATAATTATCGGACCCCCTTAAAGTATACAGAATCACTTTCTGAGTCGATGTAACGAGGTCCGTCCGTCTGGTCGGCTGGCTGGCCGCCTGTCTGTCCATGTAAACCTTGTGAACAAGTACAGGTCACAATTTAAAGATATATTGATGAAATTAAAGGACGAAGTCTATTGAAATTGGTTATGATCGGTCCATTATTTCACAAAGCCCCCATACAAATGTCCTCCCGGAATAGGGGTTTAATGATCATAAATACCTTAAACATAGCAATATTTCAATAAAACTCGGTACAAAGGAGTTTTGTATAAGTTTTAATCTTTGTGCCAAATTTCATCAATATCAGTCCATAATTGACCATAGCTCCCATATAAATCCCCTCTTCCAAAAATCACTTTAATGTACATAAATACCATACGAATAATAGTATCAAGTTAATATTCGACACAAATAAGTTTTATATAAGTAGAAACAACATTGCCAAAATTTATGAGAATCGGTCCATAATTTACCATAGGTCCCATATAAATCCTCTTCCGGGAATCGCCATAAAGGGCATAAAATCATATAGATGTTAGTACCAATGCATTGTTCTGTATTTGTATAATTTATTTTACATTGAGTAAAAGTGTTGGTATGCAATTAGTTACAGGTCAAATTTTTAGCTCATACAGAATTGTGGTATCATATGGTCGGTCTTGACCGACTATAGTTTCTCTCTCGTTTTTTTTAGATTACGTTTACAATTTCATTCTCATCTGCACTTTGGGCCGGCCAGTCAAAGACCTTAATATTTCCTTTTAAAAAGAAATCTGTTGCAGTTTTTTCCAAACAAATGTTAGCTCTTTTTAACACTAAATATTTCCATCCAATGACAATACTCTGTATTAATCAGGTATGTGAAGGAAAACGATTTCGAAAACGAATCGATTTTAAATCTAAACGAGAGAAAAAGGTATAGTCGGTCAAGACCGACCATATGATACCCTACACCATTATGTATGACCATAAAATTTCGGGAAGGGGACTTATATTAGACCAACACTTTTACTAAATGTAAAATAAAATATACAAATACAGAATAATGCGTTGATACTAACATCTACTTGATTTTATGCACTTTAGCCGATTCTAATAAAATTTGGCAACGTTGTTTCTACTTATATAAAACTCATTTGTGTCGAATATTAACCTTATATTAACATTAGTATGGGATTTATGCACGTTAAAGTGATTTTCGGAACAGGGGTTTATATGGGAGCTATGGTTAATCGTGGACCGATCTTCAAAAAATTTAGTACAAAGATTGATACTTGTACAAAACTTCTTTGTATCGAATTTCATTAAAATATTCTTATTTTCAAGGCATTTTTGAGTGTTGAAACTCAATTCCGGGGGGACATTTGTATGGGGGCTAGGTGAAATAGTGGACCGATCACAACCAATTTCAATAGGCTTCGTCCCTGAACCACGCGCCAAATTACATTGAATTATCTTCATAATTGTGACCTGTACTTTGTGCACAAGGTTTACATGGACAGCCAGCCAGCCGGCCAGCCGTCCAGCCAGACAGACGGACGGAAGGACATCGTTAGATCGATTTAAAAAGAGATTCTGAGTCGATTGGTATACTTTAAGGTGGGTGTTGGATAACGTTTTCTATGCGTTACAAACATCAGCACAAACACATAATACCTAACGTGACCAGAGTTTTTGTCAAAAAGCGGGACTGGAACGACTAAAAAGCGGGATTCTGAAATAATTTTATGGAAAAAGCGGTATTTTGAAAAGTTTTGTTAAAAAAAGATGGATTCTCTTTTTATATCGCAGTTAAAAATTTAAATCAGATGTTATCTCACAAGCTCTTTTAACGACCCAATTGAGAAAAAAGACTTGATACTTTTTCAATTTGATAGCAATAGTTTTAACAATAAAACCAAGGTTGGCTGCAGTTACCGCTAAAAAAACATCTAACTTGACTACCGATACCCCTAAATACAGTTACCGAAATAATTAAAAATACCGTTACCGCTAAATATATAACGCTCAAAAACATTTACCGAAATAGCTCGAAATACCGATAACGCTAAAATACCGTAAGCGTTATTTTTGGGTTTTAAATTTTATTAATTATTAATTTTAATAACTTGTAACAAAGTTATGGCTACCTCATCCCATAATTTTAATACTACTTGACTACAGATTATATTTTACATGGACAATCCTGAGGTGCATACCAATTGATTTGGAGGAGGACAAGTTCTTAGCGGGTCTGGGGGACGGGGGGTGGACCTCCAAATTTGGTCACCTCGGGTATGAAAATTTTTTAAAAAATCACCAAAATTTGATTTATGATTTGACTCAAAACAAATTTTGCACATAGATAGTCCTTATAATTCTCTACAAAAACTATGCTTACATATGTGGGTTATCTATTTTACTTTGAGAGATATTTGGACCAAAGTAAAATTTTGACCCATTTTTGGACATGTTTTTTTAAAGTTTTTTGAACTTGGCGGGCACAATTTGAGTCCTACAATTTTTCTAAAATATTCTCTGGATTCTGTACAAAATTCTAAAAAATTTTCGTGCGTGGTTTAGATAAAAAGTTATATTATTTTGAAGTTGAAAATTTGAAATAAATTGTGATTTTTTGTGATTTTTTTTAAAAGGTGGTAACATTTTTTCACTTAAAAATCCATTATTTTCCTCTGGACCATAAATTTTTTTCATGTTTCTAAAATAATACTTATCATAAATGCATGTAAAACAAATGCGAGGCCAGTTAGGGTAACACAATTTCGTTAATTTTAATTTTTGTGTTTTTAGTGTTTTGTATAGCACAAAAATGTCAAAGCTGATATTAAAACAAAAATACCTTGGAAAGTTACCTTCATATGTTAGCTAAATACACAAAAAATATTTAATAAGCCACGCCTCCTATAACGACAGGGTAACCATTTTACTGAAAAAAGTAAATTTTTGAAGCAAGTTTTCCCCGAACTGGAGTTTTGGGTATTTCGAAGTAAGGAATTGGGAATCTATTTACTTTTTTCTTTTAACGACAAAATTTTTTAATGTTATACTAAAATTTCACAATGATAGCTTAATTAATGTAGATTTTATTTAAGTTCAAATATTATTATTTTTTTTTTTTAAATAACACTAAATACAAAAAATTTTCGTTTTTGATCAATTCAATGAAAAAATTTAGTTGGAATACTTTATTATTTATATATTACTAGTTAATACCCGGTGTGCTTCGCCACCCCCCGAAATGTTTACATAGTAATTAAAGGATTAAAAAAATATATTTATTTAGTAATTAAAATAATTAAATAAAGTAATTAAAAATAAATTCTTTTGATGTACAATATATAGTTTTCATACTTGACCTTATTGTAATAAAATATAAGCATTTAACATATAACATTTTTCTTATTAAATAATTCTTATTCTATGCCTTGGGATACACAATATTTTTTGTTTTTCCTTCTGGTGCGTATACATATAAATCTGCGGGCTTTACCACTCGCGAACATGCGACGTAAAGTTGTTCTTGTGAGAAACATGGATTTTCTAAATTTAGGCCACAAACTTGCAAAGACTGACCTTGAGCTTTATTAATAGTCATTGCAAATGCTAAGCGAATAGGAATAGATAGATAGATAGATAGATAGATAGATAGATAGATAGATGTTTCCCGCTCAAAATTTGAAAATTCAAGCTCTAATAGTTTCCCAAATATACTAATTTTTCTATTTAATTTTTATGGGAGGGACCATACCCCCATAATCCGCTAATTTATTAGACAAATGTTTTCATGGATGTCAAAATTCTTTGTGCAAAATTTGAGCATTCCAACTCCAATAGCTTCCCAGATCTACGAATTTTTGCATTTAATTCATATGGGAGGTACCATGCCCCCTACTTCTAGTCCAACCATATTTTTCTTAAATATTAATAATGATACCAAAGTGGCTCCGATAAAATTTTAGAACTCTAACTGTTATATTTTCTCAGATATGATAATTTAATATTTTCTTTATAAGGGAGTTGCCACGCCCACTATTGCTAGTGTACCAATTTTTGTCCAAAATATTCATATTGAAGCTAATGCTACAAAATTTGAGCTCTCTAACTTTTACAGTTTCCCAGATATAAAAATTTTGGTATTAACTTTATATGAGAGATGACACGCCCAATATTTCTTTTCCGCCCATTTTTGCGCAAAATGTTCACATTGACACTTAAGTTTATTGTACAAAATTTGGGAAATGTAAATTTACGGCATTTGGTATTGGCAAGCAATATTAGGCGTGGGATGTGCCACACCCCCTATTGCTAGTTCGCCTATTTTTTTTCCAGAATGTTCATATAGGTGTCAAAGTTGTTCGTGCAAAATTTGAGGACTCTAGTATTACCAATTTCCGAGATATACTACTTTTAATAGTTATTTAGTAAGTGGGCGTGGCACCTCGCCCACATGGAATTTCAAAATAAAAAGTAGCCTATTTTTCCTTCCAGGCATATAGGAACACACTGTGAAAAATTCAAGAAAATCGGTATAGCCGTTTAGGCGGCTATAGACTTCAAACAAACATACATACATACAAACAAACACACATTAATTTGTATATATATATAGATTATTTTTCAAGTAATAACCTTTCCAATGATACCAAATACTTGCACAAATACTTTACGCTTCACCTCCTCCCGAAAAATTTGCACATTTTCCTTCAATTTCTATGTGCAATAAGTGCACATCAGTTTCAACGTTTTTTTTTTTAAATAACTTTGTTTAACTTTTGAATCGTTCAATATACATTAGATTATAAAATGTATGGATTTTACAAAAGTTTTGATTTTGCTTGCTCCACCGGCAGTTTCTGGTAGATGCGGCTATAAAAATAATATGTGTGCAAAAATTGGGTCGATCGGTCGTAAACCGGCCAGTCGACTTTGACCTTTGTCCTAAAACAAGGCTTAAAAGTAACTAATATCTTTATTGTGCTATAACTCTTTAATTTAACATTTTCCGATAAAATACTATATAAGCTTTTCGATTCAGAATAAAATTCAGAAAATTTTGACATATATTTTTTTTAGCCTACTATACTTGTTGTGATGTTATAAGCAATCAAAGTAAAAGTTTATTCGTGAACTTTTTTTAAAAAATCCCTGGTTTTAATATGGGCCTAGCCTGCTAGAAACGGTTTTTATTACTTTGTAAAGCAGGATTTGTAGTTTTTATAAATCGATAAGTTTTATCACATTTGCTTAATATATTAGGGTAGATGGACCAAAATCTGAATTTGGGGTATATATTTTTTACTTATTATACAAATATTGGTACTAAATGTAGGGTGTAGCATGAAATTTTGAATAATTTCAGAGAGTATTTTTAAATAGTTATCGAATTAAAATGCTACTCGAAATTTAGGTGTTGCCGATTAACCAAAAATTGTAAAAGTTGACATGTTAATATTTTTACATATAAATAACTTTTTTATCTTAAATTTTTATTTAAAAATCGGAGAAATATATTAAAACATAAAACTTTTTTAACAACAGCTCGCAAAAAAAGTAAGTAATTATGTGTAATATTAATAAAAATGTTCATTATTATTCGTAAAAGTTTTAAATTAAAACAGCAAGTAATGATGAGGAATTTCTAAATGTAGAATAGAATTTCTAAATGTAGAATGGAAGTAATTAGTTTATAAAACCTTGTATTTAAGTAAATATTTAAATACCATATATGTACTTCTTGATAAATGCATTGAAACTGAGATCAAAAATTACAATTTAACTGTTCAAGACAATGCATTACGGAAATAAAAAGGTTTACTTTTAATTAACCTTTATGATGTCATGTACTCTCAAAAGTGGTAAATTATAAAATAACTTGCATAATTATTCCTTTCTGAAAGAAAACTAAACAGCAACAAACAAAAAATACATCACATGGAATCGAAACAAAACTAAATTCCGTTATTCTATGAATTTAATTCATATGTTAATTTACTAGTTCTTTTGAAAATATATTTTTATTTATTTCCAAGCTATTGTGAGAAATGTTATTTATTTTTAATATATATCACCGATTTTTAAGGTAAAAGAGATAAAAAAAGTTGTTTATATGTAAAAATATTAACATGTCAACTTTTACAATTTTTGGTTAATCGGCAACACCTAAATTTCGAGTAATAGTTTAATTCGATAACTATTTAAAATACTCTCTGAAATGATTCAAAATTTCATGCTACGCTCTACATTTAGTACCAATATTTGTATAATAAGTAAAAAATTGATACCCCAAATTCAGATTTTTGTCCATCTACCCTAATATATTAAGCAAATGTGATACAACTTATCGATTTATAAAAACTACAAATCCTGCTCTACAAAGTAATAAAAACTGTTTCTAGCAGGCTAGGCCCATATTTAAACCAGTGCTTTTTTAAAAAAAGTTCACGAAAAAATTTTTACTTTGATTGCTTATAACATCACAACAAGTATAGTAGGCTAAAAAAATATATGTCAAAAATTTCTGAATTTTATTCTGAATCGAAAAGCTTATATAGTATTTTATCGGAAAATGTTAAATTAAAGAGTTATAGCACAATAAAGATATTAGTTACTTTTAAGCCTTGTTTTAGGACAAAGGTTAAAGTCGACTGGCCGGTTTACGGCCGATCGACCCAATTTTTGCACACATATTATTTTTATAGCCCCATCTACCAGAAACTGCCGGTGGAGCAAGTAAAATCAAAAATTTTGTATTCATGGGTAATCTAATATACATACACGTTGAAATATACATACATAAGTGCACAGTAGTTTCAATGTGTTCTTTTAAATAATATTTATCTAACTTTTGAACCGTTCAAAATATTTCAATGAAATTTAAAATAGTTATTACTGAAATATTTTCCAAAATATTTTGAAAGATTACAAGTTTCTAGCTGTCTGTAGGCAGGAGGAGAACCTCTGCAAGTGGTCAACTCTTAATTATTTCTTATATAATATCCGAGGTGACCCATTTCGGCAATCCTCCCCGCTGCCCCGAGACCGCCCAGAAACTTGTTCTCCATAACAGTTGGAAATTACCTCAGTAATTACTATGTGAAATTTCATTGAAGTGTATTGAACAATTCAAAAGTTAAACAAAGTTATATAAAAAAAAGTTGAAACTGCTGTGCACTTATGTGTATAGAATGCTTCAGCACACATTTACCATAGAAATTGAAGGAAAATGTGCAAATTTTTCGGGAGGAGGTAAAGTTTCCGTTAGTTTTTAAACGATTGTGTAAAGTATTTGTGCAAGTATTTGGTATCGTTGGAAAGGTTATTACTTGAAAAATAATAATATATAAATAATAAAGTATTCCAACTAAATTTTTTCATTGAATTGATCAAAAAACGAAAATTTTTTGTATTTAGTGTTATTTTTCAAAAAAAAAAAAAAAAAAAAAAATTATATTTGAACTTAAATAAAATCTACATTAATTCAGCTATCATTGTGAAATTTTAGTATAATGTAAAAAAAATTGTTGTTAAAAGAGAAAAGTAAACAGATTCCCAATTTCTTACTTCGAAACACCCAAAATTCCAGTTCGGGGAAAACTTGCTTCAAAAATTTACTTTTTTCAGTAAAATGGTTACCCTGTCGTTATAGGAGGCGTGGCTTATTAAATATTCTTTGTGTATTTTGCTAACATATGGAGGTAACTTGCCAAGGTATTTTTGTTATAATATCAGCTTTGACATATTTGTGCTATACAAAAAACTAAAAACACAAAAATTAAAATTAACGACATTCTGATAGGGCTAGCGGGGAGACTGTTACCCCAACTGGCCTCGCATTTGTTTTACATGGATTTATAATAAGTATTATTTTAGAAACATGAAAAAAAATTATGGTCCAGAGGAAAATAATGGATTTTTAAGTGAAAAAATGTTACCACCTTTTTGAAAAAAATCACAAAAAATCACAATTTATTTCAAATTTTCAACTTCAAAATAATATAACTTTTTATCTAAACCACGCACGAAAATTGTTTAGAATTTTGTACAGAATCCAGAGAACATTTTAGAAAAATTGTAGAACTCAAATTGTGCCCGCCAAGTTCAAAAAACTTTAAAAAAACATGTCCAAAAATGGGTCAAAATTTTACTTTGGTCCAAATATCTCTCAAAGTAAAGGAGATAACCCACATATGTAAGCATAGTTTTTGTAGAGAATTATAAGGACTATCTATGTGCAAAATTTGTTTTGAGTCAAATCATAAATCAAATTTTGGCGATTTTTTAAAAAATGTTCATACCCGAGGTGACCAACTTTGGAGGTTCACCCCCGGACCCGCTAAGAACCTGTCCTCCTCCAATCAATTGGCATGCACCTTTGGATTGTCCATTTAAAATTTCATTTAAATACATCCAGCAGTTCTAAAGTTACAGAATTATTTCCAAAAAATTTCGTTTTGGGACCACTGTGAAACGCTAAGTACCGTTGCCGAAATAACTAAAAATATCGTTATCTCTAAAAAACCGTTATCAGAATAATCCGATATACTGTTACCTTTTCACCTTTTTGAATCGGCTGCCAACAAGTTAAACGCTAATATTGAGTTAAGACAAAAGGTTAAAATAAAATCATTAACACAAGATTTTCGTAAGCAACAACTTTAAGTAAATTTAATTTTTAGTTTATACAAAAATAAAAAAGCATCCAATCCGAAACAAAGGCACGTCTTTTATATTGTTCCAGATATTTATTAAAGGTACAATATGAAGAAATATCCATGTTAACATTGAAATCAAAGTTCATGTCATAGATTAACATATATATGAAGCTCTATTGCTAAAAACCTAAGTCGGTTGTCAAAAAAACCTAAGTCTAACAATGTGTTAGTAAAATTTTTCATTGAAAACAAAAACAATTGTAGTACGTGTGCCTTTTTGAGTAATATTTTTTTATTGAGTTTTTTTTTAAACCTATGCTAATAATTTATGGTTCATGTCAAAACATCACATTTTTGGTTAATAAAGTTGGTAAACATTAAACAAATATTCTCACGAAATGAGTTCTTACAATCTCTCTGAAAGAACAAAATTTCTTCCTCCAATAATTAAAGGTTTAAACTTATTTCTAAAAAAAAAAAATCTTAACTTTTTTGGTCAAAATATATCAGACTTGAAATTTTTCATTCACTGCTAGAGAACTGAAGACATGTTAAAAAATGTGTAAATATTTTAACAAGCTTAATAATGCGTATCTTTTGGGAGGTCTTCCTACATCGAAGTCATCAAAAACTAAACAAAAAGTACATTTAAGATTAGTCAGAAGAGAAGATGATCAGCGTAACAAAATATTTAAAACTTTTAATAATCAAAAACAATTTATAAAAAAATTATAAATTTTCCAGTGGAAAGAAATATTTTTAGTTACACTTAAATATTGGTAAGAATGTTATAGAAAACGTACATAAGGAAATAGAATAAGTAATTGTTAGAGTCAGAAAGGCGGGATTTCTTAATAAAAAGCGGGAAAAATATTTTACGCGGGTTCGAAGTTTAAAAAGCGGGATATTGTATAAAATTATACAAATATTGGTGTATGTTCATCTTGCCATCAATTTTTAGGATAGGCCCTACACCATGGCACGAAAATGCTCCCCATACCATAATACTTCCTTATTTCTTCTATTACAATGCACAGTGGGGCCAAAAGCAAAATAAATGGTAATAAGTCTGGATCTTTGAAACCACCGATTTAGATGAAACTTGGAACATCGATAGAGGAGGAGTTAGGCTTTCAGAATATTGTTGGCTAGAGTATGTAGCGGCGGCACGACCTGCTACAGTGGGAATAATTATGGAACTTCGGAACGGCTGCTCCGATTTTTATGAAATTTCACATGGTCATACCAGAGGTGTAGGCGAGTTTAAGAATCGTACACTGTGCAGTGGGTCAATCTTGACTACCTCGAGGGTGAAAAACATATAACTTTTACAAATATAAACCGATTTGAAATATTCTAAGCAAGACAAAGAAAAAACATTTGTATTGTGCTAAATTATCTCGTATGGTTTAAAATATATTTAACTTCAAAAAATAAAAATTTCTCATTTTTGGCCTTGACTTTTTTGCGATTTTGCCCTATAACTTTTAAAATAAAAATCGTAAATTTTTTTTAAAAATATATTGAAATTCTCTATAATTTTCTTAATTATGCTAATAAAAAAATTTTTATTATCTCAATTCGATAACAAGAAAAAAATTAGTTAAAAAAGTTTAATATTTTTAGACATTTTCTGAAAGACGGGACCTCAACAAAACGTGTAAGTGTAATTTTAAAAAGTTCTGAAGGTTCACTCTACATCCAGCAGTGGTCAAAAATGGTAAACTTTGGATGAGAAGTTGAACTTTTTGAGTGTAAAAAAATTCATTGTTGATTTCAGTACTTCTGAAAATTAAACTATTTTGTTTGGTTTGTGCTAAAAATTTTAAAATAGTAAAATTTGTTATAGGTATATAGTTTTAAAGAAAACACAATTTCCTTTAAAATGATATATAATGTGACTATTTTGAGTTTTTTATAACCTATGGAGCCATTTTTGGAAGAGTCAAAAAAATCGGAAAAGTATGTAACTTTATACATCAAAATCTCTAAAAGTTGTTAACGGATTTTAATGATTTAAACTGTATGTAAAAGATGAATATGTTCTCTTTTAATGTAGTAATTTAAAAATAATATTATAATTTAAAAATGCATTCATAATGCAAATGCAATTTTAGGTTGCATTTTTGAAAAATTCTACCCTTTCGATTTTAATTTTTTTAAATATGTTAAAAAGCAATATCTTTACTATAAAATGCAAAAATAAATGTTCTGGGACAATAAAATCTACTATTTTTAAAAATTTTTTCAAAAAATTTCGATTTTAAATTTTTTTGGTTATACTCTTTTGGTAATATGTAACTTTAAATGTTTATATCTCCTTAACTATACATCGCACATTGGGGTAAAAGGAGTCGACAATTTTAATGATTACGTTTTATTTTTTTTTAATTGATTATTAGGTAAAAAATAAAAAAAGTTTTAGAATTTTAAGATTTTTTTTTAGCAGAAAGGTAATGGTACATTAGAGTTAAATGGGTCAAAAATTATGCATAATTCAGAGAAGGATGATATCAACACTTTAATGATCACGTTTAATTTCTCTATTTATAAGTAAGTAAAAAATTCATTTTTAGAATTATAAGGTGTTTTTTGGCTGAATGGTAATGTCCGTCCTTCTGTCTTTACATTTGGGTTAAATGGAACGAAAATGACGTTTAATTCAGGAAAAGGTGATATCCAAATTTTTATGATCACATTCTATTTCTTTTATTTATTAGGTAGTAAAAAAATGCACTTTTAGAATTCTAAAATATTTTTTGGTAGCATGGCAATGTTCTTCCGTCTGTCTATACATTTGTGTTAAATGGGTTGAAAATGCCACTTAATTCAGGGAAAGGTGATATAAAAATGTTAATGCTTACAAATCCAACCAGCTGATTAGAAGTTACGTATCGAGATCTATATTCAAAACGGGCCTCATGCAAAACGGCATTTTTCAGGAGAACATAAAAACTGTTTATTTCCCTCATTTTTCGACATTTTGCAATCCGTTCTTATACGATTTATTAATATTACGTATACAAATTAAGGTACATAGCCCGTTTTGTCTTAATTATTTTTAATGTTTGTAAAAAAATTTTCACTAGCCCGTTTTGTTTATTGGAAATTAAAGAAGTAAAACATAATATTTTTAGAAAAAAAAAAATTGACAATATGTTAAATTTATGATATCATACCAATCAGGAGATAAAAAAAGCGAAATTTTGTGGTTGGCTGGACTAATGAAAATTGTATCAAATTGCATATCAACAACTCAAAAATTATTAAAACCTTTAAAGACGATGTTTATTGCGCTTTTTATTTAATTATCATTTTTTTAAGAAACTGATTTTGGTATCAAAGATGTTTTGCTTATAATTACGAATTTTATTAAAATTTGTTCACTCCTGTCTTTAAAACTAGCGTATAGTGCTCCCACTGAGCTTCATAAAATTTTTATAGGTGTACCCGCGCACAGTGTGTGATTCAGAAAATGAAATGGAAATAATTATGGAACTTTGGAACGTCTGCTCCGATTTCAATGAAAATTCACATGGTGATAGTAGAGGTGTAGGCGAGGTGTAGGCGAGTTTAAGTTTTGAGCTTTGACCATATAGACCTACAGGCGGCAAGTCCACAGGGTCCCAAAGTTGGACACCTCGGGTATAAAATTTATTACAATCTATCCTGATTTCTTATATCTGAACCGATTTAAACGATTTTTATATGGAAGGATTTCGCTAGCCGAGATCTACAAAAAACGTCGCATAGTGTGCGATTTAAAAAATGAAATGGAAATAATTATGGAACTTTGGAACGGCTGCTCCGATTTCCATGAAATTTCACATGCTGATAGCAGATGTGTAGGCAAGTTTAAGTTTTGAGCTTGGACCATATACCACAGGGGGCGAGTCCACAGGGTCCCAAAGTTGGACACCTCGAGTATAAAATTTATTAAAAACGACCCTGATTCCTTATATCTGAACCGATTTCAAAGATTTTTATATGGGAGGATTCTGCTAGTCGATATCTACAAAAAAATATATATTATCCCTTTTGGTTTAAGAGATATTAAGCTTTAGGAAATTTTGTCTTCTTTTCAAATATGTATAAAAAATTTGACGATATAAAAATTTCATTCAAAAATACTTACAGGAATATTATTGCATAATTAAAAATGAAAAATGTGCGAAAAATCACAATTCCATGCCTTCTCAGTGTTTTTTGCAAAAAGTCTTCAACAAATTTTAATATTTTAAAAATTTTTGTACATAGTTAAAAAGAAGACAAATTTTCCTAAACAATGATATATAATATGTATTTTTTATCTGTCTGACGGATCCAATAGATGGATATGAATTTAGCACTATGCTGAAAAAATTAAATTATTAAGCTCTATTAAAATAATTTTTGTTACGGCATTACCACGAGCGGCATTACCATACACATAAATATGAGTTAAAATTGGCCAAATTACTTGAAACCATAAATTTATAATCCTTTAATTGCAAACGCAAAAATACCAATGTACAATTGATGTACATTAATGTTTAGGAAAATTTTTCTTCTTTTTTACTATGTACAAAAATTTTTAAAATATTAAAATTTGTTGAAGACTTTTTGCAAAAAACACTGAGAAGGCATGGAATTGTGATTTTTTGCACATTTTTCATTTTTAATTATGCAATAAAATTCTTGTAAGTATTTTTGAATTCACTTTTTCAGATTTATCTACAAAAGTCACGTACTTCCTAAAAAACTTAAAAAAATTTCCAAAAATAGGATTTTTTAGTTTTTTGCTATATCTTTTCAACCGATAACGGGGAGCAAAATTTTCTATTGCGAAAGAAATTAAAATACTTTAGACTAAGTAAAACATATAACTCTTTTTTGACTCCAGCTTTGCGATTTGAGAAATTAAGGCTTAAATTCGAAATTAGTTGAAAATATAGGTATAATTTGGGAAACCCTGGTACTCGCAGAAAAATATAAATACTATATATGTTACTTAACAAAATTTGTAAATTTGAAGTTTTTTGAAAATTTGAATTTAATTGCTTGTAACTTTTGACTTCGTAAATATTTTTTCAAAATTCTTTCTTTGCACAATTGTTCTATTTGTTTTTAATGAAATAAGAAAAATCTAAACAAAATCAGGCTAAAATTGGACCCGTTGCACAGTGGGGTCAAACGCAAATTTTTTGGTAATAAATCTGAATCTCCTAAATCACTGGTCGGATCAAATTGAATATTTCATACATATTTCAAAATAATATGCTGAAAGAATTTTTGGATTATCTCAATTCGTCTAGACGTGAAAAATATTCAAAGTCAGCACTCTGAAATTAGCATGAAAAATTACTATTTTTTTTTACAAAAATATAGTACAATTCATTCAGTTTTTTCTCAAAGTTCCGTTAATATAAAATGTTGTTCCTTATTAATTTCAAAAGATAAGGCTTCATAAATGGTTAATAAAGAAATTTTGAATTGATTTAAGTTTGCACCCTACATCCAGCATTGGCCGAAAATTGTCAATTTTAAAAAATAGTTTCATTTTTATCGATTAATAAAAAAAATGTCACGCGAGCTTTTTTAAATTTGGTACCCATATTTTTTATAGAAATAGATTTAGAATGATTTAACACTAAACTGCTTCCCGCCCGGCCAAAAACGAATGCAGGAGTGGAGATTTTATGTTAAAAGTCAGTTTTTTAACGACTATTTTTAAAATATTTATTAATGAATTTATTTAAAGTGTTCATAATTTTTTTCTACTGAAAAGGTTTTTAAAATTACCTAAGTACATAAATAAGTATATTTTCCTTCGTTTTTTTTTACATTTTTTTACGTTTTTAAATAATTTACCTAGCTACTTAATTAATGTATTATAACAAAAATTATTTTTTTACAATCGCATAGGTAAATTTTTTGATGTACCTGTTTAACACTACAGGTCATAAAAATAAACTGAATGAAATTGGGGGTTTTGAGCAAAAATTTAAATTTTTTAATTCATTTTTGCCTGTCACCATTTACCTGATATAAATATTCTTTTTCTATATACAAGTATCCTTATAAATATGCAGATTTGTTAGTGAATTTGCCATTATGGAGATTACATTAAAACACTTTTCTATTTGCAAAGTAATCTGGGATAATCTATCTGATATTATCAATCGTCCAGAAAAAATAAGAAAACTCATTGATACTGTAGCATCTTTTGGTTTAACTCTTACTACAGAAGACAGTTTAAAGCTCGAAAATTTTTATAAATCATACGAAAAAAGGATGCAAGCTTCAGATTGGTCAATACCAAAGTTCAAGAAGAAAAATGAAGAGTGGTTGGAGGGAGAAATACCAATTTTCATCGGAAAGCAGAAAAAGGGTCGACCAAAAAAAAGTTACGATGAAGTTCAGTTAAGAACAAAGAGGACCAAACAGGAATCTATTCTAAATTCACATACGAATGCCGAAATAAAAGATACATTTAAAGCTTTAGTAACACGTACGCAACCAAAGGAAGTAGAAAAAGTTATAGATGTGTTACCAACAGCTTCTCCCAATCGATTACACCGGATAATCCAAAGCATAGTGACACCGAAATCAACATCGTCCTTTACCTCTGAAGATGCTTTAGCTCTAATATTAAATTTAGGATTATTAATAAACCAATACGAGATTTTGAGGAAATCTGTTAGCGAAAAAGGATATGATATCTTTCCCAGTAGCAAATCAGCGAGAGAAGCGAAAAGTAATATTTTACAGCCTATGGAGCACCCGGTTAATGCTTCTGTTAAAAGTGCTAAAGTTAATATATTGCAATTACTTGAAAATACTGCCTCTAGAATTATATCTACCTTCAGCAATGATAACATTGAAAAATGCAAAGACTCTGAACATATTTCAATATTCAAATGGGGCTGCGATGGAACATCAGGATTTTCGGAATACAAACAACTGGATGGAAGTAATTCTGGAAATAATTATTCCTCGCTGTTTATGGTGTCTCTGGTACCACTTCGAATGCCCTTAAATAAGCCTTCCTCATCGACAAGAAATGACTCGCTTTTTGATGATATATGGATAAATTTAACTCCAGGTTCCAAATTTGTGTGCCATTCAATCCTTTTTGATTACACAAAAGGTTACAATAAACAGCATTGTCAACCAATTGGAAGAAGAAATTAAAGCATTGCCCCCAATATATGTAAAAGTATCAAACAGAACTATTAAATTTACATTTCAACAACAATTAACGATGATTGATGGAAAAGTTGCAAACGATATAACAGATATAACATCTACATGGAAATGTAATATATGTGGAAAAATAAGTTCACAATTTCAGGATAATTCTGAAGTCCTTGTTAATAAAAATTCTTTAAAATTTTGAATATCACCACTCCACGCAAGGATAAGATTTTTGGAGTTCTGCTTACATCTTGCATATGATATGAAGTACAGAAATATTTTCGGGCAGGAAAATGCTACAGTAAAAAACAATTTGGAACTTCACGAATTACTCGAATTAATAATTGATAAACCTCTACATGGCTATGGAAGCTCAAATGATGGAAATACAGCAAGACGTTTCTTTGAAAATCCGGAACTCACATCTTCAATCACAGGCATTGACTTAAATATTTTGAAGCGTTTTAAGATTATATTGGCAGCCATTAATAGCAAAAAACAAATTAATGCGGACAAATTTTAAATTTTTGCTTACGAAACTAAAGAACTACTTAACATTACATACCCCTGGAAATCAATGACTCCAACAATTCACAATGTATTGGCTCATGGTAAAGAAATAATAGAAAATAGTATTTTGCCATTGGGAGAGCTAACAGAGGAAGCACAGGAAGCCCGAAATAAAGATGTTAAACATTTCCGACTCTTCAATACCCGAAAATGTTCGAAAATAGCGCAAAATATGGACTTAATGGAATATTTATTAATATAATCAGATCCAGTTATATATTCTATAAGAACACGATGGCTACCAAAAATCACTCTTGAAATAGAAAAAGAGGATTCCGAAGCTAAGGAAGTTAAAAATTTGCTAACGTTTGATGTTTTTTAAAATGTTACGTATACACACATATGGAAATACGGAACACAATAGTGAATTTTGCAACTTTTGACGTGACTTCGTAGTCTTGAGGCCATTATATTACTATTACTAAATGATCTATATCAACATTTTATATATCGTTGAATTGGTAAATAAGTATTTTTTATATTCTTTTAACATTTTAAAGTATTTGCAAAATTAGTGGAGTTGTATTAAAAAATTTTTTTTGGATTTTCAGCTATTTTTTAAAAAAATATCTATTTTGAAAAATTACCAAAAATAGATTATTGGAGCTATTTTATTGATTTTTTTAGGAATGAAAGCTTGATTTGTGTTTTATACATTACATAAGAAATAATATTAAAAATATTATGCAAATATGCTTTTAAAAATAGTCGTTAAAAAACTGACTTTTAACATAAAATCTCCACTCCTGCATTCGGTTTTGGCCGGGCGGGAAGCAGTTTAATGTTAAATCATTCTAAATCTATTTCTATAAAAAATATGGGTACCACATTTAAAAAAGCTCGCGTGACATTTTTTTATTAATCGATAAAAATGAAACTATTTTTTAAAATTGACAATTTTCGGCCAATGCTGGATGTAGGGTGCAAACTTAAATCAATTCAAAATTTCTTTATTAACCATTTATGAAGCCTTATCTTTTGATATTAATAAGGAAAAAATTTTTTTATTAACGGAACTTTGAGAAAAAAGTGAATGAATTGTATTATATTTTTGTAAAAAAATAGCCATTTTTCATGCCAATTTCAGAGTGCTGACTTTGAATATATTTTACGTCTAGACGAATTGAGATAATCCAAAAATTCTTTCAGCATATTATTTTGAAATATGTAGCAAATTACAGAATATTTTAAAAAAATTTTTACCTCATATATCTCCGGACTTATTCCCGAAAAACGAAAGAAAGTCGAGCCAAAAAATCAAAAATTCAAAATTCAAGCGTAAATATCTTTTTAACTGTAAAAGATAACTTAGATGAGTAAGCTTATTTTTTCTGTAATAATAACTCAGAAGCCATTGAGAGTCCCATCACGATACTTACAGGGAACATGCAAAATGGTTCCATCCTCTACATATATATTTTTCACGAATTTAAAAATACCACTTTTTGAAATACGCGACCGCGAAATTTAATTCGCGAATTATCCACCAATAAAATTCAACATAAAAACATATTTCAGGTATCATCTTAAAGCTAATTTCATTACCTTTAAATAATGATTTATAATTGAGATATTATAAATCGAGTACTATCGCGGCATCAAACTGAGACTCGGCATTTGCGTTACCAGCGTCAATATTAATATTCTTGCCGAATTTTATTACATTCGGATGATATTTGGAAGAAATTGTCGATTTTTCTATTTTATTACAAACAAAACAATACAAATTGAAATAAATATTGAGTATTTATTATGACATTTGTTGTAATAACTCCTAAAATATTGCGAGTCCCAGAATGCCACTACACGGTTATAGAAAACATTTTCATCATTAACATATATTTTTTTTAAATTTTTATAAATATCACTTTGCGAGATATTTACCCGCGAACGAAAAATTGCGAGATATGGACCATTATGATGTTGAGAAAAAAGTCATGTTATACGTCATATTAAAGGTAATTTTAATATCTTAAATATGACATCTCAATAAATCTTATATAATAAATACTTCGATAGATATTTGTAATTTTGTGTATGCAACTTTGTACATATTTTGAGCTATTTTGCACTTTCAAACCGCGATATTTCGCGAACCAATTGATGAAATTATCTGAAATTTTGAATTAGTCTTAGTTTTGACAAGAATAATGATTGTACCAAATATCATTTAATTCGGAGAGGAAAAGTCAAAAATTGGAATTTTTCGTGTTGGTTTTAAATGGAATGACTCTATACGACAATGTTTTTTGTAGATCTCGACTAGCAGAAAACTCCCATATAAAATTTTTGAAATCGGTTATGATATAAGGAATAGGATCGTTTTTAATAAATTTTATACCCGAGGTGTCCAACTTTGGGACCCTGAGGACTCGCCCCCTGTTGGTCTATATGGTCCAAGCTCAAAACTTTCATAGAAATAGGAGCAGCCGTTCCAAAGTTCTATAATTATTTCCATTTCATTTTTTGAATCGCACACTGTGCCGCGTATGATCTATAAGCATCCAAAAAAGGCTAAAAATCTAAATTCAATGGCTTTTTTCTCCAGACTGCATTGAGATAACAAAATTTGTATAAGACATGTTAAGATTATAATTCAAAATGTTTAAGAAAAGTTCAAACCGCAAAGAAAATTCTCATTATTTATCAATTTTTATTTTAACATTTCTTTGAAAATCAAACAAAAACTTGCACATATCCTGTTTTGCCTTAAAAAAAATATACTGTTTGTACACGCAAAGAAAAAATATGGTTCCAGTGACCATAAACTAAGAGCAACATACTATGATTGTTATATATGATTCCAGGTTACAATAAGTATATTTGTACGTAATCATTACTATGATTCAATTTTATAATATATTAGTAAGATTCATAACCTTATTAATAATTTTTAGTGCGTGTAGATAGCAAAAAAGCAAAAAGTGAAAAACATAGTGTTAGAATTAACTTTTGACTCCAAAATTAACACCATATATAAAAAATAGAAAACTGAAGTCTGACGCAAAAAAAAATTTCTAAATCTGCATGAGGCCCGATTTGAATATAAGGCCTCGATATTTATTTCGATTCTTCCCCAGTGTTTAATGTTTGATAAAGCAAAGAAAACTGTTTTTTGTATGAAATCTACTGGAGTTTTTTTTTTTGAAAAAAAAAAAAAAAAATAATATTTTCTCAAAGTGGACAAATATACTATTTTTCAGAAAATTTTCAGAACAAACATCCTGTAACATTTTAAGTTGCATTACATGAAAATTTGAAAATTAGTGTATTTTAGGATAATTTAAAAAAAAAATAACAAAAATATTAGGACAAAATATAATTTACAAATACTTGCAGAAAAGTACACTTAAATATCTGAAGTTGATGGTTTCGTTTTAAATCTTTACCTTAAAACACTTTGTATTTGAAATAAATACATTGAAACTTGATGAAAATTGAATTTTGACAGCTCCTTATAAGAAAACGACACAACCTAGCTTAACGATTTTAATTGATATTGATACATAATTTTGTCTATTTTTATTCGGTACCCAAATTCAAATTTTAAAATTCAATTAAGCGCCACTTTTAACACATTTTACCCCAACATGCGTCGGATTTTATTGATTTAAAAACTAGTATAAAGTTTATTACGATAAATATTTTAAATTATATTGTATAAATCAAAAATAATTTTTTTGCTAAAGATGCACTCACGAAAAGAATGAAATTTTCGGATGCATTTTTAAGAAATTTCTACCCTTTTGGTTTTGAATATTTTTGCTTAAAATTGAAGACAAATATGTTTATTATAAAATACATCAGCACTTAATCTGGGACAAATTAAATACGAGCTGTAAACCCGCTACTTCGTTAGCGGAACTTTTTTATAAAAACTATAGTGTATAATAAATTTAAACTAAGATTCTTAACTCCCTTGGGAACATTTTTAATAATGGTGTTATGTCATCCATAAATAACAATATCTCTTTAATTTCAGGTTTCTAATCTTAGAATAATGAAAAATAAATATCAGATGAAAATTGTAGAACATTCAAGAAGTACTATTAGAAGAACGATAAAAGGTTCCACAAAGTCCCTTCTTGTGGATTCGCATTCATTAAGGGCCACATATCTTTAATTTCATGTTTCTAGATTCATAATTATCGAAACTTCAAAAAGTACCATTAGAAGAACAAGAAAGTACCACAAAGTCCCCTCTTATGGATTCTTATTCACTGAGCACCACATTTCATGTTTCCAGGTTCATAATTATAGAAAATTAAAAAAATACCATAGGAACAAAAAAAAAAAGTACCACAAAGTTCCTTCATATGGATTCCCATTCATTTAGGACCACATATCCTTATTTCATGTTTCTAAAATTAAAAAAGTACCATTAGAAGAACTAAAAAGTACCACAACGTCCCCTCTTATGGATTCTCATTAACTAAGGACCACACCCTAATTTCATGTTTCTAGGTTCATAATTATAGAAAAAAAAGTACCACAAAAACCTCATACTTCTAGGTTAAATATTATAGAAAATTCAAAAAGTAACATTAAAATAACAAAAAAGTACCACAACGTCCCCTCTTATGGATTTCATGTTTCTAGGTTCATAATTATAGAAAATTCAAACAGTACCATTAGAAGAACGAAATAGTACCATAAAGTCCCCTCTTGTGAATTCTTTCCAACATCGGATCATGCGTATTTAATTTCATGTTTCTGGGTTAAATATTACAGAAAATGCAAAAAAGTACCAATAGAAGAAGAAAAAAGTCCCACAAAGTCCATTCTCTTGACCCACAGGACCTGTATCTTTAAGTACCACAAATTCCACTCTTATATATTCTTTAAATTAATATACAAAAGAAGTTTTTGAAATATGTGTATTTCGAGTTTGGGGCAAAACTGCTGTGTTAGTCATGCATTTTGTGCGACAAAATAAAATGACACTTTACTTAATTTCTTTAATTTGGCTTCCAATTTTCAAATATTTTGATACAAAATGGAAGGAATATGATTAAAATGTTCTCAGTTTTAATATTATATTAATTAAGTTATATTTAAATTATTATTAACTTTATAAAATAAGGATGAATACAGCCATATTATCGGATAGTCTTCAACAACAATCCAGAAAGATTTCTTGACTTCAGGTAAGGAAAATAAGGTAAAATTAGTGTATTTGTCTTTAAAGTGCAACATTTTAGAATCTGAGGCTAAAATAATCATTTCGTTATAGAAAATAACATTTCAAAACGAAATTTAGATGAAATTGAGGGGGCAGAAACCCTAAGACTACGAAGTAAAATCGTTACGATTTCAATATTCTCGCCAAAAGAGAATGAATTTAAAGATATAAAGAAAGAAGTAATTATAACTATATTACCATTTACTGCCAGGAAAAAGCTCAAACATATGAGTTTTAAAAGTTCCTATTCTAAGTTAAGGGTACATCATTGTTGTGCTAATAGAAAAAATAATCGTTAAAGTCCCAGAACCATTCTAAAATACAGTTATTTGGATGAATAAACAAAAATCTTATTAAAGCATTAAACAAACATTAGGGTTTCTAACCCCTCAATTTATTCTAGTTTTCATTCTAAATTGTAATTTTGTATAATGAAATGGTTTTTTGGCCTCAGATTTTAAAAAGCTGCACTTTAAAGACAATTACATTAATCTAACTTCATTTTCTCTATCTGGAATCAAGAAATCTTACTGGATTGTGGTCGAAGACTTTCTGATAATATGGACTGATCTATACTTATTTTTCAAATGTAATAATAATTTTAATACAATGTAATGAATAGAATATTAAAGTTTAGCACTTTTTAAGCATATGCCTTTCATTTTGTATCAAAAAATTCGAAAATCGGAAGCCAACTTTAAGAAATTAAGTAAAGTGTCACTTTATTTTGTCGCACAAAATCCATGACCAACACAACTCTTTTATCCCAAATTCGAAATTCACATATTTCAAAAACTTCTTTTGTTTATTAAATTAAAGAACATAAAACGACAAATACCTGGACACCAAAAAAGTACACCATAATGAACCTAGAAGACAATTATTATGAAATATTTTTTTTTTTATGAGTGTACAAACTTTGTAATATTGATCCTCTTGTTTTTTTTATTCTTTGCTTTATTTCTATAATGTATATTCAATAACAATGTTGAGAAACATTTCTTTATATACTTTTGCGAAATTTAAACAATATAGCAAAGATTCGACGATCTCACTTTATTGTGTTGGGTATATCATAGTTAAAAGTACTTATTTGTCATTACCAAAATATGAATATTATTTATAAATAAAAGAAAATAACAAATTAAGTAAAAAAGTAAACATTTATTTTACAATTGTACTTAATAATAACATAAGATTGATTCATTTCGTTGAAATTGTATTATCGCTTACCAATGTTGGGTTGATAGGTAAAAAATTAACCTTTACATTAAAACAGGGTTATACAAACACTGATAATCGTATACCTATTCGATTACTGAACCGTTTTGTACAAATTGTATTCATAATGTAATTGATGTGGTCTGAGGAAAAAAGTTTTAACTTCCTTTTTCTGGAGATTTCGAGCAGATACAACGCGTTTTTTCTAAAAACTGAAATTAATATTGTTTTCCATATATACAATTTAACTTAAAATTCATTTTATTTCAAATTCTGTCGGAAAGACTTGAAGGCTTTATTCCTAAGAGGTCCAGTTGAAATAAAGTTCAATTAAAATCAATTGAATCGTCTGCTCGATTAAAAATCTCTGGAAAAATAGATCTTATATAATCTGTAAAATTTTTACACGTATTTGTACCAGTCTTCAGGTAAATGTTCGCCAATTTAACATCCCTACTAAAATAAAAATCACGTTTCTCCAAAAGGCTCTATTCTGACAAATTCACAAACGAAAAACTGCTCCTAAGTCCATCAATTGATTACCATATAGTTGCACACGTGGATGTCGTTTCTATACCCTGGTAAATTTAACCTAAACCTCAGAACATTTGCGATAAGATCGTGTAACTTGTTCCCTACATTTTGTTTAAACTCCTGTCTCATTATCTTCCTATTAGATTTTTGAAATCGTCAAATGTTTTTACATACCCTACATAAAACATAAATCCAACATAAAGACCATCACTACCCAAACATAATACACATCATCCAACATTCTGTCATCATAATCTTCCTTTGCATAATTTCTTTTCGGAGAGCAAGAAGAAGACCAAATGTCATCATTAGTGACCACCAGTGACCATCAAAAGCATAAATTAGTTCAACAAAGTAAATCAAAAGAAATCAATCAAAAGTGCAATGTGAAAAAATGAAAGTTAAAATTTAAAAGAAAATATATAGTTAAAATTAACAAAAATTAAAAAAAAAAAAAAAATATTAAAGAAACAAAATTAAGTTAAAGTAAAATGTAAATTTGTTAAAAAAAGAAGGAATAATGGAAACGAAAGAATTAAATTAAAAATTACAATAACAACAAATTAAAAAAAAAAACAGAAATTTAAAGTGCCAATTTCGTTTATGACAAAAGAAAAATTAAAAATAAAAAATGTGTAAACCTAAAGAATAAATATAAAAATAAATATGATCACAGATTAGTCCAAGTAAAACGAATTAATAAGTTAAAACTAATTATCACAAAAAAATATCACAGCTTAGCTTAATTCTAAATAGTAAATAAAAACAAAATAGCACAAAGTATCACAGATCGGTTTAGAGAATAGCGTTTTTCCATAATTAATTTATAAAATATGCAAGAATTTAAACATCTATAATCATCATCATCATTATTATAGTATAAACAAAAACAACCACAACAGTCGCTGAGGCCTCGTCGTTGCTGATATAATGGTAGTTTTAAACAAAAATTATTAAAATATTTATTTTCTTGCATTAACCGTTAAGAATATAGGAGTAATAAATAATTAACATGAAACAAAGAATACAAGATAGCGCATTCATGTTGTCAAAATTTTATTGTTCTGCGCATGTACGTCACAGTAGTAAATAAACAAAAACACAATCACACGAACACATGTCTTTTATATGGGGAAATTTTGTTTACATCTATATTTTAATGAAAATGTTTTTATTTTTGTATTATAACTAATACAAAATTGTTTATTATTTATTATTAAACCCTTTTAACTAAATTTGTTAGATTTTTTAACAACTTTACTTTAATATATTTGCATTTATATAATTTTTAAGCCATTTTTAACAACTATTTTACCCACATTGATTTAAGCTTTAATAATTATAATGAAACACAAACTCTAATGTTAATATGTATATTTATTTTAGAAAATACTTTTTTTTAGATATTTATCGTAGGTACATTGTAGCAATAAGTATAAAAAATATGTTTGTAAAATTTTAAATACTAGTTTTATAAGTCCTCTGGTGATTTCTAGCTTTTGAGCCCAGCTTTGGAGAGTACGGACAGCTGGAAGAGGAAACTGGTTTTTGTACAAAAGTTTGTACATTTTCGGACTTACAGCGTATAGGGTAATAGAGTGCGCTATATCATCTTCCGACCAAGTTTGTCGTTTTATCCCATTTTTTTATTTGGCCTGTAGCAAAAATGATTTGAAGCTTTTCCTCAATGCACGTAAGCTCGAATCTAGCTTTAGCTAAATTCTTCTCCATCTCATCCTTTTCGTATTTGTGTTTTTTTCCATTTTCTCCATTTTCTCTTCTATAATTTTTAATTCTGCGTCAGACTTATTTTTTTCGTTTTTCAGAATGAGGATTTCGTCCTCTAAACTTTTCCTATAAAAAAGAAATGTTTATATTAATTATTAAACGAATTAACAATATTTAATAAGCTTGCTTACACTTTTAGATTTTGATCATCCACATCTATAGAGGAAAGCTTTGAGAAAAACTATCTTGCAGTCAACCTGTGAAAACACAAGAAAATCTACAGGGTGTCAAAATTGACTACCTCGAGTATGTAAAAGTTTAAAAAAATCGTAACTTATAAAAATGAAGTCCGATTTTAAAGATTTTTATATTTCTGTAAAGTGCTTGGCAAGATAAAGAAAAAATATGCTTACTCACCTAAGTTATCTCTTACAGTTAAAAAGATATTTAGACTTGAATTTTGAATTTTTGATTTTTTGCCTCGACTTTCTTTCGTTTTTCGGGAATAAGTTCTGGGATATATGAGGTAAAAATTTTTTAAAAATATTTTGTAATTTGCTATATATTTTAAAATAACATGCTGAAAGAATTTTTGGATTATCTCAATACGTCTAGACGTGAAAAATATTCAAAGTCACCACTCTGAAATTGGTATGAAAAACTGCTATTTTTTACAAAAATATAGTACAATTCTTTCCCTTTTTTCTCAAAGTTCCGTTAAAGAAAAAAAAAATTTTCTTTACATATTTCAAAAGACAAGGCTTCACAAATGGCTAATGTAGAAATTTTGAACTGATTTAGGCTTGCACCCTACATCAGGCATTGGTCGAAAATGGTAAATTTTGGAAAAAGTTAGATTTTTTATCGATTAATAAAAAAAATGTCACGCTAGCTTTTTTAAATTTTTTGACGATATTTCATCAAAAAATAGATTTAGAATGATTTGACACTAAACTGCTCCCCGCCCGGCCAAAAACGAATGCAGGAGAGCAGATTTCATGAAAAAAGTCAATTTTTTAAACTACTTTTTTTAATAGCATAAAAAAGCATATTAACATAATATTTTCGCCATTATTTCTTATGTAGTGTATAAAATATATATTGATCTTTCACTCCTGTAAAAATCATTAAAAAAAAACTTTACAAATAAATTTTTGGCAATTTTTCAAAAATAAACAATATTTAATAAATATAAGCGATTATTACGAATATTATCTCGTTCAGCAACCAAAACGTGCCAATACAATTGTGTGTTACGTATACGCACATATGGAAATATTGTATAACAATGAATTTTGTGAAAGTTGACCTAAGTTGTCAGATTTGAGACCATGATATAATGCTTTTAAAATGATCTATATATACATATTATACATCAATGAATTGGTAAATAAGTATATTTTTATATTCTTGTAATATTTTATTAGTTTTTGGAAAATAGGCGGAGTTTTGTTTTACAAAACATTATTTTTTTGGTTTTTATATCTTTTTTATATTTTTTAATTTTGAAAAATTGGCAAAAATTGATTTGTAAAGCTTTTCTAATAATTTTTTCAGGAGTGAAAGATCAATATATATTTTATACACTACTTAAGAAATAATGGCGAAAATATTATGATAATATGCTTTTTTATGCAATTACAAAAAGTCGTTTAAAAAATTTACTTTTTTCATGAAATCTGCTCTCCTGCATTCGTTTATGGCCGGGCGGGAAGCAGTTTAGTGTCAAATTATTCTAAATCTATTTTTTGATGAAATATCGTCAAAAAATTTTAAAAAAATTGCGTGACATTTTTTTTATTAATCGACAAAAATTTAACTTTTTCCAAAATTCAGCATTTTCGACCAATGCCTGATGTAGGGTGCAAGCCTAAATCAGTTCAAAATTTCTACATTAACCATTTATGAAGCCTTGTCTTTTGAAATATATAAAGAACAAGATTTTTTCTTTAACGGAACTTTGAGAAAAAAGTGAAAGAATTGTACTATATTTTTGTAAAAAGTAGCCGTTTTTCATACCAATTTCAGAGTGCTGACTTTGAATATTTTTCACGTCTAGACGCATTGAGATAATCCAAAAATTCTTTCAGCATGTTATTTTAAAATATATAGCAAATTACAAAATATTTTTAAAAAAGTTTTACCTCATATATCCCAGGACTTATTCCCGAAAAACGAAAGAAAGTCGAGGCAAAAAATCAAAAATTCAAAATTCAAGTCAAAATATCTTTTTAACTGTAAGAGATAACTTAGGTTAGTAAGCTTATTTTTTCTTTATCTTGCCAAGCACTTTACAGAAATATAAAAATCTTTAAAATCGGACTTCATTTTTATAAGTTACGATTTTTTTAAACTTTTACATACTCGAGGTAGTCAATTTTGACACCCTGTAGATTTTTTTGTGTTATCACAGGGTGATTGCAAGATAGTTTTTCTCAAAGCTTAGGTCCTCCTCTGCAACTCTTCCATACATTTCAATTTAATCCAACCAGTAGTTTAGGAGATACAGATTTATTACCAAAAAAATTGCGTTTTGCGACCCCACTGTGCACGTGTAGTCTTTTAAAGCTAAACCTATAAATATATATTGACAATTTAAAATAAATATATTATTCATTATTAATTACTTACCCATTTCATATTGAAGATTATTGGCAAAATCTTCTGTTTTAAAATGATGCATGCAAACAAAAGAATTGTCTGGATTAAACTTTTTCCGGCCGCAGAAGCTAATCCACTTCTTTCGAAGTTACATTTGTTGGAAAACGGAAAAAACTGCATAGAGAGCTTTTTCCCTCATTGCTTTTATTGCAATTTACAACGGCGCACTTCATTTTTATTAATTTTTTATTTAAACTTTAAATGTTTTTAATTAAAATACACAAAATGTCTCTCTACAAACAAAATTTTCTACTACAGTGACGTCACACATAAACAGCTGATCAACGAACAAAAGTAACGGACATGCGCAATGCATTATCTATATTTCTTTGTTTCATGAATAATTAAATAAATAAATATGTAGTTGCGTCTACATATTTATTTAGACGCAACTACTATTCTGACAAATTCACAAACGAAAAACTCCTCCTAAGTCCATCAATTGATTACCATATAGTTGCACACGTGGATGTCGTTTCTATACCCTGGTAAATTTAACCTAAACCTCAGAACATTTGCGATAAGATCGTGTAACTTGTTCCCTAAATTTTGTTTAAACCCGTGTCTCATTATCTTCCTATTAGATTTTTGAAATCGTCAAATGTTTTTACATACCCTATATAAAACATAAATCCAACATAAAGACCATCACTACCCAAACATAATACACATCATCCAACATTCTGTCATCATAATCTTCCTTTGCATAATTTCTTTTCGGAGAGCAAGAAGAAGACCAAATGTCATCATTAGTGACCACCAGCAAAATATCAAAATCATAAATTAGTTCAACAAAGTAAATCAAAAGAAATCAATCAAAAGTGCAATGTGAAAAAATGAAAGTTAAAATTTAAAAGAAAATATATAGTTAAAATTAACAAAAATTAAAAAAAAAAAAAAAATATTAAAGAAACAAAATTAAGTTAAAGTAAAATGTAAATTTGTTAAAAAAAGAAGGAATAATGGAAACGAAAGAATTAAATTAAAAATTACAATAACAACAAATTAAAAAAAAAACAGAAATTTAAAGTGCCAATTTCGTTTATGACAAAAGAAAAATTAAAAATAAAAAATGTGTAAACCTAAAGAATAAATATAAAAATAAATATGATCACAGATTAGTCCAAGTAAAACGAATTAATAAGTTAAAACTAATTATCACAAAAAAATATCACAGCTTAGCTTAATTCTAAATAGTAAATAAAAACAAAATAGCACAAAGTATCACAGATCGGTTTAGAGAATAGCGTTTTTCCATAATTAATTTATAAAATATGCAAGAATTTAAACATCTATAATCATCATTATTATAGTATAAACAAAAACAACCACAACAGTCGCTGAGGCCTCGTCGTTGCTGATATAATGGTAGTTTTAAACAAAAATTATTAAAATATTTATTTTCTTGCATTAACCGTTAAGAATATAGGAGTAATAAATAATTAACATGAAACAAAGAATACAAGATAGCGCATTCATGTTGTCAAAATTTTATTGTTCTGCGCATGTACGTCACAGTAGTAAATAAACAAAAACACAATCACACGAACACATGTCTTTTATATGGGGAAATTTTGTTTACATCTATATTTTAATGAAAATGTTTTTATTTTTGTATTATAACTAATACAAAATTGTTTATTATTTATTATTAAACCCTTTTAACTAAATTTGTTAGATTTTTTAACAACTTTACTTTAATATATTTGCATTTATATAATTTTTAAGCCATTTTTAACAACTATTTTACCCACATTGATTTAAGCTTTAATAATTATAATGAAACACAAACTCTAATGTTAATATGTATATTTATTTTAGAAAATACTTTTTTTTAGATATTTATCGTAGGTACATTGTAGCAATAAGTATAAAAAATATGTTTGTAAAATTTTAAATACTAGTTTTATAAGTCCTCTGGTGATTTCTAGCTTTTGAGCCCAGATTTGGAGAGTACGGACAGCTGGAAGAGGAAACTGGTTTTTGTACAAAAGTTTGTACATTTTCGGACTTACAGCGTATAGGGTAATAGAGTGCGCTATATCATCTTCCGACCAAGTTTGTCGTTTTATCCCATTTTTTTATTTGGCCTGTAGCAAAAATGAATTGAAGCTTTTCCTCAATGCACGTAAGCTCGAATCTAGCTTTAGCTAAATTCTTCTCCATCTCATCCTTTTCGTATTTGTGTTTTTTTCCATTTTCTCCATTTTCTCTTCTATAATTTTTAATTCTGCGTCAGACTTATTTTTTTCGTTTTTCAGAATGAGGATTTCGTCCTCTAAACTTTTCCTATAAAAAAGAAATGTTTATATTAATTATTAAACGAATTAACAATATTTAATAAGCTTGCTTACACTTTTAGATTTTGATCATCCACATCTATAGAGGAAAGCTTTGAGAAAAACTATCTTGCAGTCAACCTGTGAAAACACAAGAAAATCTACAGGGTGTCAAAATTGACTACCTCGAGTATGTAAAAGTTTAAAAAAATCGTAACTTATAAAAATGAAGTCCGATTTTAAAGATTTTTATATTTCTGTAAAGTGCTTGGCAAGATAAAGAAAAAATATGCTTACTCACCTAAGTTATCTCTTACAGTTAAAAAGATATTTAGACTTGAATTTTGAATTTTTGATTTTTTGCCTCGACTTTCTTTCGTTTTTCGGGAATAAGTTCTGGGATATATGAGGTAAAAATTTTTTAAAAATATTTTGTAATTTGCTATATATTTTAAAATAACATGCTGAAAGAATTTTTGGATTATCTCAATACGTCTAGACGTGAAAAATATTCAAAGTCACCACTCTGAAATTGGTATGAAAAACTGCTATTTTTTACAAAAATATAGTACAATTCTTTCCCTTTTTTCTCAAAGTTCCGTTAAAGAAAAAAAAAATTTTCTTTACATATTTCAAAAGACAAGGCTTCACAAATGGCTAATGTAGAAATTTTGAACTGATTTAGGCTTGCACCCTACATCAGGCATTGGTCGAAAATGGTAAATTTTGGAAAAAGTTAGATTTTTTATCGATTAATAAAAAAAATGTCACGCTAGCTTTTTTAAATTTTTTGACGATATTTCATCAAAAAATAGATTTAGAATGATTTGACACTAAACTGCTCCCCGCCCGGCCAAAAACGAATGCAGGAGAGCAGATTTCATGAAAAAAGTCAATTTTTTAAACTACTTTTTTTAATAGCATAAAAAAGCATATTAACATAATATTTTCGCCATTATTTCTTATGTAGTGTATAAAATATATATTGATCTTTCACTCCTGTAAAAATCATTAAAAAAAAACTTTACAAATAAATTTTTGGCAATTTTTCAAAAATAAACAATATTTAATAAATATAAGCGATTATTACGAATATTATCTCGTTCAGCAACCAAAACGTGCCAATACAATTGTGTGTTACGTATACGCACATATGGAAATATTGTATAACAATGAATTTTGTGAAAGTTGACCTAAGTTGTCAGATTTGAGACCATGATATAATGCTTTTAAAATGATCTATATATACATATTATACATCAATGAATTGGTAAATAAGTATATTTTTATATTCTTGTAATATTTTATTAGTTTTTGGAAAATAGGCGGAGTTTTGTTTTACAAAACATTATTTTTTTGGTTTTTATATCTTTTTTATATTTTTTAATTTTGAAAAATTGGCAAAAATTGATTTGTAAAGCTTTTCTAATAATTTTTTCAGGAGTGAAAGATCAATATATATTTTATACACTACTTAAGAAATAATGGCGAAAATATTATGATAATATGCTTTTTTATGCAATTACAAAAAGTCGTTTAAAAAATTTACTTTTTTCATGAAATCTGCTCTCCTGCATTCGTTTATGGCCGGGCGGGAAGCAGTTTAGTGTCAAATTATTCTAAATCTATTTTTTGATGAAATATCGTCAAAAAATTTAAAAAAAATTGCGTGACATTTTTTTTATTAATCGACAAAAATTTAACTTTTTCCAAAATTCAGCATTTTCGACCAATGCCTGATGTAGGGTGCAAGCCTAAATCAGTTCAAAATTTCTACATTAACCATTTATGAAGCCTTGTCTTTTGAAATATATAAAGAACAAGATTTTTTCTTTAACGGAACTTTGAGAAAAAAGTGAAAGAATTGTACTATATTTTTGTAAAAAGTAGCCGTTTTTCATACCAATTTCAGAGTGCTGACTTTGAATATTTTTCACGTCTAGACGCATTGAGATAATCCAAAAATTCTTTCAGCATGTTATTTTAAAATATATAGCAAATTACAAAATATTTTTAAAAAAGTTTTACCTCATATATCCCAGGACTTATTCCCGAAAAACGAAAGAAAGTCGAGGCAAAAAATCAAAAATTCAAAATTCAAGTCAAAATATCTTTTTAACTGTAAGAGATAACTTAGGTTAGTAAGCTTATTTTTTCTTTATCTTGCCAAGCACTTTACAGAAATATAAAAATCTTTAAAATCGTACTTCATTTTTATAAGTTACGATTTTTTTAAACTTTTACATACTCGAGGTAGTCAATTTTGACACCCTGTAGATTTTCTTGTGTTATCACAGGGTGATTGCAAGATAGTTTTTCTCAAAGCTTAGGTCCTCCTCTGCAACTCTTCCATACATTTCAATTTAATCCAACCAGTAGTTTAGGAGATACAGATTTATTACCAAAAAAATTGCGTTTTGCGACCCCACTGTGCACGTGTAGTCTTTTAAAGCTAAACCTATAAATATATATTGACAATTTAAAATAAATATATTATTCATTATTAATTACTTACCCATTTCATATTGAAGATTATTGGCAAAATCTTCTGTTTTAAAATGATGCATGCAAACAAAAGAATTGTCTGGATTAAACTTTTTCCGGCCGCAGAAGCTAATCCACTTCTTTCGAAGTTACATTTGTTGGAAAACGGAAAAAACTGCATAGAGAGCTTTTTCCCTCATTGCTTTTATTGCAATTTACAACGGCGCACTTCATTTTTATTAATTTTTTATTTAAACTTTAAATGTTTTTAATTAAAATACACAAAATGTCTCTCTACAAACAAAATTTTCTACTACAGTGACGTCACACATAAACAGCTGATCAACGAACAAAAGTAACGGACATGCGCAATGCATTATCTATATTTCTTTGTTTCATGAATAATTAAATAAATAAATATGTAGTTGCGTCTACATATTTATTTAGACGCAACTACTATTCTGACAAATTCACAAACGAAAAACTCCTCCTAAGTCCATCAATTGATTACCATATAGTTGCACACGTGGATGTCGTTTCTATACCCTGGTAAATTTAACCTAAACCTCAGAACATTTGCGATAAGATCGTGTAACTTGTTCCCTAAATTTTGTTTAAACCCGTGTCTCATTATCTTCCTATTAGATTTTTGAAATCGTCAAATGTTTTTACATACCCTATATAAAACATAAATCCAACATAAAGACCATCACTACCCAAACATAATACACATCATCCAACATTCTGTCATCATAATCTTCCTTTGCATAATTTCTTTTCGGAGAGCAAGAAGAAGACCAAATGTCATCATTAGTGACCACCAGCAAAATATCAAAAGCATAAATTAGTTCAACAAAGTAAATCAAAAGAAATCAATCAAAAGTGCAATGTGAAAAAATGAAAGTTAAAATTTAAAAGAAAATATATAGTTAAAATTAACAAAAATTAAAAAAAAAAAAAAATATTAAAGAAACAAAATTAAGTTAAAGTAAAATGTAAATTTGTTAAAAAAAGAAGGAATAATGGAAACGAAAGAATTAAATTAAAAATTACAATAACAACAAATTAAAAAAAAAAACAGAAATTTAAAGTGCCAATTTCGTTTATGACAAAAGAAAAATTAAAAATAAAAAATGTGTAAACCTAAAGAATAAATATAAAAATAAATATGATCACAGATTAGTCCAAGTAAAACGAATTAATAAGTTAAAACTAATTATCACAAAAAAATATCACAGCTTAGCTTAATTCTAAATAGTAAATAAAAACAAAATAGCACAAAGTATCACAGATCGGTTTAGAGAATAGCGTTTTTCCATAATTAATTTATAAAATATGCAAGAATTTAAACATCTATAATCATCATCATCATTATTATAGTATAAACAAAAACAACCACAACAGTCGCTGAGGCCTCGTCGTTGCTGATATAATGGTAGTTTTAAACAAAAATTATTAAAATATTTATTTTCTTGCATTAACCGTTAAGAATATAGGAGTAATAAATAATTAACATGAAACAAAGAATACAAGATAGCGCATTCATGTTGTCAAAATTTTATTGTTCTGCGCATGTACGTCACAGTAGTAAATAAACAAAAACACAATCACACGAACACATGTCTTTTATATGGGGAAATTTTGTTTACATCTATATTTTAATGAAAATGTTTTTATTTTTGTATTATAACTAATACAAAATTGTTTATTATTTATTATTAAACCCTTTTAACTAAATTTGTTAGATTTTTTAACAACTTTACTTTAATATATTTGCATTTATATAATTTTTAAGCCATTTTTAACAACTATTTTACCCACATTGATTTAAGCTTTAATAATTATAATGAAACACAAACTCTAATGTTAATATGTATATTTATTTTAGAAAATACTTTTTTTTAGATATTTATCGTAGGTACATTGTAGCAATAAGTATAAAAAATATGTTTGTAAAATTTTAAATACTAGTTTTATAAGTCCTCTGGTGATTTCTAGCTTTTGAGCCCAGCTTTGGAGAGTACGGACAGCTGGAAGAGGAAACTGGTTTTTGTACAAAAGTTTGTACATTTTCGGACTTACAGCGTATAGGGTAATAGAGTGCGCTATATCATCTTCCGACCAAGTTTGTCGTTTTATCCCATTTTTTTATTTGGCCTGTAGCAAAAATGATTTGAAGCTTTTCCTCAATGCACGTAAGCTCGAATCTAGCTTTAGCTAAATTCTTCTCCATCTCATCCTTTTCGTATTTGTGTTTTTTTCCATTTTCTCCATTTTCTCTTCTATAATTTTTAATTCTGCGTCAGACTTATTTTTTTCGTTTTTCAGAATGAGGATTTCGTCCTCTAAACTTTTCCTATAAAAAAGAAATGTTTATATTAATTATTAAACGAATTAACAATATTTAATAAGCTTGCTTACACTTTTAGATTTTGATCATCCACATCTATAGAGGAAAGCTTTGAGAAAAACTATCTTGCAGTCAACCTGTGAAAACACAAGAAAATCTACAGGGTGTCAAAATTGACTACCTCGAGTATGTAAAAGTTTAAAAAAATCGTAACTTATAAAAATGAAGTCCGATTTTAAAGAATTTAAAAAATTTACCATTTTCGACCAATGCCTGATGTAGGGTGCAAGCCTAAATCAGTTCAAAATTTCTACATTAGCCATTTGTGAAGCAGAAAATTTTTTTTTCTTTAACGGAACTTTGAGAAAAAAGTGAAAGAATTGTACTATATTTTTGTAAAAAGTAGCCGTTTTTCATACCAATTTCAGAGTGCTGACTTTGAATATTTTTCACGTCTAGACGCATTGAGATAATCCAAAAATTCTTTCAGCATGTTATTTTAAAATATATAGCAAATTACAAAATATTTTTAAAAAAGTTTTACCTCATATATCCCAGGACTTATTCCCGAAAAACGAAAGAAAGTCGAGGCAAAAAATCAAAAATTCAAAATTCAAGTCAAAATATCTTTTTAACTGTAAGAGATAACTTAGGTTAGTAAGCTTATTTTTTCTTTATCTTGCCAAGCACTTTACAGAAATATAAAAATCTTTAAAATCGGACTTCATTTTTATAAGTTACGATTTTTTTAAACTTTTACATACTCGAGGTAGTCAATTTTGACACCCTGTAGATTTTCTTGTGTTATCACAGGGTGATTGCAAGATAGTTTTTCTCAAAGCTTAGGTCCTCCTCTGCAACTCTTCCATACATTTCAATTTAATCCAACCAGTAGTTTAGGAGATACAGATTTATTACCAAAAAAATTGCGTTTTGCGACCCCACTGTGCACGTGTAGTCTTTTAAAGCTAAACCTATAAATATATATTGACAATTTAAAATAAATATATTATTCATTATTAATTACTTACCCATTTCATATTGAAGATTATTGGCAAAATCTTCTGTTTTAAAATGATGCATGCAAACAAAAGAATTGTCTGGATTAAACTTTTTCCGGCCGCAGAAGCTAATCCACTTCTTTCGAAGTTACATTTGTTGGAAAACGGAAAAAACTGCATAGAGAGCTTTTTCCCTCATTGCTTTTATTGCAATTTACAACGGCGCACTTCATTTTTATTAATTTTTTATTTAAACTTTAAATGTTTTTAATTAAAATACACAAAATGTCTCTCTACAAACAAAATTTTCTACTACAGTGACGTCACACATAAACAGCTGATCAACGAACAAAAGTAACGGACATGCGCAATGCATTATCTATATTTCTTTGTTTCATGAATAATTAAATAAATAAATATGTAGTTGCGTCTACATATTTATTTAGACGCAACTACTATTCTGACAAATTCACAAACGAAAAACTCCTCCTAAGTCCATCAATTGATTACCATATAGTTGCACACGTGGATGTCGTTTCTATACCCTGGTAAATTTAACCTAAACCTCAGAACATTTGCGATAAGATCGTGTAACTTGTTCCCTAAATTTTGTTTAAACCCGTGTCTCATTATCTTCCTATTAGATTTTTGAAATCGTCAAATGTTTTTACATACCCTACATAAAACATAAATCCAACATAAAGACCATCACTACCCAAACATAATACACATCATCCAACATTCTGTCATCATAATCTTCCTTTGCATAATTTCTTTTCGGAGAGCAAGAAGAAGACCAAATGTCATCATTAGTGACCACCAGCAAAATATCAAAAGCATAAATTAGTTCAACAAAGTAAATCAAAAGAAATCAATCAAAAGTGCAATGTGAAAAAATGAAAGTTAAAATTTAAAAGAAAATATATAGTTAAAATTAACAAAAATTAAAAAAAAAAAAAAAAAAATATTAAAGAAACAAAATTAAGTTAAAGTAAAATGTAAATTTGTTAAAAAAAGAAGGAATAATGGAAACGAAAGAATTAAATTAAAAATTACAATAACAACAAATTAAAAAAAAAAAACAGAAATTTAAAGTGCCAATTTCGTTTATGACAAAAGAAAAATTAAAAATAAAAAATGTGTAAACCTAAAGAATAAATATAAAAATAAATATGATCACAGATTAGTCCAAGTAAAACGAATTAATAAGTTAAAACTAATTATCACAAAAAAATATCACAGCTTAGCTTAATTCTAAATAGTAAATAAAAACAAAATAGCACAAAGTATCACAGATCGGTTTAGAGAATAGCGTTTTTCCATAATTAATTTATAAAATATGCAAGAATTTAAACATCTATAATCATCATCATCATTATTATAGTATAAACAAAAACAACCACAACAGTCGCTGAGGCCTCGTCGTTGCTGATATAATGGTAGTTTTAAACAAAAATTATTAAAATATTTATTTTCTTGCATTAACCGTTAAGAATATAGGAGTAATAAATAATTAACATGAAACAAAGAATATAAGATAGCGCATTCATGTTGTCAAAATTTTATTGTTCTGCGCATGTACGTCACAGTAGTAAATAAACAAAAACTCAATCACACGAACACATGTCTTTTATATGGGGAAATTTTGTTTACATCTATATTTTAATGAAAATGTTTTTATTTTTGTATTATAACTAATACAAAATTGTTTATTATTTATTATTAAACCCTTTTAACTAAATTTGTTAGATTTTTTAACAACTTTACTTTAATATATTTGCATTTATATAATTTTTAAGCCATTTTTAACAACTATTTTACCCACATTGATTTAAGCTTTAATAATTATAATGAAACACAAACTCTAATGTTAATATGTATATTTATTTTAGAAAATACTTTTTTTTAGATATTTATCGTAGGTACATTGTAGCAATAAGTATAAAAAATATGTTTGTAAAATTTTAAATACTAGTTTTATAAGTCCTCTGGTGATTTCTAGCTTTTGAGCCCAGCTTTGGAGAGTACGGACAGCTGGAAGAGGAAACTGGTTTTTGTACAAAAGTTTGTACATTTTCGGACTTACAGCGTATAGGGTAATAGAGTGCGCTATATCATCTTCCGACCAAGTTTGTCGTTTTATCCCATTTTTTTATTTGGCCTGTAGCAAAAATGATTTGAAGCTTTTCCTCAATGCACGTAAGCTCGAATCTAGCTTTAGCTAAATTCTTCTCCATCTCATCCTTTTCGTATTTGTGTTTTTTTCCATTTTCTCCATTTTCTCTTCTATAATTTTTAATTCTGCGTCAGACTTATTTTTTTCGTTTTTCAGAATGAGGATTTCGTCCTCTAAACTTTTCCTATAAAAAAGAAATGTTTATATTAATTATTAAACGAATTAACAATATTTAATAAGCTTGCTTACACTTTTAGATTTTGATCATCCACATCTATAGAGGAAAGCTTTGAGAAAAACTATCTTGCAGTCAACCTGTGAAAACACAAGAAAATCTACAGGGTGTCAAAATTGACTACCTCGAGTATGTAAAAGTTTAAAAAAATCGTAACTTATAAAAATGAAGTCCGATTTTAAAGATTTTTATATTTCTGTAAAGTGCTTGTCAAGATAAAGAAAAAATATGCTTACTCACCTAAGTTATCTCTTACAGTTAAAAAGATATTTAGACTTGAATTTTGAATTTTTGATTTTTTGCCTCGACTTTCTTTCGTTTTTCGGGAATAAGTTCTGGGATATATGAGGTAAAAATTTTTTAAAAATATTTTGTAATTTGCTATATATTTTAAAATAACATGCTGAAAGAATTTTTGGATTATCTCAATACGTCTAGACGTGAAAAATATTCAAAGTCACCACTCTGAAATTGGTATGAAAAACTGCTATTTTTTACAAAAATATAGTACAATTCTTTCCCTTTTTTCTCAAAGTTCCGTTAAAGAAAAAAAAAATTTTCTTTACATATTTCAAAAGACAAGGCTTCACAAATGGCTAATGTAGAAATTTTGAACTGATTTAGGCTTGCACCCTACATCAGGCATTGGTCGAAAATGGTAAATTTTGGAAAAAGTTAGATTTTTTATCGATTAATAAAAAAAATGTCACGCTAGCTTTTTTAAATTTTTTGACGATATTTCATCAAAAAATAGATTTAGAATGATTTGACACTAAACTGCTCCCCGCCCGGCCAAAAACGAATGCAGGAGAGCAGATTTCATGAAAAAAGTCAATTTTTTAAACTACTTTTTTTAATAGCATAAAAAAGCATATTAACATAATATTTTCGCCATTATTTCTTATGTAGTGTATAAAATATATATTGATCTTTCACTCCTGTAAAAATCATTAAAAAAAACTTTACAAATAAATTTTTGGCAATTTTTCAAAAATAAACAATATTTAATAAATATAAGCGATTATTACGAATATTATCTCGTTCAGCAACCAAAACGTGCCAATACAATTGTGTGTTACGTATACGCACATATGGAAATATTGTATAACAATGAATTTTGTGAAAGTTGACCTAAGTTGTCAGATTTGAGACCATGATATAATGCTTTTAAAATGATCTATATATACATATTATACATCAATGAATTGGTAAATAAGTATATTTTTATATTCGTTTATGTCCGGGCGGGAAGCAGTTTAGTGTCAAATTATTCTAAATCTATTTTTTGATGAAATATCGTCAAAAAATTTAAAAAAACTTGCGTGACATTCTTTTTATTAATCGACAAAAATTTAACTTTTTCCAAAATTCAGCATTTTCGACCAATGCCTGATGTAGGGTGCAAGCCTAAATCAGTTCAAAATTTCTACATTAACCATTTATGAAGCCTTGTCTTTTGAAATATATAAAGAACAAGATTTTTTCTTTAACGGAACTTTGAGAAAAAAGTGAAAGAATTGTACTATATTTTTGTAAAAAGTAGCCGTTTTTCATACCAATTTCAGAGTGCTGACTTTGAATATTTTTCACGTCTAGACGCATTGAGATAATCCAAAAATTCTTTCAGCATGTTATTTTAAAATATATAGCAAATTACAAAATATTTTTAAAAAAGTTTTACCTCATATATCCCAGGACTTATTCCCGAAAAACGAAAGAAAGTCGAGGCAAAAAATCAAAAATTCAAAATTCAAGTCAAAATATCTTTTTAACTGTAAGAGATAACTTAGGTTAGTAAGCTTATTTTTTCTTTATCTTGCCAAGCACTTTACAGAAATATAAAAATCTTTAAAATCGGACTTCATTTTTATAAGTTACGATTTTTTTAAACTTTTACATACTCGAGGTAGTCAATTTTGACACCCTGTAGATTTTCTTGTGTTATCACAGGGTGATTGCAAGATAGTTTTTCTCAAAGCTTAGGTCCTCCTCTGCAACTCTTCCATACATTTCAATTTAATCCAACCAGTAGTTTAGGAGATACAGATTTATTACCAAAAAAATTGCGTTTGACCCCACTGTGCACGTGTAGTCTTTTAAAGCTAAACCTATAAATATATATTGACAATTTAAAATAAATATATTATTCATTATTAATTACTTACCCATTTCATATTGAAGATTATTGGCAAAATCTTCTGTTTTAAAATGATGCATGCAAACAAAAGAATTGTCTGGATTAAACTTTTTCCGGCCGCAGAAGCTAATCCACTTCTTTCGAAGTTACATTTGTTGGAAAACGGAAAAAACTGCATAGAGAGCTTTTTCCCTCATTGCTTTTATTGCAATTTACAACGGCGCACTTCATTTTTATTAATTTTTTATTTAAACTTTAAATGTTTTTAATTAAAATACACAAAATGTCTCTCTACAAACAAAATTTTCTACTACAGTGACGTCACACATAAACAGCTGATCAACGAACAAAAGTAACGAACATGCGCAATGCATTATCTATATTTCTTTGTTTCATGAATAATTAAATAAATAAATATGTAGTTGCGTCATTGTCGAAAGAAATAATAAAAAAGAAGAAGAGCAAACAATTTTAATTACTTCTATTACTTTTCATATTTTTTTGTTTTGCTAATTATATTTGCTTTTTGTATTTCGTGCATTACCCCTTTATTCTTAATTATTTTTATTGATTCTATTTTGCGTATGATCTTACAATCGTTAACGTTTTCTATTTTTCGGTTCGGGTTCGGATATTTTTTTATATAAATTATTAAATTTAAATGTTTAATTACATTTTGAAATTGGCACTTTTCACTTTAGTTAATATTTTTTCCTTTACGATACACATAAAATTTTGTTAAAAATTTATATAAATGTTAAATATTGTTAATAATTATTAGGATTCATTATTTTATTATCAGCATGTTGTTTCTATTTCTTTCATTTTTTACGTTTGAATATACGTACTTTATATTAATTCTTGTTAAATATTTTTCAATTTAATGAGCTTGTAGCAGTTCCCATATACAGTATTCAAAACTTATATTCAAATTTTACTTAACCTTAGAGATCGCAACAATATATTTATGATCAGTAAACTAGAAATAGATTCTCTCAATATAACCATAGTTCTTGGGGCTTTTGTGTTTGTTTCTGTGGTTAATATAGTCCTTTAGTTAAAGTAGATTTGTTTATGTAGTTAAAAATCTTTTAGGGAGTCTATATAAAAATAGTTTATAATAAAATGAGACAAAACGTTAGGAGACAAGAATCCACCCTCATCCCGGCTGATCGCTAGCGATTACAAGGCCCCCGTCGTCAAAATTTCGTATTGTCTTCCCATTAATGTAATTTATAGCAATATTGTAAATTTCACTTCACAAAATTATGGCGTTAATATTATATTACATAACAAAAAATGGCGCCCAATGTACAGAGGGCCAGGGAGATCGAATTTTGGCCAAAACCTTTTATCGTTGTCGGATATTGCAAAAAATTCATATTTCAAGGTTATTGGACTTGCTGATTCCAAAAATGAACTAAAAAATAAAAAATTCAAAATGGCTGCCAAAATTTTTAAGAAATTTTCTGATCCAGCTAAAATTTTGTGTATAGGCAGTTTTAGAGTTACTTAATTTGAAACTGAAATCAGAATTTGAAAAAACAAAATGGCGGACTCAACATGTTTCTTTAAGTTATGTTATTTTCTTCAAAAATATAATTTTTTTTATAATCGATAAATGTGTCAAAAACCAAATACAAGAAAACTTTGAAATCTGTATTCTATAAAATTATCGAAAATATTAAAGAAATTCAAAATGGCGGAAACAATATGGCGACAAAAATTTTTTGTGGCTGTATCTTTCTAAAATTAAGTTTTCTGCTTGTTTTTGATGTTACTGAATTCAAGAACAAACATTAAAAAAGAAAAAAGTTATAGTCGGTCTATTCCGTCCGACAATATAAAACCCTACACCATTGCGTTTGTACATTAAAATGATTTCCGAAATTTTCGAAAATGGACCTAATATTAGTTTATATGATTTTCACTGATTTTAAAGTTAATTGTGTTAAATATTGCCATTACACTGTAATTTATGTTCGATTCCGGGGGTTAAAGTGATTTTCGAAAGTGGGCTTTTTATGGGATACTCTGATTTAATAATGTATTAAACTATTTGTACTGAATTTTATTGAAATAGGGATATAAATAAGGGATTTCTAAGCCTTAAACCCCCATTTGTAGGGTATTATTATGGGAGCGAGTTGAAATAATTGACGAATCACGACCAATTTCCATACTGTTTTTCTTCTTTTAAATAGAGATAGAAAATTAACTGCATGTATAATAATATCGAAAGTATCCATTTTTGTGTAAATACACTAGATAATTATTTATTTTAAAAAATATCTAAATGTTTCTTAAAATGTATGTTATTTTGATATCTAGGAACACTATTATAAATTGATGCGATATGATTATTTATCATTTGGAGCAAGTTTGGGCAATTTTTTTCAAAAACTAACATTCTATTAGATATAAAAATATAAAAAAATTGCTTTTATCGGACTGAGGATTTGTGTGGATTTCTTTGGAAGAAGGTTAATATCAAAAAATTTTTAACTTATTTGATTAAAATTTTAAAAAATATACTCACCTCATGTGCAACGTGAGGCCGAAAATGTTTCTAATTTTAGATTTATTTTCGGTTCTGAATCACATAAATTAACTTTGTAGATTTCGTTAGAATGCTTTGTGTATAAGGTTTTTGTAATTATAATTATATTTAATGAATAAATGAGTAAGCTTTTATAGAATTTTAGATATTTGAGAAATAGAGTTCGAATAATCTAACCGATTAGCCAATGCTCATTCCTTTCATAGGTGTATGAATAATTTCAAAAATTCTTGTATTCATATGCGGAATTTGTTGAATATTATGGACAAAGATATATTTTTTATATATTTAATCTTTAATTTCACAAATTTTTCATAGACCTGTTTTGTTTTCCATATCTACTGATCATGAATAATGTATATTTTACCACCTTAACATACAATGTTATACAAAAAAATTTAATAAAAATTGAAAAAAAAAACAAGCGCGAATTTTATATTCGACCCGGCCGAATCTATATACCCATCATGAACTTTTTAAAATTTGACGTTATATGGGACGGGGCGGTAAAGTGGGCGGACCACGCCCATTTTTTGTTTTCGAGTTTACATTGGTCCTTGAACTATTTGAACACAATTTCGTTAATTTTCATCTTATATGGGAGGTGGGCGGTAAAGTGGGCGGACCACGCCCATTTTTTGTTTCCAAGTTTATATCGATCTCCGAACTATACGTGCAAAATTTCGTTGTCGTACATGTTGAAGTTGTTGAAGTAATATCAGCAGAAAAGTATAAAACGGACACCCTATGTTTCTAGTTTTTAGCCCATAACTTTTTTGTTTATTAACCGATTTCAATCCCAAACAAAACTTATATAAGACAAATATTTGTGCCAAATTTCGTCCCTCTACGTTGTCCTGTTCGAGCCCTATTCTGCTTTCAACAGACGGACGGGCATAGCTAGATCGACTCAGAATCTAACCAGGACCCAGAAAATATATACTTTGTGGGGTCTTAGATGATTCCTTCGACATGTTACACACGGAATGACAAAATTAATATACCCCCATCTTTTTGATGGTGGGTATAAAAATACTAGTTATTTTAAACTGAAAAAATTTAAATTAATTTCTTTTACAATCAATATTTTTCATTTAAGCCAGTTGAATATTGAACTTACAAACTTCGAACTTTCAAAACTGTTATTTGTATAAGAATATTTTAAAATGCCTCTTGCACATTCGCCAAATCAACCTCAAGATCTACTCCCTCAAAGTGAACTTCCATTAGCTCAAGCAGTAGGTGATAGTAACGTATCAGGATCTAATTGTTTTTTTTTTTTTTTTGTATTCAGAAATAATGAATGAAAAAATAGCTTGCTTAATTATAATTCGATGCAACCATGCTTTCCATGCATTGAAAATAATAATGAATGTCCTATTTGTCGTACCCCTTGTGAGTTAGCGGACTTACAAAGAATTACTTTTAGCCAAACAATATAATACTAGGAGCACTAATAGAAATCTTTTTCAAGAATACCAATCACCTTTGGTTGATGTTAGTTCAAACGAACCACAAGGTTTAAGAACTCCAGTAAATAATAGTTCTCCAGCTAATAGACATTTTTCTAACATAAATAGTCCTAATGCCACAAACCTAGATGCAAATCGAAATGTATCGAATAGTAATATTGATTATGCAGAATTAAATAAAATTATCGAAATTAATATTACAAGAATATTACAAAATTTCAATTTAAGACCAAATGTTCCAATCGGAAATACCAATGAGGTAGAGCAAACTTCTCACGAGAGAAATTTTTCTCACACATCACAAAATAATAATCGTGGAAATAACTTTCGGAATTCTCAGCAGCCAAATATAAATAGAAGTTCATTCCTTTCAAATGCTTCCAATTATCACACCGACAAAATTACGTCAATTATTCAAAATTGGGGACTGAAGTTTGACGGATTTCCAACGATTTCAACAATTAAGTCACAGTATGATATTCGCGAAGAAATTCGTAACCGGAAACAGAAACCGGGTGAATCCTTCGATACGTTCTATGAAGCTATTTCCAATATTATGGACAGATTACCAGTACCCTTATCAGACTCTGATCTTATAGAAATTATCACACGTAACTTACGTCCTGACATTCGTCATGAATTGTTGTACCTAGACGTACAATCCATTCCACAATTGCGTAGATTAGTTCAAAAGCGTGAAAGTTTCCTCAATGACGAATATGTAAGAAGGAATTTTACAAACCGTAATCCAGAACTAGTTAGAAGATGTTGGAATTGTGACCAACCTGGGCATCATTGGGAAGATTGTCTTCAGGATAGGTCTATTTTTTCCTATGGGTGCGGTGCCAAAAACACTTATAAGCCCCAATGTCAAAAGTTTCAAGCACGAAAATAAAAAAACTACAAGCAACAAGTTTCTACGAAGGAACAACATTGAATTTACAACAACTACACCCTAATTATTCACCCAATAACAACCATGATTTAGACAACTTTTTACCCGATGGTGAGAAATTTTTAAAACCAAAATGTTCTAGTGATAAAATAAATAAATCTGATTTTACTGGCTATGAAATTTTAAAAAGAGATTTTGCTAAGCACAAATGTGAAAATGATATTGATTGTTCGAAAATTATTTATCCCATACTACCGTACCATAAAGGCTGGGAGAATTATGTTATGAAACGAAATAAAATTTTTCAAAACTTGTCCATTGATCAAATCAGTTTGAAACGTACTAAACGCTCAACTTTAAGTCTGAGAAAATTTTATAAAATTCGTAAATTATGCTCTAAACTACTCATTGCGGCTATAGTAAATAATCCGAAAGATCAAAGATATTATGCCAAAATTTCCTTTTTAAACTACACCGAATATGGCTTACTGACGCTAGTATTAGTTGCATAGGATCAGATTTTGCTCTAGAGAATTTTTCAAAATTCAAAAATTTAAAAAACTGCTGTAATCGGATGGCTGAAAGTAGATGTAACATTTAAGAATAAAGTTCTTTTCTTAAATCTTTTTATTATCCCATCGCTATCGCAAAGACTTATTTTAGGAATAGATTTTTGGAAAGCTTTCGACTTAATTCCTAATATAATAGAATCTATTGATGTAGTTGATAAATCATTGTTACCCACTGAGCTTCTAGAATTTGTGCCGGGAGAAAAATTCATAAATTTGTCGAATTGTAAAAAAAAACTTGAAAGATGTTGTAACTGAATCTTATTACCCATTAAATTTTGAGGAACAACAACAACTGAAAACCGTAATATCTCTTTTCCCCGATTTTGAGAAGCAAGGACTAGGGAAAACGAGTTTGATAAGTCATGAAATCGATGTAGGTGACGCAAAGCCTATCAAGCAACGTTTTTACCCCGTTTCTCCAGCGATAGAGAAGCTTATGTTTATAGAAGTGGGCCGTATGTTAGCTTTAGGTGTAATTGAACCCTCGAATTCAGCTTGGAGCTCTCCAATGAGGATGGTCATAAAACCACAGAAAGTGAGACTCTGTTTAGATGCGCGAAAAGTTAACGCGGTCACAAAGAAGGATGCTTATCCCTTGCCTTCCATTAAATTAATTCCTATTTATTTCTAAATTAGATCTAAAAGATGCCTTCTGGCAAATTAGGCTAACAGAGAACTCCAAGACGTTGACTGCAATCACAGTCCCTGGTAGATTACTCTATCAGTTTGTGGTTATGTTATTTGGACTGTGCAATTCAGCTCAAACCATTTGTCGTCTAATGGATGAGATAATTCCACCTGATCTCAAAAATTGCGTTTTCGGATATCTGGATAACTTAATTATAGTCTCCGAAGATTTTCCACAACATCTAGCAACTCTTGTCCGTATTGCAGAGCAATTCCGTAAAGCGAATTTAACTCTGAACATTTTTAAGAGCCACTTTTGTGTGACTAAAGTAAAATGTCTCGAATACGTAACAGGGGATGGCGGAATCACTACTGATCTGGATAAAGTGAGTGCTATTCGCAATTGGCCGGTACCCAAAAACCTCAAGCAGGTTAGGGGATTTTTAGGATTAGCCGGATGGTACCGGAGATTTATAGAAAACTTCTCCACAATAGTCTTTCCGATTACAGAAACGCTTTCCAGTAAGAAGAAGTTTTCATGGACACCAGAAGCCCAACAATCTTTTGAGAAAATTAAATCTCTTTTAAGCTCTTTACTAATTTTTATAAATCCAGATTTCACAAAAAAAAAAAAAAAAAATGTATGTACATTGTGATGCCAGCGACTACGGCATAGGTGCAGTTCTTATCCAGCTAGACTCTGAAGGACATGAAAGACCGGTAGCTTATATGAGCAAAAAACTTAATTCGGCACAAAGAAACTATAGTGTGACCGAACGGGAATGTTTAGTAGCAGTCAAAGCTATATACAGATTTAGAATTACAAGAATTTTAAGTGATCACCGATCACTCAAGTCTTATATGGTTAATGCGGCAACCAAATTTAAGCGGCAGGTTAGCTTGTTGGGTACTGAAGTTACAGGCTTTTAAATTTACTGTAAGTCACCGTAAAGGTAGGGAAAATGTAGTCCCAGATGCTTTGTCTAGAGTATGTAACAATGAGATTTCAACCATTGAATTTTCTGGCCCAGAAGTTGATTTAAATTCAGAATGTTTTGGTGTGTTTCAATGCAAAGATTCGAGATAATCAGGAAAAATATCCTGATATCAAAATAATTGATAAATATGTTTATATAAGGATACAACATTACGATGGTATTGAAGAAAATGAACAAATTAGTTGGAAGCTTTGGATTCCCAGTGGTTTAAATAAAAATTTGATTGCTCGTTTTCATAACTCTCCAACTTCTTCACATGGCGGTATGTCAAAAATTCTAAATTTATTGAAACGTTTATTCTTTTGGCCAGGTATGACGCGCGATGTACATGAGTATGTCCGGAATTGCAAGGCAACAAAAGCTCCAAATTTTATTATCAAGCCTGAAATGGGACAACAAACTGTATCTGTATCTTTTCAAAGGTTATATATAGATTTATTGGGACTGTTTGGCCACTTTTTATTTTCTATTTTTTATTTAACATTTTTTGATTTTTTGCTTTTTATTTTAATAATAATAAAAAAAATTAATTTTTAATAATAATAATAATAAAATATGAATTTATAATACATACCTTAATATACTTACCTTAATTTAATCTTAAGTAGAATTAGTAAACCCTGTTAGCTTTAATGTAAAAAGAAACGGTGTTTGCTGAATAGAAAGTAGGTTTATAAAGAATAACTGCTTGCAAAATATATAACAAACCTTACGGTCGTGTTTTTATTTCGGTATTTTTCGCAGTGTCAATTTTTTTGAAGTTAAATTAAAATTTAATTAATTTAACGATTTCTTAAAAAATATTAAGAAATTACATTTTGGCGCCAGAGCAGTGACTTTGTGAAAAAGAAAAAAAGTGAAGTGTTTGAAAATAAGTGCTTTAAAAACATTTTATTTAAATTAAAAATTAAATTAAAAAACACAAAGCCAAAAACAAAGTGATTTGTGTTCCAAAAATATTTATTGGAAAATATATAAGACAATCACAAACAATAAAAACACAAAATACATAAAAACATTAAAACTTTAAATAAACATAAACAACAAAAACATCAACAACTTGTCTGCTCAATTTTTACCAAGGAAACAAATTGCTATTGTCCAGATGCCCCGTCGTTGCCGCTGTATCATCTGTAGAGCTGAAAATAACCAGGCAAGTAATTCCGATACTGAACCAGAGGTAAAAAGTGTAAAAAATATTTGTGTTATTTATAACCTTAAATTTGTAATTTAATCAAGTTTAAGAGATTTTTGTAAATTAATCCAAAATTTGTCACTTTGCAAGCCGTACACAAACAATATTTTTTACAATTCTCTTTGAAATATTTTATTTGTTTAATAATTTATATAACAAAAAACCACCCTTAAAAGTGAAATGATCGCGAGTGTTATTTCTTTTGTTTATAATAAATAAACATACACACACGAACACGTATAAATTTACATATATATCGAATAACAATTTAATTAGTTATTTCTTGTTTGAGAGTGTTAATTTTTATTATTTATAAAATAATTTATTATTAATCGCTGTTTTCTTTTGTGCTTTATCCTTTTTTTCGTTGTTCGTCAACTTGTTCAGTTCAATTCCTCTTGGAAATACCACTTACATTAATTTATTAACATCAGCTGTTAACAGTGTAGTGCATTTACACTAGCATCGAAAAGTGTAATTTCATACAAATTGAAAATATTAAGTTGAAAGTGCGCTCACACTAGCTTCGAAAATTTTTTATTGCATATAATTATAAAATAATAAAAAGTTAGTGTGTTCATATTTTAAATAATAATTTTAAATAAAATTTGTATGAAATTTTAATAAACAAATGTCGATTTTTCTTGGTAAATAAACAATAATAAATAGTTTTATTTTACCAAAGGCTGATTGAAGTGGATTTTATCTGGAAATTAAATAAATTATTTTTAATTAAAGTGAATTGAACTTAACGACAAATTTAAATAAAAGAATAAATCAAGGAAATATCCGAATATTGTGTAACCGACGAGAGAATAATTTTGAATTTAAAGTTTAAATTGAATATATATATTTCTTTATAATTCTTTATACCAAAGCAAAAAAGTTATTTAACATATTTTACCAATAAATTAATTTGGTTTTGTTTATATTTGCTTTGAGGAATTTTATTTTAATAATTGATAATGACTGGTAAAAGACACCAAGATTCTCCTTCCAAATCGGAAACTTTGGAGAAATTACTAATAAAAAAGCTGAAGTTGTACAAAATATTGTACGAATTCGTCAATCCCTTCCGGAGAAGACGATTTCTTTTAATCCAATTGAGTTATAATGTCGTTTCGACATTCTTACAAATTATATTGAGCAAGCAATGAAGCTTCAATCAGATGTGGATAATTTAGATCCCGATAATGATGATAGAGCTGAGCTTGAAGACATTTGTGTGACCACAAAATCGTTGTTTTTGAGTCTTTTGGCTAAAAATAGAAAAACAAGTGTGGCTGAAACATCTTTTAGTGTTCAGTCACATCAGTCAAGACTCCCAAATATGAAGCTCGCTAAATTCAGCGGAAAATATTCCGATTATAAAAATTTTATGAGCTTATTTGAGAACTTGGTCCATAATGATCCGACGTTGACAGACATAGAAAAATTTAATCATTTAATATCATGCTTTTCCGATTAAGCTTTAGGTACAGTTAAAGCTTTTCAGATTTCAGAAGATAATTATCCCAAAGCAATAGCCAGTTTGAAGAAGGTATATGATAATGAGTGGTTGATATTTTTTGATAATATCGCCAAACTTTTTGATCTTCTAGAGATCACAAAACCTTCGGCTTCGATGATAGATACTGTTTCGGCAATATATGATTCGCTTTTATCTATAGGCGACGATAAAAAGATTACGAATGCGATTTTAATACATTTAGTGATGTCAAAAGTAGATCCAGTCACAAAATCTAAGTGGGAAGAACAGCTAGACTTCGAAAAGCTGCCACTATGGTCTGATTGTGAAGACGCTTTGAACAAACGATATCAGCATATTGCTGCTGATGAGTCTTCAAGTTCAAGGCCGAGGTTTAATAAGAATAAAACTGAAAATAATTCTACAAAGAAAAATAATAAAACGTCACTAAATGTTACAAAATCTAAACAATCTGATAAATGTTTGTTTTGTAAATCAAATCAATATATTATTAATAATTGCCTTCTTTTACTGCTGAGCCTGTAATTCAAAGATTTGATTTTATAAAATCCGTACCAGCATGTATAAATTGTTTGAAAAAAGGTCATACAGTAGCCAGACGTACATCATCTAAGCGTAGAATTTGTAGTGGATCTCACAATTCACTACTGCACAGATACAATACAAGTTCTAATAATAATAACTACTCTGAACAGCCGTCAACTTTAGCGACGGCTGTAGTCAAAGTAAGAAATAGTTCTGGTGATTTTATATTAGCCAGAGCTCTTTTAGATTCCGGTTCTCAACCGAATTTGATAACTGAGGAACTTGCACAGCTACTACGATTAAAAAGAGAAGGAGGCAGATTGAATTTAAATGGTATTAGTGAAACTAATTCATTTTCGAAATCTTGTGTAAATTTAACTGTCACGTCGAGGGTTAACTCTACTCATTTTACTTCGAAGTTTTGGGTATTGAGTTCAATAACGAATTTACAGCCTGATAAAATAATTAGTATTATAGATTTACTTATAGGCGCAGTATTATTTTTTAATTTAATTTGTGTAGGACAAATAAGTCTAGTCCGAGCCTCCCTATTTTACAAAAAACTTCACTTGGTTGGATTGTTACTAGAAAGTATAATCAATCAAAGGGCTCGAATAACAACCAAGTTTGTCATTTAAGTACTTCAATAGAAAACGAGAGCAATATAGATTCAATTGTTAGAAAATTCTGGGAATTGGAAGAAATTCCGAAAGAATGTGAGGAAATCTTTAAAAATTCACTACTGCGCACGTTGGGGTAAAAGGGGTCGAAAGTGGCGTTTAATTGAATTTTGAAAATTAACTTTTTTAAATAAAATTGGTTACCGAATAAAAATAGACAAAATTATGTATCAATAACGATAAAAGTCATAACGTAGGTTGCGTGGTTTTTGAGTACTGAGCTGTCAAAGTTCAATATTTTTTATATTTTAAGAAAAGAGTAAAAAATTAAATTTTCATGAACTTTCGGTGAATTTTTCCTTAATAAAAAGTGCTTTAAAGAAAAATTTTAAAATGGAACCATCAACTACAGGTATTTGAGTTTACTTTTATGCAAGAATTTGTAAATTATTTTTTGTTCTGGTATTTTTTGTTATTTTTTTGAAAATGGTCCAAAAATGCACTAAATTTCAAATTTCATGGAATGTAACTAAAAATATAACAAGACTTTTGTTCTGAAAAATTATCCGAAAAATATTACATATTGCCTACTTAAATATTCTGAAATAAAATCGTGCGCATATTTTGCTCGATTTGAGAAATTTACATTTTTGTGAAAAAAAACAGATTTTTTTATTTTTTTACTTTGTTTTATTTTTCGTTATTTCACTATTGTTTTTTGTTATTGTTTTGTACAATTATTTTAAATAAACAAAATAATTGCACTGCTTAATACAGTCGAACTCAGTTAAAATGAAATTGAAAAAAGATTCGGCTGTGCCGAATCTTTGATACCCTTCACCATACTACCATATTACCATCTTAGTATCTTATCGACATCATATTACCATATTACCGACAAATAATAAAATTTTCGCCTTAACGTATGCTTTCATATTTTCACATATATAAATCTAAATTTTATTCAAACTACGAAACTTTGAATATATAAAAAAACAATCATAGCAGGCTTTGCTTTTAAAAAATAAACAACAACAAAAATTCCATATTTATTTATTTTTTTATGTATGTATATACAAACTGGCTGCATATACAAAGAACAACAACAACACTGTTATTCATTATATTACTTCTGTTGCTAACTAAACTACTTGTCTTATAGGCAAAAACGTCACAATGTATTTATGTATATTCTTAACAGATATGTTTTAGTTTTTAAAAAATAAACAACAACAATTCCATATCTATTTATTTTTGTACAGACTGCATATACAAAGAACAACAACAACACTGTTATTCATTATATTACTTCTGTTGCTAACTAAACTACTTGTCTATACAAAAAACAAAAAACGTCACTAATAGTCATTACAATGCTTAATATACATGTTTATGTATGTATTTATGTATATTCTTAACAGATATGTTTTAGTTTTAAAAAATAAACAGCAACAATTCCATATCTATTTATTTTTGTACAGACTGCATATACAAAGAACAACAACAACACTGTTATTCATTATATGACTGCTGTTTCTAACTAAACTACTTGTCTATACAAAAAACAAAAAACGTCACTAATAGTCATTACAATGCTTAATATACATGTTTGTGTGTGTATTTATATTCTTAACAGATTTGTTTTTGGGCCATAACTCTGTTGATTATGAACGAATTTGGTTTATTAAAAAAAACGAAATTTTGTAAAAACATTTATGACTAATTTATATAAAAATAAAAATTTGTAGCTTGAACAAGGGCTTCAAAAATAAAAAAATCGTTTTCCCCGATATCTCAGTTACTACTGAACCGATTTATTTCATTTTTTCAGAACAAAAATTCAGAAAATAATTTCCGAGCCCCCTTTAAAAATTCGAAGTACCTGGAATATGTAGAGGCTTCAGAAACTGAAAAACCGGTTCCAAAAACCGGTTTTTAAAGCATATCTCCGCCATTTATAAACCGATCCTGCTGATTCAAAAAACCGAAATTTTATAAAAATATTTGTGACCGATGTGTATAAAAATAAAAATCTATAGCTTAAACCAGGGCTTCAAAAAATAAAAAATGCGTTTTTTCCGATATCTCAGTTATTATTGAACCGATTTATTTCATTTTTTCAGAACAAAAATTCAGAAAAAAATGTCCGAGACCTCTTTGTAAAAACAAAGTCTCTAGAATATACAGAGGCTTCAGAAACTGGAAAACCGGTTCTAAAAACCGGTTTTTTTAACATATCTCCGCATTGTATGAACCGATCTTGCTGAATTCCAATAGCAAAATTCTCGAAAGCAACTCCGATCGTTTGACATATATATTATATATGTCAGTTATCGGTGGGCTTCATAAACGCCATTTCAACCGACACACGGACGGACGGACATGCTCCAATCGTCATCGCTTCTTACAAGGATTCCGAAAACATAAACTTTTTTGCTCTCCGACGAAAATTGTGGAAATTACAAACGGAATGACAAACTTATATATACCCTTTACACCTGTGGTGAAGGGTATAATGAACATCATTTCATGTAATGTTTTTATATTCTACAAAGTGATGTGTCTTATATTGGTACTTGGTATTTAATATTGAAAAATTCAGGAACTATGCGAACAATACAGCCAGATACTACGTTGATAAATATCCATGGTATTGTATGTCTCCTATCCTCCACAAGTTTTTTTATTCACGGCCCAGAAATTATAAAACATGCTCTTCTACGAAATGGCTAACTTTCTGAGACACCCAAGAAGCAAGAATAAAAGATTTCAAAAATTACCGGAAACATTTTTCACGATAATGTAGTAGACAAAAATCAAACGAAGATATATTAAATAGACTTTTGATAAGTTCCGATCCAATCAAGTATGGGGAAAAAGTATAAAATAAAACATATAGACCTACCACAATCCGCAGTTGATTATTCTCACTGATGACGATTTTTTTTTTTTGTATGAAAACATTACCATTCTGCAAAGAAAGCCTAAGAATTCTAAAAATTAATTTGTTTACTTACTAATAAATAATAAAGTCAAAAGTGATCACCAAAGTACTGATACCACTTTTTCTGAACTATGCTTAGTTTTTGACATGTTTAACTCCAATGTATAGACAGACGGACGGACATTACATATCAGGCAGAAAAAATTTGTAAGATTCTTGTAATGCATTTTTTTACTAACTAGTAAAAATCAAACAAGTTGTGATTATAAAAATATCGATTTCACTTTTCCTTGAAGTAAGCGGCCATTTTAGATCCATTTTTTCACAATGTACAGACGGATGGACGGATGTTGCCATTTAGCCAACATAATGGTACATTTTTTTACTAACTAGTAAAGAACAAAACAAGTTGTAGTTATTAAAATATTCATATCGCCTTTCCTTGAATTATGCGGCTTTCTTCTAACCAATTAATCCTAATGTATAGACAGACCATTGTCCGTCCATTACCATTCTGCCAAAAAAAAAATCGGAGAATTTTTATAGTTTATATTTTTTAACTAACTAATAAAAAACAAAACATGTTGTGATTATTAAAATATTGATATCGCCTTTTCTTGAATTATGCGGCCATTTTAGACCCATTTTTTCCAATGTATAGACAGACGGACGGACATTACTATTCTGCCAAAACAAATTCAAGAGTTCTAAAAATATCTTTTTTTACTAACTAATTGATAAAATATTAAATCATGATCATTTAAATATTCATATCACCTTTCTCTGAATAATGCGGCGATTTTAGACCCATTTAATCATAAGGTATAGACGGACGGACAGAATTTACCATTCTGCCAAAAAAAATCCTAAAATTCAAAAAATAAATTTTTTTTACCTAATAATAAATATAAAAATAGATCCTCAGCATTAAAATATTGATATCACCTCTCCCTGAATTAAGCGCCATTTTCAACCCTTTTTACCCCAACGTGCGGCTTTTAACGTCAGGATAATTTGAAGTCTCTTTGCCTTTCAAATCTGATACAAAAACGTTAGGTTCATCTTTTGAAACCGCTAAAAGACGATTTCTTTCATTGGAACGAAAAATTTCCAAAGATAACGTTATGAAAGAAATGTATCATGATTTCATGAAAGAGTATTTCGACTTAGGTCATATGACAATATTAGATAATATACCAGATTTTCCTCATTATTTTATTCCACATCAATGTGTTTTGCGACCTCAGAGTACAACTACGAAACTTCGAGTTGTTTTTGATGCTTCTTGTCAAACTTCTTCACAGGTATCACTTAACGATTTGTTAATGGTTGGTCCTACAATACAAAAAGAATTATATTCGACATTGATCCGTTTTCGATTACATAAATATGCAATCACTGCCGATATTGAAAAAATGTATCGTCAAGTTTTAATTGGCGAAAATGATAGAAATTATCAATTGATCCTTTGGAGGCAGAATCCATCTGAAAATTTAAAAGTGTTTCGATTAAACACTGTAACATATAGCACGGCATCTGCGCCATTTTTAGCCATCAGATGTTTGATTCACATAAGTGATTTATTCAAAGAGACTTTACCTATCGGTTCAAAAGTTGTTCGCAGTGATTTATACGTGGATTATTTGTTAAATGGAGCTGAAAGCTACCAAGAACTAAACTTAATTCGTAACCAGGTCACTGAAATTTTAAGTTCAGCTGGTTTTAAACTAACAAAATGGTTTTCAAATCATCCCGAATTTATAAGTTCATTAGGTAATGAACAATTACTATTATTACTTATCGACTTGTAGAGACTGTCCAGAAATATAACTTTTCCGAGGAGATAGCTAAAATGCAAATATACAAAAATTAACGCCATTTATGCATTCATTTACTGAAGAAAGAAGATCGTTTTCACTGATAAGGGTAGGTGGGAGATTGCTGAATGCAAATTTGCATTATAGTACCAAATTTCCTTTTTTATTACCGAAAAGAAACAGCTTTGTCACACTATATTTGCGAAATCTTCATCTTGATAATTGTCATGCTGGTACAAAAGCTTTAATAGCTCTTTCGCGAGAGAATATTTGGCTCATTAATGCGAAAGAAGGGTGCAGCAAAATAGTTCGCAAGTGTGTACATTGCTTCCGCTATAAACCGAAACTCATGTCACAAATAATGGGAAATTTGCCCACTAATAGAGTGAGAGTTACTCGACCTTTTTTAACTGTCGGTGTAGACTTTTGTGGTCCCGTTAACGTTTCGTTGAGAATTCGTTAAAAATGTATATAGCTGTTTTCGTGTGTTTCACTTCTAAGGCGGTACATTTAGAATTAGTATCGGATCTGTCTACTGATTCTTTTCTTCTTTCTTTTAAAAGGAGAGGACTTCCACAGACGGCGTTTTGCGACAACGCCACGAATTTCGTCGGAGCCAGCCGGGTCCTGAAGGAGCTTCAACAAGCGTTCTACAGGAGCCGCAGGGTCGTAGAATCGTACGCAGCGACATCCGGGGTGAGGTTCAGCTTCATACCACCCCGGGCATCACACTTCGGAGGACTGTTGGAAGCCGCAGTCAAGCAGGCTAAGTTCCTACTTCTGCGAGTCATAGGCAACGCGTCGCTAACGCAAGAAGAGATGGCAACCATGCTCGCTAGCACCGCTGTCTCCAGAGCCGAACGACGGGGAAGCGCTAACTCCAGTGCACCTGTTGTTAGGAGGGGGTCTGCGTTCGCCGCCGCCAGAATCCGTAGAAGACGTGAGAGGCAAAGAGGGGAAGTTATGGAAGCGTTGGCGTCTGCTTTGCGGTCTCAAGCAGACATTCTGGCAAGCCTAGTCTCGAGACTACATCCTGGGTCTTCAGGGCAAAGCCAAGTGGCACGAGGCCAAGCCCAACCTCAGAGTCGGTCAAGTGGTAATAATCCACGAAGACAATTACCCACCGCAGAACTGGCTGACCGGGAGAGTCGTCAGCGTCGTCGAAGGCGAAGACGGCAAGGTCAAGGTGGCGGAGGTCAAGACAAAAAGAGGCGTATTTAGACGTCCAATACACAAACTGGCTCCACTTCCATATGAGTGAAGACTTCAGTCCTTCACTGGGGCCGGAATGTTTGGCCACTTTTTATTTTCTATTTTTTATTTAACATTTTTTGATTTTTTAATTTTTATTTTAATAATAATAAAAAAATGAATTTTTAATAATAATAATAATAAAATATGAATTTATAATACGTACCTTAATATACTTACCTTAATTTAATTTTAAGTAGAATTAGTAAACCCTGTTAGCTTTAATGTAAAAAAGCAACGGTGTTTGCTGAATAGAAAGTAGGCTTTTTATATACATAAGAAAATAAATAATAACTACTTGCAAAATATATAACAAACCTTACGGTCGTGTTTTTATTTCGGTATTTTTCGCAGTGTGCATTTTTTTGAAGTTAAATTATAATTTAATTAATTTAACGATTTCTTAAAAAATATTAATAAATTACAGGGACCTTATCCCCGAACTAGAGGCCATATTGCCATATTGGAATATTTATAGTATTGGACCATTTCAGTAAATTTCTTTGGCTTCATCCAATGAGAAAGTTTACTTTAATTCCATAAGAGACTTTTTGCAAAGCCCAATTTTCCATGTGTACGGAGTACCCGATACCATTGTGAGCGATAATGGATCACAATTTAGAGCAAATGATTTCTAGTCTTGGTATTAATCATGTATACATAGTTTTATATTCGCCACAGGCTAATGCCTCCGAGCGAGTTAATCGTTCTTTGATAGCAGGTATTCGTGCCTACCTTAAAGGTGATCATACAAGATGGGATGAGTATTTGAGTGCAATAAGTTGTGCATTAAGAAACTCCTGTCATCAGGTTATTAAAACGTCCCCATATCATGTATTTTTCGGTTTTGACATGTTCACACATGGAGATATTTATGCGTTATTAAGAAATTTATAGTTATTAAACGAACCTTCATATAAATTGTCGAGGGATGATGAACTACAATTAATCAGAAAAGACATTCAAAAACACATAAAACAAGCATATGAGCAAAGTAGAAATTTATACAACCTAAGAACGAGACCACAAAACTTTCAAATAGGTCAAGAAGTTTTACGTAGAAACTTTGTTCAAAGCAATTTTGAAATTGTCGAGGGATGATGAACTACAATTAATCAGAAAAGACATTCAAAAACACATAAAACAAGCATATGAGCAAAGTAGAAATTTATACAACCTAAGAACGAGACCACAAAACTTTCAAATATTTCAAGAAGTTTTACGTAGAAACTTTGTTCAAAGCAATTTTGAAAAACGTTTTAATTCCAAATTGGCTTCATTATTTGTGAAAGCTAAAATTAAGGAAAATTATGAAAACATTATTACGTTTTATAAAGTATGATTGGAAAGCCAGTAGGAACATTTCATGCAAAACACATTCGACTTTGAAACATGTAATTGTAATTTAAGTCACACTTAAATTTTTGCATGCATTTTCAGTTATCACTAAGTACACTTTATCTAAATATAATTTTTTTAACGTCTATCTATTACTTAATGAAAATCGTTTTATTCTGCCTAATATTTCTACACATTGAGTAAATAAAATTCAGCTTTGTAATAAACGATTTCGAAACACCTCTAAATTACAAAAAAATATTCTTGGTTTATACATATTTAATTTTATCATTCATCATTTACTAATTTCTCTTTATGAGTGTACAAACTTTGTAATATTGATTCTCTTGTTTTTTTATTCTTTGCTTTATTTCTATAATGTATACTCAATAACAATGTTGAGAAACATTTCTTTATATACTTTTGTGAAATTTAAACAATATAGCAAAGATTCGAACCATCTCACTTTATTGTGTTGGGTATATCATAGATAAAAGTACTTAATTGTCATTACCAAAATATGAATATTATTTATAAATAAGAGAAAATAACAAATTAAGTAAAAAATAAACATTTATTTTACAATTGTACTTAATAATAACATAAGATTGATTCATTTCGTTGAAATTTTATTATCGCTTACCAATGTTGGGTTGATAGGTAAAAAATTAACCTTTACATTAAAACAGGGTTATACAAGCACTGATAATCGTATAGGTATTCGATTACTGAACCGTTTTGTACACATTGTATTCATAATGTTCTTCGGCTAAAATTGATGTGTTCTGAGGAAAAGTTTTAGCTTCCTTTTTCTGGAGATTTCGAGCAGATACAACTGAAATTAATATTGTTTTCCATATACACAATTTAACTTAAAATTAAATCCAAAAACATCATCAATTCTAATTTTAATTAAACTAAACTTTTAGCCCGTTTAAATCTCAGTAAATTTCTTTCTTAGACTAAAGAATTTATTTTATTTCAAATTCTGTCGGAAAGACTTGAAGGACCAGTTGAAATAAAGTTCCATTAAAATCAATTGAATCGTCTGCTCGATTAAAAATCTCTGGAAAAATAGATCTTATATAATCTGTAAAATTTGTACACGTATTTGTACCAGTCTTAAGGTTCGCCAATTTAACATCCCTATAGGGACCAAAGTACCAAAAATAGGTACGTTTGAATTTCTAAAAAGTACCAAATTTATATTTCTCATTTTTTGATATGTTATGAATACGACATGAATTTTATCTGTATGTTGATTGGTTTCAAAGATACATATGGTGCCAAAAAAGTACCAAAATACTGTTTTTACCCGTTTTCCCCCTAAAACGGACGATTTTGAAAAAAGTACCAGACACCTCAATTGTTCAATTGTTTTTTAAATAAATAACGATAACTATTAAACTTTTTTGTCATCATCATTAGTTTGCGAGTTATAAGGTTACCGATTTTACCCGTTTTTACCCCTTTACCGCCTAAACATTCGAATTTCCAAAAATCCCGTCTTATCGGATCTGTATGGAGGGAGACCTACCTACGTCTCTCTAGCTTCAGCCGTTTGGGCTGTGGGATGATGAATCAGTCAGTCATTCAGTCAGTAACGTTACTCTTTAATATATATAGATTATAGATTATGATTAAAATTTGTAATGAACGATTTCGTAACACCTCTAAATTGCAAAAAAATATTTTTGGTTTATACATACACTTTCGGAAAAAATAAAGTGCGATTTTTCACTCTTGCTATTTAGTTCATAATTATTGTCTTCTAGCTGGATAATGGGCTACTTTTTTGGTGTCCAGGTATTTGCTGTATTATATTCTTTAAATTAATATACAAAAGAAGTTTTTGAAATATGTGTATTTCGAGTTTGGGGCAGAACTGCTGTGTTAGTCATGCATTTTGTGCGACAAAATAAAATGACACTTTACTTAATTTCTTTAATTTGGCTTCCAAATTTCGAATATTTTGATACAAAATGGAAGGAATATGATTAAAATGTTCTCAGTTTTAATATTATATTAATTAAGTTATATTTAAATTATTATTAACTTTATAAAATAAGGATGAATACAGCCATATTATCGGATAGTCTTCAACAACAATCCAGAAAGATTTCTTGACTTCAGGTAAGGAAAATAAGGTAAAATTAGTGTATTTGTCTTTAAAGTGCAACATTTTAGAATCTGAGGCTAAAATAATCATTTCGTTATAGAAAATAACATTTCAAAACGAAATTTAGATGAAATTGAGGGGGCAGAAACCCTAAGACTACGAAGTAAAATCGTTACGATTTCAATATTCTCGCCAAAAGAGAATGAGTTTCATAATTTAAAGATATAAAGAAAGAAGTAATTATAACTATATTATATATAATAACTATATCTAAAATACAGTTATTTGGATGAATAAACAAAAATCTTATTAAAGCATTAAACAAACATTAGGGTTTCTAACCCCTCAATTTATTCTAGTTTTCATTCTAAATTGTAATTTTGTATAATGAAATGGTTTTTTGGCCTCAGATTTTAAAAAGCTGCACTTTAAAGACAATTACATTAATCTAACTTCATTTTCTCTATCTGGAATCAAGAAATCTTACTGGATTGTGGTCGAAGACTTTCTGATAATATGGACTGATCTATACTTATTTTTCAAATGTAATAATAATTTTAATACAATGTAATGAATAGAATGTTAAAGTTTAGCACTTTTTAAGCATATGCCTTTCATTTTGTATCAAAAAATTCGAAAATCGGAAGCCAAATTTAAGAAATTAAGTAAAGTGTCACTTTATTTTGTCGCACAAAATCCATGACCAACACAACTCTTTTATCCCAAATTCGAAATTCACATATTTCAAAAACTTCTTTTGTTTATTAAATTAAAGAACATAAAACGACAAATACCTGGACACCAAAAAAGTACACCATAATGAACCTAGAAGACAATTATTATGAAATATTTTTTTTTTTATGAGTGTACAAACTTTGTAATATTGATCCTCTTGTTTTTTTATTCTTTGCTTTATTTCTATAATGTATATTCAATAACAATGTTGAGAAACATTTCTTTATATACTTTTGCGAAATTTAAACAATATAGCAAAGATTCGACGATCTCACTTTATTGTGTTGGGTATATCATAGTTAAAAGTACTTATTTGTCATTACCAAAATATGAATATTATTTATAAATAAAAGAAAATAACAAATTAAGTAAAAAATAAACATTTATTTTACAATTGTACTTAATAATAACATAAGATTGATTCATTTCGTTGAAATTGTATTATCGCTTACCAATGTTGGGTTGATAGGTAAAAAATTAACCTTTACATTAAAACAGGGTTATACAAACACTGATAATCGTATACCTATTCGATTACTGAACCGTTTTGTACAAATTGTATTCATAATGTAATTGATGTGGTCTGAGGAAAAAAGTTTTAACTTCCTTTTTCTGGAGATTTCGAGCAGATACAACGCGTTTTTCTAAAAACTGAAATTAATATTGTTTTCCATATATACAATTTAACTTAAAATTCATTTTATTTCAAATTCTGTCGGAAAGACTTGAAGGCTTTATTCCTAAGAGGTCCAGTTGAAATAAAGTTCAATTAAAATCAATTGAATCGTCTGCTCGATTAAAAATCTTTGGAAAAATAGATCTTATATAATCTGTAAAATTTGTACACGTATTTGTACCAGTCTTCAGGTAAATGTTCGCCAATTTAACATCCCTACTAAAATAAAAATCACGTTTCTCCAAAAGGCTCTATTCTGACAAATTCACAAACGAAAAACTCCTCCTAAGTCCATCAATTGATTACCATATAGTTGCACACGTGGATGTCGTTTCTATACCCTGGTAAATTTAACCTAAACCTCAGAACATTTGCGATAAGATCGTGTAACTTGTTCCCTAAATTTTGTTTAAACCCGTGTCTCATTATCTTCCTATTAGATTTTTGAAATCGTCAAATGTTCTTACATACCCTACATAAAACATAAATTCAACATAAAGACCATCACTACCCAAACATAATACACATCATCCAACATTCTGTCATCATAATCTTCCTTTGCATAATTTCTTTTCGGAGAGCAAGAAGAAGACCAAATGTCATCATTAGTGACCACCAGCAAAATATCAAAAGCATAAATTAGTTCAACAAAGTTAATCAATCAAAAGCGCAATTGTGAAAAAATGAAAGTTAAAATTTAAAAAAAAAATATATAGTTAAAATTAAGAAAAATTAAAAAAAAAAATATTAAAAGAAACAAAATTAAGTTAAAGTAAAATGTAAATTTGTTAAAAAAAGAAGGAATAATGGAAACGAAAGAATTAAATTAAAAATTACAATAACAACAAATTAAAAAAAAAAAAGAAATTTAAAGTGCCAACTTCGTTTATGACAAAAGAAAAATTAAAAATAAAAAATGTGTAAACCTAAAGAATAAATATAAAAATAAATATGATTCATCATCCCACAGCCCAAACGGCTGAAGCTAGAGAGACGAAATTTGGAACGTAGGTAGGTCTCCCTTCATATAGATCCACTAAGACGGGATTTTTAGAAATTATAATGTTTAGGGGGTAAAAAAGGGTAAAAACGGGTAAAATCGGTAACTTTATATCTCCTAAACTAATGGAGATACAAAAAAAGTTGAATAGTCATCGTTATTCATTTAAAAAATAATTGGACAGGTGTCTGGTACTTTTTTGAAAATCGGCCGTTTTAGGGAGAAAACGGGTAAAAACTGTGTTTTGGTACTTTTTTGGCACCATATGTATCTTTGAAACCAATCAACATACAGATAAAATTTATATCGTATTCATAACTTATCAAAAAATGAGAAATACGAATTTGGTACTTTTTAGAAATTCAAACGTATAAGGGGTAAAAATCGTACCTATTTTTGGTACTTTTTTCATAAAATCTTTTTTTATATTTATTGAAATATTCATATGAGTATTTTAATATGGGATACCACTACAATTAAGAAACTCATTGGAATACAATTTCTTATACTTCGATGGGTGAAAAAAAGTACCAAAATGAAATTGAAAAAAGATTCGGCTGTGCCGAATCTTTGATACCCTTCACCATACTACCATATTACCATCTTAGTATCTTATCGACATCATATTACCATATTACCGATAAATAATAAAATTTTCGCCTTAACGTATGCTTTCATATTTTCACATATATAAATCTAAATTTTATTCAAACTACGAAAATTTGAATATATAAAAAAAACAATCATAGCAGGCTTTGCTTTTAAAAAATAAACAACAACAAAAATTCCATATTTATTTATTTTTTTATGTATGTATATACAAACTGGCTGCATATACAAAGAACAACAACAACACTGTTATTCATTATATTACTTCTGTTGCTAACTAAACTACTTGTCTTATAGGCAAAAACGTCACAATGTATTTATGTATATTCTTAACAGATATGTTTTAGTTTTTAAAAAATAAACAACAACAATTCCATATCTATTTATTTTTGTACAGACTGCATATACAAAGAACAACAACAACACTGTTATTCATTATATAACTTCTGTTGCTAACTAAACTACTTGTCTATACAAAAAACAAAAAACGTCACTAATAGTCATTACAATGCTTAATATACATGTTTATGTATGTATTTATGTATATTCTTAACAGATATGTTTTAGTTTTAAAAAATAAACAGCAACAATTCCATATCTATTTATTTTTGTACAGACTGCATATACAAAGAACAACAACAACACTGTTATTCATTATATGACTGCTGTTTCTAACTAAACTACTTGTCTATACAAAAAACGTCACTAATAGTCATTACAATGCTTAATATACATGTTTATGTATGTATTTATGTATATTCTTAACAGATATGTTTTAGTTTTAAAAAATAAACAGCAACAATTCCATATCTATTTATTTTTGTACAGACTGCATATACAAAGAACAACAACAACACTGTTATTCATTATATTACTGCTGTTTCTAACTAAACTACTTGTCTATACAAAAAACAAAAAACGTCACTAATAGTCATTACAATGCTTAATATACATGTTTGTGTGTGTATTTATATTCTTAACAGATTTGTTTTTGGGCCATAACTCTGTTGATTATGAACGAATTTGGTTTATTAAAAAAAACGAAATTTTGTAAAAACATTTATGACTAATCTATATAAAAATAAAAATTTGTAGCTTGAACAAGGGCTTCAAAAATAAAAAAAACGTTTTCCCCGATATCTCAGTTACTACTGAACCGATTTATTTCATTTTTTCAGAACAAAAATTCAGAAAATAATTTCCGAGCCCCCTTTTCGAAATTCGAAGTACCTGGAATATGTAGAGGCTTCAGAAACTGAAAAACCGGTTTCAAAAACCGGTTTTTAAAGCATATCTCCGCCATTTCTAAACCGATCCTGCTGATTCAAAAAACCGAAATTTTATAAAAATATTTGTGACCGATGTGTATAAAAATAAAAATCTATAGCTTAAACCAGGGCTTCAAAAAATAAAAAATGCGTTTTTTCCGATATCTCAGTTATTATTGAACCGATTTATTTCATTTTTTCAGAACAAAAATTCAGAAAAAAATGTCCGAGACCTCTTTGTAAAAACAAAGTCTCTAGAATATACAGAGGCTTCAGAAACTGGAAAACCGGTTCTAAAAACCGGTTTTTTTAACATATCTCCGCATTGTATGAACCGATCTTGCTGAATTCCAATAGCAAAATTCTCGAAAGCAACTCCGATCGTTTGACATATATATTATATATGTCAGTTATCGGTGGGCTTCATAAACGCCATTTCAACCGACACACGGACGGACGGACATGCTCCAATCGTCATCGCTTCTTACAAGGATTCCGAAAACATAAACTTTTTTGCTCTCCGACGAAAATTGTGGAAATTACAAACGGAATGACAAACTTATATATACCCTTTACACCTGTGGTGAAGGGTATAAAATGGGTAAAGGTGGGAAATTACATTTTATTCAAACTTAATAATGAATTTTTAATTATATTAAACATAGACACATGAAATTAAGAAAATGTAGATAAGAATTCACAAGAGTGGAATTTGTGGTACTTGAAGATACATGGCCTGTGGGTAAGAATTCAAAGGATGGACTTTGTGGTACTTTTTTCTTCTTCTATTTGTATTTTTTTGCATTTTTTGTAATATTTGACCTAGAAACATGAAATTAAATACGTATGGTCTGATGTTGAAAAGAATTCACAAGGGTAACTTTGTGGTACTTTTTCGGTCTTCTAATGGTGCTTTTTGAATTTTCTATAATTATGAACTTAGAGACATGAAATTAGGAATATGTGGTCCTTAGTTAATGAGAATCCATAAGAGAGAACTTTGTAGTACTTTTTTGTTCTTCAAATGGTACTTTTTTAATTTTCGGTATTATTTTACCTAGAAACAAGAAATAAGGATATGTGGACCTAAATGAATGGAAATCCATAAGAAGGGACTTTGTGGTACTTTTTTGTTCTTCCTATGGTAGCTTTTTTAATTTTCGATAATATTTAAAGTAGAAACATAAAATTAAATATGCATGGTCATATGTGAGAAAGAATTCACAAGAGAGGTCTTTGAAGTACTTTTTTGTTCTTATAATGGTACTTTTTGAAATTTCTATAATTATAAACCTAGAAACATGAAATTAATTAATTATATTTGTGGTACTTTTTTGTTCTTCCTATGGTACTTTTTTAATTTTCTATAATTATGAACCTGGCAATATGAAATTAAGGATATGTGGTGCTAAGTGAATGAGAATTCATAAGAGGGGACTTCGTGGTACTTTTTTGTTCTTCCAATGGTACTTTTTTGTTCTTCCAATGGTACTTTTTTAATTTTCGGTAGTATTTAACCTAGAAACATAAAATAAGAAAATGTGGTCCTAAATGAATGGAAATCCATATGAAGGGACTTTGTAGTACTTTTTTGTTCTTCCTATGGTACTTTTTTGCATTTTCTGTAATATTTAACCTAGAAACATGAAACTAAATACGCATGGTCCGATGTTGGAAAGAATTCACACGGGGGACTTTGTGGTACATTTTCGTTCTTCTAATGGTACTTTTTGAATTTTCTATGATTATGAACCTAGAAACATAAAATTAGGGATATGTGGTCCCTAGTTAATGAGAATCCATAAGAGAGGATGTTGTGGTACTTTTTTACTATTTTAATGGTACTTTTTAAATTTTCTATAATATTTAACCTAGAAATATGAAATTAAGGACATGAAGTGCTAATTGAATGAGAATCCATAAGAGTGAACACTGTGGTACCTTTTCGTTCTTCTAATGGTACTTTTTGAATTTTCTATAATATTTAACACAGAAACATTAAATTAATGATATGAGGTCTTAAATGAGTAAAAATCCATAAGAGAGCATTTGTTGTACTTTTTTGTTCTTTTAATGGTACTTTTTGAATTTTCTATAATTATGAACCTAGAAACATGAAATTAAGGATATGTGGTCCTAAATGAATTAGAATTCATTAGAGGGGACTTTGTGGTACTTTTTTGTTCTTCCAATGGTACTTTTTTATTTTCGGTAATATTTAACCTAGAAACATGAAATAAGGATATGTAGTCCTAAGTGAATGGGAATTCATAAGAAGGAACTTTGTGGTATCTTTTTTCGTTCTTCGAATAGTACTTCTTGAAAGTTCTGCAATTTTCATCATTAGAAACATAAAATTGAAGATGTAAAGTCCTAAGTGAATCAGAAACCTTAAAATGGATTTTGTGGTCCTTTTTCTTTATTCTAATATACTTTTTCGTAATTCTGATATTTATTTTTCATTATTCTAAGATTATAAACCTAAAATTAAAGAGATATTGTTATTTATGGATGGCATAACACGATTATTAAAATTGTTCCCAAGAGAGTTAAGAATCTTAGTTTAAATTTATTATATAGTAAGGTTTTTATAAAAAATTGCCGCTAACGAAGTGGCGGGTTTACAGCTCGTAGTAAATAAAAACAAAATAGCACAAAGTATCACAGATCGGTTTATAAAATATGCAAGAATTTAAACATCTATAATCATCATCATTATTATTATAGTATAAACAAAAACAACCACAACAGTCGCTGAGACCTCATCGTTGCTGATATAATGGTAGTATTAAACAAAAATTATTAAAATATTTATTTTCTTGCATTAACCGTTAAGAATATAGAAGTAATAAATAATTAAATAAATAAATATGTAGTTGCGTCATTGTCGAAAGAAATAATAAAAACGAAGAAGAGCAAACAATTTTAATTACTTCTATTACTTTTCATATTTTTTTGTTTTGCTAATTATATTAGCTTTTTGTATTTCGTGCATTACCCCTTTATTCTTAATTATTTTTATTAATTCTATTTTGCGTATGATCTTACAATCGTTAACGTTTTGTATTTTTTGGTTCGGGTTCGGATATTTTTTTTATAAATTATTAAATTTAAATGTTTAATTACAATTTGAAATTGGCACTTTTCACTTTAGTTAATATTTAGTTAGTTTTTGTTATATATAGTTAAATAGAATGGAGTGACATTAGTTCATAGTCTTAGAAAGAAGAAAAACGTTTTTTATTTAACCTCTACAATTGGTAACTTCCACAAGCTGAATAAAATATTGAATTATTAAAATGAGTAACTAAAATTTATAAGTTTTTGGATGCATTGATTATGTTAAGGTGATTCAAAAATGGGTTCCTAGGAATTTTAAAATTATGTGCCACTAGGAAATAGGTAGGCGCGGGTTTCGAGGCACCGGTCTCATAACTTCTTAGAGAACGCAACAATATATTTATGATCAGTAAACTAGAAATAGATTCTCTCAATTTAACCATAGTTCTTGGGGCTTTTGTGTTTGTTTCTGTGGTTAATATATTCCTTTAGTTAAAGTAGATTTGTTTATGTTGTTAAAAATCTTTTAGGGAGTCTATATAAAAACAGTTTATAATAAAATTAGACAAAACGTTAGGAGACAAGAATCCACCCACATTCCCGCTGATCGCTAGCGATTACAAGGCTCCCGTCGTCAAATTTCGTATTGTCTTCCCATTAATGAAATTTATAACAATATTGTAAGTTTCACTTCACAAAATTATGGTGTTCATATTATATTACATTACAAATTAATTTTAAAACAGACTCACAAAAAATAAAAAAAATACATACAAATACAAAATTCTGAAAGACTAACTCCTCTATCGATGCACTAAACGGCATTTACCCTGAAAAGCTGGCCAAAAGGGCAAAAATGAATTTAAAGAAATTTAAGAAACTGAGTATGCATAGACAACAAAATTCTGCATTATATAGTGAATTTTCACGACTGTAAGTTGAGATTTGTAGATTTGAAACGATGTCAAACTCAGGAAAGTGAAGAAAATTAAATGCGTTTTTGGCGTTTTTTTGAAATTTTATGATATTTTTTTGTGGTTAAACGAATAGAGGTTTTATATTGATTTTTTTATTTTATTTGAAAGGTATGAGTAACTACTACCCAGCAAAAACTTGGTAATGACATGTAGATCAGATTTTTGAAAATATTAATTTTTATTGATTTTTATAATGCAGAAGGGATACATAAATGAAAGGCAAAATTTGCTTATGAATTAATTTGTAATCTAAAATAGTTTATTTTATTACATTTATTTTAATTACATTTTTGGTTGTTGTTAAGTTTTTTAAGTTAAAATTAAATAAAAAAAAAATATCCTGACATTTCATTACATATTTATAACTCAAAATGTAACTGATTCCTATTGTTATTACTAAACGTGACTTCAGTAATGCTTTAAAATCAATGCGCTGTTTAACAGCTTGGAAGTAATTAGTTATTGTAATGACATCTAAGTCATGATAATCGATAATTTTAAATGTTTTAAAGACAAAAAATAACTAATATTTATGCTGGAAAATTCGCTCAAAAATTAAAAAAACACATTTTTTTACCAAAAAAAGAAACAGACAAACTTTTTAAAACTGAAAGTAGCAAGTTTTCAGAAATTGTTATATACGGCAATAAAATATAAAATCTCTATTTCCAGAAACATAAAAAAAGTTTGCGCAATTATTTTTTGGCAATTTTTACTTTTTTTTTTTTAAATTTACCCTTTTTCTACCAAAAAACGAAACACACAAGATTTTTAAAACTGAAATCTCTACTTTCGGAAATAAGAAAAAAAGTTTGCGCAATTATTTTTGGCGATTTTTTGAAAATTTTACTTTTTTGAAAAATAAAAAAAATATACCCTTTTTCTACCAAAAAAAGAGGAGTTTTAAAAGTCAAGGTAGTTTAAGTATTTTTAAGTTAAGTATTAAATAATGTAAAATAAATATTATAAATAAATATTAATTATCATAGAACTTTAAAAACTTAATTACATATATCGACTATTATAACAATATGAGATGTATGTTTGATTTTCTTAATGGGCCGTATGTGGTACTTAGGGCCACTTATGATCCGATCATAATAAAATCAGGTAAAATGATTTACATTCATATTAAACATGTTCATGTCGAATTTAATCGAGGTAATAACATTTTTAAGACAATTATAATTGCTAAACATATTTTCTTAAGGGGCCTTATTTTGGACCTAGGGGCAATTATGGACCGACCATAACAAAATTTTGTAATTGAAAAGAGTAGAACGAAATAACCTAAGCATACAAATTATATTAGCATGCTTTTTTTAAATTATATACAATGTTATAACGGTTCAATAGTTGTTATAGCTAATTGAATTCCTTATAAGAAATTCTAATCGTAAAGGCATTGATAAAGAAGTCTTTAGGCAAAATATATATTCCATTATTATTATCCATGATTTTTTAAGGCCTTTATAGTGTTAAAGCGGCTCCTTTCAGCAAAAGGATATAATTCCTCGCATACTCTCGGACAAATGCAGGTCTATGAAAAACTGGCTCATGTCCCATTAGAACATTTTTTTTCTGCAAACAATTTTTTTTTAACTTTTAAATTTTGATCTCGGTGAAATGTATGGACTAAGTTCCAACAATCCTTTTTGTAAGAAAAGGAACGTTTATCATAAATTTCTGTACTTATAAAATCCAAGGCAAATTTATTTATCAGGTAAAGTCAGTTAATCAGCTGATTTTTTTTACTTTGTTTTGGATATTGCATCTGTCAAACTTTGTTTACGTTTACCAAAGAACAAAGCGGACAGGCAGCCAGTCGCCGCATAATTTTTCTAGCCGTCGCCGACGCTGACTCATACCGGCTAGAAAGGCTGAACAAAATACAAATAAAAATTTACTTAAAATTGCATATGTTAAACGGAATTATTAGTTTTTAGTAATAAACATAAGAAATTTACTTAATTTATATAATATAATATAAAAAACATTTTGAGCTGACAAATAAGCTGCCGCCGATATGATCTTGTGAAAGTCGCCGCCGCCGACCATAATTGGATACACAGCCGCCGACAATTTTGCGTCGGCTTGGTTCTCTGAGGCTTACTTTATTTTTTGTTATGTTTACAAATTCGCTTTGTTTCTAGTCAGCCGATTTTGACATAACTAACCAGCAAACCATTTAAAAAGTGCCTGTTGTTTTTGTATTGTTGTATTTGTTGTAGAACTGACTTTACCTGATAAATAAATTTGCCTTGATAAAACCCTTTAGGAATATTTTATTGTAAGTATTTGCACGATATTCTATAATAAATTCTACCAGAAATTTGGTAAGTATCTGATTTTCGCATCCCGCGGTTTATTTTGTATCAATACACGAAAGAACCATCTGGTAATACAAGTTAAATATTTTATTGTCACTAAGAACAACTTCCTCCAATTTTTGTTCAAAATCGTTTATTTTTGGCGAACGACAGTCTTGGTGCTTTGTGAGAGTACAAAAATTTTGATTTTAGTATCTCTTTTCGCATACTATATGTTGGGATATAATTTTTAAATGTATGAATATGTCTCAAAGATAATATCAGTTTAAAAATGGTTCATATTAAGCGAGGCGATACTTCTTTTTGAGTGCGAATTCTTTTTATGTCCATAATATTCTTATTAAATTTTTTTTATTTTTTTTTCAAGACTGTTTTTTCGGTAACTTTCGCAATTGTTTGGACACATAAATATGATAACCTTTATTTCGGATTAGTTTGCAGATATTTGACACATATTCTGTATGCTGTCATCCTGGCAGACTGTTATTTAATTCAATACGTTAAACGGGACATTTCGTTAATTACTGTTACATTAATACAATGAAACATTTTAAATCATACAGGGTTCAATTACTAGTGAAACATTAATACCAAAATGTGTTACTTTAATTAAATGCTGACTAATGAATTATCTCAAAATTTTATTTTGTATGCTTAGGTTATTTCGTTCGGAGTTTTTAAAAATTTTTATATTTTATATCAAATGTGATCCGATTTTCAAACTTTCACCATAATTTCTTAGTACACAGAACTGATCCATGCTAAATTTTATAATGATTGTTGCATAATTACCATAATTATGTGTAAATAAGTGCAATTTCGAGATGAATTTGTATGGGAGCTAGGCGAAATCACGGACCGATTTGAACCAAAATCAGTTGGGTTCATCCTTCATCAGTGCCTACAATAATGTATAAAAATATTTGGAATTGGACGAGAAACAAAAATTTGGCAAGCGATTAAAAAAATTTTATATCAGAGGTACCCAAATTTGAGCCCCTTTAGCTCCGCCCCTGAGGGGTCTGTCTGGTCCCCCTTCCAAACTTAACATTGTACACTCCTTTGCTATGCGAAATTTCATGCAAATTCAGCCAGTCTATAATTAGTTACAGATTTATTTCCAAAAAAATTTCGATTCTGCCGCACTGTGCAATGTATGTGGAAATAGTGAGAGCGGTGGTGTTAGGTGTGACAATTTTACGTTATTTTGACGATTTATTTCAATGAATTTAGTAATTTGACGATTGACGATTTTTTATAGTAAGTCGCTAATATTTTGACGATTTTCCTAAATAGAAATACTTTTTACTTATAATTATGTCAGACATTTCAGAAAAATTGTGTAAGAATCTATATTTTTGTACCTTTAATATAGGAAAATACATATTTAAAAAAAAAATATGATATAACAGAAATAAAAAAGAAAGTACATTTTTTATTGTGTTCACATACATTAGTTTTTGACTTTGGCTTTGACAAAGAGTTTAAACATCACTGTTCATGTATTATTTTATTGTGCTTTTTCCTTTGGCCTGTTTTTCTTTTGTCAAAATATTTTCACAAATTTTTGATTTAAATAAAAATTTCACACACAAACACTTTCTAAATACAAAATAAAATGTTTAGACAAATAGAATTTATGAACTAATATAAATTTAATTTATAATTTTTAATTTTTTTTAAATTGTTTGACAATTTTTACAAATTCTTTTTATTTTAATTTTCGAAGTACTAAAAATTTCTTCCCTGTATGGAAATTTAATATGTTTTTATTGTGTTTAATAATTAAACAACTTGAATCGAGATGTTTTCTGACTGAAATAAATGAAAAAACAAGTCAATTTGTTTGTGTTTTTTTAGAAAACGACTCGTCTTTTCAAAAAAAAAATGTATATGTGAACTAGTATTAGCAAAAATATTTTGTCTCCGTATCAATATTTTTTATACCCTACACCACCATAGGTGGGGAGGGTATAAGTTTGTGCTGATGTTTGTAACACCCAAAAATATTGGTCTAAGATCCACCTTAATTTATACCAATCGGCTTAGAATCACTTTCTGAGTCGATTTAACGATGTCCGTCCGTCCGTCTGACCGCCTGTCCGTCCATGTAAACCTTGTAATCAAACTACAGGTCGCAAATTTGAACCAAAATTAATGAAATTTGGTACACAGGTTTCTTCTAGTCCAGGGACGAAGCCTATTGAAATTGGTTATGATCGGTTCATTATTTCACCTAGCCCCCATTCAAATGTCCTCCCGGAAAAGGGTTTAACGATCATAAATCCCTTAAATATAACAATATTTTAATGAAATTTCAAACATATAAGTTTTATATAAGTCTAAATAAGTGTGCCGATTTTTAAAAAGATCGGTCCATAATTAACTATAGCTCCCATATAAACCCCTTTTCAAAAAATCACTTTAACGGGCATAAATCCTATCAGAATGTTAGTATCAAGTTAATATTCGACACAAATAAGTTTTATATGAACATAAATGATAGTGCCAAATTTTAAAAAGATCGGTCCATAATTTACCATAGCTCCCATATAAGGCCCTCTTTCGGGAATCACCCAAAAGTGAATAAATTTATATAAATGTCAGCATCAACGTAATATTCTGTATTCGTATGTTTTATTTTACACTTATGAGTATCGGACCACATTTGACTCCAAGTCAAAACCCCTCCCCGATTATAATGTACACAATGGTGTAGGGTATCATATGGTCGGGCTTGACCGACTATATCTTTTTCTCTCGTTTTTTTTGGAAAAAGGAAATCTATAAAATTATCAAGCAAAACAAACGAAACTAAAAAAGAAATTTCTTAGGAATTTGATAATTAAAATAATTCAAATAAAAGTTCATAACTAACGTTTGAATTTTTTTTTTATATTTAATTTTATACTGCCTCAAATTTTTTTCAAAATTCGAACAATTATTTTAGGAAATATTAATATTAATTACATTATAAACTATTTTGTTCTGCATGTTAATTTAATCGTTAAATAATCTGCACTTAAGAAATTCTATCAAGAGTTCACTGATAAAATTTTAATTATTTTTATTGTCTAATCTATTTTCAATAATATCTTCTTTAATAAAATTTTAACTTTATTTATGAAAACAACTTATTTTTTAAGGTTTTTAAAAGTGACGTTTTTTTGACGATTTTTTTTTAATTTTTGTGACGATTTTGACGATATTTTATCTTATTTTTGACGATTTTTTGAGAAAAAAAGGCTAACACCACTGAGTGAGGGAGAACAGTATGGCACTCAAATGGGAGTTTTAGCAGGAAAATTTTCATAAGAAACCAGTAAATTTACAAAAGTAATAGTTTTCCCAAAATAAAAGTAATATTTTGGAGTAACTGACTCAGTCATCATATCTGACATACATTGAAAATATTTGGGTAGATGTCAAAGATGTGTTTTTTTAAAAGAAACCAGGAAATTTGCAGGAATTGTGGACGCCAGTGCAGTCAGCTTGGAAAAATATTCCCATCGAGAGGACTAGGGGTTATAAGTGGACTTAGTTCCTGCCGCAGCGCCGCTGTCAAAACCAATAAGGGCTATTCCACAATATATCAATATGTATAAACAAAATATGTGAAAAAAAGAAAAACTTAATCACGTAGTTTTATCTGTACAGGTGTCTTTTATTGATGCTACTATTATTTTGCACAGCTTATTTCTTGTGTATTCAATCTCTTTAAGTATTTTATCTGAATTGCGATGTTTAATTTTAAGATTTACTTATTTTTTATAAAATTAAGGAAATATATAATAAAGTCCAACAAAAAACATTTCGTGAAATCAACAAAATATCTTAATTTAATTGAATGTAAAAATGTTACATATGGCGCTACTATTATTTTGCACACAGCTGTATATCTAAACATCTTCATTTAATTGAATGTAAAAATGTTACATATGGCGCTACTATTATTTTGCACACAGCTGTATATATATATATATATATATATATATATATATATATATATATATATATATATATATATATATATATGCAAAACAACGTAACATCAAAATTTTCAAAATTGTGTTTTTTGATGAAATATATATGGGCAATTCTTCAAAAACGTTCACTTTTGATGTTTAAAAAAATGTCGAAAATTTTTAAATGGCACATCAACGATATTTAGTACCAATATTCCTTGGCCCTAGTGGAACACAGATCTGTTCGCGTGAATGACTTTTACCGAACGGCATCAATCTTATGGCGGTTTAAGATACATTTTTTAAAAAAATTGCCAAAATTCTATTTATAGTCATAAATCAAAAATTATTGCATTTATGTACTTTACAATGCTGTATCCAAAATACAAATTAAAAATATTACAAGTTGCGTATGCGTGGATATATTTGCGATTTAATAGTTATTAAACCTTCTTATAAAATTTGCAAAATTCAGTTTTTAGTGATGCAGTGTTGTTCATATTCATCCATTTATTGCGAATTTAATATTTTTTTTAAAAAAGGTCATAAGACAATGCCATTTATATGCATTATTTAATTGCACTTACTCGAATCTCTAAATTTGCATTAAATAAAAAATCGTACTTTTTTTCGAACGCCATATTGATTTTGATATTGGGTACTAAAACAGCTACAGATTGACATATATCATCGCTAATTTTGATTAGCGCCTTGGGTGTGCCTCGACGATTAATGTTAAAATAAAAACATCGCGTTCTTAGCCCATAAAAGCCGTAAGTAAAGCGTAAGTAAAACTTTGCAAATGAACTTAGTTCAGTTTAAAATTGATTTATAACGCCAAAATACGCTATAAAAAATATGCAAAATTGCAGAATTCTTTAAAATAGCTATACACGTTTAGCAAATTAATATTTTAAAACGCCACAATGATTTTTAAATGTCATTTAGAAACCTTCTTTGATAACGCTATGCTCTATCTTAACTGAAATAACGTTGCGAGTGAGCCTCGCGAAAAAGACGCCTCCTATAGCATTTCTATTGAGGGCACATTATCGAGATATATGTCAAATGATGCATAATTTCAAGAGCTTTCAGGCTATGTTTTGAATTATGAAATACCCGAAACGGCGTAAAATCCTCAGCGAATAAACTGCAAAAATTTTAAAATTTTTTAAAATTTGGGCGCTTGCCGGCACAACATGGAACCGTTTGGATTCTTGAATTTTTTTCTGTCACAGAAAAAATTTTTGTTAACATAATTGCATTAAAAGTTGTTTAAAAACGTAGAATTTAAAAAAATATTTGAGCTTGAATGTCGGTTTCATAAAGGGAAACGTAAAAAGAGAATTGCCCATATATCAAAATAACGTAAAATCACATTTGTTAAAAAAATTAAAAAATGTTTTTTTTTTTTACGAATTTAGTTTACGAATTATTATTAAAAATATAATAGCTTTTAAAATTTTTAAGTAAAAGTTATCAGAAATCTTTTTAATTATAATTTTTCTAAATTTTTTATTGATGTTACGTTTTTTTTGGCTTCAGAAAATTGAAATCTTGAAAAACGTAAACCACATAACTTAAAAAATATTTAATAAAAATTAAATTATTCATCATCAATATATTAGTCAATACTTAAGGATGTAATAACCCAAAAATCTTGTTTGTAGGACAATTTGTTAAGATTTTAGAAAGTTTTTTGTGCCTCCTGTAAAGTTATGAAATGTGATGTTACGTTGTTTTGCATTTTCGGTGACAATATATCTATCTATACAAACAAAAATTAGTAAACAAATTCTGGTTTTGAATTATACATAAAAAGTATACAACACACACATAGGTAAAACTTATTTTAAAATATAAGACTTTCAAAATTGTTCTTATGAATAAAATAGTTGAATTGATTAAAACAATTATGAAAATGTTATTAACAAGAACATTATACTCTAAAAATAAAAAACATTTAATTTAGTTTAATATTCATACTAAACGAAAAAAGACAAATATGAGTCATTCCATTTAAAATCAACCAGCTGATTTTCTCACCTCTTCTGAATTTGATAATATTTGGTACAATTATTATTATTGTCAAAACTAAGACTAATTCAAAATTTCAGACAATTTCATCAAGTGGTTCGAGATTTGAAAGTGCAAAATAGCTCAAAATATGTACAAAGGTATCAAAATTACCTTTAATATGACGTATAATATGACTTTTTTCTCAACATCAAAATGGACCAAATATGGTAAATATCTCGAAAAGTGGTCTTTTTAAAAATTAAAAAAAATATATGTTAACCGTGGAAAGTGGTATTCTGGGACTCGTAATATTTTAGTAGTTATTGCAACAAATGTCATAATAAAAACGAAATATTTATTGCAATTTCTATTGTTTTGTTTTTAATAAAATAGAAAAATCTACAATTTCTTCCAAAAATTATCCGAATGCAATAAAATTCGGCAAGAATATTAATATTGACGCTGGTAAGGCAAATGCCGAGTTTAAGTGTGATTATCGCGATAGTTCGCGATTTATAATATCTCAAAAATGAGGAAAATTGTCTTTTTAAAAATACAAATATCTTCCAAAGTATTTACGTTACAATGTTCATTACGGCAAATATTTAAAGGTAAAAAATGATACCTGCAACATGTTTTTATGTTGAATTTTATTGGCGGATAATTCGCAAATTAAATTTCGCTGTCGCGTATTTTCAAAAATGGTATTTTTAAATTCGTGAAAAATATATATGTAGAGGATGGAACCATTTTGAATGTTCTCTGTAAGTATCGTGATGGGACTCTCAATGGATATATAATAAAATTGACACCCTGCACCATCTTACCGAGAAATAATTAAATTTTCGCCTTAACGTATGCTTTCATTACATATTTCACATTTATAAATCTAAATTTTTTCAAACTACGAAAATTTGAATATGAAAAACAATCATAACAAGCTTTGCTTTTAAAAAATAAACAACAACAATTGTTGTTAACAATTCCATATTTATTTATTCTTGTATGTGTGTATATACAAACTGACTGCATATACAAAGAAAAACAACACTAAACTACTTGTCTTATAGGCGAAAACGTCACTAATAGTCATTACTAGGGCAAGTTCTTCAAGCTTTTCGCTTGGAAAGTAAGCATTTGCATATTTTAAAAAAATTTCACAAAAATACTTGTTTTTTAAATTTTGGCATAAATTTGCATATAATGGAGATAAAAATTAGTTTTCTTAACAAAATTTTTTGTGACTATTTTGAGTACGTTGTAAAAATTGCAAAGAAAAAAATTCTGACGCGTCAGATATCACTTTGAAAATTAATATATTTTTATTTTTATAAAAATTGAAATCTATCAGAGATTGAAAGTTAAAAAATTTATTTTTATGCATGTTTTTTACATATCTATATATAAAAATGCATAAATACGTCGGTTTTTCTATACATATTCATGCTATTTTTCCATATTTCTGTGTATATTATCCTATTTTCTCGTGCTTTTTCAAGCGCATATTTTAATTTTTTTCATGCTAATTTAAACTTGCCCTTGTCATTACAATGCTTAATATACATTAGAGTGTCCCGTACACAAATATTTTGTTGGAAGACCCCTCAAACGATGCGTAAAAATTAGCTGAATATGGGAAAAATATTAAAAAAAAAATTTAAATTGATCTTCAGTTCCCTACCAGCGATATAAAGTCTCGGGCCTAGAACATTTCGTCCAAAAATAGTACTGAGTTTTGTCTTGAAATGGGTATTAAAAAATTCGTAATTTTAAGCCAATTATAGAAAAAATATTTAATAAAATTTTCGCAAAAATTTTGGTCCATAAACCCTCATTTTAGCACATCATGCAAAAAAAATTTTCTATATTTTTCTTAAAAAAATGGATAAGAATTTTATAATTTTGTTCCTTTTAAGGCTAAAATATTAAAAATTTGCATTGTAGTAACGACTGTTGATAATATATAATTTTCCAGATTTTTTTTAAAAAATTGTTCATCAAAATGAAGAAAAAATTTAAAAAATTTTTTCTTACTAAGTAAATTTTTACGCATCGTTTGAGGGTTCTTCCTACATAGAAATCTCGAAAAAGGCTGTCCTCAGGACACTCTAATATACATGTTTGTGTGTGTATTTATATTCTTAATAGATATGTTTTAGTTAAAAAAAAAAAACAACAACTACAATTCCATATTTATTTATTTTTGTACAAACTGACTGCATATACAAAGAGCAACGACACTGTTATTCATTATATTACTGCTATTGCTAACTAAACTACTTGATTATACAAAAAACAAAAAACGTCACTAATAGTCATTACAATGCTTAATATTCATGTTTGTGTGTGTATTTATATTCTTAACAGATTTGTTTTTGGGCCATAACTCTGTTGATTATGAACGAATTTGGTTTATTAAAAAAATCGAAATTTTATAAAAATATTTATCTATATAAAAATAAAAATCTTGCTTGAAAAAGGGCTTCAAAAATAAAAAGTTCGTTTTCCCCTATATCTCAGTTATTACTGAACCGATTTATTTAATTTTTTCAGAACAAAAATTCAGAATATAATTTCCGAGCCCCTTTTAAAAAAAACGAAGTTCCTGGTATATGCAGAGGCTTCATAAACTGGAAAAGCATTTTATATTATAAAATGCTGTAAAAATGTGCTGAAACGCATTTATCATATTTTTAGGAAATTTCAATCCATTTTAACTTTTTCATGTATATATATAATATATATATATATATATATATATATATATATATATATATATATATATATATATATATATATATATATATATATATATATATATATATATATATATATATATATATATATATATATATATATATATATATATATATATATATATATATATATATATATATATATATATATGCATTTACTTCAATAATTTTTAAATAACTATGTATGATAATACCTAACAAAATCAGAAAATGTATTTCATCATTAAAGTCAAAAACCTTTCCTACTTAATATTAAAACATAAAATACAAATATACAGCCAATCACATAAATATTTATATGACACGTATATTTTTTTAAAGATCGATTTTTGTACTTATTTTTGTAATATTTGCAAAGATATGGGTATTCAAATTCGTAAAAATATAAAAAAATATCCCACTGAACATTTCCTTTCAAAAAAGCTAATTAAAGAATTAATCCTTTAAACCTAAAAGTCATCAAAGTCAAAGACCCTATACAAGGTATTTTATGCATATTAAAAAAAAAAAAAAATTTCAAATACCTTAAAAAACCGCATTTGCATCTTCATAATTAGCAATATTAAAACATAAGAACAATTACCCAGCAAAAACTTCGCTTACCAAATAACGTGATTTGTAAGCGAAGTCGGTATGAAAAACTGCTTCCATTTTTGGTGCTATAACTGATGAATTTTGTTCGAGATGTCCAAAATTAAATAAGTTTATTTTTGGGTTCCAAAAGAGCTGTTTTGGATGCTGTTTTTTTTTACGCACAAAAAAAAAAAAAAAAAAAAAACAACATTTGTCTCGGTTGAGATTTGAACCCACGCATCAACATACTGGTTGTGTTTGTTAGTCTGCAGTCTTACTCGCTACACCACAATCGCCTTATATTTTTGTGCGCTAAAATGTAGTTTTCATATAGAGAAATAAATAAACACAATTTATAAAAAAATGCGTTTACCTTGAGTGGGAGTTAAACTCTCTTTAATTTTAAAAACACTTTTTTAAACTGATCCACTTAAAAATCAAATTACTTTCATATTTACTAAATACCAGTTATTGAAGTAATATTAAGTAATGCTGCGTGTGGCGAATAAGGCTACAATGTAATGCATACAGGAAGCTGTTGATTTTAAATATAGAAGCTTTTGCTAGGTACATGATGATTCACATAATCTACAACTCCAATAAAACTGTAAACAAAAATATTAAATTTCACTTGAAATTTTTGTATTAGCCGGTTTTTTTGTTAACGTTCATAGTCAATTTCATACAAAATTTAAATTTATATACGCACAGTGTGCGATTCAAAAAATGAAATGGAAATAATTATAGAACTTTGGAACGACTGCTCCGATTTCAATCAAATTTCACTTGGTGATAATAGAGGTGTAGGCAAGTTTAAGTTTTAAGCTTGGACCAAATAGACTTACAGGGAGCGAGTCCACAGGGTTCCAAAGTTGGAAACCTCGGGTATAAAATTTATAAAAAACGATCCTGATTCCTTATATCTGAACCGATTTCAAAGATTTTTATATGGGAGGATTCTCCTAGCTGATATCTAAAAAAAACATCGTCGCATGCCTATATTATCTCTTTTTGTTTAAGAGATATTAAGATATGCAAAAAATCACAAATCCATCCTTTCTCTGTGTTTTTTGCAAAAAGTCTTTAACAAATTTTCGTATTGTAAAATAAAAAGAAAAAAATTGAAAAAAAAGAAGACAAAATTTCCTAAACATTGATGTACAACAAGTATATATTGGTGTTTTTGTGTTTACAATTGAAGCATTACAAATTTATGATTTCAAATAATTTGGCAAATTTTGACTCATTTTTATATGAATGGTAATGCCGCTCATGATAATACCGTAACAAGAAATATTTTAATAAAGCTCAGTTTCCATTTTTTTCAGTATAGTGCTATATTCATATTCTTCTGTTATATCCGTAAGACAGATAACAAATACATATTTGGGGTATTCACACGGTGTGCTATCAAGTCTTATTGTCGTAAAATACTAAAGTTTTATGATAGTTTTAAAAAATTGTTGTTGTGCTTCAAAGAAAAAAGTCCTAAAATAATAAGATCTTTTATGATGTGTTTATTGTTTTGTCATAACACTGGGTCTCCACGTAATATTTTTATATCATAATATGTAACAGAGAGTGTCAAATCCGCTCTCTGAGAGAATTATCTCACGTGTAGAATAAAATATTAGTATTATAAGAAATATTATGAGACTGTTGTGATAAGATTTTTCTACACAACTATCTTATAAGATTTACTCTCAAAAAAATACACATATACGAAAGTTTGTTTGTGTGTATGAATGTGTATTTTTAAAAGTACTTAGACACGATGTTTTTATTAAAATTATTTTATTTTAATGGTTATTCTACATCAGTGATCCCCACACTCATACATACACAATTGTATTTGTGTATGTTTTGTCTAACTCTCTCACTTTGAAATTATACACTAGAGAAATAACCTCATCTTTGTAGTAATTTAATTTTGAAAGTTTCTTCGTGAATTTAAGATATGTAAGCGGAAATAAACTTAAATAGTTTAGAATATGAATAGTAATAAACAGCGACCCTAAACATGATGATTTAATGAAGTATACATATATATAGTATACAGGACAAAAGATCGAAATCTTTATTTGAGTAAATAATAAAAATCTAAAATAATCATTATTTGTTCATCCATCAAGAACTCATACTGACACTTTACATTAAACATTTTTCATGAGTGTATCTCAAGCAACAAGCGGTAACACAAACTTCTTCTGTGAATGCTCGTGCGAGACTGAGTTGATTTGTGTGTTTTTTATTCAATTCAAGAGAATAACACAAGAGACAAAATGCACGCGTGCACGGTTTTGGGGAACACTGTTCTACATTTAGAAACATATTTTCATTAAAATTGTGCTAAAAAATTTCGAATTTCTTAAATAAAATGTACATGTTTACTCTGTGACTGAATGAAAATAATGAAATATTATGAGATTTATTAGGATACATTTACCACTTCTTTACTTTGAGTCTACATTAGCCAAATTTGTATCAAGACAAACGTCAAAATGAACTCGAATTTATGGAAGGTGGCAACAATTGTGCAAAAACAACAATATGGCGAATTCATTAATGTTTTTTAAGTATACAGTTTGACAGCTGTAACAACCAAAAATAATAATCAGCAGTTTAACTGAGGCTACCTTATATAGATTTGCACCGATTTTGACGTTTGTCTTGATAAAAATTTGTCTAATGTAGACTCAAAGTTAAGATTTAACATAATATAAACATAATGTTTACTCTCTTCTGCCGGCGTTATCTTACATATTATATCAACGTGGAGATAGTATGTAACTAAACGGTGTAAATCTAAGTCGAAAGGGAAAAACTCTTCCTCGAGCCGGTGGTAATATTTAGAAGTTACCGCCATTGAATATTTGCATTATATACGTAAACATGCTATAAATTTGTGCATAGTTCTATAACTTCAAGAGTAATTACATTTTATTAATTTATTTATAAAAGTTATTAACTTTTATAAAGTTAAATCAAAAAAAAAAAAAAAAAAAAAAAAAATTGAGACATTTAAAAATAAAAGGAAGAAAATTTTGTTTGTATACTTTAGCTGACTAGCAGCCACCGAACGTATTTAAAATAACCGCCGTCAGAAAATATTGCCGGCTTAGTCATCTACAACAGCTGTTTATGTTTTTAAACAATTTCTTTTGTGCCAAAAAATATTTTATAATTTTTATAAAAATGGATTTTTTAGAAGATTCAGGTAATTTTAATTTTATCTTATTTACTTGAATCAGCCATAACAATATCCAATATGTATTTTTCGCACAAACCGGTTATTATTTCAGATTTTTGACTTGTTTTTGGCATTTTCATTAAAAATATTTGTAATTTTTTATAATTGTATTTTTCATTTATCAGCTGACTCAAATTTGAAATAGCATACTAACTTATGAGGGTTGCTCACAGCAGTCATATTCTTTCGTGTTATTATTTTATGATATATGACTTTATGACGACCGTGTGAATACCCCAATTGTATAACATTGTTTAGGAAATTTTGTCTTCTTTTCAAATATGTATAAAAAAATTTACAATATTAAAGACTTTTTGCAAAAAACACTGAGAAAGAATGGATTTGCGATTTTTGGCATATTTTTAATTTTTAATTATGCAATAAAATTCTTGTTAGTGAATATTTTTGAATGAGATTTCACATGGAAGTAGATTTTTTGATGCTTAATTCAAAGAGCTATTCACTTTTTTTAGATTTGTCTACAAAAATCTCGTCATTCCCAAAAAATTTTAAAAAATTTACAAAAATGGGTTTTTTCACTTTTTTTGCTATATCTTTGCAACCGATAACGGGGCGCAAAAATTTCTATTGCAAAAAAAATTAAAACACTTTAGACTTAATAAAAAGTCTAACTTTTTTTTGATTCCAGCTTTGCGATTTTAGAAATTAAAGCAAAAACTTGAAATTAGTTGGAAAAATAGGTCAAATTTTGGAAACCCTGGTTCTCGCAAACATCGATTTCTTAAAGCTTTTTTTTCCTCTAAAGTATTTTGCGTTTGTTTATCTTTCAGAAAAATATAATTACTATATATGTTACTTAAGAAATTTTTTACATAACAGAAAAAGAATGTTACCACTGTTTTGGCAAAAAAAAAAAACAAAGGGAAAAAATTAACTTTTTTTGAAAGTTTAAATTTAAATGCTTGTAACTTTTGACTCCGTAAATATTTTTTTAAAATTCTTTCTTTGCACAACTATTATATTTGTTTTTAATGAAAAAGAAGAATTTTAAAACAATGAGGCTAAAATTGGACCCGCTGTAGCGAAAAAACTTCACCAAGACAGGCTAAAAAGTAAAAATTTTTATTTATGAAGCTTAATATCTCTTAAACAAAAAGAGATAATATAGGCATGCGACGATCACGAATTTCACTTTTTGCAAAAACCTCTGAGAAAGGATGGATTTGTGATTTTTTGCATATCTTTATATCTCTTAAACAAAAAGAGATAATATAGGCATGCGACGATTTTTTTTGTAGATATTAGCTAGGAGAATCCTCCCATATAAAAATCTTTGAAGTCGGTTCAGATATAAGGAATCAGGATAGTTTTTTATAAATTTTATACACGAGGTGTCCAACTTTGGAACCCTGTGGACTCGCCCCCTGGAAGTCTATATGGTCCAAGCTCAAAACTTAAACTCGCCTACATCTCTACTATTACCGTGTGAAATTTTATAGAAATCGGAGCAGCCATTCCGAAGTTCCATAATTATTTCCATATTTCCATGTGTGTCGCACAGTGTGCGATTCAAAAAATGAAATGGAAATAATTTTGCTCCGATGAATGGTGCTTTAAATTAAGCACCAAAAATCGACTTATGTGTGAAATATCATTTTATTAAAATTAAAAATTAAAAATATGCAAAAAATCACAAATCCATGCCTTCTCAGTGTTTTTTGCAAAAAGTCTTCAACAAATTTTAGTGTTTTAAATTTTTTTTTACATATTTAAAAAGAACACATATTTTAGTAAACAATGATATATAATATGTATTTTTTATCTGTCTGACGGATCCAATAGATGGATATGAATTTAGCACTATGCTGAAAAAATGAAAATATTAAGCTTTATTAAAATAATTCTTGTTACGCCATTATCACGAGCGGCATTATCATACACATAAACATAAGTTAAAATTGGACAAATTACATTTCAGTCCTTTGCAAGATTTCCCTTATTTACAACAAGTCGATAATGAGTGGAGAATGCACGCACTTTTAGATAATGACAAATTTTCAATATAAATTTGAAGAAAGAAGTAAGTATACTGGCAAAAGTTTTCAATTTAATACTTTGATTTTTTTGTAATTTATTTGATTATATAATATTTGAAGTAATTTTTTAATTCTAATTAATTTAATTGAAATTTTTTCGATTTTTTTTTCTTTGTATAAGAAAAAATCTTTTTATTCTAAAAATGCTTGAATTATTAATTTTATTTTTTTACAAATTAAATATAATATTTAATACACAGAAAAAATATGGTATTTTGAACGATTTATCAAAGATAAAATAAATTCCATTACTTTTATAATTGTATCAATTATTTATGATTTATGTGATCAAAAATTAAAATTTTCTAATATTTTTTTGCTAAAAATAAAACAATTTATTATTTTATTCAATTATTTTTTTATTGTATCAATTAATAAATTAATCAAACATAAATAAAATACGTGAGAATTTTAATATTAAAATTTTTTATTAATTGAATTTCAATTAATAAAATAATTGAAAATGCAATTGCATTTTATATTTTTCTATATAAAATTTTAATTTAATTTGTTAGAAAAATTTAGTTTTCGATAAATTTATTTAACCCTTATGTTGACAACCGCATGCCCGGGTATGTTTCATTTTTAAATTAGCATAATTGGAGTTCTGGTTGCTGTATTAAATTGAAAATTTAGATGTTTGTCAACAATATGTTAGCTATGATATTCTGAAGAAAAAAAATTAAAAAAAGTTTTTATAGCCAAAGTTATAAGCGTTTTAGTGACGTTACCCCTTACGTTTACAACCAGCATACCCGGGTATGCACAGAGCAATTTATGGAAATATTTTATCGAATATAAGTAAAATATTTTTTTTTTTATAAATAATAGATACATTAGCTTATAATAAATTAAAACAAATTGTATTTTAGGCTGCGCATTTCTTACATTCCTTAATATCTTCTGAATATTCAGCACATACTGGTATATGGTATTTCCTACATGCCTATCGCTTTGGTCTTCTTCTAGAACACATAAAACAATTCACTTTATTCTTCATTCTTCCACTAATGTCTCGAACTTCTTGGCTTCGGATAAAAAAATATTCATCTCTTAATCTTACCAACATGCTTTCGATTCCACTTCCAGAGCACAAATATAGAATAATTTGTACATTTTTTAATTTTCTCTAATGGTTAGTTATTCGCTCAGTTCCAGCAGGAATTACCTTCTACGATTTGTTGAAGTTTTTAATTGTGGATTGTTTTCCATATATGTATATAATATTTGTAGCAGAAGTAGCCACATCCGAATGTTTTCCTTTTGTTGATGGTTCACAAAATTAACAAATTGTAGTCCAGCATCAAATTCGAGGCCAAATTGTATCTCGCGAAGAAATTATCACATACGTTTTCGTTCTCTGGAAAATTATATCTCTTCCAATATATGTGATCATTGAGGCTTCAAGAGCATCTGCATCCATTTCTTTATCCGAATCAGTGTCATATGTAGGATCATATTCTGGTTACTGTATTTCCTTTGAATCTGATTCATTTACTTTTTTTACGTTATCTTTATCTTTCTTGATAAATGTTCTTGCTCATTATCACTTTCTGTATTTCTAACTTTCTCCAGCATTCGACTTTTGTAAGAACTCTTCTTTGTCTTCAACATTGCTTTAGCTTCATTTCATTTGAATTGGAAAAATTTAAAATTAGTTTAAAATAACCCTTTTTAGGCCCGTTATTATAACTTTCCAATAACTAAAGTTAGGATGTTATAGTTCACTTTAACAGTTTTTGGTTATTATAAGTATAAGTTAAGCCAAAAGTGACCGATAAGCTAAATGTTAGAACATCTAAGCATTAACTTTTATCGGAAGGTTTATGTATTCAGAGCTGCCATATTTTCTGCTTTTAAAAGAAATAAATAAAAACATATGTATTTATTCCGCTGTAGTTTTTAGTCATTTTTCTTTCTATATTTATATTTGTTCTGGCGTTGTCTTTTAGTTAGCTTAAACTCATTTATTTTAACAATTTCTTTGTTTTTTATTTGTTTATATTTCCGTTACTGGCAGTTATGTTCAAATAGTACATGTTGCCACTACGTTAAGTGCTCAAAAGTAATCGGTTTTTGCTTTGATATTGCCGTATTATCAAAATTATAAAATTTACCTTAAAACCAAGTTGTAATAACCAAAAGTAGATAAAGCTCACTTTATCGTTCACTTAGTTTATCTTACCTTTAACTATCTGATACCTTATTGGTAGGTTATAATAACGGCCCTTAGTCTTGTGCTTGCATTTTATTATCATTCATTCAAGATTAGGTGAAAACGGTTATATAATAATTAGCAAATTATCGTTAAAATGAAAAAATCTCAAAAAATTTCATAAAAAATAATTTGAATGAGTGAAATTTGCAGGTACTTAGCAAAGATCAATAAATGAAATGGAAAGGTTTTTAAATGCACATGGAACAAATGAAACCGTTATACTTTCGAATAAAAGGATAACCGGAATATTCTTGAATGAGAAAAAGCTCAGAGGTACTATAAAACCTTTTAGATCTTTATTTTTTTGTATTTTTGTAGCACTCAGTCAAAATTAGGTAAAAACGGTTGTATAATAATAATCATAAAAATTTAAAAACATCAAAATTCTATCATAAATAACACTTAAAAAAGTGTAAACAAATCATACAGGAATAATTTTCATGAGTAAAATTTACAGGTACTTTTCAAAGGTCAATAAATGAAGGGGAAACGCAATATGAAATTTGAATACACGAGTAAAAAATAAAACCGTTATGCCTTCCTGGGAAAGTCTGATTTTATTTACGTGGGAAAAATGCAAATCTTATTAAAAAACCCTTATATTTTTAGCTTCACTCAGTCAATATTAGGTAAAAACGTTTATATTTTTAGCAAATGGTAATAAAAATTTAAAATTATATAATTCCTTACAGGAAAACATTATTATAAAATACCACGTGTTTTTCTTTCTATCGTAAAAACACTTGAAAACATAAAAGTGTCAAATATTGCATACAAAATGTATGACATACCCAGGTATGTTGGTTGTAACGATACGTATAAATTTTTGGTTGTAAACATAAAGGTTAACTAAAATACTTTAAATCATTTTATAATTCTAATTAATAATTTAATTTAAATTTTTTCGAAATGTATATTTTTGCATGCATGCATTTGCGGTGTTATCTATGTTTTTTATATTAAAAAAAAATCATGTGTATTCTTTTTTCAGATGTGTAATTTAGTCATCGCTTATGTGTAGTTATTAACATTTTTGGTGGCAACACTGGTTTATTATGTCTCTCCTCTCTTTGTAATATCTCCACTCTCTCTAGGTCTGGTTTATGTTGTCTCTCCGCACAGTGGGCTGCAGGTGCAGTTTTGTCAAATGTTTATTTATATTCTTTAAATCAGATTTGTGTCCTGCTATTCTAGTTTTTAATTTATTTCCTGTAGTACCAACATATACTTGACCGCATGTGTTTTTATCATTCCCAGTACACCTAATATTGTATATAACTTTGGATTGTCAATCTTGTCAAGTTTACTTTTTGTGTTAGAGAAAAGTTGTTTCAGTGTTATTCGATGTATGTTTCTTCTTATTGTAGATTCCAGCATTCTTTATTTTCTCCGCTATCTGTGGTACATACGTCATAGATTTGTAAATTTTTGTTGTATCTTTTCGTTCTGTTGGTCCATTATTCTTACAGTTTTTTTTTATAAAGTTCTTAATAATTGTGCTAGAAAACGCATTTTTTCTTAAAATGTTCTCCAGTATTTTCAGACACAGAAAACTGCACCAACAGCTATAGACACCTTACACTACGTCCAGGCTAGCCTTTTTCTCGTTCGCACAAGAACAAAACGTCGGCAGAGCAACACACACAATTTTTTCATTTTGTTTTCAGTGGACAGAACACTTGTCGAACAAATCATAATTTTTTGCTTGCCGTTAATGTCGCTTCGATACTTTTACGTGCAGCGCCTCTTCTTTCGCATACAAAATGACGTTTGATGGCAGACATGGTTGTTCGAAAAATTGTTCGAACAAAAACAAAACATAAACAAGTTGCGTCCAGGGCTATCAGATGTGGCGATTTTTCGCCAAACGTGGCTATTTTTAATTGCTGTTGGCGACTGAATTTTCCGTTTTGCGACATGGCGAATTTTTTGGCGATTTTTATCAAGGTGGCGATTTATTTGGCTAAATTTTAAAACTTTATTAAATAGGTATTCGCATAGTAAAACTATTTCGTTTTCTTACTAGCTAACGTCTATTTTTAGTATTTTTTATACAAAACGGCGGTTCTCAAATGGATGTCCGCGGTTTTCAACAATGGGATCTTTAAAAAGATAACAGATAATATGTATATTAATTTCTCCATACTTATAAAATAAAGTTGCAAAGTTGCAAAAAATATAGAGTAAAAATTCCAAAACTATTGTTTGTGCATGATTTTTATTATCATTCTGATAATTTTTTCAAATTTTAAAAAACCATTAATGATATTTCGTCCTTGGCATAAAATGTTTATTAACAATTTTAAAATCCATTTTTAAATACAAACGTTTTATCTTAAATTTATAATTAATTGAAATCAAATGTTTACTATTTTCTTAAATATAGCCTGATTTAACAAAAGCATTTGGTATTAAATTGAGAATATGCCTTAAATGTTTATCTTTAAGTATTAATTTATTTTTGGATTAAGAATTATTAAGGAATAACATTTGATATGAAATTGAGAAAGTATCATTTTTTTTAAAATGAATATTAATTTTAATTCAAACTTGAAATTCAAGGTATTTTCTGAAATGCCTTTAAATTATTAAAGTTAAAGGCACGAAGCAAGAGTTTGTAAAAACCCCTGATCTAAGTCGGGGATCACACACAGCAATTTTTCCTGCTGCAATTCTGAGTTCAAGAGAGAATACTAAACATTTACATTCATTTTGCCTCTCTTGTCTACGAACTCAAAATTGCAGCAAAAAAATCTAACAACTAACAAAATCAAGATCCTTAATTCATAAATATCTTCAATAAATGTTTGATAATTTGTTTTCCATTATCTTTCAAATATGAATATTAATATTTTATGGGCCATAATGAATAGAATACGTTCATTAATAAATTAATTCTTCGAAGCAATTTGTAAGTTTAATGGGACAAATGTTCATTATATAATTTTAGAATTATTCTGTTAAAAAATATAATAAATTTTTAAAATTGTTGACCTAAAATTAAGTTATGTATGTCAGAAAAGTGTATTGAAATTAATATTATTAGCTACTGAAATTATCATTGACTTTGTTGAAGCTGAATTTACATTTTAAAATTATATAAAATTTGAAGCACTAAATATTTTAGTTTTTTTTTAGTTTTTCATAAAAAAATACATAAAATTTAATTTTGGCGATTTTTGGCGATTTCTGATTAACAATTTGGCGACAGAAACTCAAAAAAATCTGACAACCTTGGTTGCGTCCACACAAACCAAATGCATCATGTGCGCACAAAATTTTGTTCGATGAGCGAACAAGAAAAAGGATTTCGAAAACGAACCGATTTTTTTTTTCGTTTTTGTTATTGATAAAAACTATATTTTAATCACTTTCTCTATTAGATTTCTTTGAATATTTTTTTCATATTTCCCTAAAACTAATTGTTATTTTTCACATGAGCTGTATATCCTTAATGGAAAATAGATCATTGTTGAAAAATGATTTTTTAAATCGATCGAAATTCATTACAACTTTTCAAACGATTCGTTTTGAAAACGATCGGTTTTCATCACATACCTGATAAACAAAATGAAATTAAAAAAAGATTCGGCTGTGCCGAATCTTTGATACCCTTCACCATATTACCATCTTACTATCTTATCGACATCATATTACCATATTACCGACAAATAATAAAATTTTCGCCTTAACGTATGCTTTCATATTTTCACATATTTAAATCTAAATTTTTTCAAACTACGAAAATTTGAATATGAAAAAAAAAAAACAATCATAGCAGGCTTTGCTTTTAAAAAATAAACAACAACAATTCCATATTTATTTATTTTTTTATGTGTGTATATACAAACTGACTGCATATACAAAGAACAACAACAACACTGTTATTCATTATATTACTTCTGTTGCTAACTAAACTACTTGTCTTATAGGCAAAAACGTCACTAATAGTCATTACAATGCTTAATATACATGTTTGTGTATGTATTTATGTATATTCTTAACAGATATGTTTTAGTTTTAAAAAATAAACAACAACAATTCCATATCTATTTATTTTTGTACAGACTGCATATACAAAGAACAACAACAACACTGTTATTCATTATATTACTGCTGTTTCTAACTAAACTACTTGTCTATACAAAAAACGTCACTAATAGTCATTACAATGCTTAATATACATGTTTGTGTGTGTATTTATATTCTTAACAGATTTGTTTTTGGTCCATAACTCTGTTGATTCTGAACGAATTTGGTTTATTAAAAAAAACGAAATTTTGTAAAAACATTTATGACTAATTTATATAAAAATAAAAATTTGTAGCTTGAACAAGGGCTTCAAAAATAAAAAAAATCGTTTTCCCCGATATCTCAGTTATTACTGAATCGATTTATTTCATTTTTTCAGAACAAAAATTCAGAAAATAATTTCCGAGCCCCCTTTAAAAATTCGAAGTCCCTGGTATATGCAGAGGCTTCAGAAACTGAAAAACCGGTTCCAAAAACCGGTTTTTAAAGCATATTTCCGCCATTTACAAACCGATCCTGCTGATTCAAAAAATCGAAATTTTAGAAAAATATTTGTGACCGATCTGTATAAAAATAAAAATCTATAGCTTAAACCAGGGCTTCAAAAAATAAAAAATGCGTTTTGTCCGATATCTCAGTTATTATTGAACCGATTTATTTCATTTTTTCAGAACAAAAATTCAGAAAAAAATGTCCGAGACTTTTTTGTAAAAACGAAGTCCCTAGTATATACAGAGGCTTCAGAAACTGGAAAACCGGTTCTAAAAACCGGTTTTTTTTTAACATATCTCCGCATTGTATGAACCGCTCTTGCTGAATTCCAATAGCAAAATTCTCGAAAGCATTTCCGATCGTTTGATGTATATATTATATATGTCAGTTATCGGTGGGCTTCATAAACGCCATTTCAACCGACACACGGAGGGACGGACGGACGGACATGGTCCTATCGTCATCATTTCTTACAAGGATCCCGAAAATGTCAACTTTTTTGCTCTCCGACGAAAATTGTGGGAATTACAAACGGAATGACAAACTTATATATACCCTTTACACCTTTGGTGAAGGGTATAAAAATATTTTAATTCCAATTAGTACAATATTCAATGTGGGGACATTGTGACGTGTTTTTACATAGTATTATTGTTACTCATTGTAAGTGTTTTTTGCTGTTTATTACGTTTAATGTTATACGAATTAAATTATGTGCAGTGCACAGTGTGCGATTCAAAAAATGAAATGGAAATAATTATGGAACTTCAGAACGGCTACTCCGATTTCCATGAAATTTTGGGAATCACGGGATTTTTGTAGACAAATCTAAAAAAGTGAAAAGCGCTTTGGACCCGCTGTATCGAAAAAACTTCACCAAGACAGGCTAAAAAGTAAAAATTTTAATTTTTGAAGCTTAATATCTCTTAAACAAAAAGAGATAATATAGGCATGCGACGATTTTTTTTGTAGATATCGACTAGCAGATTCCTCCCATATAAATCTTTGAAATCGGTTCAGGTATAAGGAATCAGGATCGTTTTTAATAAATTTTATACCCGAGGTATCCAACTTTGGGACCCTGTGGACTCGTCCCCTGTAGGTCTATATGGCCCAAGCTCAAAACATAAACTCGCCTACACCTCTACTATCACCGTGAAATTTCATGGAAATCGGAGCAGCCGTTCCGAAGTTCCTTTTCATTTTTTGAATCGCACATTGTGCAGTGGTTTATTAACCCATTAGAAGTCACCGTACTCAACTGAGTACAGTTGTATTTTTACGTGTATCCAAGCAAAACTAAAGAAAAAACAATCGTTGTAACGTTATTTAGTTTCACAACAACAATAATAAGAGCTGCAGAAAAAGAATTTGTATGTAGTTTCTGTTACTTATGCAGATCTATCAATCTATATTGTGTCGCGAATAGCCTAAAACTCGTTTCCAAAAAAAAAAAAAAAATTTTATTTCATTTTGTGCTTTTTTATGCTTGTTTTTATTAATAAATAAATCTGAAATAAAAAACTTAAAGCCGGTTTTCATTTGACCTCTAATGGGTTAATGTTTTTTGTTTATTAATTTTCTAATTTGTAGTTTTCTTGAAAATGATGAATGACCTCAAGCTTAACAAAAGCATTTTAATTTTTTTAAATACAAAAAAGGTCGAAATAATAATCTTATTATACCGTTTTATATCGAAAATTCGAAAACTGGAAGCCAAATTTAAGAAATTAAGTAGCGTCACTTTTTTTGTCGCACAAAGTCCATGACCAACACAACACTTTTACCCAAAACTCGAAATGCACATATTTCCTAAACTTATTTTGTTTATTAAATTAAAGAATATAAAACGACAAATGTCTGGACAACAAAAAAGTAGCCCATAATTAACCTAGATGACAATTATTATGAAATAAATAGCAAGGGTAAAAACATGTATTTTGTACTTTTTGAAAATCTCATTATTTATAGTACCTTTGGTACTTTTTTAAATAAAATATTTAAAAAGTTTATTTTTGTTAATGCCGACACAACATCATTATTAACAAGAGCGAATATTCGACCCGGCCGAATCTATATACCCACCATCAACTTTTTTAAATTTTAAACTATATGGGAGGGGGCGGTAAAGTGGGCGGACCACGCTCATTTTTTGTTTCAGAGTTTACATTGGTCCTTGAACTATTTGAAAACAATTTCGTTGATTTTCACCTTATTTGGGAGGTGGGCGGACCACGCCCATTTTTGGTTTTCGAGTTTATATCGATCCTCGAACTATACGTACAAAATGTTGTTGTTGTACATGCTTTTGTTGAAGAAATATCAGCAGAAAACGGACAGAAATATAAAACGGACACCCTGTGCTTCTAGTTTTTAGCCCTAGTTTTGTTTGTTAACCGATTTTGCCCATTTTCAATCTCAAACAAACCTTATATAAGACAAATATTTGTGCCAAATTTCGTCTCCCTACTTTGCCCCGTTCGAGCCCTATCCTGCCTTCAACAGACGGACGGACATAGCTAGATCGACTCAGAATCGAACCAGGACCCAGAAAATATATACTTTGTGGGGTCTTAGATGATTCCTTCGACATGTTACACACGGAATGACAAAATCAATATACCCCCCATCTTTTTGATGGTGGGTATAAAAATGTTCTCACGGGAGTTAGGAATTATAGTTTAATTTTACGGGTTTTTTCAATTTTGGTAATTTGTTTTGTTTGTCCGTCTGCTTTTACATTTTGTTTCGATTCATTTATTTTATTTCAATACGATGGGCTAGCGAAGTACACTAGGTTTAAGCTATTCTAAATTTTATTAAAAAAATGTAGGTGGCCCTCATTACAAAAAGTGTCCAGATTTAGGTTCTCACCCCGTGGAAATGTACAGATAGTCGAAAAACTAAGACATGCCAAGTTTTGAACTGATTGAAAAAAATTTGGAGGTGGCTCAAAGTGATCAAAATCTTTAAAATTATGACTTTTAAAATTTTTTTTTTCTTTCATCGACCATAAAATATTAGAGCCTATTTGCATTGGGGATTATCGCAGCATTTTTTAATGATATTTTGTTTTGAAGTTTCTTCGAAATCCCTTCTGCATTTACACATATAAATTTGTATTGTGAAATTTTTTCAAAAATGTTTGACAAAAAACAACAAATCAGAAAAATTAAAAATAAATTTGAAAAAATTTCATGAAGTTTTTAGCTTTACGACGACATGCTACTTTTCTTACCCCGCTTGCTTCTCTACACCTCTTGCCTACAAAGGTAAAAGATGCAGCGATTTTTCCCAGGGAAAATCCCCAATGTAAATGAGCTCTTAATTTCAAATGCAAATTTCTGGGTTTATATCGTTTTGAATTACGTTCTTTCTGAAACTCCTAAAATCAAGAAGATTGGATAACGAACAACATAATAGCTATTAAAACAAAATTACCGAAAAACACGTAATTTTCGGGAAAATAGACCCCGAAAAATTAAATTTCAATCAAAATTTGAAGGAGAGAAACGAAACTTGGAATGTAGTTTCCTATTGACGTTTTATATACATGGTAAATAATTTTATTATCCGAAATTGTTGTACTAGTGAAAAATACGTGGGTGAGTTATATGCAAAACAGGAGATTTTTCTGAACTTTGATCGTGAATATCTTACGCAGATCACACATGATTACCGAAAAATGTTGACATAATATATAAGATCCCAAGATTAAACCATATGCCGAGTTTCGTTTGTCTCCCTAAAGTTTTGGATGAAATCTAATATTACTGGGGTGTATTTGGTCGAAAATTACGCGTTTTACATAATTTTATTTTAATAACTATGATATTATTAGTTGTTCAATTTTGCTATTTTTGGTCATTTTAGAAAGGTAATAAACTGTGGAATTCAAAAAGATAAAAACGAGGAAAATTTAAGATCTAATGAATTAAGTATGGTTGAACATTTTTAATATTTCAATCGCTTTGAGCCACCTTTAAACTTGTTTCAATGAATCTAAAACTTTGTATAGAACCAGGAGAAATGATACCTCCCATATAAGGAAAATATTAAGTATCGTATATCTTATAAACTATTACAGTAAAAGTTTTAACATTTTGTTAGAATAACTTTCCAAAAAACCTCCATAAGTTCAGATGCAAATTGGATGGATAAGACCAGGGGAAATGGTACGCCTCCTCTACAAACAAAGTAGGAGTAGTAGCCTCCACTCTATAGATAGCTAAACCGCTGAACCGATGTTCTTTAACTTTTCACAGCATAATCCTGAGGGCTAATTACTTTCCAATATAGGCATGGAGTAGGTACCGCAATACGCACATCTAAAGAACTAAGATAACAAAGGTTTTAACTTTTTATGAAGTGTATATATTTTATAGAATTTGATGAAGAAAACATTTTAGCCAATTAAACCCAAGTTTTAATCGACATGAAATGTCATTTTTTAAAAATGGACTAGAAATGACCCCTTATAGTGAGACATAGATGAATTGAAAGTTCAAATAAAATATTCTCCGTTAAATGCTCTACATATTTATGCAAAAATATTTTAGCTTGGAACTATATTTATATTATTTTGTTCGATACCTGAGACTACCATAAAAGAAAAATGTTGCCTACCAGCGAAAAAATCCTTTGGAGGGTTTATTAGACATATCAAGAGCTATCCCCTTCAGATGGAATGATTTGGCCCCCAAAATACTGTCGCATAATGTTATATTTAATACAATTTAAGACAAAAATGGGACGGATAGGCAATGTTAAGGGGTACCATTGTCCTATATTCAAAGTAATAATTCTTAATGGATAACTAAAAAACTATTGTGAGTACTAAAATTTTGTAGGGAGTACTTTCTTATCATATTGAATTGATAAAATAAAATAGGACGGCCCTTATACTTTTAGTATATCTAAAGTAGTAATTTATTTAAAATTACAATATAGAGAATAGGTCGAGGGGAGTTGTAGCCCCATATAAAGTTAATATCTAATATGGCATCAAAAGGGGTAGCAAAGCGCACCGGTTTAAGCAAGTAACTTTATAAAACACAATTTACATTTATTATACAATATAGTGTTTATTACAAAAATTTCCGCTAAGGAGGTAGCGGGTTTACAGCTCGTATATTATAAAAATGAAATGTACGTTTGTTTATTTCTTAATATAGTGTTTATTACAAAAATTTCCGCTAAGGAGGTAGCGGGTTTACAGCTCGTATATTATAAAAATGAAATGTACGTTTGTTTATTTTTTTTTGCGTCAATCACGTCTGAATCGATTTTAACGAAATTTTACACACAGATAGTACCAGAGCCGGAGGTGGTAATGGGCTACGTTAGATTGGATGCTTCACACTTTACGCCTACTTTTTTAAAACTCTCCAACGGCTGAACCGATTTTCTAAAAATTTTGACAGCATCATCCTGTGTGACTTTAAATTCAAATATGACTTTTTATTTTGCAATCGGAGTAGGTGGAGTGGTAACCTTCATGCAAATCATATTTTTATTGTGGTTTATATAAGAAACTATTATGATGAAAGCCCTCAAACTTCGTGTGAATATCTAGCTTATCATATCGCATTGATAAAATGAAAATAGCACGGATATGTCCAGGGGGAGAAGTAGCCCACATACAAAGAAAATATTAATTTTCATATATCTAAAGGAGTATTAAACAGTTATAGAAGTAATTTTCATATTAAATTTCGAATGGGGCGGATGGGTCCAGGGGGCGTAGTAGCGCCCGTACAAATTAAAGAAGAAGTACACCGGAAAAATCTGGTATCTTATTATATAAAGCGCTTTGTTCTATAAACATTTAAAATAAAAACATCTTGACCTCTCTTATTTATTTTTTAACAAAAAAGGTATATTAAATTTTTTAAAAGATAAAAAAAAAATAATTTTAAATTTTTATTATAATTATAATTTTAAATTTTTTTTTTTTAGAATGGCGAGTGTTATGAAAAGGATTTTATCAATTACTATTTTAATTGGAATTGCAGCAACAATAGAAACCAAATTTGGAAACAAATTGAACATAAAGGAAATGGATTTAATGCAGAAAGCTATTGTGTTTGATAAGAAAGCACCTGACTTATTTTATTGTCCGACGCAAAAACCATCTGCGATGAACAAGCTGATAGTTAGGTAATAAAAATTAATCAATTTACATATTTTACCACAAAGGCAGAGAATATAACTTAATCACTAACTGCGTGTTTCTCGTATCGAACAAAAATTAGTCGAAAATTGTTTTCGAAAAATTGTATACAATATAATAAATTTAAATTTATTTGTTGTTTTCAATATAAATTACTTACCCTACACCTCCATTGCACGGTGGGGCAGAATCGAAATTTTTTGGAAATAAATCTGTAACTTCTGATCGGATGGTTAGATTTGCATGAAATTTGGTACAGGCATAGCAGAGGAGAGTACAATATAAAAGGAAGGGGGACCGAACAGACCCCTCAGGGACGGAGTTAAAGGGACACAAAGTTGGGTACCTCTGACATAAAAATTTTTATATTATTGTAGGCACTGATAAGACCTATGCATGTCCTATTTATAGCCAATAGGTTAGGTTAAAAGAGGATCACACAGAAACTGTGTGTATTCACAAGACCAATTATGCTGATCCATAGTGAATCCTCAAAAAGAAAGAAAAGAGAAATATCAAAGTAAGAGAAAATAAATAAATAGAAATAAAATAAAATATATATCGTCCATTCCATGAAAGAACGCCCAAAAATTTACCAAGTGTTCTTCGATTTTTATAAAATTTTGCACGTAAAAGGTCTGTGGATGTCTATATAGATTTCTTTTTTCAGATTCGCAAAATTCAAAAAATTCGCGATTTAATTTCGCTTTTTTACTTTCAAAAAAATCTAAAAAATTTCGAAAGTATACAACTTTAAATAACAATATTTCTGGGAAGGTTTTGAAGAAATCAATGATTTAAAAGGCGTTTAAATTGTAATTATATCAGCTTAAACATGATTATTTTACAAATAAAAAATACTTTTAAAAAATGCATTTTAATGCAAATTTTTTAAATGCATTTTTCTTTAAATATGCTATTAAATTTTTTAAATTTTTTAAAGTATTTGGAAAGCATGGAATCTTTACATTAAAATAAAAATCTCAAATTTTTGGGACGCACACATGTACTGTGCATAATTTCCCCTTTTCTTCAACTAATTTAAATTTTTTCATATAAAAATTTTATTTTTCTGGTATTATGAGTAGCTTTACATATTTCGTTAAGAAAAATTTATTGTGTTAATTTTTAAAAATTCGTTAAAAATAGTAAATCTTTATGTACTAGACTAATTATTCTTTCAAGTTATAATAAACAAAGCATTTTTAAATACAATTTTGAAGAAATATAATTTAATACATTCGCAACTAACAAAAATGCATCTAAAAACTGCATTTATATTTCTAAAATATTATGGATCGAAGACGTGGTTTTCGAAATTCTGACTAAATTACACAAAAAATATACAATGCCTTTTAAATACTTTTTAAATTACAGAAATCCATTAATAACTTCAAGAGATATGAATATTTAAAATTGCATACTTTTTATATTTTGTTAACTTTTATACAAATTTTAAAGAAAATTCCAAAAACAAGAAAAAATTTTATTTTTATATGAAAAATTTGAAACATGTTTTTATAAAAATTGGATTATGCATATAAGATTTTCGTGTCCCAAAAATTTGACACTTTTATGTTAATGTAAAGATTCCAAACTTTTTATTTATGTTAAAAAATTAAAAAAATTTTATAGCATATTTAAAGAAAAATGCATTTGAAAAATGCAACTGCATTAAAATGCATTTTTAAAAAATCTTTATTATTTTTAAAATGTTCGTCGTAAAGCCGCCATATCTGAAAATTCATAAAGTTTTCCCAGAGATATTTCTATTCAAAGTTACATACTTTTGAAATTTTGAAAAGCGAAATAAAATCGCGAGTTTTTGCAATTTCACGAAACTGAAAACTGAAATTGATAAAAGACTTAATGGAGTTTATGTATACAAATTTTTATCGAAATCGAAAGCCATTAAGTAAAAAAATATACTTTTTCGGGCGTTCTTTCCTGGAATGGTCGATATATATTTTATCAATCAATCCATTCGGGGTCTTGATTGTCCTGTTGCTGGACCTCCATTATTACTTGTTATATGCATCTTTGTTGCCTTAATAAATTTCAAAATCTTTAATGGACTTATCCCTCTTAAATCTTCCAGGTTCTGAAAAAAATAGGAATCAAATCAATCGCTGCACCATCTGCAGTTATTATCGCATAAACCGATTTTCTCAAGAAAATATTTAAAGTCGTTATGACCCGTAATAATACCTACATATATTCTCGGTTCATTCTTTTCCATATCTAGAACTTTCCTCAATGTATTGTTATCCCTTGGTTTCCATAACGCCTTTGTCTGTTTATATCTCGATGAGTTATCCCACAGTGCATCGGCTTCCACTTTGAATTTATCTCTTATTTTTCGATATATATAATCTAGTTCAGGATGAATGTCTTCACATGCGTTAGTCGATTCCATATCTGCTCCTCTTCGTGCTAGTTCATCAGCTATTTCATTACCTTGAATATTATTCAGACCCGGTACCCAGCACAGTTTTAAAAATTGTTGTTGTTTGTTGAGAACTTGTAGATCTCTTCGACAAAGGCTGACCACCCTTGATCTAATATTCCTGCTACAAAGTGCCCTTATGGTAGCCTGACTATCTATGTATATTGTGATATCGCTCCTAAATGTCGGCATCATAGATATTAGTCTTGCTGCTTCAGACACTGCAAAGATTTCAGCTTGGAAAATACTACAAGCATTGTTGAGTCTTGATCTCTGTTTGATACCTAACTTTTCACAGAAAACTCCACTTCCCGTTCCATTCTCTTTCCTAGAACCATCAGTGTACACCTCAATACCTTCTACATTACGATTATTGGTCTTCTCTCGGCGGTATAATCGCTGTAATCTCCTTATCCCAACGAGTTTCACTTATCATGTAATCTGTTACTAAATTTTCATAACTTGATTTTCTAATTAGGGATGAATGTCCATTATCTCTAATTATAAGTTGTCCATTTTGGCTCAGCTTAATCTGGGTCTTTAAAGCGTGTTCCTTTATGTATAAATGTAGAGGTTCAATTTCCAGAATTCTGCACAATGATTCAGTGGCGGTGGATCTTCTTGCACCTGTTATGCTCAGCGCCACGACTCTATTTACACATTCAATGAAAGAGGCATGTGTTTTGATGTTCATAATTGTCCACCAAACAAGCGATCCGTGTGCTAGTATTGGCCTAACAATTGCCTTGTATATCCAATAAATCAAGCGTGGTTTAAGACCCCAAGATTTGCTAATAAGCTTCTGACAAGAGTACAGAGCAGCGTAAGCTTTCTTTACTCTTTCCTGTAGGTTAAATATCCAGTTCAATTTATGGTCGTAAGAAACGCCTAAAAATTTTGCTCCATTTGAAAGTTCCAAAGTTCTACCACTTAGTTTCAGTTGGTTAAAAGCGGGTATTCTCCTTCGGCCTGTGAAAAGTACCAGTCCTGTTTTCTGAGGATTGATACCCAAACCACAATCGATAGCCCATTTATTTAATACCTTTAGAGCACCTTCCATTACCTCTGCAAGAGTACTCTTTTTGTGTTTTTGTGTTTTTTTTGGCCGAAAAAGTATCTAAATAAAATTTTCTTTAACAACACAGGGAAACTTTAAAATAAAAAGCAAGCCCAATAACTCAAATGGTCAAGGTACACACTCACCCGAATTCTACCCATTTTATATGAAAGTTTTAACTTTAGCCTATATTTTCTAAAATCCCAAAGCACGAATCGGCAAACGGAATGCGGTTTAAGATTCTATAATATGTTATTTAAAGTTTTCAACCAAAATCTACGGGATTTCGGAAAAATGTGGATTTTATAGCCGAAAATGTGAAAAAAAAAACATTTTTGGGATTTTCAGCGCTTTTTGGAAATTTTGGGATTATTTTTACAAAATTTTGAAAGTTTTTTTTCACTTTCTCATTTTATACAATAAAGTCTATATCCACCGAAAATTTAGTTAAGATATCTTTAATAACAAAGATTTAGCTGACATAATTCTTCGTTATACAGAAAAAGATTGAAATCAGTATCTTTTAGAGAACCGAAACTATGCCACTTTGAAGTTTTATAAGTCACGGAAAATTCCATTTTTTGTATATTTTTGCACATACACACATTCGAACATTGGCTACAGGAAGAAATTATTTATGTTGTTATGGCTTTTTCACATCCACAATAGTACAATGTTTTTGGAATTTTCCGTGACTTATAAAACTTTAAAGTGCCATAGTTTCGGTTCTGCAAAAGTTATTGATTTCAATCTTTTTCTGTATAACGAAGAATTATGTTAGCTAAGCAATGTAATTTAGATGAAAAAATCGAGTTTATACCTTTTCTGATTTTTGAAATTAAAGTGTTTAGGTTTCAACGAAACCGAAATTAATAAGACACCTCGAATGTTGATGAAGTGTGTTGCGGCACAGAAAATACCTATTCCATTCTGCTGGTGTCTAATTATAGTCCACAAACTCTGCTTTAGTGCCGCCAATCAGGGACAACAAGGCAATTTACGATTGCAAACTTGTTTATAAAGTAAAAATTTTTTAAAAAAGTGATTTTTTGAGAAAGTCTAAATATTTTAGCTGTAATAAAATCTTTGTTATTAAAGATATCTTAACCCATTTCCGACCGCTGTTGCGTTTTCGCATCAGTAACTTTAACATCGCACAGTGGGGTCAAACGCAAATTTTTTGGTAATAAATCTGTATCTCCAAAACTACTGCTCGAATTAAATTGAAATGTATGGAAGAGTTGCTGAGGAGGACTTAAGCTTTCAGAAAAATCATATTGTAGTCACCCTGTGATAATACAAGATAAGCTGCAGGGTGTCAAAATTGACTACCTCGAGTATGTAACATCTACAAATGAAGATTTTAAAGATGTTTATATATATGTAAAGTGCTTAGCAAGATAAAGAAAAAATGTGTTTTGATGCAATTTTAATAAAAAAAAAATAATGAATTTTGCGCCATCTAGCGGCAATAATTTGTACTAACTTTGTTCAGCAGTTAGAAAGGTAACTTGAATACCTTTCCAAAAAGAGCATTGTTTTGAAAATCGGTTGAAAAATAACCGGAAATCAGTAAAAAATGTTCTAAACAAAAACAGTGATACAAAGAAAAACAACAAAAATCAATAACATTACAAATGTAAAAAAGAGCGAATGTTGTTTAGGAGGTGTGCGGTAAAATGGGCGAACTACGCCTATTTTTGTTTCCGTGTTTACATTTGTTCATGAAGTATTTGTAAAAAATTTCTTTGACCTTTCACCTTATATGGGAGGTGGGTTGTAAAGTGGGCGGACCACGCCCATTTTTTGTTTCCAAGTTTATATCGACCCATGAAAATGTTATAGTACATGCTTTTATTTAAGAGAGATATAGCAGAAAAGTATGAAATTAAGCTACAACGGACACCCTGTGTTTTTAGTATTTTGCTCATAACTTTTTTGTTTATTTACAGATTTTACTCATTTTCAATATCCAATAAACCTTATACAAGATAAATATTTGGGCCAAATTTCGTCCCCCTTCGTTGTGCCGTTCGAGCCCTATCCTGCTTTCAACAGACGGACATAGCTAGATCGACTCAGAATCTAACCAGGACCCAGAAAACATATACTTTATGGGATTTTAAAATAAAAATAGTGTGTATGGTCTTAATTACCACTGTATAATTCATTTTAGTAACATTAACTCCCGTTTTTTTTTAAATATGCACTATATTTTTTAAATGAGTGAGAAAAAATTTCCGAAAATAGTTTTTATTTTTTTTGTACGGCACAAATTGGACTGAATGTTATGCCTTGAAAGTCAACATAGTTCTTGATGACAATAATATCTAAAATTCTGCAGTGGTGCTTGAAGATTACATTCCTACTTCAAAAGTTATATATGAATGAAAGTGAAAAGAAAAAACGCATTTTTTTCAATTTTTTAGATTTTTTTTCTTACATTTTCCAAATTTTCTCATAAACGAAAAATGCGTTGTCACGCATGCCTTAAATGTTAGCAGTAGTATTTTCTTACTTCCATGTTTTGTTGTTGCCATTTTGTTTTTCTCTGTGTATTATTGCAACAATATTCGAAAATGAAAGACTACTACCCAGACTAACTATCCAACTAATAAAAACATTGAATGTGTAGCTGTTAACATAAATAATGCGTTAAATTCATAAAAAGTAAAAAAAAAAAACCCCTAATTAGACATAAAGGTAGCTGACTCTATACCCGAAGCATTAAAAATCATTCGGCATTCATAGCTTGAAAATAAAAAAGTACTTTTTTTCGCATATTGCTAACTATATTTTTGTAAAAATTTTCATACCAATTTCAGAGAGCTGACTTTGAATATTTTTCACATCTAGACGCATTGAGATAATCCAAAAATTCTTCCAACATATTATTTTGAAATATATAGCAAATTACAAAAAATTTTTACCTCATATACCTTAGGACTTATTCCGGGAAAACGAAAGAAAGTCGAGACAAAAAATCAAAAATTCAAAATGCAAGTGTAAATATCTTTTTAACTTTTACAGATAACTGAGGTCGGTCTTCATTTGTAGAAGTTACGATTTTTTTAAACTTTTACATACTCGAGGTAGTAAATTTTGACGCCCTGTATCATATCTTGTGTTATCACAGGGTGACGACAATATGATTTTTCTGAAAGCTTAAGTTCTCCTCTGCAACTCTTCCATAGATTTCAATTTAATCCGACCGGTAGTTTTGGAGATTTATTACCAAAAAATTTGAGTTTGACCCCACAGTGCATCGCCTAATTAACTTATGGATATTTTATGATAAATTAAAAATATATTTTAGATTTTTATTTTAAGAAATTAGAATTTTTATTAAAAAAACTGTTTTTTATATTTGACAAAATTCTCAAAAGCAAAATGTAAAAAAATGAATTAAAAAATCAAAGTTAACAAAAGCAAAATGTAAAAAAATGAATTAAAAATTCAAAGTTAACAAAATTTAAATAAAGTAAAGTTAAAATGAATGTGGTTCACCACAAGACCCCCTTCTCAGTTCAAACGTCTGTTTGAAAACGAACCCTCTTTATATGCAAGTCTTCATTTGCCAAAAAAGCGGACTTAAGTCTGTCTACAGAAATATTCTTATGTTTTCCATTTATGTTTACGTTATAATATTTTTAAAATTTTCTAATGATTTCATGTGGGGCAGAATATGGAGCTTGAAGTGGTGCTTTGACACCGTCAACTTTAACAAAGACGTGTGTACATGTGTCCAATTCCTTGAATACAAAAGTTTTATAATTGCTGTGGTTCGTTCCTGGAACAGCTTTAATATTTTTAAAGTTTTCTTGAAGATTTTTAATAAAGTCTGCATGAGATTTAACACTGTTTGTGGTGTTAAAGATTTCAGCAGGTAGTCGAATTTAAGATCCATATACTAATTCTGCGCTGGAAAATCCAATATCTTCCTTAATGGTGGATCGCAATCCAAATAATATAGTAGGAATTGAATTAGTCCAGTTTTCATTATTGTGGCATTTAATAGCAGATTTAAGGGTTCTGTGAAATCTCTCAACCAAACCATTAGAGCTAGGGTGGTAGGTAGTAGTTCTTATATGTTTAGCTCCAAGAAATGTAGATAATTCGTGAAATAAGTCAGACTCAAACTGACGTCCTTGATCCGATGTTATCCATAAAGTAATTTCGTAAGTAAAACAGTCGTTTAAAAGTATTGTTTATAAACTTATTGTTATTTACGATCAAATAAATTATTAATGTTACTAGTTATAACAATTTAAAGAAACATGCATTAAGTTTTATTAGTAAACAGATTTTATTAAATATTTAAAGTTTTTTACAAGGTTTTTTTATATTATTACTTAAAACAAATATATACTTAATTACTTATATACTACTTTCTTATACATATGTATATAAATACTTAAACTATATCACAGATAATAATGTTGTCTGTATTCATGTGAAGAAACATAATCTGTGAAAAGATGGTTGAGTTGGAGGAAAGATTCGTTCTTTTTTCCGATAACAATTGTCTGGCAATTGAAAAAACTCTTTCGGAACTTGCACTACTTGCTGGAGTAGCCAATAGTTTGCAGCTTAATTTATACAACAAAGGCAACTGTGTTCGATGTAAATACCACCAACTTATGACATTAAAGTTTTCTTCGAAGGGAACATCCAGGTTTTGGTATGTTTGAATTTCTCTAGCTATTTTATCACCCCATGTTAGATTTGATGTTGGCGATACAAAATTCTTGAAATATGATGATATTACTGATGTTTTAGTTGATGTTGGTGATTCCATGATTTCTTCACCTTCATTTTGCCAGAGAATTTTTAACTCCTCTGCACATTTTGATTTTATATTATCCATTTCGTCTTTTGAAAATTGTAACAGTTTATTCGCGGGTGGAAAAAGGAAATGTGCAATTTTATGCGTCATGGATATATTTAAAAATACAGTTGTCTGTATATTTTCAAATAATGCTTCCTTAAATTTTTTTACGAGTTCAATATCATCATCTTCTGATATGCAAGTGTCCCTCAATCCATTGATGTATGCATAAACTATATGTAATGTAGCATATTTTTCTCCTTCTAAAGTTTTGGACGCCTGTTCAAATTGTCTCATGACGTTCACAATTCCTTTAATGTGGCTTATGTTTATTTTTTCGACTTTTTGAAGCTCATTTTTTTGATGCAATATATTATTGACATCCATCCAATTTTTTTCCACAGATTCCAAAAGGTAATACATTGTGTTCCACCGTGTAGGACAATGACTTTTTAATGTTTGAAATATTTAACCAATTTCGAGCATAAATTACACAGTTCATTTAGTTCCTCTACATTTTTAATAGCCTTTTCGATTACATTATTAAGTAAATGGTTAATGCAATATATGTGTGGAAAACAATTGAACGCAGCAACCATGTTGGAACCTCTGTCTGTTACCATAACTCCATCTTCCAGTTTGCAATCATATCTTCCTAGTAAAGTTTGAGCTTTTAATCTAATGGCATCATCTAAAATAAATAATTATTAAAGATATGTGGTTCATTTGGTATTCATTTTTTCATTTATGTAATAGTAATATAACTGTTTAAATTTACTTACGCGTACATCTTTCCCCATTCATTGAATTAAGACCTATCAACCTGGAAATCAATTGGTCATTTTTTGTATAATGGATAGTTAGAGAGATATAACTTTTCCGTAAATAGTTGTCCGTCCATATATCTGAAGTTAATCCAAAACCATTTTTGCAGACAGCATTGATTTCATGTTTAACATTTAGGAATGTTGCTTCATATATTTTTTCAATATTCCGCGATATTGTAGTAGGATGTGGCAATAATTTTTCTACATCAACATTTGGTCCATACTTCGCTCCAATTGAAATCAAGAACTCCGAAATCTGCATTAGACCGGTATCTTGAACAAATTGAAAAGGCCGACAATTTTTTATACACCATTCGGAAAATAATCGCGTTGCTTTTTTTTCGTCTCGTTGTTAACCTCTACTTTTTCTGTATTAGTTTCCTTCGTGGTGTAGTAGCACTTATGTCTCACCAAGTTCGATGTGGTTCTCGAATCATATTTTAAAACAGTAAAACACTTTATGCAGGCAACTTTGTTTGCTATTTCGGCTCCTTCCTGGTTTACAATCTTTCCAAATGTGTCCCAAATCTTGCTTCTGCCTCTTTTCGTAGTTATTTTGAATGTTCCTGACAGGATATTTTGTTTGATGCTGGCAGCGTCCATTGATTCAGTAGGAGTTGAATTCTAAATACATAAATATGATATATTTTGTTTAGTAAAGTAACTTTAAAAAATAATTTTATTTCTTACCATTACTTCTGCCATTATAAGTATACGAAGATATGTATATTTTAACACGATTGTGAAAACAAATAATTTGTTGGAGCACAAAAAATTAAATTCTGAACACGAGAACACTTTTGAAATAACTGTTGAAAGATTTTCATTCATAACTTCATTTATAGCATATATGAAATATATTAGGTAATAATATTATAATTTTATTTATAAACTCATTTTTACATTAGGTAATAATATGTATAAGCCTTTTCTAAAAATAACTTTAGTCCAATAAAAACAGGTATATTTCTTAGTGTAAAAAATTTATTTAAAACAGCAAGAATTTGGCAATAAAATCTGTAGAAGCACCTAAATAGATCAATAAGAAACAGGTACATATGTTCTGCACTGTAAAAAATGTAAATTTATTTTTTATAAAACCACGAATTGAGTTCGCTTACAATCAGGTAAAACAGCATCCTTTACTTGATTATATATTGAACATGTACATATGACGGGACACACAATTTAGGTAAACATCTTAAAATATTTCATTTATAATTTTATTACAGTGCAGATGTTCCATCGTAATCTTAACATTTGGGAACATTTATTAGTCAAGGAGTAAACGTATATGGAAACGAATTTGAAAAATGAAAAGACATTGTTCTATATTATTTCCTTTTAGTTTTAAAATAGAATGATTACTTAGTAAATATAAATTAAATGCAATACAATCTATCATAATATAAATAAGTACAATTTTAAAATTTTTTATAAACATACAATTAATTATAAGACTAACTTTATTTAAAATATAAATAAATACTAAAGATAAAAATTTTCTAACTTACATATGTAACTGACAGTTTCAAATGTCAACTTTAATTTTTTTACTTTTTTAACTCTTAATAAAGAGTATTTTTTAATAACTTTATGAATTCACCCTTTTACATTTATTTAGAAAAGAAGAACCAACAATAAAATATAGACATACTGTATATATGTGTGTGTATGCAAGAATATTTATAAACAACCACTTTTTACACATTATGAAGATTTTTTGCCACACACAGCAACTACGTATTACAAAAAACAAACAAATCATTAAGCCCACTTGAAATCTTTAAATCATTTCTCAACGTCTTGTATGATTTGCTTTTTTTTGCCACACCACTTGCACCACTTGTTTACGATAAATGATTTGAACGCACGGATTTGCAGTCGCTCATACACAGTACACACTTGCTTTGCTTCGGGCAGCGAACAGTACGAACAGTATTTATTGTTGTTTTTGCACATGTTGGCTATGAAACACACACTTGAAATTCAAGTGTGTTTGCTTTTCAAATCATCTTGCGCAGGAGACTACTGCCAACAGTTTAAACTGACAATTTTTGTTGGCAGATAAATTTATTGTCTGACAATTGACTGGAAATGAAATTGTAAGGTTTTCTTACGATCGTCTAAACTGGCAATTTACCTGTTGCTAACAATTTTTCATTGTCAGTACATTGCCATTACATTGTCAGATCTGCCAGCATTGTCAGATCTGACAACCGTGTATACATAGCTTAATAGTTTCCTAAATTTACGGCATTTGGTATTGGCAAGCAATATTAGACGTGGGATGTGCCACAACCCCTATTGCTAGTTCGCCTATTTTTTTCCAGAATGTTCATATAGTTGTTCGTGCAAAATTTGAGGACTTTAGTATTACCAATTTCCGAGATATATTACTTTAGTTATTTAGTAAATTGGAATTTCAAAATAAAAAGTAGCCTATTTTTCCTTCCAGGCATATAGGAACACACTGTGAAAAATTCAAGAAAATCGGTTTAGCCGTTTAGGCGGCTATAGACTTCAAACAAACATACATACAAACAAGCACACATTAATTTATATATATATATATATATATATATATATATAAATTATATATATATATATATAATATATAATATATATATAATATATATATATATATATATATATATATATATATATATATATATATATATATATATATATATATATATATATATATATATATATATATATATATATATATATATATATATATATATATATATATATATATATATATATATATATATATATATATATATATATATATATATATGGATATAGATATAGACATTTATCCGTTCAAAAGTTACGTTTTATTATTTAAAAAAACACGTTGTAATATACATATAAAAGTGCACAGCAGTTTCAATGTGTTTTTTTAAATAATAAAACGTAACTTTTGAACGGATAAATATATTTCAATGAAATTTAACACGGTTATTACTTTAGTTATTTAGTAAGTGGGCGTGGCATCTCGCCCACATGGATTTTCAAAATAAAAAGTAGCCTATTTTTCCTTCCAGAAAATCGGTTTATCCGTTTAGGCGGCTATAGACTTCAAACAAACATACATACAAACAAACATACATTAATTTATGTATATATATATATATTTATATATATATATATATATATATATATATATATATATATATATATATATATATATATATATATATATATATATATATATATATATATATATATATATATATATATATAGATATAGACATTTATCCGTTCAAAAGTTACGTTTTATTATTTAAAACGAGAGAAAAAGATATAGTCGGTCAAGCCCGACTATATGATACCCTACACCATTGTGTACATTATAATTCGGGAAGGGGTCTTGACTTGGAGTCAAATGTGGTCCGATACTCATAAGTGTAAAATAAAACATACAAATACAGAATATTAGGTTGATGCTGACATGTATATGAATTTATTCACTTTTCGGTGATTCTCGAAAGAGGGCCTTATATGGGAGCTATGGTAAATTATGGACCGATCTTTTTAAAATTTGGCACTATCATTTATTTTCATATAAAACTTATTTGTGTCAAATATTAACTTGATACTAACATTTAAATGGGATTTATGCCCGTTAATGTGATTTATTGAAAAGGGGTTTATATGGGAGCTATGGTTAATTATGGACCGATCTTTTTAAAATTCGGCACCTATGGTGGTGTAGGGTATAAAAAACACGTTGAAATATACATATAAAAGTGCACAGCAATTTCAATGTGTTTTTTTTATACCCTACACCACCATAGGTGGGGAGGGTATAATGCGTTTGTGCTGATGTTTGTAACACCCAAAAATATTGGTCTAAGACCCACCTTAATTTATACCAATCGGCTTAGAATCACTTTCTGAGTCGATTTAACGATGTCCGTCCGTCCGTCTGTCCGTCTGACCGTCTGTCCGTAAACCTTGTAATCAAACTACAGGTCGCAATTTCGAACCAAAATTAATGAAATTTGGTACACAGGCTTCTTATAGTCCAGGAACAAAGCCTATTGAAATTGGTTATGATCGGTCCATTATTTCACCTAGCTCCCATACAAATGTCCTCCCGGAAAAGGGTTTAACGATCATAAATCCCTTAAATATAGCAATATTTTAATGAAATTTGTCACATATGAGTTTCATATAAGTCTAAATAAGTGTGCCGATTTTTAAAAAGATCGGTCCATAATTAACCATAGCTCCCATATAAACCCCTTTCCGAAAATCACTTTAACGGCCATAAATCCCATTAAAATGTTAATATCAAGCTAATATTCGACACAAATAAGTTTTATATGAACATAAATGATAGTGCCAAATTTTACAAAGATCGGTCCATATTTTACCATAGCTCCCATAGGGAATCACCCAAAAGTGAATAAATTCATATAAATGTCAGCCTCAACGTAAAATTCTGTATTCTTTTGTTTTATTTTACACTTATGAGTATCGGTCCACATTTGACTCCAAGTCTAATAAAAGACCCCTCCCCGAATTATAATGTACACAATGGTGTAGGGTATCATATGGTCGGGCTTGACCGACTATAGCTTTTGCTCTCGTTTAAATAATAAAACGTAACTTTTGAACGGATAAATATATTTCAATGAAATTTAACATGGTTATTACTGAGGTATTTTCCAAATACTTTGAAGGATTACAAATTCCTAGCTGGTCTGTTGGCAGGAAGAGAACCTCCGAAAGTGGTCAACTCTTTTAATTATTTCTTATATAATATCCGATGTGATCCATTTCGACGATCCTCCCCTATGCCCCGAGACCACCTAGAAACTTGTGCTCCTCCATAACAGTTGGAAACTACCTCAGTAATAACTATGTGAAATTTCATTGAAATATATTGAACGATTCAAAAGTTAAACATAGTTATTTAAAAAACACGTTGAAACTGCTGTGCACTTATGTCTATAGAATGCTTCAGCACACATTTACCATAGAAATTGAAGGAAAATTTGCAAATTTTGCGGAAGGAGGTAAAGTTTCAGTTAGTTTTTAAACGATTAAGTAAAGTATTTGTGCAAGTATTTGGTATCGTTGGAAAGGCTATTACTTGAAAAATAATACTAATATTTAAATAATAAAGTATTCCAACTAAATTTGTTCCTTAAATTGATCAAAAAAAGAAAAATTTTTGTATTTAGTGTTTTTTTTCAAAAAAGAAAATTAATATTTGAATTTATATAAAATCTATATTTATAAAGCTATCATTCTGAAATTTTAGTATTATATAAAAAAAAAAATGGTCCTTAAAAGAGAGATTCCCATTTTTTTACTCCAAAATACCAAAAATTCCTGCTCGGGGAAAACTTACTTCAAAAATTTACTTTTTTCAGTAAAATGGTCACCCTGTCGTTATAAGAGGCTTATTCAAAATTTTTTGTGTGCTTAGCCAACATATGGAGGTAACTTTCTACAGTAATTTTATTTTAATATTAGCTTTGACATTTTTGTGCTCCACAAAAAACTAAAAACACAAAAATCAAAATTAAAGAAATTCTAATAGGGCTAGCGGGGAGACTGTAACTCCAACTGCCCTCGGATTTGTTTTACATGCAATTATATTAAGCATTCTTTTAGAAACATGAAAAAAAATGTATGGTCCAGAGGAAAATAATGGATTTTAAAGTGAAAAAATGTTACCACCTTTTTGAAAAAAATCAAAATTTTTTCAAATTTTCTAATTCAAAATAATATAACTTTTTATCTAAACCACATAGGTATATGATCCTTGCACAGAATTTTGTACAGAATCAAGAGAATATTTCCAAGGAGTATGAGATGGATCTTCGATGCGGTGGTTAAACCTATACTCCTGTATGGAGCTATTGTCTGGTGGCAAGCGATGGATAAGGAAATCTATCGTAAAGTCTTTGTAAGAGTCCTTAGGTCGATGGCCATTCTTATTACGGGTGCGCTGCGCACGACGCCGACTAAGGCTCTTTTCACACTTTTAAACTGGTTGCCTGTTGACTTGATGGTCAGGCAAGCTGCTTTCAATTCAGCAATAAGGCTGAATGCAGGATGTCCATGGGGTAGAAGGGACTATGGTCATTCTCGTATTCTAGGCTTCTCGACGAGTAGCCATTCACATATCGATTACTGCATCCCGAGACCATTCTTTGATGCATATTTCTCCGTCATTATTCCTGAACCTAACGCCTCGGCCGCCATTCATTCAACTCTTGGGGCTCTGAGGATTTACACCGATGGCTCGAAAAAGTTGAATAGGGTCGGTTGTGGTTTCTATGTTGAGGAATATGATAGAAAGGTCTGTTATAGACTTCCTGACATGTGTAGTGTTCTTCAAGCGGAAATATCCGCAATAAAAAGGGCAGCAAACTGGCTGAAGTATCACAAGATATCGAGAGATATCTGTATTTTTACTGACAGCAAAGCTGCCATTAGATCTATAGCGGGTGTCTATACGACATCTTTGTTAACAACTGAATGCCGGGTATCTCTTAACGAGATAGCGAGACGTTCAAGGGTTAAGCTAATATGGGTTCCTGGGCACGGCGATTGCGCTGGGAATATTTTGGCTGATTCTGCAGCCAAACAGGGATTGACTCTCAACGAAGAGTCTATTGATCATCTGATAGGTATTCCCGTAAGGGAAATTAACACTCTGTTCTATAGGGAACTACTAGGTATTGCTCAGACGAGGTGGGCTAATGAACCCACATGTCGCACTGCTAGAATAATATGGCCCACCTATGATAATAGAAGGACCAATTCCCTTTACTCGCACTCTAGAGTGCAAGTGAGACTGCTAGTGTCGGTAATTACAGGGCACTGTATTTTAGGGACTCATGCGCGTAGAATGGGTCTTCTGTTTAACGACTTCTGTAGAAGTTGCAATGATGAGATGGAGGAGGAATCAGTCTTCCATCTACTCTGCGAATGCCCGGCATTATCAGAGATTAGGAGGTCCATACTAGGCTTTCCGACTCTGGATCAAGGTGACTTGAACACAATTGATTTAAAGTCACTATTTTCTTTTCTTGTAGGATCAAGATGGTTTGGTGAAGCAATGTTGCAGTCGGAGTAGCAGCGGACTGCAAACCTGTATCTGGGTAACACAACGGGATCGTACATCACGGACCCAAGTGAGATGTCTGTCCAGGACACTGCCCGTACTACCTAACCTAACCTAAGAGAATATTTTAGAAAGATTTTAGGACACAAATTGCGCCCGCCAAGTTAAAAAAACTAAAAAAAAAACATGTTCAAAAATGGGTCAAAATTTTACTTTGGTCCAAATATCTCTAAAAGTAAAAGAGATAACCCACACATGTGAGGGTATTTTTTGTAGAGAATTATAAGGACTAATTTTTTTTAATGAAATCATAAATGAAATTTTGGCAATTTTTTAAAAAATTTTCATACCCGATGTGACCAACTTTGGAGGTCCACCCCTCGTCCTCCAGACCCGCTACGAACCTGTCCTCCTCCAAATCAATTACCATGCACCTCAGGATTACCCATGTGAAATTTCATTCAAATACATCTAGCAGTTCTAAAGTTACAGAATTATTTCCAAAAAATTCCGTTTTGAGACCACTGTGCACTGTGTATAGAGTATTCATTTTACTCGACTTTTTAATTGTTCGAATAATCAAATAACTCGAAAATGCAGTTTTTAAGTTACTCGAATAGTCGAATAAAGATTTTAAGGTACTCGAGTTATTCGATTAATTTATACCATAAAATTTTACTCGATTTTTCAATAAAATAAAACAAAAATTTAGCTTAAAATAAGAATCAGAGCTTTTATCCATTTTGGAATATTTGCGATTTTGTCTCATAATCTCTCTTTTTAATTTGGACACATACTAGCCTTTGTACAAAAGATGTTTTCAGTTATATACAAAGTATTTGTACAATATTTTTATGTATCGGAGATCTACTAAAGATTTATTTCGAGTGTAAGGTTTTATAATGCTTTATAATTCATTGTTTAATTATGTTTAATATTTGGAAGACCTTAAGATGATCATTTAAAATTATACAAATGTATAAAGTTCGTAATATAAACTTGTATAACAAATTAGTCAAATATGCAATTAGTTAGAAATAATTACTTTTTTCTCCATTTAATAGACAAATTTATTGTGAATTTAAAAGAATAATAATAATTCTTTCTATCAAATGTACGCGTACGAATTATAATTGGCTCTATTATGAATTAAACCACAATTTCTACCAAAATGTAAAATATTATTATATATATATATATATTATTTGGATTTTTCTCCGTTAGACTGTGAAAGAATTGCGAAAATATATTTATTAGTTTCTGAGTTATTGCATTTTAAAAATGAAAAAAGCACTTTGGACTATCCTTTTTTCAGCTATTCCTAAATAAAGAACGAGTTTACTGCTAAACTTATTTTTAAGTCGAAATTCTTACTATAATACAAATTTCATTTAAACTATAATTTCATTTAAACTATCACGTATTGTAATTTAGGCATATATTCGGTTTTTTTACTAAATACATTTTTTTAATAAAATTCCAATTTATGGTACCAGTTTTATATTCAAAACATTCTATAAAAAAATTTTGAAATATTGTTTTTAAGCTAAATTTTTTAGAAAACTAAAATTTAAACATCCTAAAAATTAGTTAAGAAAGGAAATATTTAAAATATTTTTTTTGCTCGAATTATTCGATTAATCGGAATAATTTGCTCGAATAAATTGTTACTCAAAATTCTTGATTTTAATTTAATCGAACAATTATTTGATTTTCATTCGCCGATTAATCGAACAAACAATACTCGAGTGAATACCCTGTGTATTAGCTAGCATGTGCATGATACATAAATTAAAAACTTTTTTTTGAATACGGCTGTATAACTTTAAAAGATAGCTTGGGCAAATAAACAAATGAAAAACCAAATTTAATCTTTGCTAGAATAAAAAAAGGTTGGACAAATATGCTACAGAAGTAGAGATGTGTTTAAAGAAAATAGTAATTTGCAGCTAAATACATTTTTTATTACAGCACAATGTATTGGAAATGCTTAATTTTTGCAAATATCTTTTACAAAATTATAATATAATCTGTTTTTTATTATATGATATAAAACAAGCGGTCATGCATTTTTATCTAATATGTAAAATTAGCAAACTAATCAAGGACAGAAAATAACCATTATTCTTGAAAAAGATCAGATACAAGATACAATAAGTGTTAAATACAGAAATGTAATCCTCAGAACAAATTCTATAGAAATCCGGAATGATTTTTTTTTTTAATTTTTATTAAAAAAATCTATTTTAATGATTATTTTTATACCCACCATAAAAAATATGGGGGGTATATTGATTTTGTCATTCCGTGTGTAACATGTCGAAGGAATCATTTAAGCCCCATAAAGTATATATTTTCTGGATCCTTGTTCGATTCTGAGTCGATCTAGCCATGTCCATCCGTTTGTCTGTCTGTTGAAAGTAGGATAGGGCTGGAACGATACAACGTAGGGGACGAAATTAGGCTCAAATATTTATATTATATAAGATTGGTTTGGTATTGAAAATGGGCAAAATCGGTTAAAAAACAAAAAAGTTATGGGCTATGGACACAGGGTGTCCGTCGTACCTTCATTTCATACTTTTCTGCTGATATCTCTTAAACAAAAGCATGTACGACAACGAAATTTTGTACGGATAGTTCGGGGGTTGATATAAAAGTGGAAACCAAAAATTGGTGTGGTCCGCACACCTCCCATATAACGTAAAATTTTAAAAAGTTGATGGTGGGTATATAGATTCGACCGAGCCGAATGTAACATACGCGCTTGTTAATTTTTTTTTTCTCAACTCATAATGATTATTTTATTTTTATTTGTTTGCTCACAAGATAAAACTTAATATGAGAAATGAAATATACGCAATTTCTAGTAAAAAGAATGGTTTTTTGTCATAAGATTTCATCATAAGATACGAATGTATGAAAAAAAGCTTAATTTGGTTAGAGGAGGCTAAGTTTTTATTAAGTTTTAAGCAGAAGTATAAACTTTTTATACAAGTATTTGGTATCTAAGAAAAAAAAAAAATAGCTTATGCTTTTTTAATATTTCTATGTAATTTGTAAATTACTATTTTCACTAATTTGTAAATAAAATCAACATTTATGAATAGATTTGAATGAAATATATCTTGTTTTATTTGCAACAAATTTATTTTTATGATTGAAGAATAAACATTTGCATTTTTGACATTTTCGAATTTTTATGATTTTTTTTTTTTTTTTTTTTGAACAAAATTAGATATGTCGTTTTGAAGATATCCTTCGATATATGGTGCAACCTCCTTAATTTTACAAATCGCGATTTATATTGAGAAATAAAGTCAATGCAAAAAGAGTGAATTAGAGGCTTAGTACTAATTAATACTGTGTACCCGAATTGACTGAGAAACCCTGTGCCGCAGAAATTTTTTCTCATTTTGTAACTCTGTGTAATTTAAAATTTAAAATTTTTTTTTTTTTAATAAAGTTAATATAATAAAATTTATGTATGGAAATTTCTGTATAATATGTATCAACTTGTTTGTGTTCAGAGAATTAAAAAAACTCTTACTTCTTTACATGAAATTTCAACCCATATAAAACATGTTTAAAAAAATGACTTTTTTCATTGAAGTGATCAACCTGTCGTTAAAAAGAGCGTCCGTCAGAAAATAAAATAATTTTAAGTCGATCTCAGCTTTGTAATTTGAGAACATAATAAAAAGAATTTAAAAAACTTTTCGATAGGACTTGTGGGCAGACCTTTCCCTCAAGCTCCTCCGGATTTACTTTACACGCATTTGCATTAAGATTTCTTTTGAAAACATCAAACAAATTATAAAGCACAAAACAAAAAACAAATTTTATCAGTAAATTAATATTGCCACCTTTTTGGAGAAAAACACAAAAAATGTGATATTTTTTAAAGTTCCAAATTCAGATTAATATGACTTTTTAACGGATTCATATATTTTTATGATTCTTGCAGCAATATCATTTAGAATTTTGTAAGGAATCTGACGAATATTTTGAAAAAAACTTTGGGGGCAATATTAAGCCCGCCAATGCAAAAAAAAAGAGATAACCTACACATGTTAGCATATTTTTTGTACAGATTTATAAGGTCATATCATAAATAAATTTTTGGCGATTTTTCAAAAAAATTACATAAAAATCCACTACCTCCTGACCTTTACTCCTCCAAGTCAATTTTATTGAGATATCTTTAACGGTTCAAAAGTTACAGAATTATTCCCAAAAAAAAAAAAAAAGTTTTGGAAACACTGTGTGTTATAAGTTGAGCAAATATTAAATAAAAAATAAAAATAATCATTTTGAGTTAAGCAAAAAAATATAAATCAAAAATAATCATTATGAGTTGAGCAAAAAATATAAATCAAAAATAATCATTATGAGTTGAGCAAAAAAATAAAAATCGAAAATAATCATTATTAGTTGAGTTTTATTTTAAAACTCATAATTATTACGGTCCTTGAAAACAACACATTAATGTAAACAAAGCTGAGCAAAACTTTTATTATTATCACTTTAAATGACGCACAGTGTGCATATTCAAAATATCAAATGGAAATAATTATAGAATTTAAGAACGGCTGTTTCGATTTCCATCAAGTTTCACATGTTTATAGTTGAGGTGTAGGCGAGTTTAAGTTTTGAGCTTGGACCATTAGACCTACAGGGTCCCAAAGTTGGACACCTTGGGTATAAATTTTTTTAAAAACGATCCTGATTTTTATATAGCAGAATTCCGCTAGTCGAGATCTACATCGTCGTATGAATATCTTATCTCTTTTAGTTTAAAAGATATTAGGCTCAAAGATTAAAATTTTTACTATTTAGTCTATCTTGGTGATTTTTTTATTTATTTATTTTTTTTTTTTTTTTTGAAATTTTCTTTATTTCATTAAACAAATGTCAAAATTGTATACAGAAATAATTTAGAAAAAATATTTAATGAGTCAAAAGTTAAAGGCATTTAAATTTGAACTTTGGATTCGATTTCGATTTTTCCCCTTTTTATAGGTGAAATAATGGGCCGATCATAACCAAATTCAATCGTCCTTGTGTTGAAAAAAGCATATGTACCAAATTTCATCAAATTATCTTCAAAATTGCGACCTGTACTTTGCGCTCAAGCTTTACATGGACAGCCAACCGGCCAGCCAGCCAGACTCAGAAAGTGATTCTGAGTCGAACGGTATACTTTAAGGTGGGGGTTCGAAGATTTTTTTCTGCATTACAATTTCTGCACAAACACATAATACCCCAACCACCTATGGTCCATCATTTCTTAGTGTTTTTTGCAAAAAACCTTCAATAAATGTTCGTATTGTTTTTGAAAAGAAGACAAAATTGCCTAAACAATGATAGCGGGTGAAAATTGGACCCGCTCTAGAGAAAAAGATCACAAAGATAGACTAAAAAATAAAAATTTGAATCTTTTAAGCCTAAAATCTCTTAAAGTATTCATACGACGAATGACTTCAATTAGCGGAATCCTCCTATATATAAATCTTTGAAATCTGTTCAGATATAAGGAATCAGAATCGTTAAAAAATATTGTATACCCAAGGTATCCAACTTTGGGACCCTGTATATGTTCCAAGCTCAAAACTTAAACTTAAACGCCCATAGCTCTTACCATGTGAAACTCCATAATGAAAATCCATAATTATTTCCATTTAATTTTTTGAATCGCACAATGTGTGACGGAGGTAGGTAGAATGAGCTCTAATAATGTAATTTTATGATTTATTATGAAAATTTATCATGTAATGATTTTAGAAATTGCATTAAGGCAATTAATGTAATTGTTGAAAATCTTAAAACCATTTCGTAAATATTTTTTTATTATTAAATCAAATATGTTTTTTTAATTTTTAAGAAATTTTAATTAATAATGATAATTGCTAGCGAATTACTGGAAGCAATTTCAAGCTAAGTAGAAGATGGGTTCTTAACAATTTGCTGCAAATCTTTTAACAACTTTACAAATAAAAAATTAAAATCATATAAGTAAATAGGCGGTAGGTACTCTCCAGCTACATTTGCCGTAAGAAACTTTACTGGCATTTGTATAGTATAGTATTTATATTATACAAATGTACTAAATTTTTAAGATAATTTACTCTTTTGTATTATAGTGATCTCGTGATTATGTTTTAGTTAAATTTTGTTCAAACTCTTAAGGTATGTTCAAACCAGTCAAATATTGACCAAAATGTCGTAACCACTATATAAAATATTTTCGAACTTCTCCATTTTAATGATGTTAATGATATCACTTATATAAAATTTATATGTGCCAAATTTCAATTAAATTCTTTCATTTTTTATTTAAAGACATTTCTGAGCTTAATACCCTTTTCGGGAGGACATTATTGTGAAATAATAGATCGACCGTACTTTCAACAGCCATTGTACTTAGGGCAAATTAATTTAATTAATATATCTTCAAAATAAAGTACCGTTTGTACTTTGTTTTACATTGACCAGACAGTCCTATAAAATTACTTAATAAAGTAAAAATAATGATTACACTGCACAGTGGTTCCAAAACGATTTTTTTAAAATAATTCTGTAACTTTAGAACTACTGATGTATTTTAATGAAATTTCATAAACAAAATTTTGGCGATTTTTTAAAAATTGTTCATACCCGAGGGGACCAACTTTGGAGGTGTCCATGCGAAATTTCATTCAAATACATACAGCAGTTCTAAAGTTACAGAATTATTGCCAAAAAAAATAAAAAAATAGTTTTGCCACCACTGTGCACCGTGTGACAGTAATTTTCACACAAATTTATAATTTTATTTTACAGATCACGTCCACTCCACAAACTCTGCGAATATGAAGGCCGTCCACTTCCAGAAGGTTATAAACCGGATTGCTATGAAGACATTGATGAGACCATTTACGCTTGCAAAGAAAAATATAGAATAATGGTAAGAATTTTTTTTATAATTTGGTCACAACTCTATCTGACGTTATAGTTTGTTACAATGTCATTGACAGATATTTGTAAATTTATAATAACTAAAACTAAAAATATTAACATGCTTTGATGTTGCACAGTGGTCCCAAAACGTATTTTTTTGTAAATAGTTCTGTAACTTTAGAACTGCTAGATGAATTTGAATGAAATTTCGCATGGACAATCTTGAAGTGTATTCCAATTAATTTGGAGGAGCAGAGGTTCTTAGCTGGTCTGGTGGACGGGGAGCGGACCTCCAAATTTGGTTACCTTGGGTATGAACAATTTTTAAAAAATCGCCAAAATTTCATTTATGATATCTATTTTATTTTAAGAGATATTTGGACCAAAGTAAAATTTTGACCCATTTTTGGATATGTTTTTTTTTTATTTTTTAACTTGGGGGGCTCAATTTGAGTCCTAAAATTTTTCTAAAATATTGGATTCTGTACAAAATTCTAAATAATTTTTGTGTAAGGATAATATACCTATGCACGTTGGTTCCGAAACGCTATTTTGGAACTAAAGAAAGGTTAGAGATATCTCAATAAAAATTCACTTGGTCAGAGCTAAGGTGTTTTCGAGTTGATATGGAGGAGTACAGGCCTCTAGCGGATCTGGGAGAAAGTGGGTGGCCCTCCAAAGTTGCCCATCTCGGGTATGGAATTTTTTTGAAAAATCGACAAAAATTCATTTATGATATGACAGAAAAGTTGCCCATCTCGGGTATGTAATTTTTTTGAAAAATCGCCAAAAATTTATGATTTATGATATCACAGAAAAGAAATTTTAATATTGCCCCTAAAATTTTTCTAAAATATTTGCCAGATTCCTTACAAATTCTAAATAATATTGCTGCAAGAATCATATAAATATATCCATAGAAAAGTTATATTAATCTATTTTTGGAACTTTAAAAAATTTTACATTTTTTGGGTTTTTTTCCAAAAAGGTGGCAATATTTATTCCCTGATAAAATTAGTTTTTTGTTCTGAGCTTTATCATGTAAATGTATTAATGTAAATGCGTGTAGAGTAAATCCGGAGAAGTTTGGGGCAAAGGTCTGCCCACGAACCCTATCCAAATTTTGTCAGTTTTGGAAATTCTTTTTTTTATGTTCTCAAATCACAAATCTGGGATCGACTTAAAATTATATTAATCTTTTAGCTCTATATGTAGGGTATACACCCAGGCCCCTTTATAACGACAGGGTATCCATTTCAATGAAAAAAGTACATTTTTTTTAATACGTTTTAGACGGATTGGGATTTTGGGTATTTTCATGTAAAAAAGTGGGCATTTTTTTAATTATATGATTTTAGGACAAGTTTATACATATTATACTGAAATTTCAATAAAATTTTCAATTAAATTTTATTAAAGTTTAAATATTAACTTTATGTTTAAAAAAAAACTCCAAAAATGCTAAATTTTAAGTCCTTTAAGAAATTTTGCTATCCAATTACATTCCACAATTTGTTTTATAAATTATATATCTTCATATTCTAACGTTTCCTTAGATACCAAATACTTGTATAAAAAGTTTATACTTTTGCTTAAAAAATAAACTTGGCCTCCTCTAGCCAAATTAAGCTATTTTTCATACATTTATACGCAAATGAATGATGCATCATTCTGAATGATTCATTATGATGCTAGATACAAGCAAAAACACAATTAATTTAAACTTGCTTCTTGCATGTGTAAAAAAATTGTCTTAAGTAGCATCAAAGAATATTCATATATAGAAGGCGCATTATGTAGAAACAAAATTTCTTATGGCGGGTTCTAATCATAGAACCCGCTCTCATATAATTCTCGCTCTCAACATTTTGCATTGATGAGGGGGATAAGTAACAAGGGAAAACAAAATCCACCACCAAAACAGAGAGAGGGAGAAAGAGTTTAAATATATGTGTTTGTACATGTGTGTATTCCTTATAAAGAAATGCAAACAAAAACACACACACATATATATGTTTGTACATGTATAAAGATCTTTATTTCAAATTGAAAGAAACAAATAATATTTGTTTCTTTTATTTTGAAATAAAAAGTGCCAACAGAAATTTTAGTTGTTTATTTACTAATGGAAAAGATATAAACGTTAATATTACTGTAGGGCATAGCATACATGTTTTGTTGTTTTACAAGTAGAAATACTCTGATCTGCACCGCGTGCTTATACCTTTTTTAGTGACGTGACAAATTTTTGTATGATTTCGAAGTTGTCAATTTATATTTTATAGTCATATTTTTGATAAAGTAATAATTGTTATATTTTACTTTTATATATTATATTTTTATATATTTCATAAAATGTGCATATAATTTGTTTTTGGTGTTTTTTATTATTATTTAAAAAAATGTTTTTATAAAGAATTTTTAATTTTAGAAATTATTATTTAAAAAAATATTAAAATTTTTTCATTTTTAAAAGTACATATTTTTTCCATTTTTTGGATTTTTTAGAAAGAAAAATAAAAATAAAGTAAATAATAAATAAAAGTTTTTCCTTTTTTTCGGAAAAAAATTATTTTGTGTTTTTCCCAAGTTTTTGAGTTGTATTTTATTTGAAACAAGAAATTGTTATTAAAATATATATTTTTTATAGAAATAAATAATATTAATATTTTAAATTTTAAAACTTATTTTTAAATTATATATATTTTATTTAGTAAAAAAGGTGTTTTGAATAAAAAAGTATTTCATTTTTTTTATTTTTGATCAGAAATAACATTTATTTTGAAAAAAAAGAAGCTTTTTGATTTCCTTTTTCTAAGCAAAAAGTTGTTATTTTTTTTATACAAAAAGAAAAAAATATTCATACAGCAATGTTTCAATTTATAGACTTAAATTTTTTTACAAACAAAAATACTGAAATTTTTTTTAATATATAAAAGTTATTTTTTGGCAGGAAATAAAAGTTATTTTTATTTATTCATTTATTTATTTTTGTCATAACAATTTTTTTATATAGTAGGTATATACAAATTAAATATTTTTTACAAAAGATCTTTTTTCAATATAATTCCACCTTCTTTACAAAATAAAACAAAATTATTAAAGAAAAATCTAATTTTTTTGGTGACAAATTTGATATGAATAAAAAAAAAAATAAAAATATATTTTTATATTTTTTTCAAGTGGATATAATTTTATATTTTTGTTATTATTTAATTAATTAATATACTTAACATTAACATCTGTTACTTTGAATACATAAGTAACAAAACTACACAAATCAAATTTTAAAATATAAATTTGATATCCTGAAAGTATATGAGCTCATATGATGTTAAAAAAGGTATAACTAGTTCGGTGCTGAGTATTTCTACTTTTAAAACAACAAAACACATATGCTATGCCCTACAATAACATACGCGATCGTATTTTATCTCCTTTAAGCCTCAACCAGTCAACTTTCCATCGCAACGTAGAATGAAGAAAAGTAGCGTGAAACATTTTGTTCAACCAGTCAACAAAAGTAAACGTAACATATGTTTTTCAACATTCATTGTGTAAACAACCCTGTTTTTCGGTTATTTTGTGAGCAAAATAAATTACAGGGTTGTTAAAAACTCACGCAGCTACGTAAAAATCTATTTTCTGTAGATTTCTGCGATACGCTACCTAGAATTTTTGTGTCAATAGCTACATACACACATCTGCATAAAGCTGGTTGAAACAGCTGATTGCGATACGATGATTTTTTGTTGAGTGGTTGGGCCTTTAGTAAATAAACAAAAAAATTCTTGTTTCTACTTTTTTATAGGCACTACACCAGCGATCTCCACACTCATACATTCACAATTACGTTTGTGTATGTTTTGTTTTTCTGTCCCATTTGAAATTATACACCAAAAAAAATAACCTAATTTTTATAGTAGTTTAATTTTGAAAGTTTCTTCTTCAATTCAAGACTTGTAAGTGGAAATACACGTTACTAGTTTAGAATTTGAATAATAATAACCAGAGATCGCAACGATTACCATAGTAATCATAAAAATTATGATTTAATGTTTATTTTTTCTACTCTTTGATTAAAAAAAATAAATAATTTAGGATTTTAATTTCTTATTAAAAAATATCAAATAATACTAAATTTAATTCAGTACGAACGATTATTTCAAATTTGTATTTTATAATAAAAAATTAAAACTAATTGTATTAAATTATTATTTCTTAATTAAAAAAAGATAGTTGTTTAATTAAAAGACAAAAAATCATATTAATATTTTTCATGAGTGTATCTCAAGCAACAAGCAGTGACACAACATTCTTGCTTGAATGCTCATGCGAGACTGACTTTTTTGTGTGTTTTTTACAGCGTTGTCAACTTTTTTGATCCGAAACGCGCAGGTCATTATTTAAAAACGCGCTAAAAGGCGCTAAATTATATTTGAATAAAATTTTATTTTATTATTTAGTTAAATATGTATTTTTATTAAAATCAAAACAACTTATTTCATATATATTTATTATTTTAAGTTCCTGTGCAAGTATTTAGTGTTTTATGCAATATTGAACATTAACGTTTTATAAAAACAATATTTAAGGTGCAAAGAAAGGTTATACATTTGATAATAACTTGAATTTTAAGGCTCTTGAATTAATAAATATTTTAAATTTAAATATGAATGTCTTAGTCCCGGCATTATCCTGTTGACTTAGTGTAATTTTACAGAAGACAGAAAAAACTGATACAAACAAAAGGAAGTTTTAAATCAAAACAAGGAGCGAAACTAGTTCTGACTTTTATTTCTGGATTTTTCTACTCCTTAGGAAATTATCTTAGATAGGGCTCCTTTCTGTAATCAAGTAACAAAAATTAATGTTTCAATAGATTACAGCAAAAAAAAAAAAAAACTACAAGATTATATTTTATAAAGTAAATTTTCATAAAAAAGGTGGCAATCTGGTGGCTGGATTGTTTTTTAGATATTGAAAATCGAAAAATTTTTTAAAAAGGGCTATTTTTCTTTAAAAATACAATCAGGGTTTATATTAGTTTATAAATAAATTATTTCAAATGACTCATATCCCAAGGTTCCAAGCGTGTTTACTATGGCATCTCCAGTGCTTCTTCCTGAAATTTGAGATAATGTTTTTGATGGGTAATGAACATGGCTTCCCTAGTTTCCTAGAAGACTTATTACAAAGACCATTTTTAGATTATAAATTCATTATAAATTCTTGAAAATTTCTTTAAAAACATGAAACTAATAAATCAAACTTCAAGTCAGTTGGGCTTTTTCTTTCAAAATATATTTGAAACAAGTTAGGACTTTTTTGTAAATGTCCCTTATTTTGCAGTCATAGCGCATTCAAATTTTTAAAAGACGTGTATTAGATAGCGTTGTACCAGAACACATAAAAAAGGGATTTAGAAAAAAAAAATTAAGATACGCCTCTTCTATACTAAGCCAACAATACACTTGAATAATAAAATTATTTAAACATTTGAAAACAAATTAAAAAAATGCTTAAAATCTGTATTTTCCCTGTTTTTTATATTTTACCTACAAAAAAAAAAAAAAAAATAGTTTCTAAAAATAAAAAAATAAAAATGTAGAAAACATGATTAAAATCTGCAACCAAAACTAACCGAATACAAAACGCGCCAATTTGGCGCATTTTCAAGAAAAAGCGCTGATGGAAAAAAATGCGACTTTTGGGTTGCTGAAAAGCGCTAAATCTAGCGCGAAAAGCGCTGAATTGGCAACACTGGTTTTTTATTAATTTCAAGAGCATAACAAAAGAGATAAAAAACACACAAGCTTTTTTTCCTTTTGTCTTCCCTACCGCATCATGAAATACTTTTAAAAAATATTTCAGTTTTCATTGACATGCGCTTTCTATATATTGTATATTCTTTGGTAGCATACAGTTAGGGACAAAACTATTTGTACACCCCATGCATTTCGTATATTTTAAATAATTTATAAAGAATAAAAAAATATTATATGTAGTTTTAATTGAATTATTTGATAAAAAATAAATTAATATATAACACATTGTTAAAAAAAAGTACAATTTAAGTAAAAATCTTTGGGACAAAAGTATTTGTATATCAGTACTTTGTACAATTATTTGTACGTTGGACTCTTGTATGATGATTTTTTTTTAAATACCGTTATATTTTCTTCGTTAATCGAGTTTTATTTTACAAAATAAGAAGTTGGTTTTAACGTTTTGAATAATAAGCACATCAAAAATGGGAAAGCGAAAAGAGTTGAGTTTGGATATTAAAAATTTAATTATTGATGAACATAAAAAAGGAAAATCTCTCCGGAATATAAGTAATTTAGTAAATTTGCAACATTCCACAGTACAATACATTGTAAACAAGTATAAAAACAGCTGATCTGTTGAAAATGTGCCAAGAACTGGACGGCCAAAAAAGGTTTCCAGACGGGAAGCGAACTTGGTGATAAAAGAAGTGGCAAGAAATCCAAGAATAACTCGGGCAAAATTAGTGGAACAAATCGCAAATACTACCAGAACAATTGTTCATCCAAAAACAGTAGGGAGGATCTTACATTCTGCGGGATATGCAAGTAGAATTCCCCGCAAGAAACCGCTGATTAGTAAAAAAAACCAGCATTTAGAGTTTGCTAAACGTTACATTGATAAGGACGAAGAATTTTGGAATAGGGTCTTGTTTACTGATGAAACCAAAGTCAATCTTTTCGGAAATGATAGCAGGGGAAAAGTGTGGCGCAAAAAAAATACAGCGTAAGATGTTAACAATTTGACCCCAACAGTGAAACATGGTGGGGGAAGTGTTATGGTATGGGGGGCAATAGCAGCCAGGGGGGTAGGGCGAATGGTATTTATAGATGGTGTAATGGACCAGCATCAATATAAACGTATATTGGAAGACAATTTGAAGGATTCCGTAGATGGTTTGGGTCTTGGCCAAAGTTGGATATTCCAACAGGACAATGACCCAAAACATACAGCGCGTTCAGTAAAGGAGTGGTTGCTTTACCATGCACCAAGACAACTTAATTCTCCTCCCCAATCACCTGACTTAAACCCCATCGAGCACTGTTGGGATATTTTGAAACGTAAAGTCGCTACAAAGCACGTCCGAAGCAGGGATGAACTTAAAATTGCTTTGGAGGAAGCCTGGAAGGAAATATCTCCAGATGAAACGAGAAATTTGGTCCGATCGATGCCCAGAATATTACAGGCCGTGATAGATGCAAAAGGAGGACCCACAAAATATTAAATTTTTCCAATATAAATATTATAAGTAGGTGTAGATTATATGTACAAATACTTTTGTTCCAATGAATTTTCATTATTTTGTATTTTTTTAAATAATGTGTTGGATATTAATTTTGTTTTTATAACTTAATTAAATAAAAATATATTAAAAATAATACTGCATACGACAATTTTAAATTCTTTATAAACTATTGAAGGTATACGAAATATATGAGGTGTACAAATAGTTTTGTCCCTAACTGTATATTTGCCGCACAAATGTATGAAAAATAGCATAATTTGGCTATAGGAGGCCAAGTTTCTATTTATACAAGCATTTGGTATCTAAGAAAACGTTAGAATATGGAGATTGATAATCTATAAAAAAATAGTGGAATGTAATTTGATAGCATAATTTCTTGAAGGACTTAAAATTTAGCATTTTTGGAGTTTTTTAAAAACTTAAAATGAATATTTATACTTTAAAAAAAATTAAACGAATAGTTATATTTTATTGAAATTTTTGTATAATATGTATAAACTTGTCCTAACATCAGAGAATGAAAAAACTTCCCACTTTTTACATGAAAATACCCAAAGTCCCAATCCGTATAAAACATGTTAAAAAATTTACTTTTTTCATTGAAATGGTCACCCTGTCATTATAAGGGTCCTCCGTTAGAAAATACTTTAACACCAGCTAAAAAAAACCAAATATGTATAAACTGTATAATATGTATAAACTTGTCCTAACATCAGAGAATGAAAAAACTTCCCACTTTTTACATGAAAATACCCAAAGTCCCAATCCGTATAAAACATGTTAAAAAATTTACTTTTTTCATTGAAATGGTCACCCTGTCGTTATAAGGGTCCTCCGTTAGAAAATACTTTAACACCAGCTAAAAAAAACCAAAAAATGTAAATTTTTTTTGAAAGTTATATATACAGTTAGGGACAAAACTATTTGTACACCTCATATATTATAGTTATAGTTTATAAAGAATTTAAAATTGTCGTATGCAGTATTATTTTTAATATATTTTCATTTAATTAAGTTATAGAAACAAAATTAATATCCAACACATTATTTAAAAAAATACAAAATAATGAAAATTATTGGGACAAAAGTATTTGTACATATAATCTACACCTACTTATAATACTTATATTGGAAAAATTTAATATTTTGTGGGTCCTCCTTTTGCATCTATCACGGCCTGTAATCTTCTGGGCATCGATCGGACCAAATTTCTCGTTTCATCTGGAGATATTTCCTTCCAGGCTTCCTCCAAAGCAATTTTAAGTTCATCCCTGCTTCGGACGTGCTTTGTAGCGACTTTACGTTTCAAAATATCCCAACAGTGCTCGATGGGGTTTAAGTCAGGTGATTGGGGAGGAGAATTAAGTTGTCTTGGTGCATGGTAAAGCAACCACTCCTTCACTGAACGCGCTGTATGTTTTGGGTCATTGTCCTGTTGGAATATCCAACTTTGGCCAAGACCCAAACCATCTACGGAATCCTTCAAATTGTCTTCCAATATACGTTTATATTGATGCTGGTCCATTACACCATCTATAAATACCATTCGCCCTACCCCACTGGCTGCTATTGCCCCCCATACCATAACACTTCCCCCACCATGTTTCACTGTTGGGGTCAAATTGTTAACATCTAACGCTGTATTTTTTTTGCGCCACACTTTTCCCCTGCTATCATTTCCGAAAAGATTGACTTTGGTTTCATCAGTAAACAAGACCCTATTCCAAAATTCTTCGTCCTTATCAATGTATCGTTTGGCAAACTCTAAATGCTGTTTTTTTTTACTAATCAGCGGTTTCTTGCGGGGAATTCTACTTGCATATCCCGCAGAATGTAAGATTCTCCCTACTGTTTTTGGATGAACAATTGTTCCGGTAGTATTTGCGATTTGTTCCGCTAATTTTGCCCGAGTTACTCTTGGATTTCTTGCCACTTCTTTTATCACCAAGTTCGCTTCCCGTCTGGAAACCTTTTTTGGCCGTCCAGTTCTTGGCACATTTTCAACAGATCAGCTGTTTTTATACTTGTTTACAATGTATTGTACTGTGGAATGTTGCAAATTTACTAAATTACTTATATTCCGGAGAGATTTTCCTTTTTTATGTTCATCAATAATTAAATTTTTAATATCCAAACTCAACTCTTTTCGCTTTCCCATTTTTGATGTGCTTATTATTCAAAACGTTAAAACCAACTTCTTATTTTGTAAAATAAAACTCGATTAACGAAGAAAATATAACGGTATTTAAAAAAAAATCATCATACAAGAGTCCAACGTACAAATAATTGTACAAAGTACTGATGTAAAAATACTTTTGTCCCAAAGATTTTTACTTAAATTGTACTTTTTTTTTAACAATGTGTTATATATTAATTTATTTTTTATCAAATAATTCAGTAAAAATGGACCTGAATTAAAACTACATATAATAATTTTTTATTCTTTATAAATTATTGAAGATATACGAAATGCATGGGATGTACAAATAGTTTTGTCCCTAACTGTATATATATATATATATATATATATATATATATATATATATATATATATATATATATATATATATATATATATATATACCTAAAGTTTGAACTTTCAAAATTCAAAATTTTAGCACAATAGGTTTTTTTTCTAACCATGATTGTTGTTCAAAGTTCAAGAATATAGAAAAACTGATAAAAACTACTTAAGTTTTTACCATTCTTCTACAATTTTTGTTCGCGCGTTTATACTTTTCGACCTTACTCTATCATAAGTAAACTAATCGGACTTTGTACATAAATTCCGCACCATCGTTGATGTTATGCAGACTTTTAACAACTAAATACAGGGCAGTAAAGTAATGATGACAAAATTTTTTTGTTTTTTAAATTTTTCAGTTTTTTTGGGCGCGGTCTGTCCGCCCTTTCACCGAATACAAAATTTGGGATAGGGATTGCTACTTGTTGTAATTGTGCATATTTTGCTATATCACGTTAATGTGCCCGCAATAGTCAACGTAGTAGATAGTCTCAAAGTTTGGAAAACAAGTGCGAAATTTTTTCAAAAAGTCAGTTTTTCGCAAGGCACATTCACATTTTCATATGAAATTGCTTGGATTACTGCGTGGACTTAGTTTTTTGTCATTTGATATACCAAAATCGGAGGAGCACTAAAAATAAATTTAATACAAAAATTTTATGGACTTTTTGAAAATTATGCAAAAATTGCACTTTTTGTTTTTGTATTTTTATATAGGAAATTGCAATTTAAACAAATATTGGATATATTGATATACGAGTGGCGATAAATATAATTGATTGGGATCATAAATTTAAGTGAAATGTCGTTGATAATTGAAAACGGAACACTTTTGTCAAAACACATTTCGTTAAGGCACATCGTGTGGACAGCATAAAATTGACTATAATTGAAATAATTAGAAAGGTGTTTGTTATGCTTAATGAAAATTCGGAGGCGCATCAAAAAATTTTCAGAGATAAACATTTTATGGACTAAAACATTTTTATATGTGTTAGAAAAGGATCACAATATTAAAAAGCATTTCTATGTAATAAACTCTAATAAAATATATTTTCAATCAATACACGCAAAGAAAAAACATGGTTGGTCAAATCATAATCGGTAACTATCATTAATGTTTAGGTTTATGATTCCCTCAATCATATCAGTTATTATACCCTTTTGTGAACATAATATTGTCCTATCCAATATTAATATAATATGGGCCTTACAATCATAACATTTATATGTGATAGTCCTCACAACCATACTGCATAAATATAACATGATCCCTATATTAAATATTATAATACCCCCAATCATAATACTATGCATACGGTTAAAATGTATTTTTATTTATTATTATTATTTTTTTAATTTAAATTTTGCGAATAGAAAATAATTAAAAAACAAATACCACAGCCTTCAATGGACGATTTCGTTCAAGAAAATTCATCTTCACATTCACACACCTAAAAGAAAATTGTAGAAATACATTTTTTTTATTATTATTTTTATATTTGACCGCACTGAATTATTGATATTTATTGTACTTACCGAAAAATATTTCCAATTTGAAATGTGGCCATTGATGATTTGCTCCGTCAACACTCCGTGGATCTCGTTATTAAAAAATAATAGTTTTTTAATAAAAATGTTGTGAACTTTTTTAAACGTTTTTATTCACTTTACGTCCGTCACATTTAAGATTTCATTACTGAATGAGTAAATTATTTCGAAAGAGAGATAACAATAAAGACGAGCATATTATTGTCACCCCTCGCATTAAAATATTACATACAAATATTTCATTGAAATAATATGTTACTATGAAACATATTATTCTTTTAGTACACCGACTTTATATTATTACAAAGTATCATATGTTAAAATGATCAGAACAAAAAATAATTGATTCAGCTTAGTCTAAAACACAATAATTTGATTGTGTTAGCCATATAAACTACTTAGGAACATCACTTGATTTCCGCGAGCATTTCGGAATCATGTTTTTTCTTTGCGTGTATATAGAGAAATAACTTAGATTCGATACAAATTTTTCACCATAAATATATATATATATATATATATATATATATATATATATATATATATATATATATATATATATATATATATATGGTGGTTTAAAGTTGAACATTTAAATATTTTTACAAACTAGAAGCTTATGTACAATTCTGGTCAAAATTACACATAATACCTAACCTACTGAGTTATTCAAATTAAATTTATGATATTTTCAATGTTTGATGGTATTAGTGCAACATATATTAGGGTTTCCTAGTAAAATTTCGCGATTTATAAAAATTATGGTGAAAAATTTGTATCGAATCTAAGTTATTTCTCTATATACACGCAAAGAAAAAACATGATTCCGAAATGCTCGCGGAAATCAAGTGATGTTCCTAAGTAGTTTATATGGCTAACACAATCAAATTATTGTGTTTTAGACTAAGCTGAATCAATTATTTTTTGTTCTGATCATTTTAACATATGATACTTTGTAATAATATAAAGTCGGTGTACTAAAAGAATAATATGTTTCATAGTAACATATTATTTCAATGAAATATTTGTATGTAATATTTTAATGCGAGGGGTGACAATAATATGCTCGTCTTTATTGTTATCTCTCTTTCGAAATAATTTACTCATTCAGTAATGAAATCTTAAATGTGACGGACGTAAAGTGAATAAAAACGTTTAAAAAAGTTCACAACATTTTTATTAAAAAACTATTATTTTTTAATAACGAGATCCACGGAGTGTTGACGGAGCAAATCATCAATGGCCACATTTCAAATTGGAAATATTTTTCGGTAAGTACAATAAATATCAATAATTCAGTGCGGTCAAATATAAAAATAATAATAAAAAAAATGTATTTCTACAATTTTCTTTTAGGTGTGTGAATGTGAAGATGAATTTTCTTGAACGAAATCGTCCATTGAAGGCTGTGGTATTTGTTTTTTAATTATTTTCTATTCGCAAAATTTAAATTAAAAAAATAATAATAATAAATAAAAATACATTTTAACCGTATGCATAGTATTATGATTGGGGGTATTATAATATTTAATATAGGGATCATGTTATATTTATGCAGTATGGTTGTGAGGACTATCACATATAAATGTTATGATTGTAAGGCCCATATTATATTAATATTGGATAGGACAATATTATGTTCACAAAAGGGTATAATAACTGATATGATTGAGGGAATCATAAACCTAAACATTAATGATAGTTACCGATTATGATTTGACCAACCATGTTTTTTCTTTGCGTGTATTGATTGAAAATATATTTTATTAGAGTTTATTACATAGAAATGCTTTTTAATATTGTGATCCTTTTCTAACACATATAAAAATGTTTTAGTCCATAAAATGTTTATCTCTGAAAATTTTTTGATGCGCCTCCGAATTTTCATTAAGCATAACAAACACCTTTCTAATTATTTCAATTATAGTCAATTTTATGCTGTCCACACGATGTGCCTTAACGAAATGTGTTTTGACAAAAGTGTTCCGTTTTCAATTATCAACGACATTTCACTTAAATTTATGATCCCAATCAATTATATTTATCGCCACTCGTATATCAATATATCCAATATTTGTTTAAATTGCAATTTCCTATATAAAAATACAAAAACAAAAAGTGCAATTTTTGCATAATTTTCAAAAAGTCCATAAAATTTTTGTATTAAATTTATTTTTAGTGCTCCTCCGATTTTGGTATATCAAATGACAAAAAACTAAGTCCACGCAGTAATCCAAGCAATTTCATATGAAAATGTGAATGTGCCTTGCGAAAAACTGACTTTTTGAAAAAATTTCGCACTTGTTTTCCAAACTTTGAGACTATCTACTACGTTGACTATTGCGGGCACATTAACGTGATATAGCAAAATATGCACAATTACAACAAGTAGCAATCCCTATCCCAAATTTTGTATTCGGTGAAAGGGCGGACAGACCGCGCCCAAAAAAACTGAAAAATTTAAAAAACAAAAAAATTTTGTCATCATTACTTTACTGCCCTGTATTTAGTTGTTAAAAGTCTGCATAACATCAACGATGGTGCGGAATTTATGTACAAAGTCCGATTAGTTTACTTATGATAGAGTAAGGTCGAAAAGTATAAACGCGCGAACAAAAATTGTAGAAGAATGGTAAAAACTTAAGTAGTTTTTATCAGTTTTTCTATATTCTTGAACTTTGAACAACAATCATGGTTAGAAAAAAAACCTATTGTGCTAAAATTTTGAATTTTGAAAGTTCCAACTTTAGGTATATATATATATATATATATATATATATATATATATATATATATATATATATATATATATATATATATATACAGTTAGGGACAAAACTATTTGTACATCCCATGCATTTCGTATATCTTCAATAATTTATAAAGAATAAAAAATTATTATATGTAGTTTTAATTCAGGTCCATTTTTACTGAATTATTTGATAAAAAATAAATTAATATATAACACATTGTTAAAAAAAAGTACAATTTAAGTAAAAATCTTTGGGACAAAAGTATTTTTACATCAGTACTTTGTACAATTATTTGTACGTTGGACTCTTGTATGATGATTTTTTTTTAAATACCGTTATATTTTCTTCGTTAATCGAGTTTTATTTTACAAAATAAGAAGTTGGTTTTAACGTTTTGAATAATAAGCACATCAAAAATGGGAAAGCGAAAAGAGTTGAGTTTGGATATTAAAAATTTAATTATTGATGAACATAAAAAAGGAAAATCTCTCCGGAATATAAGTAATTTAGTAAATTTGCAACATTCCACAGTACAATACATTGTAAACAAGTATAAAAACAGCTGATCTGTTGAAAATGTGCCAAGAACTGGACGGCCAAAAAAGGTTTCCAGACGGGAAGCGAACTTGGTGATAAAAGAAGTGGCAAGAAATCCAAGAGTAACTCGGGCAAAATTAGCGGAACAAATCGCAAATACTACCGGAACAATTGTTCATCCAAAAACAGTAGGGAGGATCTTACATTCTGCGGGATATGCAAGTAGAATTCCCCGCAAGAAACCGCTGATTAGTAAAAAAAAAACAGCATTTAGAGTTTGCCAAACGATACATTGATAAGGACGAAGAATTTTGGAATAGGGTCTTGTTTACTGATGAAACCAAAGTCAATCTTTTCGGAAATGATAGCAGGGGAAAAGTGTGGCGCAAAAAAAATACAGCGTTAGATGTTAACAATTTGACCCCAACAGTGAAACATGGTGGGGGAAGTGTTATGGTATGGGGGGCAATAGCAGCCAGTGGGGTAGGGCGAATGGTATTTATAGATGGTGTAATGGACCAGCATCAATATAAACGTATATTGGAAGACAATTTGAAGGATTCCGTAGATGGTTTGGGTCTTGGCCAAAGTTGGATATTCCAACAGGACAATGACCCAAAACATACAGCGCGTTCAGTGAAGGAGTGGTTGCTTTACCATGCACCAAGACAACTTAATTCTCCTCCCCAATCACCTGACTTAAACCCCATCGAGCACTGTTGGGATATTTTGAAACGTAAAGTCGCTACAAAGCACGTCCGAAGCAGGGATGAACTTAAAATTGCTTTGGAGGAAGCCTGGAAGGAAATATCTCCAGATGAAACGAGAAATTTGGTCCGATCGATGCCCAGAAGATTACAGGCCGTGATAGATGCAAAAGGAGGACCCACAAAATATTAAATTTTTCCAATATAAGTATTATAAGTAGGTGTAGATTATATGTACAAATACTTTTGTCCCAATAATTTTCATTATTTTGTATTTTTTTAAATAATGTGTTGGATATTAATTTTGTTTCTATAACTTAATTAAATGAAAATATATTAAAAATAATACTGCATACGACAATTTTAAATTCTTTATAAACTATAACTATAATATATGAGGTGTACAAATAGTTTTGTCCCTAACTGTATATATAACTTTCAAAAAAAATTTACATTTTTTGGTTTTTTTTAGCTGGTGTTAAAGTATTTTCTAACGGAGGACCCTTATAACGACAGGGTGACCATTTCAATGAAAAAAGTAAATTTTTTAACATGTTTTATACGGATTGGGACTTTGGGTATTTTCATGTAAAAAGTGGGAAGTTTTTTCATTCTCTGATGTTAGGACAAGTTTATACATATTATACAAAAATTTCAATAAAATATAACTATTCGTTTAATTTTTTTTAAAGTATAAATATTCATTTTAAGTTTTTAAAAAACTCCAAAAATGCTAAATTTTAAGTCCTTCAAGAAATTATGCTATCAAATTACATTCCACTATTTTTTTATAAATTATCAATCTCCATATTCTAACGTTTTCTTAGATACCAAATGCTTGTATAAATAGAAACTTGGCCTCCTATAGCCAAATTATGCTATTTTTCATACATTTGTGCGGCAAATATACAGTTAGGGACAAAACTATTTGTACACCTCATATATTTCGTATACCTTCAATAGTTTATAAAGAATTTAAAATTGTCGTATGCAGTATTATTTTTAATATATTTTTATTTAATTAAGTTATAAAAACAAAATTAATATCCAACACATTATTTAAAAAAATACAAAATAATGAAAATTCATTGGAACAAAAGTATTTGTACATATAATCTACACCTACTTATAATATTTATATTGGAAAAATTTAATATTTTGTGGGTCCTCCTTTTGCATCTATCACGGCCTGTAATCTTCTGGGCATCGATCGGACCAAATTTCTCGTTTCATCTGGAGATATTTCCTTCCAGGCTTCCTCCAAAGCAATTTTAAGTTCATCCCTGCTTCGGACGTGCTTTGTAGCGACTTTACGTTTCAAAATATCCCAACAGTGCTCGATGGGGTTTAAGTCAGGTGATTGGGGAGGAGAATTAATATATATATATATATATATACAGTGAAAGCCCCATAGGCGTACAGCGACCGTCACGCTGATTTTGTCCGTTATCGGAAGATGTCCGCCTATAGGATATGGTACATAATATTTTTTACAAGGGATAATTCCGCACTATATATTTTTATTCCAACGTTCAAAATTTATTGTAATGAATTAACTTTTAAATATACATATTCTTATTTATACATATAGACCGTCAACTAAAATGCAAAAGGTCGTAACCACTTAAAAACCAAATGTTGGTTTTATTAACTGGTTTTTAATGTACTGACCCAAGGTACATTTATACAAAAAATTTCATATTCATATCTTCAAAAATTACATCAGTATTGATAAAAGTCAAATAATCGTAACTTTAACTTCATGAACGAAACATTCGTAAAATTTGCTACGTATAAGAAACATTTTATTTGTGTTTTATGATTTATCTATTTTTGCTCAATTTTAAAGCAAAAAAACTAAAAACTGTGATTTTTGTTCTTTTGCTTCTGAGGCAATGACGTTTTGCATTTTCATTTTGACATTATTTGCAATAAATTATAATTTTATGAAACTTATTTTATGGGATTTATGGCTACAGTTCGATTCTCTCCGTTTTCATTCCATTTTCCTAAATTTACTTTCTAAATGTAGTCATTTTTCGTACGCGAAAAAAAGGTCAGACTTCTTTCAACAGCATTTTTACTAACGATTTTTCCACGAAATTTTAAAAATAAAAAAGCATGTTGAGGACAAGTCTGACAACAAAGTCACCATTGGCATGTAACTCCATTTCAATAAACCACAGGATTAACTTAGGAAAATGATGTTGGTAGCCTGGCCTCGATCTTAAACTGCGCCCAATTACTTTTTTTTTTTTATGACTGATGACAATGTCGCCCTGCTTGTTGTGCAGAATTTCTATATATATATATATATATATATATATATATATATATATATATATATATATATATATATATATATATATATATATATATATATATATATATATATATATATATATATATATATATTTATATATATATATATTTATATATATATATATATATATATATATATATACTCCCCCGGGTCCACGTGGGAGGAAAAAACGAAATTTCCCCCGAAAATGAATTTTTCAACTAAGGAAAATTAAAAAAAAAAATAAGGAAAAGGAAAGAAAAAAATAAGTAGAATTAAAAAGGTTTTTTTTTATCAAAATGTATGGTAAAAATGAGAACCTTTTTTTAAAATAAAATTTTTGATATAAAAATGGACTTAATATTATAAAAAAATGTAAATTTACATAAATAACAATTCAAATTTTCATTATCTGTCGCTTTATTTTACAATTAATCGAATTGTTTTCACTAACATATTTTTAAGTGAAAAGAATTCGATGATTTTTGTTCGTGAAATGTGAAATTGTCAGTTTTCACATTTATTTTAGTGAAATTGAAAACCAGAATACATACATATAATACATTTAATAATATCTGGGAAAAAAGCAATGTTAAGATTTTTTAGCATTTATGAAATTTTTTCTGTGTTATTACCTAAATGCTTTTTTGTGCACATTCCATGTTAAAAAATTGTTTCGTACAAATTTTTGGATAGATTCCTATTTATAAAATAAAAAAGTATTTTTCACGAAGCTGGAATTTTTTAGTAAAATATTAAAATAATTGTTAATGTAATTTCAATATAACTGATAAAACTAGCATTTACACAAAATATTTGTTTTAGAAATGTAAATTTTTAATTGTTCATACAATTTAAGCTTAAATTCAATAAAATGCTTTTGAAAACTCGAAAAAACAAATGAAATTACAAAACTATTCCCCATTGGGAGAATTGAAAAACGTGTTGTAAAAATTCATTAATATATTATGTTGTAATTAAAAACTTTTTTAAAAGTCACTTCAAAACATGCATTTCACACATCTTTTATTAAGCAAGTCAATTTTTAAAACCCATTTGTTTACACTTAAATTTTCAAAGGAAAAATTAGTTTAATATTTTTTTTTGAACATAGTTTAGACCTTCATCGACTATCAACGCAGTTTAAAATATTGCATCGTCCAACTTAGCGGAACTTGTATATTTTTTTTAAGGCAAAACGGACTATGTGCAAGTTTTTGTTTGATTTTCAAAGAAATGTTAATATAAAAATTTATAAATAATGAGAATTTTCTTTGCGTTTGAACTTTTCTTAAACATTTTGAATTATAATCTTAATATGTCTCATAAATTTGTTATCTCAATGCAGTCTGGAGAAAAAAGCCATTGAAGTTAGATTTTTTGCCTTTTTTAGATGCTTATAGATCATACGCGGGTACACCTATCATCATTTTTTGAGGCTATGTGGGTGCTCTATACGCTAGATTTAAAGAAAGGAATGAAAAAATTTTAATAAAATTCGTAATTATAAGCAAAACATCTTAGATATCAGAAGCAGTTTCTTAAAAAAATTATAATTAAATAAAAAGTGCAATAAACATCGTCTTTAAAGGTTTTAATAATTTTTGAGTTGTTGATATGCAATTTGATACAATTTTAATTGGTTTAAAATTTTTTTTGCAAAAATTTTTTTTCAAAATTTAATTTATAATTTTAATTTTGAACACATTTTTGTCCTTTTAGTAAACCTTCCTGTTATTTGAAATTTCTAACGTTTAAAAATGGTCCAGCCAACCACAAAATTTCGCTTTTTTTTATCTCCTGATAGGAATGATATCATAAATTTAACATATTGTCAATTTTTTTTTTTCCAAAAATACTATGTTTTACTTCTTTAATTTCCAATAAACAAAACGGGCTATGTGAAAATTTTTTACATACATTAAAAATAATTAAGACAAAACGGGCTATCTACCATAACTTCGCGAAAAGTGAACAATCCCTCGAGAAATGACATAAATAGCATCATCAATAAGTTTTAGAAATGTCCAATACCCCTCAAAGTTTTGAGTTATGAATAAAAAACTCCAATGCAACTTACAACAATTTTTTCTACAAAATTCTATAAAATTATGCAATCATTTCAAAAACATTTTTGTTGTAAACATAACAAGATTTACTTTTTTCTTTTTAATTAGACAAAAACTGTAGAACTTATTAAATTGTATTTGCCTAAAATGTATGAAACATTTTTTGATAAAATTTTTAATGTTTTTAATATAATTTTGAGTTTTTAAACAATTTTAGATTGACAAAATAGTATTAAAACTTTAGACAGAAATACATATGATTAGTCTTAAAGAAAAAAAATCTAAAAAATTATATTTATCGCCGCTCTTATGTCTATATATCCAATATTTGTTTAAATTGCAATTTTCTATATAAAATTTTCAAAAAGTCCATAAAATTCTTGTATTAAATTTATTTTTTATGCTCCTCTGATTTTGTTATGTAAAAAAACAAAAAACTAAGTTCACGCAGTAATCCATGCCGTTTAATATGAAGCTGTGATGTACCTCGCGAAAACTTACTTTTTGAAAAATTTTCGCGCTTGTTTTCCAAACTTTGAGACTATCTACTACGATGACTATTGCGGGCACATTAACGGGATATAGCGCAAAATATGCACAATTTTAACAAGTATCAATCTCTATCCCAAATTTTTTAATCGGTTGAGGGTCGCACAACAACAAAGATGGTGCAGAATTTATCTGCAAAGTCCGATTAGTTTATTTGTGATAGAACGAGATCAAAAAGTATAAACTCGCGAACAAAAATTGTAGAAGAATGGGAAAAACTTACTTATAGATTTTTCACTCTATTAGTTTCAAGTCTTGTGAGTTCAGATCTGTAACAAATTTTTTTAAAATATCATTACCACAAAACTTATTAAGGATTTAAGTCAGGTTCAGCCAGGTTAAAAATTTTTGATAATGACCATTATATATATATATATATATATATATATATATATATATATATATATATATATATATATATATATATATATATATATATATATATATACATAAAAGTGCCTCACGAAAAAAAGTTTCAAATGTACCCCCTTGAAATGAAGATTAGTATGTTCTTATATGATTCCCAAAATATTACATCTCAATGTTAAAAATTACGTGAGCTGGACCATTTTCAAAAACACCTCTAAAATTACCTATTTCTTTCAACATCATTATCAAAATTTTAGTTATAAGAAAATAAACTTCAAATTATAATAGGGGCTTACCACGAACTTGAATAGTCATTTAAATAATTATTATAATTCTTTTTAGTCGCGGAATATTAAGATTTTACTAAAATTTATTATCACATTTTCATTGTACAAACATGTAATTTTATATATTTCGGACATTTGTCAAAATATATTATGTTTTAATGTATCATAGGAATGGTCTATCCTGCTGCTATTGAAGATAACACGTAATTAACCCATTAATAGCTAGAGGGTCAATTTTATGCATTTAGTTCCCAAAAGGTTTAATTAGCACTTTTTGCAAATAAGTCGCATGGAAGTACTCATTACACCTAAATATTGATAAATTTATGAAAAACATAATAAGTTCATTTAAAACCACGATAATAATCGAATAAAAAGGGAGGTTTTGAAATTAAGACGCTAATTTACACGAATTGCTGCTTTTTTGATCAATTTACGCTTTTGGGGACATTTATATCCATAATTAACCATTTATTTGCCGTTAAAATTAACGTAACCAATTATGGACTGGAAATCCCAAAATTTTATTTGTCCAACTAAAGGGTTAAATGAATGCATATATCAGTAGTGTTTAATAAGACCTTTCCAATGATGCTCTAAAATATAATTTAAGATGGAAAATGTCCAAAATATTCAAACTTTAATAAAATAATGTTTAAGCTAAAATCATTGAAAATTGTTACTAAAATTTTAATTTTGCGAGAATGAAAAAAAATTTTAAAATATTTTTTGCTCAATATGTATTAGACCTCATTTTTCTAACATATGTTGTAACTTTTTTGACAAAAATTTAAAAATTGCGTTTACTGTTGATTGAAACCCATATTTTTTGAGGTTTTTTAAAAATGGTCCAGCTCACGTAAATTAAATAATTGAACCGAAATATTTTGGGAATGAGTTAAAAACATATCAGTCTTTAATTTTAGGGGGGTACATTTGCAACTTTTTTTGACCCCATACAAATCAAGACACTGTAATATATATATTCGTTTCGAAAAAAAAATTTATTTTGATATTTGGATATCATACCTTTTTAGAAGGTTTTTGCAGCAGTAAAAATAATGGCGTATTTTTTTTTTTTTTTTTAATCCAACTCCTTCCCTTGCACATTTTGAGCGCCATTTTGCGCAGAGACGAATCCAATTGATTTATAAAAAAAATTCTTTTATACATCAATTCTACATACAATTTTAGTAAGAATGAGCACCATTCAACCCGCTTTAAATGCGTCGTGTTCCAATTAGGGTGTCCGAAAAATTCACTTTTTTCAAAAAAGTTTTAAAAATATATTTTTTTATAAATACAGTGAAAATATACTGTTTGTTTTAAAAAATGGCGACTTTTCTCTTTAGAGGTAAGACTAAGAAATTTTCAAATAATAACTATAAAAAATAAATTCTTAAAAAATAATTGTTATTAAAAAATTTTAAAACATGAGCATTATAATTCACAGTAGCCTCTGCATTTTACAGTTACAATATTCAATATTTTTAATTTTGGTTTAAATATTTTTTTTTTTTTTTTGCTATTATATGAAAATTTTAATACCTTATAACATTAAAGCGAAAAGTGGTAACGTAAATACTTTTGCGTTATATTTCTAAGCAAATAGTATATTTTTATTGTATTTATAAAAAAATATATTTTTAAAACTTTTTTGAAAAAAAGTCTATTTTTCGGACACCCTATTTACAACACTCGTTATTTTAAACGGGTCGAATAATGCTCATTCTTACTAAAATTTAATGTTAAATTGATGTTTAAAATAAAATTTTTTATAAATCAACCCGATTTGCCTCTGCGCAAAATGGCGCTCAAAACGTGCGTTTTTAGCCGCAGATATGCAGGGGAAGGAGTTGGAAAATTAAAAAAAAAAAAATTACGCCATCATTTTTACTGCTGCTAAAACCTTATAAAAAGGTATGATATCTCAAAATCAAAATTTTCAAATATTTTATTAGGGTGATCGACTCGGTTTTCCAACCGGTTTTTTCAATCAATGTGCCTTCGGTTTTTTCAAAATGTTCAAAAAACCGGTTTTAAAAATGGCTTTTTATTTCAAAAAACATGTACTAAATACTGATATTTGAATCGAAATTTATGAATTTTTTTTATTCATAAAGCGTTTTTTGTAATGTTTTAAAGATATTTTTAAATATATTCAAAGATTTTGTTTTTAAAAAAATTTCACCTGCAGAATCTTTTTAAATAAAATTGATTCTGGCTTCTCCATATTAACCCATGGTTGTTTATGCTAAGTAAAAGTTAAATATCAGTTTTGATGACCATCTTCTTACAACATTTATACCCTACACGACCATAGGTTGGGAGGGTACTATGCGTTTATGCTGATGTTTGTAAAAATATTGGTGTAAGACCCACATTAATTTATACCAATCGGCTTTAAGTCGATTTAACGATGTACGTCCGTCCGTCTGACCGTCTGTCCGTCCATGTAAACCTTGAAATCAAAATACAGGTCGCAATTTTGAACATAAATTAATGAAATTTTCTTATAGTCCAAGGACGAACTTTGTTGGAATTGGTTGTGATCAGTCCATTATTTCAACAAGCCTCCATAAAAATATCCTCCCAGAAAGCGGGTTTAACGATCATAAACCCTATAAATGTATCAAGAATTTTTTCACATGTAAGTTCCATAATAACCGAATTCCATGAAAGTAGTATATTTGTGTAGGTTCTGGCGCTTTTTCTGCCCTATGGAGGAAAAAATGTGTTTATATAGGTATGTTCTCGACCACATTAGGTGTGTTCACGTTCTTGGTCAGCTAAAAAAGTATAAAGAGGATTTTTTTTTTATTAAATACAAAAATATTTGTTTGTGTAAACGGCCAAATGTATTTTATGTAATTGGAAACCAATGAATTTATTTTTGTATTTTTTGTTTTTTTGTCTTTTTGTATAATAATATGTATGTAATTATGTTAAAGTAAATGAAATGATGAAATGGAAAAATAGTGTTTGGGTAGGTTCTGGATCACATTAGGTGTGTTCGCGTACTTGGGCAGCTGAAAAAATATAAAGGGGAATTTTTTTATTAAATACTACAATATTTGTTTGTGTAAACGGCCAAATGCACTTTATGAAATTGGAAACCAATGAATTTATTTGTGTTTTTTTTTTGGTTTTTTGATTATTTTTTTATAATAATATGTATGTAATTATGATAAAGTACATACAAACGAATTAATATGGAGACAATTTTTTTTGCACTTTTAATTGTGATGAAATGGAAAAAATGTGTTTGGGTCGGTTCTAGATCACATTAGGTGTGTTCGCGTACTTGGGCAGCTGAAAAAATATAAAGGGGAATTTTTTTTATTAAATACTACAATATTTTTTGTGTAAACGGCTAAATGCATTTTATGAAATTGGAAACCAATGAATTTATTTGTGTATTTTTTGTTTTTTGTATAATAATATGTATGTAATTATGTTAAAGTACATACAAACGAATTAATATGAAGACAATTTTTTTTACACTTTTAATTGTGATGAAATTAAAAACTGATGACTTGGATAGAGTTTGAGTATGTTTGGTTTATTCATATGGATATTTTTGATTTTATAAAGTGTAAAATTTAACTTGAGAATTGTTTTTGTTTTTTTTTTCATATGCATAAAATAACCTTGTAAAAGGTTTTTGACTTTAATGAAAAATATGTTTGATTTTGTTGGGTAAGGTCACGCATAATTTATTCTTAATGTTATATTAGAGGAAAGTGTTATAGACATTGGGGTTTGAAAGAATTAATTGTTTAATTAACTTTTTGAAAGCAAATGTTCACTGGAATATTTTTATTCTTTTATGAAGTTGAAAACCAACATCTTTACAAATATTTTAAAGAGAAGTACAAAAATTGAATGTTTGAATTGATGTTACATTTCATTGCCTAGTTTAAGGCGTTTATATGTATAAGAAATGTGGGAAAAATTAATAATTCTCATAATTTTTAATGATTTCAACAAAACTTTTTAATTCATATTACATTTAATTGCCTAGTTTAAGGCGTTTACATGTATAAGATATGTAGGAAAAATTGATAATTCTATTCTTTAAGAATATATTATAAATTGCATGATTTTTTTACATTTGATGACAGATACATAAAGTGGGGACAAGTGTGCTTTTTATTAAATTCTACAATATTTTTGTAACACGGCCAAATGCATTTTATGAAATTGGAAATTGTATAATAAATAATATGTATGTAATTATGTTAAAGTATATTCAACTAAAATAGTAGGGAGTAATTTTTGTGCTTTCAATTGTGGTGAAATTAAAAAGTGATGACTTGGATATAAAATTTAACTTGAAAAATTTTTTTTTTGTTTTTTTTTTTTCATATGCATAAAATAACCTTGTAAAAGGTTTTTGACTTTGATGAAAAATATGTTTTATTTTGTTGTAAAAGGTTTTTGACTTTGATGAAAAAATATGTTTGATTTAGTTGGGAAAGGTTATGTTCTAATGTTATATTTGGAAATTATTGTAAAATTTATGTTAAGACAATTATGAAATTTATGTTAAGAGAATTGTGAAATTCATGTTAAGACAATTATGAAATTTATGTTAACAGAATTGTGAAATTTATGTTAATATGATGAGAGTAAAATAATAATAAAATGAGAGTAAATTGGAATTATATGAAAAACACTCAATTTTTATAAAAACTTTTTGGAGTAAAAACTAGTGAATCTGTTTTATGATTTTTTTCAAGAGAAGAGGGTATTTCTTTAATTTCTATAAAAAGACATATCAGAATATATTTTTTAATCATTGCTCTAAAAGTTACTTCAAAGTATACTTAACAAAATGGTGAGTTATAGCTTTTGGATAACACTTTTGATTATTTATTTATTTATTTATTATTAATTTTTTTTTATTTTAAATGTTTCGTTTTTAGATGTATGAACAAATTATTAAATTGGCTCAGGGTATTAAGCCAGAATATATAAAAATTGACGACATTCCTCTATATCAACCATACAAAAATTTAAATTTCGATTGGAAACAAACGCAACATGGATCAAAAGTCATAGCATATTTAGATAATAATAAATGGTTTTATCTTCCGCAGATATTTACAAAATTTTTAAATAGGGAAGATCCATACTTGACTAAAATGAATGTTCAAAATTGGAAAATTGTGTACAAGGGTCGGCAGTCATCAAACGGCCTTGCAATATTTGAATTAAATTATAATAAAAATTGTTAAATGAACTACAATTTCATGCAATAAAATACATTTAATATAAAAATATAGAGTAAATTTGAATTATAAATGTTCTAAAGTACATAAAAAAACACTCAATTTATGTAAAAACTTTTTGGAGTAAAAAAAAAATTAATTATTTTTAATAAACAAGTAAAGTGGAATAGATATAAATATAAATCTCTGAAGCAAACTTTTTAATCAGTTGTTAAACTTATTAAAAGGAGGAACAAAAAATGAATTCGAATAATATTACAAATGCCGATATTGTTGCGAGTAGTATGTTTATGTATGTTCGGGATCACTTTTTCCATACAAAAGTATGCTCAATGGGCGTGGCATAATTGCTGCCTAGCAAAAGCGAGGGAGTTCCCGCCCACTTTTTTGTATTGACCAATCAGAAGCAAGCTTTAGGTAAAGAGGGGAAGTGTGTGTTTCATTTATTGTAATAATATATGAATGTATATATGTATGTATGTATGTATGTATGTATGTTTGTTTGTATTGACCAATCAGAATCAAGCTTTAGGTAAAGAGGGGAAGTGTGTGTTTCATTTATTGTAATAATATATGGATGTGTGTATGTATGTATGTTTGTATTGATCATATATTATACTAATATATTTATGTATGTATGTTTGTTTATTGTATGCTTTTTAACCCATTAAAATCCGCGACAATATCCCGCAGATAAATTTTTTGCAAAACTTGTATTTTCCTATTGTTTACATATAAAAAAAGCATACAAATTTAAAAAATCTTATATGTAATTAGGGGCGTATCATTTCCAGAAGGAATTTTTATACTTTAAAAACAAAAAACTATATCAAAAAAATTAATTTGAAAAAAATATTCCGAAAAATTAAAAAATTAAAACATCACTAAATGACGTGTTTTAATTTTTTTCTCTATAGTGAAAAGTTATTGTCAAAATTCTTACATATGTAATCGAAATATCTGCCAAATTTGTTGTAATTATAAGACAGTATTTGTCAATTATTTTAATTAAAAAGATAAAAACGCTAGGGTTCTTTAGACTCCATAAAAATAGTCGATTATTCTGCTGTACCCAATTAGGTACAGTGGATATACATGGGTTAATAAATGCTACAATATTTTTGTATACACAGACAAATGCATTTTATGAAATTGAAAACCAATATATTTATTTTGTATAACAATATGTATGTAATTATGTTAAAAGTACATACAAACAATTTAACAGGGAAAAAAATGGGAAGGCAATAGTTGTTTTTGTTTTTAATGTTAATTTTTGCGCTTTTAATTATGATGAAATTAAAAACTGATGACTTGGAGTATTTTAAGTTCCATACAAAAATATGTTCTATCGGGTGTGGGAAGTCGGTAACTTTTTTTCTTATAAAAGTCAGGAATGGGAAATCGCAAAATTTGTATTTGTACCAATCAGAATAGATGTTCTGTTAGATAATTACTAGGTAGATAAAGTGAGGAAAGTGTGTGTTTCATATATTGTAATAGGATATGTTTGTTTATTTTGTTTCCAGGTAAGTGGTTAGGTAAGCAGTTCATGTGAATAAGCTACGTTAGTAGCCAAATTGCTGAATCTAGTTTCCATGAGTTGTGAGAACGTGTGCTGTGTCAGCGAAAAATTTTCAAATGAAATTTAATATTTTTGTTGGAGTTGTAGATTATGTGAATCATCATATTATTGTTCTTATGTTTTAATATTGTTAATTATGAAGATGCAAATGAGGTTTTTTTTAAAGTATTTGAGTGTTTTTTAATATGCATAAAATAACTTTGTATAAGGTTTTTGACTTTAATGAAAAATATTTTTGAATTTTTTTATGTATGGTTATGGATAATTTATTCGTAATATTATATTAGAGGAAAATTATGTAGACATTTAGGTTTAAAGGATTAATTCTTTAATTAACTTTTTGAAAGAAAATGTTCAGTGGGATATTTTTTATATTTTTACGAATTTGAAAATCCATATCTTTACAAATATTACAAAAATAAGTAAAAAAATTTGATCTTTAAAAAAATATACGTGTCATATAAATATTTATGTGATTGGCTGTATATTTGTATTTTATGTTTTAATATTAAGTAGGAAAATGTGTAAGGTTTTTGCCTTTAATGATGAAATACATTGTCCGATTTTGTTAGGCATTATCATACATAGTTATTTAAAATTATTGAAGTAAATGCGTCAATATTCTAATATCAAAGTATTTTGATTTATTGATGCTTAATAATTTCATAAATTTTATGAAATTTATTTTATATATCATGAATTTTATGAAAGACAGATTTTTTCATAACATTCTTATTGTATATAAATAATTGAAGTTTTTTTTTTTTATTTGTATATGTATGTGTGTAAATATACATACGAATAATATGAAAATATCCCATTTAAAACTAATTGTTTTGGGGGAAAAGTAATATATATTTACATAGTAGCCTTATGATATCATGATCTTTTATTTTATTTAATATTTAATAACCTTTATAATACCTTTTATCTATTTATTTATTTAATAATAAATAAAACAATTCAATGAAATATGAAATTTTAACTTTAACTTCTTGCTATTTATATTAAAATTTATAGAAACAAATTTAAAGTCTCTAGATTACAAATGTATAAATTTTCCCTACATCAAAATTGGACTTTTTACCAAAAAATATCCCATGTTTTCGCGCTTTCGAACCACATACTTTAATGTTTCTTTTCGTGTTTATTTAAGCTTTCGCTGGTAATAAGATATCATTTTTTTTATACTTTTTCATAAATACAGAAATATATTTTTATTCGGACAGTGTTGCCATATCAGAACATTTTTACAGTATTTTATAATATAATAAAATTGCAATTTTTAAAGAATTCCATAGTAAGTATAACGGTATTAGTAATTATTAAAATATTAGCCCTTTTTTATTTTAATTTCCAACATTAAAAATAATTCTGAAGAAAAATTGTTTAAATGTTGTCATAAGTACTCAATTTTACAAGAAACAAAATTAATGAAAATATGAATTTTCTTTGCAAACAATTTATTATTTGCTGCTGTAGGACAATTTAGCATAATATTTTTGACGATTTAGCATTTTTCCATTTACATCTACTGGCAACACTGTTAATGACAATGGTAATTTTTTTATTTTGACTTTAAAAATAAAAAATTATTGTATGATTTTGATAGTCACAGTTTGAAAAGTATTGAAGTATTTAATATTGTAATAATATACATATTTGTCTTTTTCTTTTTGTTTAGTATGAATATTAAACTAAATTAAACGTTTTTTTATTTTTTTTTTTATTTTTGGAGTCTAATGTTCTTGTTAATAGCATTTTCATAAGTGTTTTAATCAATTCAACTATTTTATTCATAAGAACATTTTTGAATGTCTTATATTTTAAAATAGGCTATACATTTGTTTGTGTTTGTATACTTTTTTATGTATAATTCAAAACCAGAATTTGTTGACTATTTTTTGTTTGTATAGATACATAGATATATTTATATTTTTTTTCTTATATTTTAAGTATTAAGGAGGAAAATGAAAAATATAATTTTTTTTTTGTTTGTAATTTTTGTTGAACTTATTTATAGAGTTTTTAGAATTTGTATTATTCGGGCTCAAGTTCATTGAATAATTGTAGAAGAATACATTGTAAAAGTTTTATTGGACACTCGGCAGAATGGAATGCATTTTCTAGTCAGCCACGACCGTCATCAGCACTCTTCAGTGTCCCACCGTGGTGTTCTCTGTAAACATCATCTATTTAACTTACAATTTTTAGGAAATGGAATCTGTGACTTCTTTTCCTAAATGTTATTAAGTTAGACGAATGGTTTACGATAAAGCTTTTTACAATTATTTGTATTCTCCTTTTACAATTATTATTGTTTATATGCTTTAAAGCTATCAGTTAGGTAGCAAATGAAGCAATGTATAATTGTTATTATTTAGCCACTTATTAAGTAGCAATGAACAATGTTGTTGTTGTTATTTGTTTTGTCCCTTCTGTTTGTTTCTATTTTCAGAAAGCCTAGCAGGGAAGTCAAGTAACAAGTTTACACCGTGCCCAGTGTGAAGATTAATTTGTTTGTAATTTTTGTTGAACTTATTTATAGAGTTTTTAGAATTTGTATTATTCGGGCTCAAGTTCATTGAATAATTGTAGAAGAATACATTGTAAAAGTTTTATTGGACACTCGGCAGAATGGAATGCATTTTCTAGTCAGCCACGACCGTCATCAGCACTCTTCAGTGTCCCACCGTGGTGTTCTCTGTAAACATCATCTATTTAACTTACAATTTTTAGGAAATGGAATCTGTGACTTCTTTTCCTAAATGTTATTAAGTTAGACGAATGGTTTACGATAAAGCTTTTTACAATTATTTGTATTCTCCTTTTACAATTATTATTGTTTATATGCTTTAAAGCTATCAGTTAGGTAGCAAATGAAGCAATGTATAATTGTTATTATTTAGCCACTTATTAAGTAGCAATGAACAATGTTGTTGTTGTTATTTGTTTTGTCCCTTCTGTTTGTTTCTATTTTTAGAAAGCCTAGCAGGGAAGTCAAGTAACAAGTTTACACCGTGCCCAGTGTGAAGATTAATTTGTTTGTAATTTTTGTTGAACTTATTTATAGAGTTTTTAGAATTTGTATTATTCGGGCTCAAGTTCATTGAATAATTGTAGAAGAATACATTGTAAAAGTTTTATTGGACACTCGGCATTTCCATATAAATTTCAGGAATATTTTATTTAATTATATACAAAGAATTATAATATAATTATTTTTGTAGTTACTTATTGATAGTTTAGTTTTTATTATCTATAATTTACCCTTTATTTTTTCATTTTCTTTTCCATATATGTTAGGCTTAACCGAATACATTTTAGGTATTAAACCAATGAATTCCTTTATTATTTTACCATTGCATTCATCTTTTATTATTCCTAGTACTTTTTTATTTAGAAGAGGATATTGAAAGCGTTTTCTTATGAATATGTAGTCGTGTTGAAATCAGATTATATAGATTTTTATAGCCTTTAATATACATTTTAAGATATAATCACAAATATTTAGGATACTTGAACTGTTTAAATCATTATTTAAATAAACAAATAGATTTTAATAAAGTTTTATTAAAACCATTAAAAATGTAGAAACTATACAAACACAAACAAATGTATAGCCTATTTTAAAATATAAGACATTCAAAAATGTTCTTATGAATAAAATAGTTGAATTGATTAAAACACTTATGAAAATGCTATTAACAAGAACATTAGACTCCAAAAATAAAAAAACGTTTAATTTAGTTTAATATTCATACTAAACAAAAAAAAAAAAAGACAAATATGTATATTATTACAATATTAAATACTTCAATACTTTTCAAACTGTGACTATCAAAATCATACAATAATTTTTTATTTTTAAAGTCAAAATAAAAAAATTACCATTGTCATTAACAGTGTTGCCAGTAGATGTAAATGGAAAAATGCTAAATCGTCAAAAATATTATGCTAAATTGTCCTACAGCAGCAAATAATAAATTGTTTGCAAAGAAAATTCATATTTTCATTAATTTTGTTTCTTGTAAAATTGAGTACTTATGACAACATTTAAACAATTTTTCTTCAGAATTATTTTTAATGTTGGAAATTAAAATAAAAAAGGGCTAATATTTTAATAATTACTAATACCGTTATACTTACTATGGAATTCTTTAAAAATTGCAATTTTATTATATTATAAAATACTGTAAAAATGTTCTGAAATGGCAACACTGTCCGAATAAAAATATATTTCTGTATTTATGAAAAAGTATAAAAAAAATGATATCTTATTACCAGCGAAAGCTTAAATAAACACGAAAAGAAACATTAAAGTATGTGGTTCGAAAGCGCGAAAACATGGGATATTTTTTGGTAAAAAGTCCAATTTTGATGTAGGGAAAATTTATACATTTGTAATCTAGAGACTTTAAATTTGTTTCTATAAATTTTAATATAAATAGCAAGAAGTTAAAGTTAAAATTTCATATTTCATTGAATTGTTTTATTTATTATTAAATAAATAAATAGATAAAAGGTATTATAAAGGTTATTAAATATTAAATAAAATAAAAGATCATGATATCATAAGGCTACTATGTAAATATATATTACTTTTCCCCCAAAACAATTAGTTTTAAATGGGATATTTTCATATTATTCGTATGTATATTTACACACATACATATACAAATAAAAAAAAACTTCAATTATTTATATACAATAAGAATATTATGAAAAAATCTGTCTTTCATAAAATTCATGATATATAAAATAAATTTCATAAAATTTATGAAATTATTAAGCATCAATAAATCAAAATACTTTGATATTAGAATATTGACGCATTTACTTCAATAATTTTAAATAACTATGTATGATAATGCCTAACAAAATCGGACAATGTATTTCATCATTAAAGGCAAAAACCTTACACATTTTCCTACTTAATATTAAAACATAAAATACAAATATACAGCCAATCACATAAATATTTATATGACACGTATATTTTTTTAAAGATCAATTTTTGTACTTATTTTTGGGTTTTCAAATACGTAAAAATATAAAAAATATCTCACTGCACATTTTCTTTCAAAAAGTTAATTAAAGAATTAATCCTTTAAACCTAAATGTCTACATAATTTTCCTCTAATATAATATTACGAATAAATTATCCATAACCATACATAACAAAATTCAAAAATATTTTTCATTAAAGTCAAAAACCTTATACAAAGTTATTTTATGCATATTAAAAAACACTCAAATACTTTAAAAAACTTCATTTGCATCTTCATAATTAACAATATTAAAACATAAGAACAATAATATGATGATTCACATAATCTACAACTCCAACAAAATTATAAACAAAAATATTAAATTTCATTTGAAAATTTTTCGCTGACACAGCACACGTTCTCAGAACTCATGGAAACTAGATTCAGCAATTTGGCTACTAACGTAGCTTATTCACATGAACTGCTTACCTAACCACTTACCTGGAAACAAAATAAACAAACATATCCTATTACAATATATGAAACACACACTTTCCTCACTTTATCTACCTAGTAATTATCTAACAGAACTATCTATTCTGATTGGTACAAATACAAATTTTGCGATTTCCCATCCCTGACTTTTATAAGAAAAAAAGTTACCGACTTCCCACACCCGATAGAACATATTTTTGTATGGAACTTAAAATACTCCAAGTCATCAGTTTTTAATTTCATCATAATTAAAAGCGCAAAAATTAACATTAAAAACAAAAACAACTATTGCCTTCCCATTTTTTCCCCTGTTAAATTGTTTGTATGTACTTTTAACATAATTACATACATATTGTTATACAAAATAAATATATTGGTTTTCAATTTCATAAAATGCATTTGTCTGTGTATACAAAAATATTGTAGCATTTATTAACCCATGTATATCCACTGTACCTAATTGGGTACAGCAGAATAATCGACTATTTTTATGGAGTCTAAAGAACCCTAGCGTTTTTATCTTTTTAATTAAAATAATTGACAAATACTGTCTTATAATTACAACAAATTTGGCAGATATTTCGATTACATATGTAAGAATTTTGACAATAACTTTTCACTATAGAGAAAAAAATTAAAACACGTCATTTAGTGATGTTTTAATTTTTTAATTTTTCGGAATATTTTTTTCAAATTAATTTTTTTGATATAGTTTTTTGTTTTTAAAGTATAAAAATTCCTTCTGGAAATAATACGCCCCTAATTACATATAAGATTTTTTAAATTTGTATGCTTTTTTTATATGTAAACAATAGGAAAATACAAGTTTTGCAAAAAATATATCTGCGGGATATTGTCGCGGATTTTAATGGGTTAAAAAGCATACAATAAACAAACATACATACATAAATATATTAGTATAATATATGATCAATACAAACATACATACACACATCCATATATTATTACAATAAATGAAACACACACTTCCCCTCTTTACCTAAAGCTTGATTCTGATTGGTCAATACAAACATACATACATACATACATACATACATACATACATATATACATACATACATACATACATACATACATACATACATACATACATACATACATACATACATACATACATACATACATATATACATTCATATATTATTACAATAAATGAAACACACACTTCCCCTCTTTACCTAAAGCTTGCTTCTGATTGGTCAATACAAAAAAGTGGGCGGGAACTCCCTCGCTTTTGCTAGGCAGCAATTATGCCACGCCCATTGAGCATACTTTTGTATGGAAAAAGTGATCCCGAACATACATAAACATACTACTGCTGCGGCTTTCAATAAATTAAAAACAAATCCATATCTGGCAATAAAGGATTTACTTCCATCAAAGCCATATAAGGTTTTAACAAATATGAAAATGTGGTAATTGCAGAGCTTGAGGAGGGAATGTTATATCTTCCCAAACGATATAATAATTTGGAAGATAATATAATAGAAGGAGTTTACAATGAACAATTTATATTAAGAAGAAAGTTAGAAAATGGCTTACATGTTTTGGAATTGGAAGAAGCAGCCGGTGATAATTCTGCAGTAGAAGACGAAGTGAGAGAGTTTTTCATTCCAAATTCTCAATCATTATTCAGTTGGGAAAATAGTAAAATAAAATATGTATAGTTATTAATTTTTTGGCAAATTAAAAAAAAAAAAGTAATAAAAGCTATATCAAAAATAAAAAAATTGTGTTTTTTTATTTTATATTCAACATGATTAGATGAATATTCGTTTATAATTTGGCATATGAAAATAGTAATTAATATCGAATGCTGTGTCAGCGAAAAATTTCAAATGAAATTTGATATTTTTGTTTTCAATTTTGTTGGAGTTGTAGTTTATGTGAATTATTACATATCAAATTTTAATTGTTTATAGAATTTTTAATATATAATTCGATTAATAAAATTTCAACTTTAATTAAAACTTTTTGGTTTTAGTATGTATATACATATGTATATTAACAAGAAGGAAAATATCATATGATTTTTTTTTTTTAACTTTAATAATAATAAAAAATATTAGTTGATTTTGATAGACATAGTCATGGTTAATTTGAATAGTATTGGTATATTTAATATTACAATGAATTTATTTTAATTACATTTTAAGCAAACTTTTTTTAATTTTCCTTATGTTAATACTGGTTAGTATGAATTGTTTTTTTTTTTTTATCAATTTTGTATAAATAATGAAAAAATGTCTAGCAGCTATTTTTTTCATAATTTTTATCAAGAAAATGTTAAAATTTTTTACAGTATATTAATAAGGTTCGTAGGAGTTTTGTTTAAGGGGTTATAGTCTATGAATAATATGAAAATATCCCATTTAAAACTAAATTTTTGAGGGAAAAGTGATATATTTACATAGTAGCTTTATAATATCACGATTTTTTATTTTATTTATATATTTTTATTTATATATAAAATCAAAAGTGTCTAGATTACAAATCTGTATAAATTTTCCGTACATCTAAATTGGTTTTTTTTTTTTTTCTAAAAAACAAAAAATATCCAATTTTTTCGCATTTTTTTAAACATGTATTTTATTTATTTTTTTTTGTGTGTGTATTTGAGTTTAGCCTGGTAATAAGATATCATCTTTTTTATATATATACTTTTTAATGAATAATACAATATATCTGAATACGTATAGTGTTGTCATTTTCTAACTTTCAGTGGTAGATTTAACATATGAAAAGATTAAAATTAATTAAAATTTTTAAAGAATTCCATAGTAAGTATAACGATTTCAGTTGTAATTTTTAGGATATTAGCACTATTTTTACTGTAATTTCCAACATTAAAAATAAGTCTGAAGAAATATTGCTAAGTTGTCATTTGAACTCAATTTTACAAACAATTTGTTATTTGATGCTGTAGAACAATCTAGCATAATATTTTAAACGATATAGCATTTTCCCATTTAAATCTACTGGCAACACCGCTAATGATAATGAGAATTGTTTTGTTTTGACTTAAATAATAAAAAATATATTGTTTGATTTTGATAGATATGGTTAATTGGAAATGTATTGGAGTATTTAATATTATAATAATAAATGCACATATTTGTCTTTTTTACGTTTAATATGATTAAACTGAATTGAACTATTATATTAACAAAATATTTTTCGTGACACATGCCAGATTGATATTTATCATCATCTTGTAAATTTTTAGTTTTTAAAAATGGCCTGTTAAATGTTATTAATATTTGAGATTATATCTTAGAATTTATATTCAAAGGATATAAAAATCTATATAATCCGATATTTCTACACGACTACATATTCATAAGAAAACGCTATCAATATCCTCTTCTAAATAAAAAAGTACTAGGAATAATAAAAGATGAATGCAATGGTAAAATAATAAAGGAATTCATTGGTTTAATACCTAAAATGTATTCTGTTAAGCCTAACATATATGGAAAAGAAATTGAAAAAATAAAGGGTAAATTATAGATAATAAAAACTAAACTATCAATAAGTAAGTACAAAAATAATTATATTATAATTCTTTGTATATAATTAAATAAAATATTCCTGAAATTTATATGGAAATGATAACCAAACATTGTTTATGCTTTCAATACAGAAGAATTTTTGTCTCCTATATACACGAAGAAAATTTTTGCTTGTAATAAAATATGTATGTATTTACTTTTTATATATATTTAGTTGAATAGTGTCAAAAAAAATATATATATTTTTTTTTGGTTTATGCTGTCTATGTGAGAAAATTTATGTTGTTTACATCATTCATTTATATGTATGTATATGAAAACCTTGTGCAAGTTATTTGACCATATAATTTTTGTGAAAAAAATTAAAAAAAATAATAAAAAAAAATATATCTTTTAAAAAAATTTTGCAAAAAAATATAATTTTTGTGAAAAAAAATTAAAAAAAATTATATATTTTAAAAAAATTTTGCAAAAAAATATAATTTTTGTGAAAAAAATTATATTTTTTAAAAAAATTTTGCAAACAAATATAATTTTTTTATTATTTTTTTAATTATTTTCACAAAAATTATATTTTGCACAAGGTTTTCATATACATACATATAAATGAATGATGTAAACAACATAAATTTTCTCACATAGACAGCATAAACCAAAAAAATATATATATTTTTTTGACACTATTCAACTAAATATATATAAAAAGTAAATACATACATATTTTATTACAAGTAAAAATTTTCTTCGTGTATATAGGAGACAAAAATTCTTCTGTATTGAAAGCATAAACAATGTTTGGTTATCATTTCCATATAAATTTCAGGAATATTTTATTTAATTATATACAAAGAATTATAATATAATTATTTTTGTACTTACTTATTGATAGTTTAGTTTTTATTATCTATAATTTACCCTTTATTTTTTCAATTTCTTTTCCATATATGTTAGGCTTAACCGAATACATTTTAGGTATTAAACCAATGAATTCCTTTATTATTTTACCATTGCATTCATCTTTTATTATTCCTAGTACTTTTTTATTTAGAAAAGGATATTGATAGCGTTTTCTTATGAATATGTAGTCGTGTAGAAATATCGGATTATATAGATTTTTATATCCTTTGAATATAAATTCTAAGATATAATCTCAAATATTAATAACATTTAACAGGCCATTTTTAAATACTAAAAATTTACAAGATGATGTGTAATGGTAACAATAATTGTTTATCTTGTTTTGTAATTAAATTTGTTTCCAAACTGACGTTGTCTTAAATAACCTCGGTACTAGTTTTCTTTCGTATCACCAAACTAACATATATGAATATGGACGCAATTTGAATATTAAAAGAAAAATAAACAAAACAATATTTTTAAGGGATCACTTGGAACGGTACGCATGTTCTAGTTAACTAGCTAGTTCGGCAGTGAAGGGCAGGGATCTTGTTCCTGTGTGTGACCTTATATTATATTACAAACCAAAAATTTAACATGCGATTAGATTGCCCTATAAATATATATTTATTTAAAATACTTCCTCAATTATCATAGAATTAGAACCTGTGTGTATAGCCTAGATGTTATTGCTATGGGCCTCAATACCCTCCCATCCATGGTTTTTCATGGCCCAATAAAAGTGGTTATAGAAAAACCCCTAACACACCTTTACTTTACCAAAGACCTTAAAAGTTTTACATTAGAAGATAACTAATTCATATTTGAATAAATTCAGTTTTATTTTATAACGAATTCAAATCATTTAAATCTATTTAACAATATATATAAATGTTACACAACTAAATTATCATGTTTTTATAAGAAAATAATTTTTATAAAATAATAAGCAATAGAACATAAAGGGTTAATTAGTTCTTACAAAGAGAAAAAAATATATATATATAAATAAACCAAAAATAATAAATTAGAAACAAACAAAAATTATCAGAGACTTTGTTTTGATTTTTAACAATGATATTCTCTTTCATTAATGGGAGAGTAATAAAAAAAATTCGTGTAATGAACTCTCGAATAATTTCTTTGTTTATGATTATTATTATATAAAAAAAAATATGAATGAAAAAGATCAAAAGAGACTTACAAAAACAATTGTCCAACGCTGCATGAAGGCCTTCTGCATTTTGATGACATTTGCTGATTGATTTTGTTGTAATTGATTTGGTAAATTTAGTATAGGGTTAGCAGGTAATAGTATAATTTAAAGAAATTATAGTTAATGATCATTAAGTTAGTTTAATGTTAGTTTAAGATAAACATAATTATTAGTTTCATAATAATGTTTATTATTGTAATATAAAATTCATAGCTTTGCTATTAATTACTTGTTAATATAATTTGTAAATAGGTTTAAGATTTATAGAATATTTTTGTAGTTTAAGAATAAGTTTTGATAATAAATATTTTAATTATTAAATTTTTTTATTTTTTTATTTATTTTTTTTTTTTTTTTGTTTTATAGTGTTGTTTCGTACAAAACAAAAATAAATTTGTTAGGAAAATTTATATTGAAAATTGTTAGAAATATATGTATATAGTTTTATAAAATTTGTTCAATAGCTGTTATAGAATAAGTAAGGTATGACGATAGAATTTATAGAGTTAATAAGGTGTTAATTTAATTATAAGTTTAATTATTCTCTAAAGCTTAGGATAGTGAATTTAGGTGTATATGATTAGGTATATTTAGCAAGCAGATATGATATAGGTCTTGTTTTTAATATGATTATGAATTTTGATGTAAGTAGGATTAAGTTTTATGAAAATATTAGGGATAAGTATAATTAGTAAGTACAATTAACTAGTGAAAACTTGGTAGATTAGAATGGAATCACGATCTTAATTTGTGTGAGCTTGAAAATTTGTTCCTGTTATACAGATGATTACGAATTATTCGTTGTAGTATATATAAGCTGAAAACTGGTGCTTTCCTGGTGACGACTTCCGCTTAATGTAATGCACATTTACAGCGTACATGCGGTTGTACTTGACCAGTGGGAAATAAGGCACACAGAAGTTTTGGTGAAACAAAATTGGTGAAAACTTTTTATACGTTTTATGTTTTCCTAGTAAATTTTTAAAAACTTATTACTCCGAAATGAAATTATTAGGGATAAAAAAAAATTACCTTTTTCTTCTTTAAGATTCGATATAAGAATCTATATGGATATACCAGAGGAATAATTCCTCGGAGTAGTAGGTTTTCTTCTCGAATATGAGGATTTTATTTGGTAAAAACCACAAAATAAATATTCAAAATCTTATTACCACTTGAATTAACCAACTTTTAATATTTATATAAATTTAATTTAATTTCGCGAATATTTCACTACATACACATGGATTATGTAATCGAAATTAGAACCACGTTTTAATCTTTAATTAGTAAGAGATTTATTTTTTTTTCTATCACCTTCTTTATTACGTTGTTAAATTTGAAAAGACTGTAATTTTCCATGATCTGAAATATTACAGCTCAGCTTAAATTTTTATTTTCTTATTCCCTCATATTCCCTTTTACTCACTCAATTCAAAGCTGAGCTTAAAATTAAGCTTTAATTCGATATTCATGCTCTCCTTTTCATATTATCTGTATGCAAAACAGATGATCTATGAAAACATACATGGTAAATATCAGCGAGAATAAGTGAAAGAAAAAAAGTACTTTTTGTGGTTAAACATCTTTACCAGTGATGGACTTTCCAAAGACAGGGAAGTTCCTTCATTAAAAAAAAAAAAAAAAAAAAAATAGTAATAAAAAATTTTACTACAAACATAACATTCATTAATGATATTTTCATGAATGAATATGATATTGTTATAATATTATAACAAACATTCTCTTTAATATTTTCTTCTCTTAATCTCCTATGGAAATACAAAAATTTAATTAATAATTCGAATAGAGTGACAAAACAAAAGTATAATAAAAAAACATATATGATTAAAATTAACCCTATAGCTACCTACAAAGAAAAATGTATCAACAGTAAAATAAAAATGATTGTAATTGAGAATTGAAATATTACAAAACAGGTTTCGTGGACTTATTCCCAATAAGGAGACAAAAGCTGAAGTCAACCTTTGATATCCTTAGCGTGAAATTTGCCTAGGTTTTTGCCGTTCATATCTTCGAGTTCATAATAACAAGAACCGTGTTTTCTAACTACTTTTGCTTTTTCAAACTGGTTGGCTAATTTGCTGTTGAAATGGTCAATTGCCTTAGACTGCGCAAAATTTCGTCGGAAAACAATTTGGCCAATTTCGAAACTAATAGGTCTTGATCGAAGGTTGTAGGTCTTGACGTTTTGTTCATACGATTTACGAATTCTTTCTTGAGCTTTCTGTCTGAGTAATTCTAATTGTTCATCTCTTTTCAAATCAGTATACGGAGTTTCCAATAAATTTACGTTCCTAAGAAGGGCATACGATTTTCCATTCGTGAGCATGTTTTGGCCAAATAAGAGGAAATATGGAGAAAAGCCGGTGCTAACATGAACTGAGCTGCGTAAGGCGCAACTAATAGACGATAACTTTTCGTCCCAATCTTTTTGAGAGGGCTTTATATACGCTCGTATAGCGGCCAAAACAGACCTATTTACCCTCTCACTGGCGTTTGCCTGTGGCGAGTAAATAGCTGTTAAGTTGTGAAAAATACCATATGATTTTAGAAAATCTTTAAACAAATTAGATTTGAACTGGACTCCGTTGTCAGTTGTAATGGTTTCGGGAACACCGAATATATGAAATATACGTTTCTCAAGGAATTCTATTATTACGTTAGAAGTAAATTTACGAATCGGTTCAAGAAAATGAAATTTTGAGAGGTGGTCTAAAACTATGATTATTCCTGTATTTCCAGATGATGAGCGAGGGTAAGGGCCTAACAAGTCTAGGTATAATTTTTGAAAAACTCTCACAGAGCTTGCTTGTTGACCCATAGGTGGTCTTAAACACTTATTCGACGCTTTTGTTTGCTTACATACCTCACAAGAGGATATATATTCTTCAACTTGCTTTGCCATTTTTGGCCAAAAGAAAAACGTTTTTAGTCTTCGAAGGGTCTTTTGTAACGATTCTAAAAGTTGAGGTGAATGATTTTGGGAACTTTGCTACCTATTATTCGGCCGTGCTCGTCGTTAGGGTGGGTGTAATAGGTTCCCAAATGAATAAATAACAAAAAAGAATTTTGAATCGGTTACATCAGATTTTAAATTTAGGTAGCATATATATAAACACGAAAACAAACGGAAATAAATAAAATAAAGAGGAAATAGTAGTCCCTAAAAGTTGTGTAGCTCAAGCTGTAATTTGCTACACTGGTCCTGAACCCTCCCGCCATGCTGACAATAGAAAGCAATGTTTGTCAGCCCAAAAAAAAAAAAAAAAACTAAACGAAAAAATTTTCCTACCCCATACTTCCAACTTCACCTTTCACAATAAAATAATAATTACTTATTCCATATTCATAAACATATTAACATTCAAAATTTATTAATAATTATTCTAAAATTAATTAAATTAATAAAAATAATATTAGTGAACTAGTACTTTAATTTTCTGATTTTATTTTAAGGAACAAATACTTTAATATTGAAAATTTTCTATTTTAAATTTGGTCACCGTTTTCAAATAAATAAAGGGTAGTAAAAAAAAAAAAAATCAAATAATAAAAAAAAATAAAATTTGAATCAAATTGTGATTTTGTTTCTATGTTTTCAGGTATGATTAATAAATGAGTAACATACCTATCAAATGGAATAAAAATTTAGCAACTTATTTTGCCAAAAGTATCAGAATATTATTTTAAATATTTTAAAATTTACATAGGTATTGTTACTCTCTATTAAGTATATAAATTTAAAGAGTGTGTTTTCAAAATGGCTGATATAAATAGAAAATAAAAGGAATATAATCAACTTACATTATATTTGATCCCACGATGTCCTCAGGCGCCGGAAGACTCTGGATACGATAAGTTTTTCTTTTTTTTTTTATTTCTTTTCTATTTTCAACCAAAAAATGTAGAGGTGTATGTGTAGGTATTTAAGGTTTAGTGTATACTTTGCAAATATATGTATTTCATCATTTTAGAGAATGTTCAATTCTTTTCTTAATAAAATACAAACATTTGTGTGTTTATATTTTTTTTTTTTTATGTGACTGTATTTTTGTGTGTAGTTAGTTTTCAGGTATGAATGATTTTAAATTATAATAAACAATATTTAGGTGACCATTACAACACAAAAAAAATTTAAAGTTAATTTAAATTAATTAATAACGAATAATACTCGTTTCAAAAGTTACGTTAAATTTGTATAAAAAAAATTTACCAAATTAAATTATAATCAAATCCGGTAATTTATATTAAAAAGCAGGTTAAGTTATTAAAATTTCAAATGTTAGGAAAAAGAAGATAGTCACTCTATTTATGTCTCAATGTTCACTTTATTTATATTTAACACTTTCCCCTCCTTCCTCCTGAACAATGCGAGGAGGGATAATGCACTATGATAAGGTGAAAAAAAAAAACAGGAATATGTGTTGGTTTATCTTTCTAAGATTCCTTTGGCGTTCCACACGGAAATTCACACAAATAGTTATTATATCAAATGAGGTTGCAATGTTAATAATCACAAATATTGTAATAATTTGGACACGAAAATTGTTTAGGCCAAAGGGAAATGTCCAAAGAACAATATCCTATAGATGAAATATAAAATTGACCATGATTTAACACAGATTCCAAATAAAATTAATAAGAAATAATTCCTTACCCGTTTGAATGGCATACACAATGTAAAATTCCAATGAAAAGTGAATCCGAAAGTAGTGAATTCTTCAATATTCCAATAACTATAATTGTATATATTTATATACATATATTTGTTCGTATACCAAAACGCACAATTGAGGAAAAAAAAATTTTTTTTTTTTTCTTCTATAAATTTGAATTTATATTTTCACTCTTTCTGATGGAAATGTATGATAGAATAAACAAAATTTCAAAAATTTTCAAATGTTTAAAGAAAGGTAAACTAGATTAATAAAAAAAAATTATTTTTGAAACAAAAATTTAAAACAAGCTAAGTTTCCATAAAATTATTTACACTTGGACAAAAATGTTGGTAAAAATTGTCATTATCACAAAGCAGATTAAGAACCAAGCTTGCTGCCGACTTAATCTGAAAAAGAATGACCACTTTAACTTATCCCACGGAAATTAAATCCATATATCCTTTATATGGTAAACACTAATGTGACCACTGTTAATGTCCTTTAACTCGTAATTAACGTTCCCGATTTTCTTCTTCACCACTGCTTTCACACCAGTTGGTGCTAGTTTCGCGTTAAAGTTATCCGTCAACGAGCTTTGAGCGAAGTTGCGACGATATACCAATTGACCAATATTAAATTCTCTCTTTCTAGATCTTAGATTGTATGATCTTGTATTGCGTTCGTACGCGTCTTTAATTTTAGTCCTGATCGAGTCCCGTAGTAAAGTAAAATTGTCTTGTCTTTCTATTTCCGTGTCCGATTCTGCCAAAAGTTTAAGGTTTCGTAAAATTTTATAGTCCTGTCCATGGTTAATCATTGTTTGTCCGAATACAAGTTCGTATGGGGTCCGTCCTGTAGTCTGATGAACGCTGTTGCGTATGGCACAATTTACTGTAGCTATATAGACGTCCCATTGTCTTTGGTCATTTCTAATATACGATCGAAGTGCTTCGTTAATGGATCGATTGACCCTTTCACATGCATTGGACTGTGGACTATGGACAGCCGTGAACTGGTGATTAATTCCGAATTTATTTACCAAATTTTTGAATTCCCTTGACTTGAATTGACTACCATTATCCGAGATTATAGTCTCGGGTACTCCATAGCAAGTAAAAATTTCCCCTGTTAGGTAATCAACAATAGGCTTCGTAATAAATTTCTTTAGTGGTTTCAAAAATGTAAATTTCGTGTAATGATCAAGAATAATTAAAATCCCTATGTTACCACTTTTGGTGCGCGGAAATGGACCAATAAGATCCATATATAATCGCTGAAATGGTCTTACGGTATTGATCATTTCACCCATGGGTGGTTTAAGTGTCGTGGTTGGAGTTTTGGACGTTTTGCACAATTCACAGCCTAATACGTAATCCCTAACGTCAATAACCATTTTAGGCCAAAAGAAAAAGTTACGTATACGATGCAACGTTTTGGCAATACCGCCGTGAGAGGCATTTGGCACATTATGTGCAGCATAAATGACGTCCCTACGTAATTCCTGTGGAACATACAGTTTCCACGAATCAGACTCGTCTTCCCTGCCTGTGGTAAATTTCGTCCTTTTATAAATAAATTTATCAATGACTTTATAGTCGGGGAGTCCAGATTTTAAAAACTCATCCCTCAACTTTCCATACTCACTACTAGTGAATGCTTCAGAATCAAGGTCTATCGATGGTAAACATTCCAAGTCTAATTCCGATAAATTCACCTCCTCATCTTCAAACGCCCTGGACAACGCATCAGGAACAACATTCTCTGTGCCTTTACGGTGCTCTATATTAAAATCAAAGCCCTGCAACTTGAGAGCCCATCTGGCTAAACGTCCACTCAAGTCCTTTTGCCGCATTAGCCATTTGAGGCTCGCGTGATCCGTTATGACCTTGAAATTATGACCTTCTATGTACGCCCTGAATTTTTTTATGGCTAAAATTACAGCAAGACATTCCAATTCCGTAATGGAATAATTCCTTTGGGCCTTGTTTAACTTCTGTGACATGAAAGCAATTGGTCTTTCGTTGCCCTCATCGTCCAATTGAGCCAGTACCGCACCTATGCCATACATACTTGCATCACATTGGAGGATAAATTGTTTGTCAAAATTTGCGTGTACTAAAACTGGAGCAGAAGTCAACTTGTTTTTAACGGTCTCAAAAGACTTCTGTGCATCGTCGTTCCACAAAAATGTTTTTCGTTTTGAAAGTAATTCTGTCATAGGAAATGTAATGTCAGCATAATTGTCAATAAATCTTCTATACCAACCCGCCATACCCAGAAATTGGCGGAGTTGGCGAACAGATTTGGGAACAGGAAATTCCGAAATCGCCCTAACTTTGTCTGGATCAACTTTCAAGCAACCTTCCCCTACGATATAACCCAAGTACTGAACCTGTCGAATAGCAAAACTGCTCTTTTTAACGTTGATAGTCAGGTTTGCCCTCCGTAATTGTGTAGCCACCTCCTGTAAATGTCGTACGTGTTCGTCAAAGTCTTTCGAAATTATCAGTAAGTCATCTAAGTAGACAAAAACGTTTGTCTTTAAATTATACGGAATAACTTGGTCCATCAGTCTACACATTGTTTGTGGGGCATTGCACAATCCAAACGGCATTCTTGTAAATTGATACAAGGGCCGATTAGGGATTGTGAATGCTGTCTTAGGTCGCGAGGCTTCGTCCAATTTTATTTGCCAAAATGCATCTTTCAGATCCACTTTGGAAATGTAATAAATTGGAGGAAGTCTCGAAATAAGTCCGTCTATGTTCGGAATTGGATATGCGTCTTTAGTCGTCACGGTATTTAATTTTCGGCTGTCTAAACAAAATCGTACTTTTCCGGGTTTCACAATCAATACCCCAGGAGATGACCAAGGAGATGCTGGACACTCCTCAATAACACCTAACTTCAACATACGGTCAATCTCGCCGCATAAAAGCTTTTCCCTAGCCGGCGAAATTGGATAATATCTCTGTTTGATGGGGGCTGCATTCCCAGTATCAATGGAGTGTTCTATTAGGGAGGTACATCCCAAACCGTCACGTTCAGAGTTCGGAAAATAATCAATAACTTTCTGCAGTTGTTGTCTTTGTTGTATCGTCATAGGAACTTTTTCCATATCCTCATCAGATACAATTTCATTAACAGTATTAATTGTCGCAATTTGTATACCAAATCTGTCCCAAAAATTCATTCCGCAAATTGCATCCTGAACAATGGATGGAATCAGTAAAAACTCCATTGATTTTGTCTGATTATTATAGTTGACTTCTATTTCTACAGTTCCCTGAACTCGTTGTTGTTGTCCGTCCGCAGTTTTAACGTTACCAACACTACGTTTATAGTTACCTTCCTTAATAATATCGCAACATAAATTTCAGCCTATCACACTAACATTAGCGCCACTATCTAACAACGCAAAACGATTCTCATTCTTCAATTTTAATACAATATATGGTCTGTTATCATTGTCTTTGGTTACTATCGACGATATGATATATTTTCTAAAAAGTTTCCTTCTTTTGTAAAATGCTCGAATCCTTCTTGAGGATCTGTTAGGCATTTGTTCCATATTGTTGTCATTAAAAATTCTATTCCTAATACGATTATATTCCCTCAGACGAATATGGTAAGGACGTTGTAAGGGATGAACTTCAGTAAAGTCAGAGTTGGTTGTCACATTAGGTTTTTTCGTCATAGCAGGTGTATCATATTGTCTATTTTCATCGTAATCTTCTAATTCAACTTCGGATGTCCGTCCTTTTTCATACGGACATCCCTTAGGGCATTTCCCTGTTTCTTGCAACAATTTGGACATTGAGGTTTGTATGTGTTCTTTGTTCCACATCCGTAACAGAACACTTTACGCTCCTCTAAACAATCAACAAAACTGTGGCCCGCTTTGTCACAGTTCCAACATCTACCGGTCTGTACTAAACAAAGTTCGAAATTTTGTTCCTGACTATGATCTAAGTCTGAAATTTTGTCATCGTTAACCACTTCTAACACCTGCCCCTTTGTCAACGCTCGTTTATTTATGTTAGACATACCCATATCCTTAATGAATTTTTCATGTCGTCGTACTGCACGTCGTAATTCAGACACTCTTGTTATTTCCAGGTGAAGAAGTTCGTGCCTTACTTCAGGTCTTAAATTTCTTTGAATGGTTTCGCAAAGCTCAGAATCTGATAATGGTCTTTTCAATTTATCACAAAGTACTATAATGGCATCATAATACTCATCAAATGTCTCACTGTGTTTCTGTTTTCGTCTCAAAATTTCATCTCTTATGTCAAAGTCAGTGTAGTAGTCTTTGTATTGACGTTTTAACGCGTTACACAAGTCGTCCCAGTCCATAATATCGCAACTCCGGTGAAAGCGCCAAAACCACTTTAAGGCTTTGCCTTCAAAAAGAATGTGAGCGTGCTCACACAAAAGCTGAAAATCACCTCTTAAATTGGCATTTGTTAGAGTATTTACTCTATAAATAAATTCTTCAACTGTAATGTCTGTCATATCACCTGTAAAATGTATTTTCCAATTTCTAATCAAATTAAGAACATTTTCCGAGTTCCGTTCAAAACCACCATTCGAAAAACGAGTTCTACGATTTTCGCGATTACTTTGTCTAGTAGGAGAGGATATGGTATTAGAACTTCGATCCTCTTGTTCCATTGGTCTGTCCTCTACAATTGGTCTAGTATTTGGTAAAGTTAAATTTCGAAGTCCGTCCGCAATCATATTTCCTATTTCATCCCTAAATTCTCTTAATGAACTGTCAACAATACGCCTTATTCGGACATCGTCAATATTTCCTTGTTCGGTTGCATCTCTGCGAGTTTGTAGTCTAGTTTTCGGTCTTCCTATTCTAGTTACCGGTGTCACTGCATCGCCAGCAGCTCCCTGATCTTCCAAATTAGCAGTCTGCTGCTCTAAACAAGATGGAATATCCTCGTTACTACGAACTAACGGCATACTGACAAAAGTATTTAAAATTATAAATATTTTCCAATAAAAATTATAGTAAAGAAAAAAAAATTTACTATCCAAATTTATAAAAAAAAATTACATAAAATGACAACAAATACAAAATTCGCTAATATCTATTAAATTATAAAGTACAACAATATTGTAGAAAAGTAAAGTGAAATATGAAAGTTTTTTACTCGCAATATACTATAAAGAAAAGTAAATCTCAAAACTGAACTATTGCTACTTGGTGAAGTATCTCAGTAGGGGTGCAAAAAAAAAAAATATACTATGAAATTAAAACCAAAGTTCTCAAAAAAAAAAACTAAATATATATGAATTTTAAATTCAAACAAAGTAAAATTCATTAAACGACCACTCATTAGGACTACAAAAAAATATATATATATATAGAAATGTATATCTCAATAATGTAGGAAATTTTCAACAACTGTCAAAAAGTTAATTCCAAACCTAAATTGAGATAAAAAGAAATAAATGCTTCTCTATCCACTGTTGGAAAGCAATCGATCAAATTTCAATACACTTTATATCCAAAACATTAGAAAAATCAACATAGAACGGAAAACAATTTAATAAGAAGGAACAAACGAAATCCAAAGAATAGAATAGAAAACGAAGAAGAAAAACAATAGAGAAGAGTAAAAGACGAACGACAATTAAACCGATAACATACCAGAATAACTTCTCGAGTTCGAACCCAAACCCAGAATACATTTGTCTGATAAAATGTCAATATTGGAATTGATAATCGTTTGAAGAAACTATATGCAATTGTGTCCAAATTAACAAATCACGAAAACAAAAGTAGTCATAAGAAATTAAAATAAAGTAATAAGATAAAATTTCCATATGATAATCGCCACACCAAAAGATTCACAGGCCCTCAGTATCTAGGTGAAATTGCACAAGAAAATTTTCATTAATTTACGAACACTGAGGCCCCACGTTGGGCGCCAAAAATCTCTGTAACGATTCTAAAAGTTGAGGTGAATGATTTTGGGAACTTTGCTACCTATTATTCGGCCGTGCTCGTCGTTAGGGTGGGTGTAATAGGTTCCCAAATGAATAAATAACAAAAAAGAATTTTGAATCGGTTACATCAGATTTTAAATTTAGGTAGCATATATATAAACACGAAAACAAACGGAAATAAATAAAATAAAGAGGAAATAGTAGTCCCTAAAAGTTGTGTAGCTCAAGCTGTAATTTGCTACACTGGTCCTGAACCCTCCCGCCATGCTGACAATAGAAAGCAATGTTTGTCAGCCCAAAAAAAAAAAAAAAAACTAAACGAAAAAATTTTCCTACCCCATACTTCCAACTTCACCTTTCACAATAAAATAATAATTACTTATTCCATATTCATAAACATATTAACATTCAAAATTTATTAATAATTATTCTAAAATTAATTAAATTAATAAAAATAATATTAGTGAACTAGTACTTTAATTTTCTGATTTTATTTTAAGGAACAAATACTTTAATATTGAAAATTTTCTATTTTAAATTTGGTCACCGTTTTCAAATAAATAAAGGGTAGTAAAAAAAAAAAAAAATCAAATAATAAAAAAAAATAAAATTTGAATCAAATTGTGATTTTGTTTCTATGTTTTCAGGTATGATTAATAAATGAGTAACATACCTATCAAATGGAATAAAAATTTAGCAACTTATTTTGCCAAAAGTATCAGAATATTATTTTAAATATTTTAAAATTTACATAGGTATTGTTACTCTCTATTAAGTATATAAATTTAAAGAGTGTGTTTTCAAAATGGCTGATATAAATAGAAAATAAAAGGAATATAATCAACTTACATTATATTTGATCCCACGATGTCCTCAGGCGCCGGAAGACTCTGGATACGATAAGTTTTTCTTTTTTTTTTATTTCTTTTCTATTTTCAACCAAAAAATGTAGAGGTGTATGTGTAGGTATTTAAGGTTTAGTATATACTTTGCAAATATATGTATTTCATCATTTTAGAGAATGTTCAATTCTTTTCTTAATAAAATACAAACATTTGTGTGTTTATATTTTTTTTTTTTTATGTGACTGTATTTTTGTGTGTAGTTAGTTTTCAGGTATGAATGATTTTAAATTATAATAAACAATATTTAGGTGACCATTACAACACAAAAAAAATTTAAAGTTAATTTAAATTAATTAATAACGAATAATACTCGTTTCAAAAGTTACGTTAAATTTGTATAAAAAAAATTTACCAAATTAAATTATAATCAAATCCGGTAATTTATATTAAAAAGCAGGTTAAGTTATTAAAATTTCAAATGTTAGGAAAAAGAAGATGGTCACTCTATTTATGTCTCAATGTTCACTTTATTTATATTTAACACTTTCCCCTCCTTCCTCCTGAACAATGCGAGGAGGGATAATGCACTATGATAAGGTGAAAAAAAAAAAAACAGGAATATGTGTTGGTTTATCTTTCTAAGATTCCTTTGGCGTTCCACACGGAAATTCACACAAATAGTTATTATATCAAATGAGGTTGCAATGTTAATAATCACAAATATTGTAATAATTTGGACACGAAAATTGTTTAGGCCAAAGGGAAATGTCCAAAGAACAATATCCTATAGATGAAATATAAAATTGACCATGATTTAACACAGATTCCAAATAAAATTAATAAGAAATAATTCCTTACCCGTTTGAATGGCATACACAATGTAAAATTCCAATGAAAAGTGAATCCGAAAGTAGTGAATTCTTCAATATTCCAATAACTATAATTGTATATATTTATATACATATATTTGTTCGTATACCAAAACGCACAATTGAGGAAAAAAAAAATTTTTTTTTTTTTTTCTTCTATAAATTTGAATTTATATTTTCACTCTTTCTGATGGAAATGTATGATAGAATAAACAAAATTTCAAAAATTTTCAAATGTTTAAAGAAAGGTAAACTAGATTAATAAAAAAAAAATTATTTTTGAAACAAAAATTTAAAACAAGCTAAGTTTCCATAAAATTATTTACACTTGGACAAAAATGTTGGTAAAAATTGTCATTATCACACTTTCCTACACCACCGTGGGAGCATAAAGGATGATCATGTGCTCTTTTTATCAAATCTAGAGTCAAAGTCGAAGGAACCCACAATTTCCAGGATAGCTCTTCCTGCAATTGTTCTCCTGAAGCATACTCACAACGTTTATACCCCAGTCAAATAATTATATGTGCATACCTATAAAGTAATTTATTTTCTTCAAAAATAGGATTTTCAAATTCAAATCTTTTTTATATTTTTAATGTTTATTAGAGCTTTATAAGACAAATTAAAAATTTATTTCTTTTGTGTATTTTGTGGCAAAATTTAATTGATTTTAAAATTGTTCATAGAAAATAATTATATGTGCACGACAAGAATTTTATAAAAATCCTTTATTTAAATAAAGTTAATTTTCAATATTCATGAAAGTTGTTAAGGAATTGTTTTATCCTAATATAAGGTTACCAGATGCATCCTTCGTTATACCGATTCGTCCTTTTTCCTTTACATATATATAGGTCAAAACCGTAGTATACTTATACAAAATCAATTTGAAACATTTGATATTGTCATATAGCTCTGAATCTAAATATATCTCAGCATACAGTATTCTTTGAAAATCCTTATGTCATGAAGATCTGAGGATCATTACTGGTCGCTGCAAAAATATAATATTTTGTGACTTAAAAACCGATTTTGAGGCCCGATATAGTAACATCGTCACATTAATTTACTGAAAAATCTAATTTTTGTAGGAAATTCATCAACAAAGCTATTGGATTTTTTTGTCCAGTAAATTTATGTTGTGCTGTGAATTAATTTAGCTACGTCCAATAAATATTTTAAACTTCAATCTAGAACTAAAATTTACTTATATTATGTGCGATTCGACACTATGATTACGCTTCAAGCATGTCTTTTGTAGACGTCGAATACCCATGTAATATTTTTGATAAACACTTGGATAATTTAAATATAATATTTTTCATCCCTTATGCACATGAACTCATGGTGTAATTAAAGTTTTTAACCAAAAAATTATATTTATCATAAAATCCTGCGTGTGGATTTTTGTACCGTTCTATTAGTTATGTTTTTGCCACCCAAAGGTCATAATTTTAATCTAAAACCTCTTTTATTATTTTATGCTCACGTCCAATTATTAAAACCCGTTCATTTGGCCGTTATTTTTCTGTAACACATGTCGTTTTTCTTCGAAAAATGTCCTTAAGCCCCGCTAATCAGCACTTGATTATGGGTTACCGCTACTAGAATGATAGCAATTTCTCAGATTTTTTGAAAATTTTCAACAGTATTATGATAAACATTTTCTGTATACACCATTTTTTGTAATTTTACATAAATTGTCGTCTTACTTTAATGATTTCAGCACTTCGACTGACAGTTCATGACCTGGTGACATATTTTGGCTATAAATTAAAAAAAAAAAAAAAAATTTGGGTATTTTAGGTCTAATCATTTTAAATATTCCCCAAATAACTTTAATTTTAACTTAAATTGGTTAAACGGTTCAAACTGTGGACTTCATGTCAATCAGTTGATTAAAAATTTCAATTTGCACATATAATTATTTTCTATTAAAATTTAGAGAATGATATGTTTATTTTAGCGGTACTTTAAATACAATGCCAAGAGGAACCTAAAATTTTGCAAATAGGGACATTAGGTAAGAATGAAAAAAATTGTAAACCAAAGAAATGTATATCACTCTTGAAATATATAAAAACCAGAAAACAAATATTGCACATATAATTATTTGACAGAGGTATATTAAATTGTCTATCAGTTTTATATCAGGAAGATATTTACTTTTACTTCTAAATTTATCATATAACGACAAATAATCTGGCGACTGAAATTCTTTAGAATCTAAATCTATTTCTATTGAATTTTCAAGCTCGTTAACGTATAAATTATTTAATTCTATGTTTTCGATCTCCTCATTGTTTTCGGAATACATTCGCGATAATGTATCCGGTACTATATTCTGGCTTCCTTTCCGATGACGTATGGTAAAATTAAATCCTTGTAATTTCAAGGCCCATCGCAGGTCAGTCTGATTCATGAGCCATTTGAGAGAAGCATGGTCCGTTATTATCTCGAACTCATGTCCCTCGATATACGCTCTGAACTTCTTGACAGCCATTACTGCTGCAAGACATTCTTGTTCTGAGACAGAGTAATTCTTTTGTGCGGATGTAAGTTTATGGCTCATGAATGCTATTGGTAATTCGTCATTGTCGTCATTTCTCTGCGCGAGAACAGCCCCAATCCCATATTTACTTGCATCGCATTGTATTGAGAACGGACGGGAAAAATCCGGATTGTGTAAAACGGGTGCGGAACAAAGAGAGTTTTTTAACTCTTCAAAAGAAGTTTTAGCTTCTTCAGACCAAGTGAATTTTCTATTTTTCTTTAACATGTCGGTGAGGGGTACAGTTAAAGTCGCAAAATTTCGGACAAACCGTCGATACCACCCACAAATACCCAAAAATCTCCTCAATTGACGGACGGACGTTGGTAACGGAAAATTATGGACTGCCTGTACTTTGTCCGGGTCAGTTTTAATAGTACCATAACCTATAATATGACCTAAATATTTCACAGACTTTAGAACAAACTTACTTTTTTCTATATTTATGGTGAAATTAGCTTTCCGTATACACAGAGCTACCTCATGAAGCAATAGGATATGTTCGTCGAAAGTTTCGGTAATAAGAAGCAGATCGTCTAAATAAATAAAAACTTTTGTCCGTAGATGTGCAGGTATAACTTTGTCCATAAGTCTGGACATCGTTTGGGGAGCGTTACATAAACCAAATGGCATAGTAACAAACTGGTATAAGGGACGCCCTGGCACGGTGAAAGCTGTCTTTTCCTTTGACCTTTCATCTAATGGAATCTGCCAGAAGGCATCCTTAAGGTCAAGACTCGTGATGAATCTGGCCTTAGGGAGCCTACTGAGGATTCCATCGATCAATGGCAAGGGATACGCATCTTTCACCGTGACACTATTCACTTTTCGGGCATCGAGGCACAATCTAACCTTACCCGGTTTGCGTACTAATGCCACTGGTGACGACCAAGGGCTTTGTGACTCTTCTATTACTCCAAGATGAAGCATACGATCAATTTCGGCGAATAATAATTGTTCTATGGCAGGTGAAACTGCGAAATAACGTTGCTTAATAGGTTTGTTTTCTGCTGTGTCTATTACGTGTGTTACAAGCGACGTTCTCCCTAATCCTTCTTTGGAGAATGAAGGAAATGCGTTAATTGCTATATCTAACCTAGCTCTCTGATTGCTATCTAATGTGTGAACATTTTCATCGGTTTCTATTTCGCTTATTTTACAATCTATAGTATGAGAGATATTTTCAGAAAATAAATCTTTTGCCTAAATATAAATTCTGGGTCAATTCCGGTATTATAAGAAAAGTTAATGATTTAGATTCCCCCCTAAATGTTAATGTTGTTGTAACACTACCGTAGAGTGACTAGTGCCATCAGCAGTTTTCAAATTAACCTTAAACTTCTTGTATGGATGTTTATTTTCTTCTAAAAATTTTCTTGCATACTCTGATGAAAAACAGGACACTGAAGCACCAGTATCAATCATACCAACTACTGTTTCATTAAAAATCTTTACGGAAGCAAAAGGTCTAATATCATTTTCATTTTTACTAGAAACAATTGCCGAACAAAAATATTTTCTTTTATTTATAATATTTTTCCAAAAATTTCTCAATCTTCTAGTACTTCTTTTAGTTTTTCTGACAAATTCTGTTTTATTTATTACTTCACAAAAAATTCTACGTTTAATTTCATTGTACTCTTGCAACCTTATACAATTTATATACGGCTTCATAAATTGTGGAGTACAAGCTTTCCCTAAAAATTCTCGTTTTACTATAAAATGGTTTTTATTATCTGTTTTTCTAAAATTTTTGTCATTAATGTTTAATAAATTTGATTGACATTCTGTGGTATTTAAATTTGAGTCGACTTGGATACCAATTGTTTTGGTTTCGGGTTTTTCTGGTAGTTTTTTGGAAATTTGTTACATTTTAAACAATTTGGTTTGAAAATATTTGGGGTACCACACCCGTAACAAAATATTCTTCGTTCTCCTACGCAATCTTCAAAACGATGACCACTCTGAGAACAATTCCAGCACACCATATCTTTTATTTCCTCAATCTCAATTGGTACGGATAACTCTTCATCCACGCTATTAGAATCTAACTCCGAAACCACTTTGCGAGGAACAAAAATTCTATTAGTTCTATATTTGTTTAGTTCTTCCTCTAAGATTTCATGTTTCCTAACGTATTCTCTTAATTGCGAAATAGACTCAATATGAAAATGAAGAAGTTCTTTGCGCACTTCTGGTCTCAAATTTCTTTTTAAAATTTCTATCAATTCAAAACTATCTATGGGATGTTGCAGGCGATCTGATATTTGTAGAACAGCATCATAAAACACATCAAATTTTTCTCCAATACGCTGTTTTCTACTTCTGATTTGTTCTTTTAAGTCAAAATCTGTCCTTCTATCACGAAATTGATTTCTGAGTTCATTACGTAGAATGGTCCAATCAAGGCTAGTTGTGTTCCTGTGAAAGCGCCAAAACCAGTCGATCGCTTTTCCACAGAATAATAAATGAATATGCCTACATAATAGGCCAAAATCTGAACGCAAACTTTGAATAGTCAAAGCTTGAACTCGGTAAATGAAATTGTCAACAGATAAACCGTCTTCTTCCTGTCCACTGAATTTCAAATGCCAGCCAGAAATAATTGAAGAGACTTTATCCGTAGATAAATCCCAATTTTGATTCGCATTAGGGTTTCCAACATTTTGTCCATCAACAAAATTTCTTTGTAGATTATTATTAATGTTTCTAAATTCCAAACTTTCCCTAGAATTTCTATTTTGAGTTCTTCGACCGAAATTATTGTTTCTGTTACCTTTAGTATTAAAGTTTCGATTTGAAGAATTTATATTAGAATTTTCAAAGCTTGGTCTATAACTGGGAAATGAGTTTATGTTAAGAGAAGCTAACTGAGTTCTCACTGCTTCATTAACTAAAAATTGAAGTGAATTATCACTTATATTATTTGAATCAAAATTTTGTGGTATATTTTGTGAATTTGTTTGGGAAATATCAAGCGAATTATTATTATTTTCTCTAACATGGCTACGATTGAATGCAGGAGTACGAGAGGTTTCATTATTAAGCAAATTACGTCTTGTATTCTTTCTATTTGAAACTTTTGGTATAGCACCTCTATTTCCAATAATTTCATTAGTAGAAATTGGATTTGAAGTGGCTTGGTTTTCGGCTTCAGCCAAAATATTATGAGATTTTAATTTGGTTTGTCTGCATGCTTTGCTACAGACAGGACAAGCTTGAGTTTCCTTAAGAACTTCTACAACACAATCCTTGTGAAAGATATGATTACAAGGGGTAGAAACAATTATGTCATCTATCTCATAATCTTTATTACATATTGTGCATTGACGCTTGTTTGAATTTTCAACTAAACATGGCAAATTTTCATTACTATGGACTAGAGCCATTTTTATTTAAATATTTTTAGAATAAATATGTCAAAAATATGAGTTACGTAAAACTTTTAAACAGGTCTTTGGAAAAAGTGTGTGAATAAATAATTGAATACGAAAATAAATGTATATGTATATCTTATTACAAAAATTGAGTTTTCGGTTATAATCAATAAAATAAGGGAGTAGTACTGCATATATTGAATATAAAAGTGGACAATTGATGACATAGAACAATGTTTGCCAAATAATTGTGATTCCAATGCTTTTACAAACAATACAACAAATCCATCTTCTTATTGTATTGTACCATGCCTAGAATATATTTCGTTTAATGATTTACTAGCTTAACAAAAAGGAATAAATAACTATTTAAATCATAATGGATTGTTATGATCTTCATCAAAACCAAAAACAATGTTTCCTAAAATAATTAAAAAGATATTTTATTCTTGGTCTAAAACCAAATATATAAACAAACACAATGCTAATAAGTCTAAAAAAATATATTCATAAAAGTATATAAAATGATGTTTCGAACTATTGTGTTATTAAAATAGAGACACCCGAAACCGAATTCTACAAGTTGTTAATGTAGTTATTTTCTAATATTTTCCTAGTTTCAGGAGCCCCACGTTGGGCGCCATTTAATTTGTAATGGTAACAATAATTGTTTATCTTGTTTTGTAATTAAATTTGTTTCCAAACTGACGTTGTCTTAAATAACCTCTGTACTAGTTTTCTTTCGTATCACCAAACTAACATATATGAATATGGACACAATTTGAATATTAAAAGAAAAATAAACAAAACAATATTTTTAAGGGATCACTTGGAACGGTACGCATGTTCTAGTTAACTAGCTAGTTCGGCAGTGAAGGGCAGGGATCTTGTTCCTGTGTGTGACCTTATATTATATTACAAACCAAAAATTTAACATGCGATTAGATTGCCCTATAAATATATATTTATTTAAAATACTTCCTCAATTATCATAGAATTAGAACCTGTGTGTATAGCCTAGATGTTATTGCTATGGGCCTCAATACCCTCCCATCCATGGTTTTTCATGGCCCAATAAAAGTGGTTATAGAAAAACCCCTAACACACCTTTACTTTACCAAAGACCTTAAAAGTTTTACATTAGAAGATAACTAATTCATATTTGAATAAATTCAGTTTTATTTTATAACGAATTCAAATCATTTAAATCTATTTAACAATATATATAAATGTTACACAACTAAATTATCATGTTTTTATAAGAAAATAATTTTTATAAAATAATAAGCAATAGAACATAAAGGGTTAATTAGTTCTTACAAAGAGAAAAAAATATATATATATAAATAAACCAAAAATAATAAATTAGAAACAAACAAAAATTATCAGAGACTTTGTTTTGATTTTTAACAAGATATTCTCTTTCATTAATGGGAGAGTAATAAAAAAAATTCGTGTAATGAACTCTCGAATAATTTCTTTGTTTATGATTATTATTATATAAAAAAAAATATGAATGAAAAAGATCAAAAGAGACTTACAAAAACAATTGTCCAACGCTGCATGAAGGCCTTCTGCATTTTGATGACATTTGCTGATTGATTTTGTTGTAATTGATTTGGTAAATTTAGTATAGGGTTAGCAGGTAATAGTATAATTTAAAGAAATTATAGTTAATGATCATTAAGTTAATTTAATGTTAGTTTAAGATAAACATAATTATTAGTTTCATAATAATGTTTATTATTGTAATATAAAATTCATAGCTTTGCTATTAATTACTTGTTAATATAATTTGTAAATAGGTTTAAGATTTATAGAATATTTTTGTAGTTTAAGAATAAGTTTTGATAATAAATATTTTAATTATTAAATTTTTTTATTTTTTTGTTTTTTTTTTTGTTTTATTGTGTTGTTTCGTACAAAACAAAAATAAATTTGTTAGGAAAATTTATATTGAAAATTGTTAGAAATATATGTATATAGTTTTATAAAATTTGTTCAATAGCTGTTATAGAATAAGTAAGGTATGACGATAGAATTTATAGAGTTAATAAGGTGTTAATTTAATTATAAGTTTAATTATTCTCTAAAGCTTAGGATAGTGAATTTAGGTGTATATGATTAGGTATATTTAGCAAGCAGATATGATATAGGTCTTGTTTTTAATATGATTATGAATTTTGATGTAAGTAGGATTAAGTTTTATGAAAATATTAGGGATAAGTATAATTAGTAAGTACAATTAACTAGTGAAAACTTGGTAGATTAGAATGGAATCACGATCTTAATTTGTGTGAGCTTGAAAATTTGTTCCTGTTATACAGATGATTACGAATTATTCGTTGTAGTATATATAAGCTGAAAACTGGTGCTTTCCTGGTGACGACTTCCGCTTAATGTAATGCACATTTACAGCGTACATGCGGTCGTACTTGACCAGTGGGAAATAAGGCACACAGAAGTTTTGGTGAAACAAAATTGGTGAAAACTTTTTATACGTTTTATGTTTTCCTAGTAAATTTTTAAAAACTTATTACTCCGAAATGAAATTATTAGGGATAAAAAAAATTACATTTTTCTTCTTTAAGATTCGATATAAGAATCTATATGGATATACCAGAGGAATAATTCCTCGGAGTAGTAGGTTTTCTTCTCGAATATGAGGATTTTATTTGGTAAAAACCACAAAATAAATATTCAAAATCTTATTACCACTTGAATTAACCAACTTTTAATATTTATATAAATTTAATTTAATTTCGCGAATATTTCACTACATACACATGGATTATGTAATCGAAATTAGAACCACGTTTTAATCTTTAATTAGTAAGAGATTTATTTTTTTTTCTATCACCTTCTTTATTACGTTGTTAAATTTGAAAAGACTGTAATTTTCCATGATCTGAAATATTACAGCTCAGCTTAAATTTTTATTTTCTTATTCCCTCATATTCCCTTTTACTCACTCAATTCAAAGCTGAGCTTAAAATTAAGCTTTAATTCGATATTCATGCTCTCCTTTTCATATTATCTGTATGCAAAACAGATGATCTATGAAAACATACATGGTAAATATCAGCGAGAATAAGTGAAAGAAAAAAAAGTACTTTTTGTGGTTAAACATCTTTACCAGTGATGGACTTTCCAAAGACAGGGAAGTTCCTTCATTACAAAAAAAAAAAAAAAATAGTAATAAAAAATTTTACTACAAACATAACATTCATTAATGATATTTTCATGAATGAATATGATATTGTTATAATATTATAACAAACATTCTCTTTAATATTTTCTTCTCTTAATCTCCTATGGAAATACAAAAATTTAATTAATAATTCGAATAGAGTGACAAAACAAAAGTATAATAAAAAAAACATATATGATTAAAATTAACCCTATAGCTACCTACAAAGAAAAATGTATCAACAGTAAAATAAAAATGATTGTAATTGAGAATTGAAATATTACAGATGATAAATATCAATCTGGCATGTGTCACGGAAAATATTTTGTTAATATAATAGTTCAATTCAGTTTAATCATATTAAACGTAAGAAAGACAAATATGTGCATTTATTATTACAGTATTAAATACTCCAATACATTTCCAATTAACCATACCTATCAAAATCAAACATTATATTTTTTATTATTTAAGTCAAAACAAAACAATTCTCATTATCATTAGCGGTGTTGCCAGTAGATTTAAATGGGAGAATGCTATATCGTTCAAAATATTATTCTAGATTGTTCTACAGCATCAAATAACAAATTGTTTGTAAAATTGAGTTCAAATGACAACTTAGCAATATTTCTTCAGACTTATTTTTAATGTTGGAAATTACAGTAAAAATAGTGCTAATATCCTAAAAATTACAATTGAAACCGTTATACTTACTATGGAATTCTTTAAAAATTTTAATTAATTTTAATCTTTTCATATGTTAAATCTACCACTGAAAGTTAGGAAATGACAACACTATACGTATTCAGATATATTGTATTATTCATTAAAAAGTATATATATAAAAAATATGATATCTTATTACCAGGCTAAACTCAAATACACACAAAAAAAAAAAAAAATAAATAAATAAAATACATGTTTAAAAAAGTGCGAAAAAATTGGATATTTTTTGTTTTTTAGAAAAAAAAAAAAAAAACAATTTAGATGTACGGAAAATTTATACAGGTTTGTAATCTAGACACTTTTGGTTTTATATATAAACTTGTATATTAATAATAAGAGGTCAAAGTCAAAATATATTTTTGTTGAAATGTTTTATTTATTACTAATGGGGTATATAATTGAAAAATACATAAAAAGTGTTCTAAATGGTCTCACGTTATTAAATATATAAATAAAATAAAAAATCGTGATATTATAAAGCTACTATGTAAATATATCACTTTTCCCTCAAAAATTTAGTTTTAAATGGGATATTTTCATATTATTCATAGACTATAACCCCTTAAACAAAACTCCTACGAACCTTATTAATATACTGTAAAAAATTTTAACATTTTCTTGATAAAAATTATGAAAAAAATAGCTGCTAGACATTTTTTCATTATTTATACAAAATTGATAAAAAAAAAAACAATTCATACTAACCAGTATTAACATAAGGAAAATTAAAAAAAGTTTGCTTAAAATGTAATTAAAATAAATTCATTGTAATATTAAATATACCAATACTATTCAAATTAACCATGACTATGTCTATCAAAATCAACTAATATTTTTTATTATTATTAAAGTTAAAAAAAAAATCATATGATATTTTCCTTCTTGTTAATATACATATGTATATACATACTAAAACCAAAAAGTTTTAATTAAAGTTGAAATTTTATTAATCGAATTATATATTAAAAATTCTATAAACAATTAAAATTTGATATGTAATAATTCACATAAACTACAACTCCAACAAAATTGTAAACAAAAATATCAAATTTCATTTGAAATTTTTCGCTGACACAGCATTCGATATTAATTACTATTTTCATATGCCAAATTATAAACGAATATTCATCTAATCATGTTGAATATAAAATAAAAAAACACAATTTTTTTATTTTTGATATAGCTTTTATTACTTTTTTTTTAATTTGCCAAAAAATTAATAACTATACATATTTTATTTTACTATTTTCCCAACTGAATAATGATTGAGAATTTGGAATGAAAAACTCTCTCACTTCGTCTTCTACTGCAGAATTATCACCGGCTGCTTCTTCCAATTCCAAAACATGTAGGCCATTTTCTAACTTTCTTCTTAATATAAATTGTTCATTGTAAACTCCTTCTATTATATTATCTTCCAAATTATTATATCGTTTGGGAAGATATAAAATTCCCTCCTCAAGCTCTGCAATTACCACATTTTCATATTTGTTCTTATGACGGAACATAGTTAAAACCTTATATGGCTTTGATGGAAGTAAATCCTTTATTACCAGATATGGATTTGTTTTTAATTTATTGAAAGCCGCAACAATATCGGCATTTGTAATATTATTCGAATTCATTTTTTGTTCCTCCTTTTAATAAGTTTAACAACTGATTAAAAAGTTTGCTTCAGAGATTTATATTTATATCTATTCCACTTTACTTGTTTATTAAAAATAATTAATTTTTTTTTACTCCAAAAAGTTTTTACATAAATTGAGTGTTTTTTTTATGTACTTTAGAACATTTATAATTCAAATTTACTCTATATTTTTATATTAAATGTATTTTATTGCATGAAATTGTAGTTCATTTAACAATTTTTATTATAATTTAATTCAAATATTGCAAGGCCGTTTGATGACTGCCGACCCTTGTACACAATTTTCCAATTTTGAACATTCATTTTAGTCAAGTATGGATCTTCCCTATTTAAAAATTTTGTAAATCTCTGCGGAAGATAAAACCATTTATTATTATCTAAATATGCTATGACTTTTGATACATGTTGCGTTTGTTTCCAATCGAAATTTAAAATTTTGTATGGTTGATATAGAGGAATGTCGTCAATTTTTATATATTCTGGCTTAATACACTGAGCCAATTTAATAATTTGTTCATACATCTAAAAACGAAACATTTAAAATAAATAAAAAATAAATAAATAATCAAAAGTGTTATCCAAAAGCTATAACTGACCATTTTGTTAAGTATACTTTGAAGTAACTTTTAGAGCAATGATTAAAAAATATATTCTGATATGTCTTTTTATAGAAATTAAAGAAATACTCTCTTCTCTTGAAAAAAAATCATAAAACAGATTCACTAGTTTTTACTCCAAAAAGTTTTTATAAAAATTGAGTGTTTTTCATATAATTCCAATTTACTCTCATTTTATTATTATTTTACTCTCATCATATTAACATAAATTTCACAATTCTGTTAACATAAATTTCATAATTGTCTTAACATGAATTTCACAATTCTCTTAACATAAATTTCATAATTGTCTTAACATAAATTTTACAATAATTTCCAAATATAACATTAGAACATAACCTTTCCCAACTAAATCAAACATATTTTTTCATCAAAGTCAAAAACCTTTTACAACAAAATAAAACATATTTTTCATCAAAGTCAAAAATCTTTTACAAGGTTATTTTATGCATATGAAAAAAAAAAACAAAAAAAAAAATTCTCAAGTTAAATTTTATATCCAAGTCATCACTTTTTAATTTCACCACAATTGAAAGCACAAAAATTACTCCCTACTATTTTATTTGAATGTACTTTAACATAATTACATACATATTATTTATTATACAATTTCCAATTTCATAAAATGCATTTGGCCGTGTTACAAAAATATTGTAGAATTTAATAAAAAGCACACTTGTCCCCACTTTATGTATCTGTCATCAAATGTAAAAAAATCATGCAATTTATGATATATTCTTAAAGAATAGAATTATCAATTTTTCCTACATATCTTATACATGTAAACGCCTTAAACTAGGCAATTAAATGTAATATGAATTAAAAAGTTTTATTGAAATCATTAAAAATTATGAGAATTATTAATTTTCCCCACATTTCTTATACATATAAACGCCTTAAACTAGGCAATGAAATGTAACATCAATTCAAACATTCAATTTTTGTACTTCTTTTTAAAATATTTGTAAAGATGTTGGTTTTCAACTTCATAAAAGTATAAAAATATTCCAGTAAACATTTGCTTTCAAAAAGTTAATTAAACAATTAATTCTTTCAAACCCCAATGTCTATAACACTTTCCTCTAATATAACATTAAGAATAAATTATGCGTGACCTTACCCAACAAAATCAAACACATTTTTCATTAAAGTCAAAAACCTTTTAAAAGGTTATTTTATGCATATGAAAAAAAAAAAAAAAACAAAAACAATTCTCAAGTTAAATTTTACACTTTACAAAATCAAAAATAACCATATGAATAAACCAAACATACTCAAACTCTATTTATCCAAGTCATCAGTTTTTAATTTCATCACAATTAAAAGTGTAAAAAAATTGTCTCCATATTAATTCGTTTGTATGTACTTTAACATAATTACATACATATTATTATACAAAAAACAAAAAATACAAAGATACACAAATAAATTCATTGGTTTCCAATTTCATAAAATGCATTTAGCCGTTTACACAAAAAATATTGTAGTATTTAATAAAAAAAATTCCCCTTTATATTTTTTCAGCTGCCCAAGTACGCGAACACACCTAATGTGATCTAGAACCGACCCAAACACATTTTTTTCCATTTCACCACAATTAAAAGTGCAAAAAAAATTGTCTCCATATTAATTCGTTTGTATGTACTTTAACATAATTACATACATATTATTATACAAAAATAATCAAAAAACCAAAAAAAAACACAAATAAATTCATTGGTTTCCAATTTCATAAAGTGCATTTGGCCGTTTACACAAACAAATATTGTTCTATTTAATAAAAAAATTCCTCTTTATACGTGAACACACCTAATGTGGTCGAGAACATACCTATATAAACACATTTTTTCCTCCATAGGGCAGAAAAAGCGCCAGAACCTACACAAATATACTACTCATGAAGATCGGTCCATAATTAACCATAGTATTGGTCCACAATCCAACAGGTCTAGAAAAAAAGACCCCTTCCCGAATTTTGATGCACACAATGGTGTAGATATTGTCGGGCTTGGCCGACTATATCTTTCTTTCTCGTTCTTAATGGGTTAATAGTTATTTCCAAAAATAATTATGTTTAATAAATATATAAATCATTTGTTTTAATATTATATATAAATAAATTTGTATCCATATAGTTTAAGCTAAGATTTTCCTGGTTTTTAACCAGTCCGATTGATTAAATTTTAGAATTCTATGTACTTTTTTTAAAACCATTCCATGCTGAATGCATTGTTGCAAATTTCCAGCGTTTAATTTTAAGCACACAAAATTTTTTTTTCAACTGGCGACTGCGCTGAAAACAGTTTATGTTTTCATTTTCGGTCACATGCTTACTTAACAAAATTTACTGTTCAAACACAAAACTGAAAAAAGCAGCAACCAGTTTTTATTTTGTTCAGCAGTCAAATGAAGTAAGCAGCGCACACACTCAGTTTTTTACTCAGCCAAGTTGATTTTACGTCTTAGTCGTGTGCGCTCAGCACAACGTAGAAACATTTTTCAGCAACGTAAGAACAACTGGATAGTAAGACTGTATAGTTCTGTACAGTTGATTTACAAAGTTGTTTGGTTTTTGTTTATACATTTAAGAAGGAAAATGAAGTTGTTTTTTTTTTTGTTTGTTTGTTTTTTAAATGAAATCAAATAGAAAACGGTACAATATGTAGATTTATTAATTTTAATTAAAAAAGCAAAAATTTTTTATATAATATATTTATTTACAATTTATTTAAAATTTTTGTAGAACTTTTATAAAAATATTAGATAATATTTAATATTAGTAGATGAAAAAATATTAACTAAATATTAAATGTTGTTTAAATTTAAGAAAAAATTAAAAACATTTTTGTTATATGCAATAAGAAGAAACTGTTGTTATTTTGTATAACTTTCTTTATTTTTATCTATTACACAACGTTGTTTGGTTTTTGTTTTTAAATTTTAGAAGGAAAATGAAGTTGATTATTTTAAATGAAAACAAATAGAAAACGGTCCAATAAAATAATATGAATTTTATTGAAGATATTACATACATATATCTTTATATTATTAATTTTAAATAAAAAAAGTTTTTCATTTAACAAATATAGAAATTTTGTAAAGATAAAAAAGACATTACATTTTTATATATTTATATTTATTTTATTATATTTTTTTATTCCGGCTTTGAAAAAAAAAAAATTGTTTATATATTTTTGGTGATAGTCATAAAAGCATAAAATAAGTAATTATTAATTAATGATAATTGTCAAGAATTACAGAATAGCACTGTAAGTAACATTTATATAATTTTTAAGATTTACGGAAGTATAATGGCTTACACGTAAGTTATAATAAATTATCAGTTTTATAAAATATAACCAACTGCTTGGAAATTATATATGTAACTCTCTTTTAGTTAAATTATGTCACTATTTACAAATTGGAGTTGAAGGGTTGTTGAGTAATGAAATATTTTTAATAATAACAAACGAATCAAAATTAAACAGATCATTTGCTAATAAATAAAAGTTGAATGTGGTTTTAAACGGCAAAATATAGTCAATTAAACAATTTATCAAAGAAATATTCTATTTATTTCAAAATTTAAATATTCTAAAACATTAACAAGTCAAATTATAATGCGCTAATTTTTATTTAAAAAGTCACAGCAAAAAAAAAAAAGCGATCAAGAGCTTCCAAAAAAGAACATTTTCATCTCTTCAAAAGTAGAACAAAGTATATATACACTTTGTTTAACTTTTGAACAACTTTTTCGTTACAACTACTTTGTTTCAACTTTTTTAAAATTTAATAATAATTACTTCCAAAAAAATTAAAATTAATGAATTTTTAGCGGGAAATGAATTTCTAAGAAAATGAATTTCTAAGAAAGTTTAAATTTTATAAATTTTGAATAATATTCATTATATTTTGATAGCTCTAAAACAGACTTTTTGTTATTAAATTTTATAAACATTGTTTTAAAGGAAGTACTTCAAAAGAAATGAACTAGAAATATAGAAGAAGAACATATTACCAATAACAATCATGGGTTAGAAAAAGAACTTCTGCAGCTCTTTTTCACCACTAAGTACTTCCTTCCAATGACAACACATGTTAAATTCATGACTTTTTCAGATCTTTATTAGTTCCTTTTTTGTTGGGGTGCTACATTCCATGTTATATCTTTCGGAATAGTAGGTCCATATGTTAGGAACAATTTTTAAATTTCATATAGTTATTTTTCACTCACACGGATCTACTCTAAAATTAAAATTTTTATTTTTTCTACTAAATATAATCCTTTATCAATTTAATAAAAGTTAAGATATTTTGAATTCTGTGATTAAGATTTATTTAATAATATATATTTTGAGACTTGAAATTCCCTAGATAATAAAAAAAACTTGGGCCATTATGTTCAGCATAATTTCTGTCTACCAGGGGGTTTATTGTGTAATTCAATTCGAAAGAAAACACTTTCAATGTATAAAGTATACAAATTCAAAAGATTTTCCTTTCGAATTTAGTTACAAAATAACCCCCCAGGTTTTGTAGTACTTTGTAATTTTTTGATTAATTTTGTTCAATATTTAAAAAAGCGACAATTTATTTACAAATATAAACAATTTTTGAGATAATTTACTCTTATTTGTATTAATGATCTAGTGATTATTATTTCGCAACTTCTAACTTACTAACAATATCGATGAAAAAATACAGAAAATTCGACATAAATTTTACATACTTGTATAATCAATGAGTCAAATATACAATTGTTAGAACTACTTTTTTCTACTTTTTTCCACTGAATAGTCATATGTATTGCAAATTTAAAATATATAATTTTTCTTCCAAATGTACACGTACGCCTCCATCTTCAACTAAGCCATAATTTTTACCGAAAGTGTCCAAATTTTTTTTTTTTTTATTATTTCGTTAAAACATACGATTCCGACCAGTATAGTATTGTATACATATAAATATTATTAGGACTTATATCAGGTTATAAAAATATATATATAATTAGTTTCTCAGTTATTGCATTTTAAAAATGACAAAAAGCTCTTTGAACCACCCTTTATTTAAAAAAATAAAAATATCGTATTACAATTAACGTTTTAATTCAATTGCTTTTATTGGGTCCAAAAGTTAAGCTTAACTACAAATTTCTTTAATAGATCAAAACAAAGAAAATTATACAAAATAACAAAATTTTCTTATTCAAAAGAACAAACATTTTCTTTAAATTTTTTTCTTTAATTTAAACAACATTTAATATTTAGTTAATATTTTTTTATCTACTAATATTAAATATTATCTAATATTTTTATAAAAATTCTACAAAAAATTTAAATAAATTGCAAATAAATATATTATACAAAAAATTTTTGTTTTTTTAATTAAAATTAATAAATCTACATATAAATATCTTTAATACAATTCATAGTATTTTATTGTACCGTTTTCTATTTGTTTTCATTTAAAAACTATACCACTTCATTTTCCTTCTTAAATGTAAAAACCATAACCAAACAACTTTGTATATTGACTGCGCAGAACTGTACAGTCTTACTATCCAGTTGTTCTTACGTTGCTGAAAAAGGTTTCTACGTTGTGCTGAGCGCACACGACTAAGACGTAAAATCAACTTGGCTGAGTAAAAAACTGAGTGTGTGCGCTGCTTACTTCATTTGACTGCTGAACAAAATAAAAGCTGGATGCTGCTTAAATCAGTTTTGTGTGTGAGCAGCAAAATGCGTTTAGTTAGTATGTGGTGGATAACTGAATCAAGTAAACTTGTTTCAGCAAGATGCTGTAAAAAAAGCAACTGTTTAGAAAATTACGACTGCTTTAAGCAGCCATTCGAAACACTGCAAATTTCTATAGTGTATTATATATTTTGTTTTATTATTTAAATCAGTTATTAATTTAGTCTGCTTCATGCATTCTATTTTTTTATTTTCTGCACAAAATGGGAAGTCGTTGTGATAGTCATGTAATGTAGACGGGTAATCTAAGTCTACTTCTAATATATATCCTGTGGGAGAATCATGTTTTACATCATCTAAATTGAAATCGTCAATGTTTTCAACCCATTCAAAGTTCTTGTATGGAAGATATTGAGACATAGCATGACCATATAAATTGTTTACATCTAAATAAATTAGATAATTCGATTCTTTAGAAGAATCATAATCGCTTACATATTTGTTATTGGCTATTGAATGACGTTTACAACATTGAACAATACCTCCCCACGTGTAACAAAATTATACATATTTATATCAGTTAATAATTCTAATTCTATCTCAGTTATTTTCAACATCGCATCCCATGATAGACCAGGTGTAATGTAGTATTGACACGGATCTAAATTATAAATATTTTTACAAACTTTTCGAAAGTTTTCAAAAATATCACAAAGTAAAAGAACATCAGTCTTCAAATATAAAAGTAAATAGTCTAATATAGATCTACAATTAAATGTGTTCCATACTTGTTCAGCATGTTTATAATCATCCACACTACACGATTCATTAGTCAATTTGTTAAAAAAGAGAGATTGAGGTGGTAATTGTGTTTCATTTAGACGATTTTCTGAATCTAGATAATCGTATGGAAATATACCTTTACGTTTCATTAAATTGAATTCGTTATCATTTTGATAAATTGATTTTACTGTTATTAAATCAGAATCGGACAAATAGCCAGCTAGTTTTTCTAAACTTGATGGCATGAATCTAAATGTATCTAAGAAACGAAGTTCAATAGTATCATTATCATTTATCAGAATTTTCTTAGATATTGATACATATAATTCCTTATTTAATGAAATAATATTTATATCGCCCTTTACAAACAAATGGCTATCATATGCCGAATTCTAAATTGCATTTATTATGGGCGGGCCCTCTATATTCACCCGTTAAATGACAATGATCAGCCACTCTATCTTTAAAAGATAAAAATTGTTTAAAAATGTGACAAATTATATCTTCGTTTTGTCTTTTCTTTTGAGATGGTGTTAAGAAATTCATTGGTTTAGTTTTACTTCAAAAATTATTATAAATATCTACCGTATCTTTAACTAATGTTTGAAAAAAATGTTTTGCTGAATCTTCACCACTATATATTCTAAATATATCTAAATGTGAGTCAAATGAGCACTTAACATAGTAACTATAAGCGATTGGAATATGTTTTTGTACCGACTTGATGTTAGTTGAATTCTGATTATTCGTCGACTCTAGAATACATTCGAAATCAGCAGAGACAACAAAAGGAATATCCATTTGTTTTTTTAAATTTTTAAATATTTAAATAATAGAATACTTACTATTATCTATGTCAGGCATCTTTGTTACAAGTTTGTTGCATTCACCTTTATGTTTATTGAGGGCTTCTTCATTGTGGAAATGTATTAAACATGCATTGCATACATGTATTTTTCATGTGTGTTTTGTTAATTGACTGTTAATCAATCTGAAATTAAAAAAAAAGTTTATTAGACCTCGTTAATTTGATAAAAAAAAAAAATATATATTAATTTACTCACCTTGATATGCTTTTGATCCAAACGTAATGGAATCATTCATCCTATTCCAATAATAACAAATTTATGTGATTTGCTTTTTCTTCTTGAGTAAAATAGTATGGACCCACAATATTATTATCTTCCAGACCAAAAACAATTATACTTTTTTTTGGATTATTTAATTCAAATTCCTTTATTTTGTTCACCGGTAACGGAAATTTTAAATTTTTAAAGTTTAAAACTATATCATTTTCCAATACAACAATATCCGCATTAATATCTTTGATTTTATATAATGAACATCTATTTGAATTGGTGGTGACTGGATATAACGCTGATATTATCGCCCATTTAAAACAGTATTCATCTTTATTTTGAACGTTAATACATGCTTCTTTTTTTTAATATCGTTGGTGGTAAAGAAATATATTGAAAACCTTTTATACACATATATTTGTTTATATTTAATTCCAGATGAGATATTTCAGTTAAAGTCCATCCACTATCTCGTTCTTGAAATTCACTCATTTTCTTTATTAGAATATTGTTATTATTCGTATGAAAATGTGCTAGATCTTCATTTGTAGCAGTAGAATCTATTACCATAATTTTAGTTTGATGTGATTTCATTTTGATAATACTTGTGTCATTCTCTTTCAATAGCATATAGTTACAAAATATTTCACAATTAAATTTAATACTTGTGTGTTTTTGTAAGACATCTTTTAAAAGTTCTATTACTTTTGTTGTCATTTTCAATCATATATGTGGTGATTCGATGTTTAAAAGCAGAATTAGTACACTCTACACCTTTATCCAATTGCTTATTACAATTTTTTGATGGATATTTGTACGCAAATGTTGAGGCCAACATTTTTTCAATATATAAGTTTTACACTCATTACAGTACATGGTATCTTCTCCCATTTTTCTACTATGATCTATTAAATGGAAATGTTTTAAAAGATCTTTGTGGTTTGAAAATTTCAAGTCGTACGTAGAACATTTCAAGGAAGAATTGTTATGACTTAACCTCACATGTCGTTTTAAGGATACATTATGATTGTATACTTTTTGACAATATTCACAAATAAATTTCGACATTTTATTTTTTTTTATTTTTAAATGAACGGTTGAGAGATGTGTTAACTTGTAATTTTGATATAATAATGAAATGCATTCTCTATCTATAAATATCAATTTTAAAATAAAGAGTGCTATTATGTAAGTTATCCCTTAAATGCATGGCGTGCCATATATGGTACATTGTCATCATCAAACAAAAGTGTTAAAAAAAAAAACAGTTTTAACGAGATATAGAGTAGTTAAAATGGAAATGTTTTAAAAGATCTTTGTGGTTTGAAAATTTCAAGTCGCACGTAAAACATTTTAAGGAAGAATTATGATGACTTAACCTCACATGTCGTTTTAAGGATACATTATGATTGTATCCTTTTTGACAACATTCACAAATAAATTTAGACATTTTATTTTTAAATGAATGGATGAAAGATGTGTTAACTTGTAATTTTGATATAATAATGAAATGCATTCTCTATTGATACAAGTATAAATATTAATTTTAAAATAAAGAATTCGATTATGTTAATTAACACATAAATATAAAAAACAACTGCAACAAAATTATAAAGAAATATCATTTAAAATATTATTTGCTGACACAGTACATTCGTTCAAACCGTTTTTAATGCATTTTTGGCTACTAACTTAAAACTATATACATGTATTTATGTATATTTCATTATTTTATTCCGATTTTTTTTTTTAATTTCACAAGCTTATGAAAATATTAAATATGAATAAAACAAAATACTTAATCTTAATTATATTAAAAACCTTATAACTTTGTATAAGATTATGTATATGAAAAAAAAAACAAAAACAATTCTCAAGTAAAACTTTCCACTTTACAAAAACAAAAATAACCATATAAATATAGATGAATAAACCAAAAATACTCAAACACTATTTATCCAAGTCATCAGTTTTTAATTTCATAACAATTAAAAGTACAAAAAAAAAATAATTCTTCGCATTAAATTGTTTGTATATACTTTAACATAATTTCATACATATTATTATACAAAATTTAAACAAAAAAAAAAAAAAAAAAAAAAAATTGACAAAAATTAATTCATAGGTTTCCAATTTCATAAAATGCATTTGTCCGTGTATACAAAAATATTATAGCATTTATTAACCCATTCAAATCCATTGTACCTGATTAAGTACAGCAGAACAATTGACTATTTTTATGGAGTCTAAATAGCCCCAGCGTTTTTTATTTCTTTATTAAAATAATTGAAAAATACTGTCCTATAATTACAACAAATTTGGCAGATATTTCGATAATGTATGTTCGAATGAGAATAACTTTTCACTATAGAGCAAAAAAAAATAAATAAAGCACGTCATTTGGTAATATTTTAATTTTTATTTTATTTGTAAAGTGTACTATACATGGATGTTTCTTAAATACATATAATTTGGCCCCGACCCTAATTACACATGTTCCTGCGAGAGCCTAATATACTTCTTCAATATTTTTAAATTTGTTTATGCTTATTTTATATGTAAACAATGGGAAAATACAAGTTTTGAAAAAAATATATCTGCGGGATATTGTCGCGTATTTAAATGGGTTAAAAAGCATACAATAATCAAACATACATACATATATTATTACAATATATGAAACACACACTTCCTTTCTTTACCTTAAGCTATCTTCTGATTGGTCAATACAAAAAAGTGGGCGGGAACTCCCTCGCTTTTGCTAGGTAGCAATTATGCCACGCCCATTGAGCATACTTTTGTATGGAAAAAGTGGTCCCGAACATACATAAACATACTACTTACACCATCATATATGTGCATCAAAATTCGGAGAGGGGTCATATGTTAGACCTGTGGCCAATTGTGGATCGATGCTTTTACTAAGCGTAAAATAAAATATACAAATTAAGAATATTACGCTAATACTAAAATTTAGATGAATTTATGCGCTTTAGCTTGATTCCTGAAAGTGGGTTTATATGGGAACTATTATAAATTATGGACAGAACGTCATAAAATTTAGCACTGTGATTTCTACTTAAACAAAACTTATTTGTGTCGAATATTAACTTGATACTGACATCTTTATGGGATTTATGCACGTTAAAGTGATTTTCGGAAGAGGGGTTTATATGGGAGCTATGGTCAATTATGTACCGATCTTGATGAAATTTGGTATTCATGATCGGTTTATTGACACTTATACAAAACTGTTTTTGCACCGAATTTCATTAAAATATTGTAATATTATGATCGTTAAACCTTTATGAAATAATGGACCGATCATAACCAATTTCAATAGGCTTCGTCCAAATTCGTGCCAAATTTCATCAAGATATCTTTAAAATTGCGACCTGTACTTTGTTCACAAGGTTTAAATGGATGGTCCAGATTAAAATAATGGATTTTAAAGTGAGCAAATGTTACCACCTTTTTGAAAAAAAATCACAAAAAATCACATTTCTTTCAAAATTTCTATTTCAAAATAATATATATAACTTTTTATCTAAACCACATACATATGATCCTTGCATAAAAATTATTTAGAATATTATACAGAATCCATAGAATATTTTAGAATAATTTAGGACTCAAATTGAACCCGCCAAGTTAAAAAAAAAAACTAAAAAAAAACATGTCCAAAAATGGGTCAAAATTTTACTTTTGTCCAAATATCTCTTAACCCTGGAAGGACTTCGATATTTTTACTCTTCTGAGGGCTTCGTTAGTCGAAACGACTAACACTAACTTTTATTAAAAATATTTCAAGACGTATCATTAAAATTAAAAATAAAACAATTGATTTTTGATTGATGAATTAATTTAAATAAAATAACAGAAAAAATACCTAAATACTTTCCGTTATTTTCAAAATATTAAGCAAAAACTGAAAAGACCTCAATATTTGTACTTTTCCAGAGATGGTGTTAAATAAGTAGCCTTTTTGTTAGTTGTGTAAAAAATTTGGAATAGGCAATATACGTTTTTTTAAATGTGTGCTTCCTATAATTATTCTAATCAAAAAAGAGTTTGAAAATAAATGTTTTTGCATACTCTGTGCATATTTAAAATTTGTGATACTTTTTTGCATTTTTTTACAGTATCCCTTAGTAGTTCAGTGTTTTTTTAGTCGCAGAAGCTGCAAATCTTATTTTTCTTTTTCTGCAATTTACACTATTGTTATAAAATACCTGGAAATTTTCATTTTTACGATGAGTCGATAAGACATTTGACGCTAAACTAGATCATTATGCAGTTTTTAAGGAAATTTTATAAAAAATGTTTTTTTAGTTGTTTTTAGCATATTTTTTAATAAACTTTTAATATAATTATTGTTTAGTTTGATGCAGAAAATGTATAGCAGCACCGATTAGTCTTGATTTAGTGAGATCAATTGCGTTCTTAGTTTTTATTATAGAACTCATAATGAAGTCAATCTGTGATCGTTTGTACTTTATAATATGGCTTTATTCAGTCTTCAGCATGCCTTTTCTATTTGATATAGGAAATAGTGCTTCCTCATCATAATTGTGTAATGTGAGAAAAAAATATACTTATGTGTTGTTAAAATTATTTCTGGAAGTCATATTGTATTTATTTTCCCCCAAAAAATATATTTCACACTATAGGAACAAATATTAAATACAATGCATTAGTTTATTTACTAAATTACTTTTTCGTTAAAAGTTCAAAAAGTCACACTAAGTGCTTCGTTAGTCGTTTCGACTAACAAGGTTGTTTAAAATACTAACTTCCAGACCGCTCACAGCAACAAACGTCTGGACACTTCAAGATCTTATTTACGGCAGGTGTTATACCAAAATTCTCAAAAAAAATATGCAACGAATAAAAAAATATCACACAAAATAGAAAAAAGTTTTTTCAATCAAATAATAAATTTTGGCGTTTTTTTTTATTTAATTTTCATATCAATTGGAATACACCTCAGGATTGTCCATGCGAAATTTCATTCAAATACATCCAGCAGTTCTAAAGTTACAGAATTATTTCCAAAAAAATCGTTTTGGGACCACTGTGTTTTGTATAAAAGAAACTCCATAACGTCTATTTTAAGAACACTACTACACCTAATGTAATAATACTTGGTAATGGAATGTCGCTTTTTTTTCTTTTTGCAGAAACGGGTTTCCCAAGATGAGAGCATACTACCAATTACAGAATTATTTTATTAACATCATATTACCAAAAGTAACACCTGATAACCAAATTAACAGAACTAATTACCTTTATCTTTACAGTAATTACACGCACATGGAAATTGCAAAGAAATATTTTGTAAAATTATGTTGTATGTATTGCTTTGTAGCTGGAACGACTTTTTTAAATTTTTAAATAGCAACTTTTTCGACTTTTTTTAAATTTGGAATAGTCGACTTATCGACTTTTTCCGATTATTTTCGATTTTATACCATATTTTCGAGTCTTTTCGCCAACTTTGACTATTTTTCAAGGTTGGAATGTACAGGTATTTTACTAAGCGTAAAATAAAATATACAAATTAAGAATATTACGCTAATACTAAAATTTAGATGAATTTATGAGCTTTAGCTTGATTCCCGAAAGAGGGTTTATATGGGAACTATTATAAATTATGGACCGAACATCATAAAATTTAGCACTGTGATTTCTACTTAAACAAAACTTATTTGTGTCGAATATTAACTTGATACTGACATCTTTATGGGATTTATGCACGTCAAAGTGATTTTCGGAAGAGGGGTTTATGTTGGAGCTATGTTCAATTATGGACCGATCTTGATGAAATTTGGTATTCAAAATTGGTATATCGACACTTATACAAAACTTTTTTTGCACCGAATTTCATTAAACTATTGTAATATTATGATCGTTAAACCTCTAAGAAATAATGGACCGATCATAACCAATTTCAATAGGCTTCGTCCAAATTCGTGCCAAATTTCATCAAGATATCTTTAAAATTGCGACCTGTACTTTGTTCACAAGGTTTACAAGGACAGTGAGCCAGCCAGACAACCAGACGGATGGACGGACGCACAGTGCACAATGTGCGATTCAAAAAATGACTGTTCCGATTTCCAAGAAATTTCACATGGTGATAGTAGAGGTGCAGGCGAGTTTAAGTTTTGAAATTGGACCATATAGACCCACAGGGGCGAGTCCACAGGGTCCCAAATTTGGACACCTTGGGTATACAATTATTTAAAAACGATGCTGGTTCCTTATATCTAAACCGATTTGAAAAATATAGGAGGTTCTGCTAGTCGAGATCTACAAAAAACATTGTCGTATGCAAATAAATAAATCTGGAATTTCCAAATGGCTGGTCCGATTTCAATGAAATTTCAGACAGTGTTAGCTGGCGAGTTTATGTTTTGAATTTTAACGTTATAGGCGTAACAGAGGCGGGCCCAGAGGGTCCTAAAGTTGGACACCTCGGGTGTTCCAAAAATTTAAAACGATCCATATTCGTTATATCTCAGCCGATTGAAAACATTTTTATATGAGTGTATTCTGCTAGTCGAGATCTGCAAAACATCGCCGTATGTATAGGTTATCTCTTTTAGTTTAAGAGATATTTGGCTTCAAAGATTAAAATTTTTATTTTTGGACCTATCTTGGTAAAGTTTTTCGAAATATTTTTTATTTTATTAACAACAATTTTTTTAATAAATCTTTACGGAATCAAAAGTTATATGCATTTGAATTTAGAAAATTCAAATGCATATAATTTTTAAGTTATAAAAGAATTTCTTAAGTAACATATATAGTATTTATACTTTTCTGAAAGATTACTTTATAAGGAATTGTGTGAAGGAAAAAAATAAAAAGTTAAATACTGCGTGAACCAGGGTCTCTCAAAATTTACCCATTTTTTATGATTTTCCAATTTTCGCCTCAATTTCTTAAATTACAAAACTGGAATTAAATAATAATTATATTTTTTACAAAGTTTAATATGTTTTTAATTTTTTTGACAATAGAAATTTTCTCCCCGATATCGGTTGGGAAGATATAGCAAAAAACTTAAAAAATTTCATTTTTAGAAATTTTTGAAAGTTCTGGGAATTGCGGGCTCTTTGTTAATAAATACAAAAAAAAAAACACCAAAATATCTACTCAGATGTATATATAATTTAAAAATATGCACAAGCAAAAATTTTATTCCAAAATTAAAAATGAATTTTTTGCAAAAATTCTTCTTTTCAAAAATATATAAAATCATTTATAATAAAAAAAATTCGTTGCAAATTTTTTGCGAAAATGTACCGAGAAAGTGTTAAATTGGTTTTTGTGCAAATTATTCAATTTTAAATTTGAAATAACATTTTTGTTAACTAATATTTTTAAATAAAATTTTACACTTTTATAGATTTTTTGATGCTTAATTTTTGCCTTTGGTAAATTTTTTGGATTTCTCAATAGAAATCCCGCAAATCCCAAAAAGCTTTCAAAAATTTCCAAAAATGGGATTTTTTAAGTTTTTTTCTATATCTTCCCAACCGATATCGTGGATCAAAAATTTCTATTACCAAAAAATTAAAAACACATCAACCTTGTAAAAATTATAATTATTTTTTAATTCCAGTTTTGCGATTTGGGAAATTAAGGCAAAAATTGGAAAATCATAAAAAAGTGAGAGACCCCGGGTCACGCAGTATTAAACTTTTTTATTTTTTTTTTTTTTTTTTCCTTCACACAATTCCTTTAAAGTAGTCTTTCAGAAAAGTATAAATAATATATATATAACTTAAGAAATTTTTTTATAACTCAAAAAGAAAAAAAAAAAAAAAAAAAACGGCAAAAAATCTACTTTTTTCAAAATTCAAATGCATATAAATTTCGGTTCCGTAAAGACTTATTCCAAAACAAATTTTTACACAATTTTGTTATTTTTTGTTAATAAAATAAAAAATATTTCAGAGAAATCGACCCGCAATAGCGAAAATTTTTTACCAAGATAGGTCCAAAAATACAAAGTTTCATCTTTGAAGCCCAATGTCTCTTAAACTAAAAGAGATAACCTACACATACGACAATGTTTTTTGTAGAACTCGACTAGCAGAATCCACTCATATAAAAATCTTTTAAGTCGGCTGAGATATAGCGAATGTGGATCGTTTTAAATTTTTTGAACACCCCCCCCCCGTTACGCTTATAACGACTAAGCTCAAAACTTAAACTCGCCTACACCTCTAGTAACAATGCTGAAAACAATTTGGAAATTTCAGATTTATATCCATTTTATTTTTTGAATGGGACACTGTGTATCAGTTGGAAAGATATAGCAAAAAAAGTAAAAAATCCCATTTTTGGAAATTTTATAAAGTGGGAATTACGGGATTTTCGTAGACAAATATAAAAAAATGAATAGCGCTTTGAATTAAGCATCAAAAAAATTCACTTAGGTGTGAAATATCAATCAAAACTATTAACTAACAAGAATTTTATTGCATAATTAAAAATGAAAAATATGCAAAAAGTCACAAATCCATCCTTTCTAAATGTTTTTTGCAAAAAGTCTTCAACAAATTTTCGTATAGTAAAAAGTTTTTAACATATTTGAAAAGAAGACAAAAAAATAATTATTTTTTAATTCCAGCTTTGCGATTTGAGAAATTAAGACAAAAATTGGAAAATCATAAAAAAGTAAGTCAAATTTGAGAGACCCTGGGTCACGCAGTATTAAACTTTTTAATTTTTCTTTTCCTTCACACAATTCCTTACAAAGTAATCTTTCAGAAAAGTATAAAAACTATATATGTTACTTAAGAAATTTTTTTATAACTACCATCACAAAGATGGAGGGTATATTGATTTTGTCATTCCGTGTGTAACATGTCGAAGGAATCATTTAAGACCCCACAAAGTATATATTTTCTGGGTCCTGGTTAAATTCTGAGTCGATCTAGCTATGTCCGTCCGTCTGTTGAAAGTAGAATAGGGCTCGAACGGGACAACGCAGGGAGACGAAATTTGGCACAAATATTTTCTTATGTAAGGTTTGTTTGGGATTGGCAAAATCTGTTAAAAAACAAAAAAGTTATGGGCTAAAAACTAGAAACACACGGTGTCTGCTGATATCTCTTAAACTAAAGCATGTACGACAACGACCAATGTAAACTCGGAAACAACAAGCGCGAATGTTATGTTACCCACAATCAACTTTTTCAAAGTTTTCGTTATATGAGAGGTGAGCAGTGAAGTGGGCGGACCACGCCCATTTTTTGTTTCCGAGTTTACATTGGTCCTTAAACTATTTGTACAAAATTTCTCTGATTTTCACCTTATATGTTAGGTGGGCGGACCACGCCCATTTTTGGTTTCCAAGTTAATATCGACTCCCGAACTATACGTACAAAATTTCGTTGTCGTACATGCTTTTGTTTAAGAGATATCTGCAGAAAAGTATGAAATGAAGCTACAACGGACACCATGTGTTTCCAGTATTTTGCCCATAACTTTTTTGTTTATTAACCGATCTTGCCCATTTTCAGTACCAAACATACCTTATATAAGATAAATGTTTGAGCCGTTCGAGCACTATCCTGCTTCCAACAGACAGACAGATGGACATAGCTAGATCGACTCAGAATCGAACCAGGACCCAGAAAATATATACTTTATGGGTTCTTAAATGATTCCTTCCACATGTTACATACGAAAAGACAACCATCTTTTTGATGGTGGGTATAAAAAATTGGCGTGGTCCGCCCACTTTACCGTCCACCTCTCATATAACGTAAAATTTGAAAAATTTGATCGTGTTTACAACTCAAAAAGAACGTAACTAGCTTTTTTCGCAAAAAAAAACGGCGAAAAATCTACCTTTTTAATAATTCAAATGCATATAATTTTTGATTCCGTAGAGATTTATTCAAAAATTTTTTACACAATTTTGTTATTTATTGCTAATAAAATAAAAATATTTCAAAAAAAATCGAGTGAAATTTGGACCCGCTATAGCGAAAAAACTTTACCAATATAGGTCCAAAAATACAAATTTTAATCTTTGAAGCCCCATGTCTCTTAAACTAAAAGAGATAACCTACACATAGCACAATGTTTTTTGTAGATCAAGACTAGCAGAATCCGCTCATATAAAAATCTTTTAATTCGGTTGAGATATAACGAATGTGGATCGTTTTAAATTTTTTGAACCCCGTAACGCCTATAACGTCCAAATCCAAAACTTTAACTAGGCTGTCTGAAATTTCATTGAAATCGGACCAGCCGTTTGGAAATTTCAGATTTATTTCCATTTTATTTTTTGAATGGTACACTGCACAGTATGCGATTCAAAAAATGAAATGGAAATAATTTGGTAAATTCGGAACGGCTGTTCCATCCGATTTCCATGAAATTTCACATGGTGATAGTAGAGGTGCAGGCGAGTTTAAGTTTTGAACATGGATCATATAGACCTACAGGGGGCGAGTCCACAGGGTCCCAAAGTTGGACACCTCGGGTATAAAATTTATTAGAAACGATCCTGATTCCTTATATCTGAACCGATTTTATATCGGAGGATTTTGCTAGTCGAGATTTTCAAGAAACATCATCGTATGCATATATTATCTCTTTTAGTTTAAGAGATATTAAGCTTCAAAAATTTAAATTTTTTACTTTTTAACCTGTCTTGGTGAAGTTTTTTCGCTACAGCGGGTCCAATTTTAACCCCATTTTCTTTAAATTTTTCTTATTTCATTAAAAACAAATATGGAAGTTGGAAAGATATAGTAAAAAATTTAAAAAATCCCATTTTTGGAGGATTTTTTGAAGTTTTTTGGGAATTACGGGATTTTCGTAGATAAATCTAAAAAAGAGAAAAGCGCATGAAATTAAGCATTAAAAAATCTACCTAGATGTAAAATTTTGCTTAATTAAAAATTAAAAATATGCAAAAAATCACAAATCCATCCTTTCTCAGTGTTTTTTTGCAAAAAGTCTTCAACAAATTTTTTTATTGTGAAATATATTATATATATGTGAAAAGTAGACAAAATTTCCTAAACATTGATTTACAACAATTGTATATTGGTATTTTTGCGTTTACAATTGAAGGATTATAAATTTATGATTTCAAGTAATTTGACCAATTTTGACTCATTTTTATATTGATAAATGATAATGCCGCTCATTATAATGTCGTAACAAGAAATATTTTAATAAAGCTCAATGTTTTCATTTTTTCAACATAGTGCTAAATTCATATCCTTCTGTTAGATACTTCAGACAGGAAATTTTGTCTTCTTTTCAAATATATATAAAAATTTTTACAATACGAAAATTTTGCTATATCTTTCCAACCGATATTGGGGAGCAAAAATGTATATTGCGAAACAATTAAAAACGAATTAAACTATATAAAAAGTACAACATTTTGCGATCTGAAAAATTAAGTCGAAAATTCGAAATTTGTTGGAAAAATATGTCAAATTTGGGAAACCCTGGTTCTCGCAAAAATCAATTTTAAAAAATTTTTTTCCTTAAGGTATTTTGTGTTTAGGTATCTTTTAGAAAAATATAAATATTATATATGTTACTTATTTTTATATAACCTTTTTCGCAAAAAAAATGGGAAAAAATCGATTTTTTTCAAAGTTCAACTTTAAATGCCTGTAACTTTTGACTCCGCAAATATTTTTTTCAAAATTCTTTCCTTGTGCAATTTTTTTATTTGTTCTTAATAAATAAGAATCAAGTGAAAGTTGGACCCGCTGTAGCGAATAAACTACACCAAGACAGGCTAAAAAGTAAAAATTTTAATCTTTGAAGCTTAATACCTCTTAAACTAAAATATATAATAATAATATATGCATACGAGGATGTTTTCTGTAAACCTCGAGTAGTAGAATCCTCCTCCTCGCCCCCTGTGGGTCTATATGGTCCATGTTCAAAACTTAAACTCGCCTGCACCTCTACTATCACCGTGTGAAATTTCATGGAAGAGCCGTTCCGAAGTTCCATAATTATTTCCATTTAATTTTCTGAATCACACACTATGCACTGATTATCGGTTGGAAAGATATAGCAAAAAAAAGTAAAAAATCCCATTTTTGGATATTTTATAAAGTGGGAATTAAGAGATTTTCGTAGACAAATAAAAAAAAAAAAAAAAAAAAACAAATAGCGCTTTGAAATAAGCATTAAAAAATCTACTTAGGTGTAAAATATCATTCAAAACTATTAACTAAAAAGAATTTTATTGCATAATTAAAAATGAAAAATATGCAAAAAATCACAAATCCATCCTTTCTTAGTGTTTTTTCCAAAAAGTCTTAAACAAATTTTCGTAAAAATTGTTATATATATATTTGAAAAGAGGACAAAATTTCCTTAACAATGATATATAATATGTATTTTTTATCTGTCTGAAGGATCTAATAAATACAATAAATATGATAAAATTAAAACTTTGCACAGTGGGGTCAAACGCAAATTTTTTTGGTAATAAATCTGTCTATCCAAAACTACTGCTCGGATTAAATTGAAATGTACGGAAGAGTTGCAGAGGAGAACATAAGCTTTCAGAAAAATCATCTTGTAGTCACTCTGTAATAACACAAGATAAGCTACAGGGTGACAAATTTGACTACCTCGAGTATGTAAAAGTTTTAAAAAATCGTAACTTCTACAAATGAAGTCCGATTTTAAAGATTTTTCTGTAAAGTGCTTGGCAAGATAAAGAAAAAATAAGCTTACTCACCTGAGTTATCTTTTACAGTTAAAAATATATTTACTTTTGAATTCTTGATTTTTCGCCTCAACTTTCTTTTCGGGAATAAGTCCTGAGGTATATGAGATAAAAATTTTCTAAAAATATTTTTTTATTTGCTATATTTTTCGAAATAATATGCTGAAAGAATTTCAATTCGTCTAGACGTGAAAAATATTTAAAGTCAGCGCTCTGAAATTAGTATGAAAAACTGTTATTTTTTACAAAAAATATAATACAATTCTTTCACTTTTTTCTCAAAGTTACGTTAACGAAAAAATTCTTTCTTTATACATTTCAAAAGATAAAGCTTCAAAAATGTTTAATAACGAAATTTTGAATTAATTTGTGTTTGCACACTACATCAGGCATTGGTTGAAAATGGTGAATTTTGGAAAAAGTTTCAATTTTTATCGATTTATAAAAAAATGTCACGCAAGCTTTCTATACCCACCATTTTGTCATTCCGTGTGTAACATGTCGAAGAAATCATCTAAGACCCAACAAAGTATATATTTTCTGGGTCCTGGTTAGATTCTGAGTTGATCTAGCTATGTCCGTCCGTCTGTCCGTCTTTCTGTCTGTTGAAAGCAGGATAGAGCTCGAACGGGCAACGTAGGGAGACGAAATTTGGCACAAATATTTATCTTATATAATGTTTGTTTGGTATTGGCATAATCGGTTAATAAACAAAAAAGTTATGGGCTAAAAACTAGAAACACAGGGTGTCCGTTTCATACTTTTCTGCTGATATTTCAACAATAATCGATATAAACTCGGAAACAAGAAATGGGCGTGGTCCGCCCACCTCCCATATAAGGTGAAAATCAACGAAATTGTGTTCAAATAGTTCAAGGACCAATGTAAACTCGGAATAAAAAATGAGCGTGGACCGCCCACTTTACCGCCCTCTTCCATATGACGTAAAATTTTAAAAAGTTGATGGTGGGTATATAGATTCGGCCGGGCCGAATATATTCGCGCTTGTTTAAATTTATTGACGATATTTTATCAAGAAATAGATTTGAAATGATTCGACACTAATCTGCTTCCCGCCCGGCCAAAAGCGAATACAGGAGAGCAGATTTCATGAAAAAAGTAAATTTTTAAACGATTTTTTTAATTGCATAAAAAAGCATATTAGCATAACATTTTCGCCATTATTTCTTATGTAAATGTATAGAATATATATCGATCTTTCCTTGCAAAAATCATTAAAAAATTTTTAAAACCCGATTTTTGAAAATTTTTCAAAAATAAAAAATATTTAATAAATATAAACGATTATTACGAATATTATCTCGCTCAACAACCAGAACGCACCAAAAAAGTTGTGTGTTACGTATACGCACATATGAAATATTGTAAAACAATGAATTTGGTAAGAGTTGACCTAAGTTGTCAGTTTTGAGATCATGATATGATGCTTTTAAAACTATCTATATATACATATTATATATCAATGAATTTAAACAAGTTTGCAATCGTAAATTGCTTTGTTGTCTCTGTTTGGCGGTACCAAATCAAAAATTGCCAAAAATTTATTTGTAAAGTTTTTTAAATGATTTTTACAGGAGTGCAAGATCGATATATAATTTATATACTATATAAGAAATAATGGCGAAAATATAATGCTAATATGCTTTTTTATGTAATTAAAAAAGTCGTTTAAAAAAATTACTTTTTTCATGAAATCTGCTCTCCTGCATTCGTTTTTGGCCGGGCGGCAAGCAAATTAGTGTCAAATTATTCTAAATCTATTTCTTGATAAAATAGCTTGCGTGATTTTTTTTTTATTATTCGATAAAAATTGAACCTTTTTCCAAAATTCACAATTTTCGACCAATGCCTGATGTAGTGTGCAAACATAAATTAGTTCAAAATTTCGTTGTTAAACATTTCTGAAGCTTTATCTTTTCAAATGTAAAGAATAAAGAAGGAATATATAAAGTTACTTTTTGACAAAAAATTGCAATTTTTGAGACCTGTTTTGAAATTTTTACTGAAAATTTTTTTCTTGCTTGTGTTAACAAAAATTTTTTTTATTAGCATAATTTAGAAAATTATAGAGAATTTCAACATATTTAAAAAAAAAAAATTTAAAAATTTTATTTTTAAAGTTATAAGGCAATATCGCAAAAAGGTCAGGGCCAAAAATGAGAAATTTATTTTTTGAAGTTAAATATATTTTGAACCATACGAGATAATTTTGCACAATAAGCATGATTTTTCCTTGTCTTGCTTAGGAGAATTCAAAAAATATTTCAAATCGGTTTATATCTGTAAAAGTTATAATCCCCGGTATGTTTTTCACCCTCGAGGTGATCATTTCTGGTCCACTGGAGTGGCGTCCGTGCTGCAGCTAAATACCATATCCAACAATATTCTGAAAGCCTAACTCCTCCTCTATCGACGTTCCAAGTAAATCGGTTCAGTAGTTTCAAAGATCCAGATTTATTACCATTTATTTTGCTTTTGGCCCCACTGTGGATTGTTTAAAAACTCCATTATCAAACTTTAAAAAAGTTTGTTAAACAAATTTCAAAAAACTTTGCAGTTTTATATAGAACACTATATATATGGGTATTTTTGGAAAATTGCCTCGTGTGACTAAATTTACCGGTAGGCTGTCATAATTTTTTGCAAAACATTTAAGAACATATCTAACTATCTAATTTATTTCGCAGAAATACCGAAATCAACAATCAATTTTTTTCTACAGAATCAAAAATTTTAACTTTTCATCCAAAATTTACCATTTTTGATCACTGCTGGATGTAGGGTGAACATTCAGAACTTTTCAAAATTACACTTGCCAAATTTATCCAAATTAGAATAACAAATATATGAAAATAAAAGCTTATTAGTTCTTGTCATTCTTTTCGAAATTACTAGTAAACATATGAAATAAATACTGAAATATTGTCTTTTATTTAAAAGGAATCACAATATTAAAAAAATATATATTTTGGGAAATTGTATTTTAAATGGACTGAAACTAAAAAGTTCCAAAGATATTCAATTTATAAATACAATTGTTATATAAAAGAACATATATAAAATTATATTTGAGAATATTGGCCGCGACCTTTTGCGATCTTTAAAAATATTAGAACAAAATGTACGGTATCTCATATTAGCAATTTTTTAAGAATTATTTCAACATTTTAAGGTAATGCACAGTGGGGTCAAACGCAAATTTTTTTATAAATTTTTTTATATAAATTTTTTAATAAAGCTGTATCTCCTAAACTACTGGTTGGATTTAATTGAAATGTATGGAAGAGTTTCTAGAGGAGGACCAAAGCTCATCTTGTAGTCTTCCTGTGATAACACAAGAAAAGTTGAATACCTTGAGTATGTAAAAGTTTAAAAAAAACCGTAAGTTCTACAAACCTACGACCAGTAGTTTAAGATACCACGCCTACTTCTAAAAAATCTTTTATTTCAATAAAACTTACAAAAATATGTCCGAAATTCGTACAAATAAAATATTTTTTTCAGTATTGGTGTGGCACTGCACAGTGGGGCCAAAAGCAAAATACAGTGATAGAATCGTCATCGTCGGTAACTTCTGGAATTTCCACATGATCTACCTCTGTGCAGTTTTCTTCAGGATTGTTGTTCCAGTCTTCAATAGTGGAAAGGGTCGCTTCAATCTACAATAATAAAATGAATTTGGTTAATTTAAATTTTTAAAAAATACGGAAACCTATAATAACACGAATCTGAGGATTTAGCGCCTGAAGAAGTCTAATAGCAGTTTCTTCTAGCTGCCTTATTTCTGGCGGAGAAATTCTCTCTCTTAGGACACTTAAAGGAATATTTTCATCGGGGTCATCTTGGTCTGAAACTAAATTTAAAATGTTTTTTCAGCCTTTGTTTAAAATTTCTTGTGAAATTCGACTCCATGCTGAGTTTAAAAGATTAATTTCATCTTTTAAAGATAACACCTTAATAGTATCTAACAGATCTATTTGTTTGTTACAAGAATATGTCTGGAACTTTGAAACCACTGAACCGATTAAATGGAACATCGATATAGGAGGAGTTAGGCTTTCAGGAAGTGTTAGGCTTTCAGAATATTGTTGGATAGAGGGTGTAGCTGCAGCACAGTCGCCGCTACAGTGGGCCAAAGTTGACCACCTTGAGGGTGAAAAACATATCGGGGCTTATAACTTTTAAAATATAAATCGATTTTAAATACTTTTACATTTTTTAATTCTCCTAAGCAACATTTTAAAATTTTTAGCACACTTTTCTTAAAACAAAGCGAACAAATGCAAATTATGTTTATATGGACATATTTCAATAATTTGAGACTGAATATTTTCTAAATGATTATAGGTATCAACATAATTTTTGCACATGATATAAAATATTAAATGGAGAATTGATAAATGTGAAAATCAGAAAAATATATATAATTTTACTATATATTTTTAAAGGTCGAAGTTTTTATTATTAAAATTTGGGTATTTTGGGATAATTGTTGGCTGTCATAATTTTTTGCAAAACCTTTAAGAACACATTGAGCTATATTGTTTAATTCACAGAAGTACCAAAATCAACCATAATTTTTTTTACAAACTCAAAAATTTCAACTTCTCATCCAAAATTGATAATCTTTTATCACTTATTTTCTGAACTTTTCAAAATTACACTTACACGTTTTTTTGGGGTCTGTCTTTCAGAAAATGCCAAAAAATATTAAACTTTTTAACTAAATTTTTTAAAAAAGTTAAATATATAAAGTTATTTTTTTGGCAAAAAATTGCAATTTTTGAAACCTGTTTTGAAATTTTGACTTTGAAAATGTTTTTCTTGTTATCGAATTGAGATAATAAAAAAATTTTTTATTAGCATAATTTAGAAAATTGTGGAGAATTTTAACACATTTTTAAAAAAATTTTAGAAATTTTATTTTAAAAGTTATAAGGCAAAATCGCAAAAAAGTCAAAGCCAAAAATGAGAAATTTATTTTTTGATGTCAAATATTATTTAAACCATAAGATATAATTTAACACGGTATCTATGCTGTTTCTTTGAATTGCTTAGGTGAATTCAAAAATGTACATTTATTTAAAATCGATTTATATTTACAAAAGTTATAAGCTCCGCTATGTTTTCCACCATCGAGGTGGTCAACTTTGGCGTACTGTAGCGCCGTGTGTGCTCCAGCTACACACTCCAGCCAACAATATCCTGATAGCATAATTCCTCATCTATCGATGTTCCAAGTTTCATCAAAATTGGTTCAATTATTTAAAACATAAGAGATAATTTAACACGGTACGCATGCTGTTTCTTTGAATTGCTTAGGTGAATTCAAATATGAACATTTATTTAAAATCGGTTTATGTTTACAAAATTTATAAGCCCCGCTATGTTTTCCACCCTCGAGGTGGTCAATTTTGGCTTACTGTAGCGCCGTGTGTGCTCCAGCTACACACTCCAGCCAACAATATTGTGAAAGCATAACTCCTCATCTATCGATGTTCCAAGTTTCATCTAAATTGGTTCAGTGGTTTCAGAGATCTAGACTTATTATTATTTATTGTGCATCTGGCCCCACTGTGGTAGTAGAAGTGCAGACGAGTTTAAGTATTGAGCTTGAATCATATGGACCTTCTGGGGGCGGGTCCACAAGTCTCCAAAATTCTGTAAAGAAAAAAAATTTTAAAATCTTCACGGAATCAAAAGTTATATGCATTTAAATTTTAGTTTAGAAAAAAGTATTTTTTTTTTTCAAAAAAGTAGTTGCATTCATTTTTAGTTATAAAAAATTTTCTTAACTAACATATAAAGTATTTATATTTTTCTGAAAGATATCTTTATTGAAAATTGTTCCCAAATACGACCTATTTTTTCATGATTTTCCGATTTTCGTCTCATTTTCTCAAATCGCAAAACTGGAATTAAAAAAGTTATATTTCTTACTCAAACTAATGTGTTTTTTTAAGTTTTTGGTAATGAAATTTTTTGCTCCCCGATATCGGTTCGAGATATATATTGTAAAAAAAGTAAAAAATCCCATTATTGGAAATTTTTAAAATGTTTCTAGGAACTGCGGGCTTATCGTAAACAAATGCAAAAAAGTATATAATTATTTTATTATTAATATTTACTCAGGTGTAAAATTTCATTCAACAAAAATTTTATTCCAAAATTAAATCTGAATAATATACACAAAATCAAAAATCAATCCTTTCTCAGTGTATTAAATATAACACTATGCGACGGTATTTTGGGGGCCGAATCATTCCATCTGCAATGGATAGCTCTTGACATGTGTAATAAACCCTCCAAAGGATTCTTCGCTGGTAGGCAAAATTTTCCTCTTATGGCCTGATTTATATTATTTTATATATATTTTTTTATATATATTTTATATATATATATATATATGTATATATATATATATATATATATATATATATATATATATATATATATATATATATATATATATATATATATATATATATATATATATATATATATATATATATATATATATATATATATATATATATATATATAAAATAATATTTATCAGTGGACGTTCGCTAGTACGAATTATTACTGGAACATAAAAATGCGTTGATCAATAATACGAATTATATTTATATTTAGATTTTATTAATATATATATCGACCATTCCAGGAAAGAACGCCCGAAAAAGTATATTTTTTTACTTAATGGCTTTCAATTTCGATAAAAATTTGTATACATAAACTCCATTAAGCCTTTTATCAATTTCAGTTTTCACTTTTGTGAAATTTCAAAAACTCGCGATTTAATTTCGCTTTTTAATTTTCTCAAAAACCAAACAAAATTCAAAAGTATGTAACTTTGATTAGCAATATCTCTGGGAAGACTTTGGGAATTTTAATGATTTAAACGGCCTTAAAATTTCGCATATGCCGGCTTTACGACGAACATTTTAAAAATAAAAAAGATTTTTTAAAAATGCATTTTAATGCAATTGCATTTCTCAAATGCATTTTTCTTTAAATATGCTAACAACATTTTTAATTTTTTAACATAAATGAAAAGTTTGGATTCTTTACATTAAGGTAAAAGTGTCAAATTTTTGGGACGCGAAAATCTTATATGCATAATCCAATTTTTATAAAAACATGTTTAAAATTTTTAATATAAAAATAAAATTTTTTCTTGTTTTTGGAATTTTCTGTAAAATTTGTATAAAAGTTAACAAAATATAAAACGTATGCAATTTTAAATATTCATATCTCTTGAAGTTATTACTGGATTTCTGTAATTTAAAAAGTATTTAAAAGGCCATTGTATATCTTTTGTGCAATTTAGTCAGCATTACGAAAACCACCTCTTCGATCCATAATATTTTAAAAATATAAATGCAGTTTTTAGATGCATTTTTGTTAGTTGCGAATTTGTTAAATTTTAATTTTTCAAAAGTGTATTTAAAAATGCTTTGTTTATTATAACTTAAAACAATAATTAGTCTGATACATAAAGTTTTACTATTTTTAAAGATTTTTTAAAAAATAACACAATACATTTATTTTTAACAAAAAACGTAAAGATACTCATAATACCAGAAAAATGTAATTTTTATATGAAAAAATTTAAACTAGTTGAAGAAAAGGGGAAATTATGCACAGTAAATGTGTGCGTCCCAAAAATTTGAGATTTTTATTTTAATGTAAAGATTCCATGCTTTCGAAATACGTAAAAAAATTCAAAACATTTAATAGCATATTTAAAGAAAAATGCATTTAAAAAATGCAATTGCATAAAAATGCATTTTTAAAAAGTATTTTTTATTTGTAAAATACTCATGTTTAAGATGATATAGTTACAATTCAAAAGCCGTTTAAATAATAAATTTCCGTAAAGCGTTCCCAGAATTATTTGTATTTAAAGTTGTACACTTTAGAGATTTTTTAGATTTTTTCGAAAGTGAAAAAGCTAAATAAAATCGCGAATTTTCTAAATTTAGCGAATCTGAAAACGGAAATATTTATAGACACCAATAGACCTTATACGTATAAAATTTTATAAAAATCGGAGGACTCTTGGTATATTTTTGGGCGTTCTTTCATGGAATGGACGATATATATATATTAATAAAATCTAAATATTTCATGTGAATTATTGGAATTGGAACATAAAAATGCGTTGTTCAATAATACGAATTTTTCGCTACTATGAAAGGGCCTGACAATATATAAGTCGTACTAGCGAACGTCCACTGATTTATATTATTTTATATATATATATATATATATATATATATATATATATATATATATATATATATATATATATATATATATATATATATATATATATATATATATATATATATATATATATATATATATATATATATATTCATATATATTCGTTAATACCTGATAACTTTAAAGCGAAAAGTGACAAAGTAAATATTTTTGCGTTATATTTCTAAGCAAATAGTATATTTTTTTAATGTTAAATCGATGTATAAAATACATTTTTTTATAAATCAACCCGATTTGCCTCTGCGCAAAATGGCGCTCAAAATTTGCGTTTTTAGCCGCAGATATGCAGGGGAAGGAGTTGGAAAATTAAAAAAAAAAAATTACGCCATCATTTTTACTGCTGCTAAAACCTTCTAAAAAGGTATGATATCCCAAAATCAAAATTTTTCAAATTTACCCTAATATATATATATATATATATATATATATATATATATATATATATATATATATATATATATATATATATATATATATATATTTTATAAAAAACTACATAACGAAACAAGATATAATTAATTTGTATTATTTTGAATTAATTTTTTGTACTTAAACAGGCATGAAAGAACATACTAATGTATGTACATATACATATAAAAAAAAAAAAACAATTTACTTATTTAAAAGATCCGTCATTAAACATTGACGTTTATTACTTTTTAAACTGATTTCTACAGCCTTTTCAATGAAGACTTCTCAATAATAGTATTTTCGAGGTTTCAATGTTGTTCTCAACAGCCCATTTAATACATGTGTCAAAGTAGTTTATTGCATCCGCATGTTTTACTTTTGTAGAGTTATTGTCAGGAACTAATAAAATATTATCCTCATCGACATCATCATCCAATTCAATTTCTTCACTTGGATCATCATGATTCCATTCAAATAAATCAAGAAAATCAAATTGTGAATTTGGAAAATTTGCATGTAGTAAATTGTGTATTTTGGAAATTGCTCTTATTCCTCACTGTCACGCAGTACTGATAGTGGAATATCATCCTCGTCCTCAAAATTGTCATCGCCCAAAATTTTCTTCCAACATTTCTTTATGGAATCACTGGATACTTTTTCCCAGGCTAAAGCAACCAATGAAACGGCTTCAAATAAAGTGGTTTATTTGAGGGACGTTTCTAAATTTTCGTTGGAGGTTACAATTTTTGACAGTAAACTGTTACGGTAATGCAGTTTTAAGAGCCAAATTGCATTCTGGTCCATGGGCTGTATTAGTGGAGTTACATTGGGGGGGCATGAACCAGTTCATCTACCGGTGGATGACTTGGAGCGTTGTCTAATATTAGAAGAGCCTTAATTGGCAGTTTTTTTTTTTTTCTTTTAAAAATTTCTCTACCTGTAAATTTATTTTGAATTTTTTGAAATCATTAATAACATAAAAACAATTATTAAAACTTACTTCTGGAATAAATTTATCAAAAAAAACATTTTTTGAACAGAGCTACATTCATCCAAGCAGATTTAGAGTTTCCTTACTCAGCAGGAAGAATTTTGTTCCGAAAAGATCTCGGTTTTTGAGCTTTTCCTATTACAAAAAGTTTAATTTTCTTAGTTCCTGCAGCATTAGCACACATTAAAAATGTTAATCTCTCCTTTTACAATTTTCTACCTGGAGCAGATTTTTCTCCATTGTGAACATATGTTTTGTTTGGCAAAATTTTCCGTTTGATAGCCCATGCTCCATAACGGTAGACGCTAACTTATTAACGAATGGCGCAATAAGTTCTTTAGAAGAAGACTCTTTTAACAATCGTATTCCATAACGCTTTTTAAATTTTGTTAGCCAACCATCACTGGCACAAAACTGACCATTGTAGAATTTTTTGTGCAGCTCCACAGCTTTGCATTTTAATTGCTCTCCACCGACTGTGATATGGAATTTTCTTTGTGCTAAAAACTACTCGTAAAGTGCATCCTCCATTTTTTTAAATTCACCACTTGTAAGTCTATACCGATTTTTTAACGAACTCATGGAATTATCCAGCAGTTGCGTTTTTTGTTTAATGATTGTACATATTGTGAATTTGGATAATCCATATTTATTTGAAATTTCAAACAACGATGTTTTATTTTCGTGGTCTGCTATAATTTTTAATTTATCTTGCAAAGAAATTGTCTTTTTTTTACATAGTTTTACTTGCAATATTTTGACAGTTAAAAACACAAAACACTTTTTAAAAATAAAAAAACTTCACAATAACTTCGCTAAACGTGGATGACTGCGAAAGAATGAAGTAAAAGCATAATAAAAACTTCATTCATACGTAAATAAAACAAAAATTCTTATAACAAACCACCATTCGCACTATCGAATAGAAAAAATGCCTATCTATTCGTACTATAGAGTAGTCAATGCAAAAATTTTGCCATTCGTATTATTGGAAATTCGTAAAAAAGGGCGTTCGTACTACTGGACGTCCACTGTAGTTCGAAGCTAAAACATTTTTACATAAATATGTAGAGCATTTAGCGGGGAATATTTCATTTAAACTTTCAATTCATCTATCTCTCATTATAAGGAGTCCTTTTCAGTCCTTTTTAAGAAATGACATGAAAGTCGATTCAAACTAGGGTTTAATAGGTTAAACTGTTCTACAAATATTTTCTTCAAAAAATTTTATAAAACACGAGCTGCAAACCCGCTACTTTTTAGCGGAAATTGTTTCTAAAAACCATACAATATAATAAATTTAAACTAAAATTTTTAACTCCCGTGGGAACATTTTTAATAGCGGTGTTGTGTCGGCATTAACAACAATAAACTTTTTAATTATATTACTTAAAAAAGTACCAAAAATTAAAATAAAAAAATAAGATTTTCGAAAAGTACAAAAGGCATGTTTGATAAATTTCTGATCAAAAAAAAAAAAAAAAAAGATAATATTTTAAATTTATTTCTATACTCTTGGTTTATCCGGTTGATTTATACAAAATTTTATTTTATACATCGATTTTATATAAAATTTTAGTAAGAATGAGCATTATTCAACCCATTTAAAAAGCATAGTATTCTATTAGGGTGTCCGAAAAATTTACTTTTTTAAAAAAAGTTTTAAAAATATATTTTTTTTATATTTTTTTTTCTTAAAAAAGCTCTCAGGATTTATCTGTAATAGTTCTGGAGATGTGATAATAAATATTTACTTTGTTTTAGGGTTCCCTTCCCCTGCGCCTATTTTACTTTCGGGTATTACCGGGATACCTCGGGTATAAGATTTATTAAAAACGATCCTGATTCCTTATATCTGAACCGATTTCAAAGATTTTAATATGGGAGAATTCTGCTAGTCGATATCTACAAAAACCATCCTCGTATGCATATATTATCTCTTTTAGTTTAAGAGATATTAAGCTTCAAAAATTAAAAATTTTTAACTTTTTAACCTGTCTTTGTGAAGTTTTTTCGCTACAGCGGGTTCAATTTTAACCCCATTTTCTTTAAATTTTTCTTATTTCATTAAAGACAAATATAGAAGTTGTATAAAGAAAGAAGTTTGCAAAAATATTTACGGAGTCAAAAGTTACAAACATTTAAATTTAAACTTAAAAAAAAGTCCGTTTTTTTTTTTTTTTTTTTTTTTTTTTTTTTGCCAAAAAAGTGTTAACATTCATTTTCTGTTAAAAAAGCTTTTAAAAATCGATTTTTGGGAGACCAGGGTTTCCTATATTTGACCTATTTTTCCAACTAATTTCGAATTTTCGGTTTAATTTCTCAAATCGCAAAGCTGGAATCAATTATATTTTTTAGTTAGTCTAAAGTGTTTTAAGTTTTTTCGCTATAGAAATTTTTGCTCCCCGTTGTCGGTTGAAAGGATATAGCAAAAAATGTAAAAAATCCCATTTTTGTAAATCTAAAAAAGTGAATAGCGCTTTAAACTAAGCAATAAAAAATCTATTTATCTGTGAAATCTCATTCAAAAATATTCACTAACGAGAATTTTATTGCATAATTAAAAATTAAAAATATGCTAAATTTTCGTATTGTAAAATTTTTTATACATATTTGAAAAGAAGACAAAATATATAAATATATTTTCAAAATTCTTTACACAACTTTTCTATTTGTTTTTAATGAAAAAATTTTAATTTTTGAAGCTTAATATCTCTTATCGTATTTAATAAAGCTTATACCAGAGGTGTCCAACTTTGGGACCCTGTGGACTCGCCCCCTGTAAGACTATATAGCCCAAGCTCAAGCTCGCCTACACCTTTTCTGTCATCATGTGAAATTTCATGGAAATCGGAGCAGCTGTTCCGAAGTTCCATAATTATTTCCATTTCATTTTTAGAATCGCACACTGTGCTACAGTGCTTGCATTTCTTTATTAATAAAGATACTTCAGATCGTCGTGATTAAGATGTTTGTACAGTATAAAAAGTGAAAAAAAAAAAAAAAAAATTAATTTTATTAACAAATAAATGCAAAATGGCTTTATAGTTGATACTTACGGGAGTCTATACCCATGGTATCCTGGTACCCCATATAATTTTTGTATTTTGCACTACAATTAACTTTGCACTATTTATTATAAATCTCATTTTTATTATCCTTTGAAGTTAAAATTTTACTAATTTTTTGCTTAAACTAGAGAATAAGCATGTCCGTGACAGTCAAACTTATAAGTAGTAACTACATTAGGATTTGAAGGAAAACTAGTTTCAGAAATAAGCTTTTTATGAAGGTAAACTTTCCATATTGTAGCTCCAAACTGGATAGGACGCTATGACAACAATTCTTAGTGTTTTCCCTAATTTCGGTGAGAATATGATATGGATTCTGTGCTTACTTGTGGATGAAGTCAGTGCTAACATTCTTTAGGACTGCACAATGGGGCAGAATGGAAATTTTTTGGAAATAAATCTGTAACTTCTGATCGGCTGGTTGGCTTTGCATGAAATTTAGTATATGCGTAACAGAGGAGTTTACAATGTTAAGTTTGGAGCCCCCTTAGCTCCGCCCCTGACGGGTGTGTTCGGTCTTCCTTCCAAACTTAACAAAAAGCCGATCAGAAGTTACAGATTTATTTCCAAAAAATTTCGATTCTGCCCCACTGTGGACTGTAAGAACGTTTTAGTCTGTCTTTACCGATTTTCTCTGATAGTTTACATGGAACGTGTATTTTATTTTAGATCAAGTCTTGTTGTAAAGTTTAAAATTACAATTCATACTTTTTACAATTTTTTTGTATAAAAAAAACGTAATGTTTACCAATGCTTATTTATGCACTTTATAATGATTTTTGGAAATGGGCAATATATGGGAGCTATGGATTTTTGTGGCGCGAACCTGATAAAAAATGTTATAGATTAGTTTTTACGCTTAAAAAATTATTTTATAAAATTAAATGGGGAATCTAACGTCCATAAAGCTTTTATATGTACTAAATTATGCAATACTAATAAAATGTATGAGCGTCAAAACTCCATTCTAGGAAAAAATTGTATGAGGACTTGATTATAATAGGTAACCATTATAAACTAATTTTAACAGAGCTCGTGTCTGTATCATATAAAGCCATACAATTATTTCAAAAATTCCGACTTGTAGCTTCATTTAAAGTTTAATATGGACTGTCAGAAAGACGGACGGGCATCGCTAAAATACTCAAACATGTTTTTCTAAATGTATTTACCGATTTGCTTTAAGATCTGTAACCAGTTTCAATAAATAATTTGTATAAAATTATATATTTTTTGAATAAAATCAACGAAAATTACACTATGGTACCCGGGTACCACGGAAATTGACTAACGTTAAATTAATTGTGTATGTACCGTAATGTTGGGTTAGAAATATATAAACAGAAATAAAATGAAGTAGAAGTTAAACCAGAAATAAACAAAAATTTTTGCTTTTTTTTAATGTTTGTAGTTTTTAGTTATTTATTGAATAAAATATTAAATGTTAAATCATTATTAGTATATTTAGGATTACACTAATATGAAGAAGGAGCTATAAAAGTATATAAAAGACTAGTCAAATTAATTATTGGATTTTTAATGAAAGATGTATAAAGTGAAATATAGTACTATAAATATGTGGGTGGAGTTTATAAACATTTAAAGTTTTAAAAATAATATTGAAAAGACAAAAAAAATTTATATTGCGAAATTGAAAAATATTTCTTAATAGAATAACGATTATTATCAACTGATAAATAGTGAGTGTGTTTCTGTCAACTGGTTTTTAATTGGAACTTTGGTGACGAGTTAGGTGTCAATTGGTACTCAACTGGTACTGAGAAACTGGTCCTTTAATGCAATTGCCATAAATTTCCCGCAGGGTATCAACATACAATTAAAATCAAATTGATCAATTAAAGGTTTATAACGTGAGTGGAAAAAATAAGGAAGAAAGGAAAATTACAATGCAAAATTTGGGATGACAAATTTACCAATAACATCATGTGTATGTTAGTATGGAAAACAAAGAGAAAAAGCAAATAACATTGTGTTGAGAATAACAAAAATAATTGTTTTTCTTTCATTAATATGTAATTAATTAATTGTTCTTGCATGTATGATCGAATTCGTATAGCTGTGTGCAAAATAATTGTAGAATTATGAAATACCGTTCACATTTTTTTGTTCCATACTTCCTAGACAAGGAATTTATATATAATTTGTATATATAAAAGTCCTAAATATAAACAATAATTATGAAACAATATGTTTGTTCTTTTCTACGCAGCATGGTAAAATTCGACTAAGAAAATATCTGTAGAACATTTTAACCCATTAAACTCAAGTTTAAATTGACTTTCACATAATTTCCTAAAAACGAACTAGAAATGACCCCTTATAAGGTAAGATGAATGAAATTTAAGTTCTAATGAAATATTCCTCGTTAAGTGCTCTAAATATTTATGCAAAATTAATTTAGCTTCGAACTATATTGATATTACTTTTTTCGATTTATCTGTAACTACCTCTGTTGAAAAATAGAAAAGTTTACATGGTCATAAAACAAAAATTTTGCCTACAAGCGAAAAATTCTTTAGAGGGTTTTTTACACATATTAAGAACTATCAATTGCAATCGAAATGATTCCGCCCCCAAAATACTGTTGCATAGTGTTATAAGCCTGGCAATTCCAGAAAAAATATATTATAATTATTATAATGAAAATTATTTCATTATATATGATAAAATTTTGCACAAAATCAGTCACATTCAGAATAGAAATAGTTTTAACTCTGGCCAGGGTAGGATACAAGTCTGGATAAAAACTATTTTATAAACAGCTGGACGCAGCGATCAACTCTGATGTATTTCAAACCCCGGCTTCGCAAAATAAAAAGCCCAAAAATTACGAAAAATCATATCAAAATTGTGGATAAATTTTCATATTGTCATATTGTTTCATATTGTTTTCGGTTATTTTTCTATATTTATTTTGGAAGATTTTGCTCTGGGTCATTTTGCTGGCAGCCTCCGAAATTCGTAAAAAAATATTTATGTAAATAACATTTGAATATCTTTCCTCTCCTTAAATAAAGTTAAAAATTTGAAGCTATTAGAACCTTATGGCATAACAATAATTAAAGTTTTTAATTAGTAAACTTAAAAAAATCCATGTATATCCGCTCCCTGATAGAATTTTAGTTTTCTACGTTCCACAGTGAGGTCAAACGCAAATTTTTTGGTAATAAATCTATATATCCAAAACTACTGCTCGGATTAAAGTGAAATGTACGGAAGAGTTGCAGAAGAGGACTTAAGCTTTCAGAAAAATCATATTGTAGTCACCCTATGATAACAAAAGAAAAGCTACAGGGTGTCAAAATTTACTACCTCGAGTATATAAAAGTTTAAAAAAAACGTTACTTCTACAAATGAAGTCCGATTTTAAAGACTTACCTAAGATATCTCTTACAGTTAAAAAGATATTTACTCTTGAATTTTGAATTTTTGATTTTTTGCCTCGACTTTCTTTTGTTTTCCGGGAAAAAGTCCTGAGGTATATGAGGTAAATATTTTTTAAAAATACTTTGTAATTTGTTATATAATTCGAAATAGTATTCTGAAAGAATTTTTGGATTATCTCAATTCGTCTGGACGTGAAAAATATTCAGTCAGCACTTTGAAATTACTATGAAAAATGGCTATTTTTACAAAATAAAGTACAATTCTTTCACTTTTTCTCAAAGTTCCGTTAAAGCAATTTTTTTTTCTATATATTTCAAAAGATAAGGCTTCATAAATGTATAATAAAGAAATTTTAAATTGATGAATGTTCCTCCTACATCAGGCACTGGTCGAAAATGGTGAATTTTGGAAAAATTTTAATTTTTATCGATTAATAAAAAAAATGTCACGCGAGCTTTTTTTTTAATTTATTGATGATATTTTATTAAAAGTATATTTAGATTCTATGGTTAATTTGAAAGAATTATAAATTTTTATTTTTTATACAAAAAACAAGATCTTTTATTTTCATTTCCATTTTATTATAAATAATTTTACTATAAAAAGGAAGATATTTTTTGGTGTATAATTTCAGAGCGGGAGAGTTATACAGAACACACATTAACAAAATATGAATGTATAAGTGTGGGGATCACTGATTTAGAACGATTTGACACTAAACTGCTTCCCGCCCGGCAAAAAACGAATGCAGGAGAGCAGAACTCATGAAAAAAAGTAAATTATTTAAATTACTTTTTTTAATTGCATAAAAAATAATATTAGCATAATATTAACGCCATTATTTCTTATGTAATGTATAAAATACAAATAAATTTTTGGCAAATTTTTCAAAATTAAAAAATATAAAAAAGATATAGCCAAAAAAATTATGTTTTGTAAAGCAAAACTCCGCCTACTTTCCAAAAACTAATAAAATATTACAAGAACATAAAAATATACTTATTTACCAATTCATTGATGTATAATATGTATATATAGATCGTTTTAAAAGCATTATATCTTTAATGAATACGTTGTGTACAGATTCTAACTTTAATCTATGAAAGAAGAAAGTATCAAAAACTTTATTAAGAGGAGGACTGCGGGAGCCATCATTATGCTAGCAACATTCGGGCAAAAAGGGGGGTTCGGTCCTCTCTTAAACTAAAGTCTGACGGTTACAGAGTTTTTTATTACAGACTCCCTTTTTAGTTGTGATAGAAAATACATAAAAACACTGATAAAAATGAACTGGCTAACCATATAACAATATAAACATGCCCGTATATGGCCATATAATGAAATTCTAATACAACACAACATAACGTATCGTTTACTTAGATTACCTTGATTTAAGTATGGCTCTCCTTGATGTTATGCAGGCCTGTCTCGAAACCCTCCCAAATCCTTGGCTCTATGGACATTAGTTTACTAGAGCCCCAAAGTTAGATAATCACCGCCTTTATATCATCCCAGAAAACACGAAGTAATTAATTTATCCAATCATTTTTAATTAATTTAATTCAATTGACAAATTCTTTAAATAAGTTTAGTTCACGTTTAACACAATTAAACATAATTATTCAAATTCACTAATTAAAATTTATAACTGGTTATCTTATACGTGGTAACAAAAATGATACTTATTTTGATTTTAATATATAGGTATAAAAAAAACAATGAGAGCATTTATATTATTAAATACCGATACCGAAATTTCTTTTGCGTTATGATATTCACAAATGGGTTGATAAATAAGAAAATAAATATTTTATTAAACAGAGAAACAATTATCATCATTTACTTTAAACCAAAACAAAACATGATTTAAAGAATAAAAAAAAAAAATGTTTGAAATAAAAAAAAAAAAAAATAAAGAGCTTAAGTGTGTATATGCAAATGCACATAAATATATGTGCGTATAAGGTGTTTATAATAATGATAATTGCTTCATACCTGCATGCAATAATGATAATATTGTTTGATATTAAACTCACCACTCTGATGTTCGATGACGTGAAGGCCTCCAAGTGATCGATGTGTGTGTGTGTGTAGATGTTGCTAAAAGTTGTGTTTAAAAGTTTGATTGCATATTAAAATATTTATCTTTAAACCCAAAGAAGTTTGATTAAGTTTTGTATAAATGCACTCACTTTATAAGTAGAACTAATTAATTATATGTAAAACAAAGTAAATATTTAAGAATTTTTTAATAAGAATAGAATGAAAGAGAAAAAAAAAATAGTAAATGATCTAGGCTAGTCGAAAAAATTAACATTATCTTCAAAGGAATGATTTCTTTTATGCCATTAGGTAATAGAATTAAGTTTTCTTTTCTTAGAATTATACTTTATAATAACCGATATTGCTTAATTGAGGGTTTAATGATTTTGTATGAAAAATGTAATAAAATATAGTTCAGTGTTAAAAAAAAAAAGAATATTAAAATATTGTGCATTGGGCTGGTAAAAATAAAGATAACTTTGGGCTATGGTGATTAGGTATCCCTGTACAATATTTTAGATGTGCGTTTTTCTTTCAGATTTTTGCGTGAAAGAACCAGATGAACTCCACAATACCACTAGTTGTAGGTGCCCAAACAATGACGTATTTTGTTCAATTCTTTTCTTCTTTTATCGTTTATATTATTGCTCACAGCACACAATTTCTAGTTCTTTCTTTTGTTCTTTTTTTTATAAAAAAAATTGTATAATAATTATTGGGGAATTGATGTGTTATTTAACTAACTTTTAGGTAATATAAGGTAAATGAGTATTACTTTAGACTCCGGTTTTAAACACTTTTGATCTTTTCAGATAGATGGTTCTTAACAAAATGGACGAGAAACGGATATAATTTTTCTAGCTGGTTATTAAGAAGATCGTGGTACAAATGTCAAAAGTTTTCGTTAAGCTATTGTGGGTGGCATTGCCACACCCCATTGGAAAATTTACAGTGGTCACTGACTGAACATGCACTGGTACAGTGAAAAAAATATAAGGTTAATTTTAGAAAAATTACAATAATCAGATTATAATATGATTTCATAATATTATAATAAGACTAAAGAAAAATATTCAAACCGTTCACTACATATCATGGTCTCAAAACTGACAAAATTGGTCAACTCTCACAAAATTCATTGTTTTACAATATTTCCATATGAGCGCATACGTAACACACAATTGTATTGGTACGTTTTGGTTGTTGAACGAGATAATATTCGTAATTGCCAAAAATTTATTTGTAAGGCTTTTTAAATGATTTTTGTAGGAATGAAAGATCGGTATATATTTTATACATTACATAAGAAACAATAGCGAAAATATTATGCTAAAAGAAGGAGTTTAAAAAATTGGCTTTTTTCATGAAATCTGCTCGCCTGCATTTGTTTTTGGCCGGGCGGGAAGCAGTTTAGTGTCAAATCGTTTTAAATCTATTTTTTGATAAAATTATTAATCGGTAAAAATTTAACTTTTTTCCAAAATTCACCGTTTTAGACCAATGCTTGATGTAGGAAGCAAACATAAATCAATTTAAAATTTCTTTATTATACATTTATGAAGCCTTATCTTTTGAAATATATAGAGAAAAAAAATTTGCTTTAACGGAACTTTGAAAAAAGTGAAAGAATTGTACATTATTTATTAAAAAATAGCCATTTTTCATAGTAATTTCAGAGTGCTGACTTTGAATATTTTTCACGTCTAATTGAGAATTGAGATAATCCAAAAATTCTTTCAGAATATTATTTTGAAATATATAACAAATTACAAAATATTTTTAGAAAATTTTTACCTCTAATACCTCAGGACTTATACCTGAAAAACGAAAGAAAGTCGAGGCAAAAAATCAAAAATTAAAAATTCAAGTGATTATATCTTTTTAACTTGAAGATATAACATAAGTAAGTAAGCTTAGTTTTTCTTTATCTTGTCAAAAATCTTTAAAATCGGACTTCATTTAGAAGTTACGATTTTTAAAACTATTACATACTCGAGGTAGTCAATTTTGACACCCTGTAGCTTATCTTGTGTTATCACAGGGTGACTAAAGCTTAGGTCCTCCTCTGCAACTCTTCCATACATTTCAATTTAATCCGAGGAGTAGTTTTGGAGATACAGATTTATTACCAAAAAATTCGCGTTTGACCCCAACGTGCGTTCTCTGGGAACTTCATAATGCTCTGGAGGTGGAAAAATGCTTCAGAAATTATATATAAATGCACTTATCTCCGCACCTTGTAAACATTTTTAAAACTTGTTTTCGCTAGAATTTGAAGGACGTAGAGCTTTTTAAGTAAGTCTTATTTTAATTTTCAGTATTATCAGGAAGCTACATAAAGCTCTGGAAAGCAAGAAATTCTTAAAAAATTACATTACATATCTTAACCAACGTATTTCCGCTCTCTGATAAAAATGTAAAAATCTGGCTTCGTTAGAATTTGAAGAAGGAATAGCTTTATAAGCATTTTATTATGAGCCTAATTTAGATTTTCCAATACGTCTGGGAGCTTCACAAATCTCTGGAAAGATTAAAAAAAAATCAGAAAATGACGCATAAATCTGCTCACTACAAAACTATGGCACCGTTAGGATTTGAAGGACAAAAAGTTTTATAAGTAAGCCAAATTTGAATTTTCTATGTCATCTAGGAGCTTCAGAAAGTATTGAATGGAGAAGAAGTTGCTAAAGAAATTATATATATGGGAAATTCTTCAAACTTTCGACATTTTTTTGAACATCAAGAGTAAACGAGATGTTCAAAAAAATGTCGAAAATTTTTAAATGGCACATCAACGATATTTAGTACCAATATTACTTGGCCCTAGTGGAATACAGATCTGTTCGCGTGAATGACTTTTACCGAACGGCATCAATTTTATGGCGGCTTAAGATAAATTTTTTTTAAAAAATTGCCAAAATTAAAAATTATTGCATTTATGTACTTTTCAATGCTGTATCTAAAATACAAATTAAATATATTGCGATAAGTTAAGTATGCGTGGATATATTAGCTATTTAATAATTATTAAACCTTCTTATAAAATTTGCAAAATTCAGTTTTTAGTGATGTAGTGTGGTTCATATTCATACATTTATTGCAAATTTAATATATGTTTTTTAATAAGTCATAAGATAATGCCATTTATATGCACTTTTTAATTGCACTTACTCGAATCTCTAAAGTTGCATTAAATAAAAAATCGTACTGTTTTTCGAACGCCATATTGGTTTTGATATAGGGTATTAAAGCAGCTACAGATTGACATATATCTTCTCCAATTTTGATTAGCGCCTTGGGTGTGCCTCGACGATTAGTGTTAAACTAAAAACATCGCGTTCTTATCCCATGAAAGCCATTGATGAATATTTTTAGTGAAATTATATTTTCTGCGTAAGTAAAACTTTACACATGAGCTTATTTTACTTTAAAATTGATTTAAAACGTCAAAATCCGCTATAACAAAATATGCAAAATTGCAGAATTCTTTAAAATTGCTATACACATTTTGCAAATTAATATTCTAAAACGCCACAATGATTTTTAAATGTCATTTGGAAACCCTCTTTGATAACGCTATACACTAGCTTCACTAAAATAACGTTGCGAGAGTGCCTCGCGAAAAAGGCAAAAAAGCGAGTGTGCTTCGCGAAAAAGGCACTTCTTAGAGCCATTCACGTTTTTCTTTTCAAGTTTGGGTACCTCCTACAGCATTTCTGTTGAGGGCACATTTTCGAGATATATGTCAAATGATGCATAATTTCAAGGGCTTTTAGGTTATGTTTTGAATTTTGAAATACCCGAAACGACGTAAAATCCCCAGCGAGAAAACTGCAAAATTTTCAAATTTTTAAAAATTTGATTTCACGACTTTTGCGCAACACAATTTGGCATTGATTAACGACACGCTAATTAAATCCATGCTGGTCCTTTTCTACAAGTGTTTATAGTCTAAATTAGAAGAATTGGACATTTATGCTAAAATCTGCGTCTACAGCAAGAACAAGCGCGAATTATATTCGGGCCGGCCGAATCTATATACCCATCATCAACTTTTTAAAATTTTACGTTATATGGGAGGGGGCGGTAAAATGGGCAGTAAAGTGGGCGGACCACGCCAATTTTTTGTTTCCGAGTTTACATTGGTCCTTGAACTATTTGAACACAATTTCGTTGATTTTCACCTTATATGGGAGGTGGGCGGTAAAGTGAGCGGACCACGCCCATTTTTGGTTTCCGAGTTTACATCGACCCCCGAACTGTACATACAAAATTTCGCCGTCGTACATGCTTTTATTGAAGAAATATCAACAAATAAATATGAAACGTAGTTTAGCCCATAACTTTTTTGTTTATCAACCGATTTTGCCCATTTTCAATACCAAGCAAATATTTGTGCCAAATTTCGTCCCTCTACGTTACCCCGTTCGAGTCCTATCCTGCTTTCAACAGACAGACGGACGGACATAGCTAGTTCGACTCAGAATCTAACCAGGACCCAGAAAATATATACTTTGTGGGGTCTTAGATGATTCCTTCGATATGTTACACACGGAATGACAAAATCAATATACCCCCCATCTTTTTGATGGTGGGTATAAAAAGAAATAAAAAAAACTTGTTAGTTTTAAACACTTTTTTTTGGAATTTTTGACTTTGAGTGCTTGGAACCGTTTCAGGTCTTAAATTTTTTTTCTGTCACAGCAAAAAGTGTTGTTAACATAATTGCATTAAAAGTTGATTAAAAAAGTCAGAATTAAAAAAAATATTTGAGGTTGAAGGTAGGTTTCATAAAGGCAAACGTAAAAAGAGAATTGCCCATATATAGAAGATACAGATTGAAGTAAAAATAATATAAAACGATAAAAGTAGTCAGTCAAGACTGATCATATGATACCCTACACCATTCCGATCCACATAATTTCATCACATTATCTTCAAAATTGCGACCTGTACTTTGAGAACAAGGACAGACAACCAGTCAGCCAGACGGACGGACGTCGTTAAATCAACTCAGAATATGATTCTGAGTCGATTGGTATACTTTAAGGTGGGTTTTGGAATGTTATTTCTTTGCGTTACAAACATCAGCACAAACGCATATAAAAATTCAAGTATGATTTTATTTACTCATTTTAATTCATCTTGACTTGAGTGCTTTAATAAATTTTTTAATTGGAAACATTTTTCTATTTTTAATTTTTTAAAATTTTTAATAACTGAGAGTTGAATTGAATTATTTTCTGATATATTTGTTCACCTTTTTCTTTGAATTAATTTTTCGCAAAAACCAATTTTACAATATAGTAATTGATTCAAGCAAGCGGCTTAAGTAAAATAGCCTATAATTTTCGAAGATTTGTAGAAAAGAACAAATTTATTATTTCATAATTATTGTTCATATTTAGGACTTTTATATAAACAAATTAATTATAAATTCCTAGTCTAGGAAGTATGGAACAAAAAAAATTTAACGGTATTTCGTAATTCTACAATTATTTTGCACACAGCTATACGAAATCGATCATACATGCAAGAACAAATTACATATTAATGAAACAAAAACAGTTATTTTTGTTATTCTCAACACAATGTTATTTGTTTTTTCTCTTTGTTTTCCATACTAATATACACATGATGTTATTGGTAAATTTATCATCCCAAATTTTGCATTGTAATTTTCCTTTCTTCCTTATTTCTTCCGCTCACGTTACACAGTGGGGTCAAACGCAAATTTTTTGGTAATAAATCTGTATCTCCTAAACTACTGCTCGGATTAAATGGAAATGTATGGAAGAGTTGCAGAGGAGGACCTAAGCTTTCAGAAAAATCATCTTGCGGTCACCCTGTGATAACACAAGAAAATCTACAGGGTGTCAAAATTGACTACCTCGAGTATGTAAAAGTTTAAAAAAATCGTAACTTATACAAATGAAGTCCGATTTTAAAGATTTTTCTATTTCTGTAAAGTGCTTGGCAAGCTAAAGAAAAAATGGGCTTACTTATCTAAGTTATCTCTTACAGTTAAAAATATATATATGAGGTATATGAGATAAAAATTTTTTAAAAATATCTGGTAATTTGCTATATATTTAAAAATAACGTATTGAAAGAATTTTTGGATTATCTCAATACGTCTAGACGTGAAAAATATTCAAAGTCAGCACTCTCAAATTGGTATGAAAAATGGCTATTGTTGGCAAAAATTTAGTACAATTCTTTCACTTTTTTCTCAAAGTTTCGTTAAAGAAAAAACTTCTTTCTTTATATATTTCAAAAAACAAGACTTCACAAATGGCTAATACAGACATTTGGAACTGATTTAGGCTTGCACCCTACATCAGGCATTGGTCGAAAATGGTGAATTTTGGAAAAATTAAAATTTTTATCAATTAATAAAAAAAATGTCACGAGAGCTTTTTTAAATTTATTGACGATATATTATCGACAAATAGATTTAGAACGATTTGACACTAAACTGCTTCCCGCCCGGCCAAAAACGAATGCAGGAGTGCAGATTTCATGAAAAAGTAAATTTTTAAACAACTTTTTTTAACTGCATAAAAAAAGCATATTAGCATAATATTTTCGCAATTATTTCTAATGTAGTGTATAAAATTCATATCGATTTTTCTTTCCTGAAAATATCATTAAAAAAGCTTTACAAATAAATTTTTGGCAATTTTTCAAATTTAAAAAATATAAAAAAGATATAAAAACTAAAAAAATAATGTTTTGTAAAGCAAAACTCCGCGTATTTTCCAAAAACGAATAAAATATTACAATGATATGAAAATAGACATATTTACCAATTCATTGATGTATAATATGTATATACAGATTGTTTTAAAAGCATTATACTATCGTCTCAAAACTGACAACTTAGTTCAACTCTCACCAAATTCACTGTTTTACAATATTTCCATACGTGCGTATACGTAATACACAATTGTATTGGCACGTTTTGGTTGTTGAAGGAGATAATATTCGTAATAATCGCTTATATTTATTAAACATTTTTTATTTTTGAAAAATTGCCAAAAATCGAGTCTTAAAGATATTTTAATAATTTTTGCAATAATGATAGATCGATATATAATTTATACAAAACATTAGAAATAATGGCGAAAATATTATGCTAATATGCTTTTTTATGCAATTAAAAAAGTCGTTTAAAATATTGACTTTTTTCATGAAATCTGCTCTCCTGCATTCGTTTTTGGCCGAGCGGGAAGCAATTTAGTGTCAAATCGTTCTTAATTTATTTTTTGATGAAATATCGTCAAAAAATTTAAAAAAGCTCGCGTGACATTTTTTTATTAATCGATAAAAATTTTACCTTTTTCTAAAATTGACCATTTTCGACCAATGCCTGTTGTAGGGTGCAAACATAAATTAATTCAAAATTTCGTTATTAAAGATTTTTGAAGCTTTATCTTTTGAAATATATAAAGAAAGAATTTTTTCGTTAACGGAACTTTGAGAAAAAAGTGAAAGAATTGTACTATATTTTTGTAAAAAATAGCAGTTTTTCATACCAATTTCAGAGTGCTGAATTTGAATATTTTTCACGTCTAGACGAATCGAGATAATCCAAAAATTCTTTCAGCATAGTATTTGGAAATATATAGCAAATTAAAAAATATTTTTAAAAATTTTTTCCTCATATATCTCCGGACTTATTCCTGAAAAACGAAAGAAAGTCGAGGCAAAAAATCAAAAATTCAAAATTCAAGTGTAAATATCTTTTTAACTGTTGGAGATAGATTTGCTAAGTAAGCTTATTTTTTCTTTAGCTTACCAAGCACTTTACAAAAATATATAAAATCGGACTTCATATGAAGAAGTTACGATTTTTTTAAACTTTTACATACTCGAGGTAGTCAGTTTTGACACCCTGTAGCTTATCTTGTGTTATCACAGGGTGACCACAAGATGATTTTTCTGAAAGCTTAGGTCCTTTTCTGCAACTCTTCCATACATTTCCATTTAATCCGAGCAGTAGTTTTGGAGATACAGATTTATTACCAAAAAATTTGCGTTTGATCCCACTGTGCGTTATAAACATTTAATCGATTAATTTGATTTTAATTGTATTTTGATGTCCTTTGCTGTTTTAGCAAACAATACATGCAAAAACACATTTATAAAACAATTTTTTTCCAATTATTACTTTATTGAGCTCCTATTTAAATTTTTATAATAATTAAAATCATCGTTATTCTATTAAGAAATATTTATCTATTTCACAACACAATTTTTTTTTTTTGGTCTTTTCAATATTATTTTTACAACTTTAAATGTTTATAACCACCTACCCACATATTTATAAGCACTATATTTCACTTTATACATCTTTCATTTAAAATCCAATAATTAATTTGACAAACATTAAAAAAAACAAACATTTTTGTTTATTTCTGGTTTAAATTCTACTTCATTTTATTTTTGTTTATACATTACTAAAGATGTCCACGCACAAGCATATTTTTTCAACATGTTTTTAATTTATAAGAATATTTTTTCACATATTTCGTACGCATATATTCAACTTGTCAGTCTTCGTTTATTCCTGGTTAGAGTATCCAAAAAACCGGCTTTTTTTGAAAACCGGTTTTCGGTTTCTTATGAAGAAAAAATTGTTTTTTTTTTTTGTTATGTTTTTTAACAAAAGCCGAAATTTATACGTATGTAAGTTTTACTCTGAAAAAATAATAAATTTTGGTGTGAATAATTTCAAAATTAAATTTTTTATTTCACATTACAACTTTTGAGAAGTAATATAGGTATGTATATATATTTTTGAATTTAAATTTTTTTTTTAACGTTTTCTTTTATTTATATATTGAATCTACCTTTTTTAAGGCCTCACAATATGTATTCAAATCTTAAAACTAAAAATTAAATACTACTTTATCTCTAATGAGAGCATGCCATAGTGAATAATTTGTCTTCGCTAATAACGGGGTGGAAAATCGGCTCTACGAAGCCTTGAACTTGGTTGAACTTCAGTAAGTAGTCTTGCAAGCGGGTTGGGGTGAGTCTGCAATTTTACAATGTATTTTTCACTGATTTTCTCAAACTCGTCTTTTACAAATGGAACCTCTAAATCTCTATGGATATTCTCATTTCTTATATACCATGGTGCACCTGTCATGGTTCTAAGAATTTTTGATTGGGCCCTCTGTATAATATCGATACTCGTTTTACTGGCTGTACCCCATAATTGGATACCATATGTCCAAATTGGTTTTAAAACGGTTTTATACAGGATGGCTTTATTGTCAAGGCTTAGCTTTGATTTGCTGTTTATTAACCAGTGAATGCTAGAAGCTTTTAACTTCATATGAAGTCTCTTGGTTTCTATATGACGACGCCACGTTAGTCGCCTATCTAAATGTATACCAAGGTATGTAACGTGGTCTGACTGAGGTATACTTATGTCATTAAGTTTAACAGGAGGACAATTTCCTCTTCTGAGGGTGAATGTAACGTGGTTACTTTTCAATTCATTTACTCGTATACGCCAGTTTTTCAACCAGGTCTCCACTCGTCGGAGGTAAATATCAAGTTGTCTAGATGCTAAGTGTGGGTTTTCGTGGGAACTGAGTATTGCCGTATCATCAGCAAATGTGGAAACAGTCAGTCCATCGCTCACTGGTAAATCAGAAGTGTAAATTAAGTACAAGGTAGGTCCAAGAACACTTCCCTGTGGTACACCTGCTTTTATTTCAAATTCTTCCGTTACAAATTCGTTATATTTTACTCTAAATAATCGGTCAGATAAGTAAGACTCCAGCAATTTGTGGGTACATGGTGGTAGTAAACATTTAATTTTATATATTAGGCCCTTGTGCCAAACTTTGTCGAAAGCTTGCGAGATGTCTAAAAAAATAGCTGAATAATACTTCTTTAATTCAAAACATTTCCTTATCTCTCCAGTTAGACGATTCACTTGTTCTATGGTTCCATGTTTTTCACGAAAGCCAAATTGGTGAACTGGGACGATATTTCTATCGTTCAAGAATGGCATAATTTTCTTTTGAAATACTTTCTCGAACAGCTTTGACAAACAGGATAGAAGGCTAATAGGTCTATAAGATGATGGTATAGTAGAATCTTTTCCTGGCTTAGTATCATTTTGATCTGAGATGTTTTCCACATTTTTGGAAAAACTCCTAGTTTTAAGATCGCATTAAAAATAATTGAAAGCACGATAATTGCCACATTCGGTAGGTTTTTAATCATGGATGGTGTTATCGAATCATATCCAGGCGATTTTCTAATATTTATATTTTCCTTGATTACTGTATTAATATCCTCTGGGCTAACAACAATTATATAATCATTATTTAGGGAAAAATTTTTATATTTATTATTTATTAAACTTTCAATGTATTTTCTACTTTGGCGATCCTCTTCTAATTGAAGGGCTTTTCTTAGTTTCTTAATTGCTGTAGACAGCCTCAACTTTGCAGCTGGTGATCTGGTTTGTTGCCATTCTCTTCTACATTTTCTTTTTTCAAGAAGAAGTTTTTGAATTTCATAATTAGAAATATTATTATCGTTCTTAAAAGTTTCACTTTTTGAGTGATCTATAGCTAAATTAATTAACGACGTAAAGTCTTGTACGCATTTGTTTATATCTTCCTCACACTGAAAATATGGATCTGTGTGGATATGACTACTGATGTATTTTTTATATTTTAACCAATTTGTCCTATAAAAAGTTTTAGTAGGATAATTTGGTATGTTAGTCCTTCCGTAATAAGTTATTATTATCGGAGAATGGTCAGAAGTTAAATCATATGAAATTTCCGTAGTTATTGAGTTTCGGTTTATATTTTTAGGTATGGCAAAATCTATGAGATCAGGAATTTTTCTAGGATCAGCCGGCCAATATGTCGGATGTCCAGGGGACACAAAATCCATGCCATTTTTGAGATCAACTAGTACCTTATAGAGCTGTCTACCTCTGGGATTTATCAATCTGGAACCCCAGTAAACATGTTTGGCATTATAGTCGCCACATGCCAGGAAACGATCTCCTAGTGTCTCAAAGAATTCTTCAAATTTTTCCTTGGTCATAGAAAATCTTTGTGGACAATACACCGAGCTTAGCGTTAAGTCACCAGCGAAATACTCAAGGTTAATAGAGGTTGCCTGCAGGTAATCTTTCGAGAATTCATTTAGGGCATAATGTCGTATTCGATTTCTAATTAATATACCAGTACCACCATGTGCTTTTCCATCCGGATGATTTATAAATTAGAATGAATAACCTGTAATATAAAAATTGTATCTATTTGTGAGATGAGTCTCTGAGACTAACATCACATCAATATCTTGCTGCTTCATGAAGTATGATATTTCAGATTTATGTTGGTTTAAACCATTTGCATTCCAAAAACATACTCTCAAATAACTCATTTTTTTGTTAAGAGGATTTGAATCATTTGGTTCTGTGCTCTTAAAAGCTCTTGTATTGTGTTCTGCGTGGATGACATAAAGTTTGTCATATTTTGGTTTAGAGAGGTAACGGTTTGCGTAAGAGTTTGCATTAAAGTTTCTAAACCTCCCGAATTTCGGGGGAAATTAGGTTGCTGGAAACTCGTTCTTAAAACGCTGGCATAGGAGATATTTCCAGGATTGGCTGTACTCGATTGGTCAGTGTTTAAACTTGGCTTAACTGAAGCCATACCCTCATTACTAACACTTACTCCAGAATTTATTTGGTTAGTAATGGTATTTACAGGTGCGTATTCAGCAATTCCATTTCTTTTTAGCTTTTGATTCTCTCTTAACCTTTTCAACAATTCCTTATATACTGGGCAGCCACGGTAATTGGCGGAATGGTCGCCACCGCAGTTACCACATTTTCTCTTGAGACCGTTTTTCACAACATCACATTGAGATGATGAATGAAGATCTCCGCATGCTACACATACTGTACGTAGGGTATAATAATTTTTAGTATGACCGAACTCTTGGCAATTGCCACATTGGACAGGTCCTTTTCTCTTAAGAGGTTCCTCTAAAGTGACTCTGCGATTCAAAAGATATCGCAAAGAGTATCCTATATACTCTTCATTCATTTTTCTTTAACTTATCATCGTTCGGCTCCAACTCAACTCTAAACATTGGTTGGGGAATCTTATCCTTATTAAAAATATTGACCACAACTTTTATTTGATAGCCCAACTCCTCTAGGGCCTCTTTGATTTCAGTTGGTTCTACACTGGACTCAATTCCTTTAATTACAACAGTCAAACCTTTACTACTTTTCAGTTGATATGAGTAAAAATTTTTGTTACTATTATTTAGGTAAAGAGAGATTTTTCTATAACAATCCTCAGTGTATACTACAATTTTTGTTTCTTGAACGCCACCTTTTCTTATTGGAACAATATGAAAATTGCTTTTACCAATAAGCTCAATAAATGTCTTAACCAAATTATTGGAACTAGGTTCGCGAAGATATATTGGTGGGGGTTTAAGTGATTTTTTAGTAGAATTATCATTTGAATGACTTTTTTCTATATCATCACTCAATAAGGCAAAACGGTTATTCATCAAGGGTTTATCAATTACCTTTTGTTTCTTAGCAGAAGTAAAACTTTTCTGTGGGCTTAAATTTCTTTTGTTAATACTTACATATCTAAGCATACCTGTTGGAATTGGAGATTTTGTACTTATCTTCTTTTTCGGGATTGCACCTTTTTGTGTACCATCATTTCTATCTATGCTGCCAGTAGGGTTAATTACATTCAAACTCTCACTAGTTGTTGTTGCTAGTGGTTTACAAGCTTGTGTTTTAACAGACAATGATTGAGTTGTTTTTATATCCATGAGTGTTGTTGTTGTATTTTGTTTTTTCATATTTTCTTTTATGTTTTGCTCTAAACAGTTTTTGGATGTTGATATTGTTTGTGTATTTTCTTCATGTAATTGAATTACGGGGGAACAAGAGCGAGCTCTCTCAAGTGGTTTGGCGGTTAAATAATTTTTATTATATTGTGGATCACAAATATTTTTATTTTTAACACTCTCCCCATTGAGAAATATATAAGCATTTCTGCCTTTTAAACTGAGTCGACTCTCATCATGAGAACTCATAGACTCTTTTAAATTATATTTCACTGATGTATAACACTTTATCACAACTTTTCTTTTGTTTGCTTATGTTATGCAGGTTATTTTTGTTTTATTTAATTTGTTTATGTGTTGTATGTTTATATTTAAAAAAATAAACAAAAGTAATTTAATAAATTTTAAAGCGTCCAATCGCGTATTGTTTTAAAATTAAATTTCGATGAATCTCGACGAATAATTAAAAAATCGCGGAGCAAGTTAAAAACACGTCAAAAATTTTTTTAAATTTGTTTCTTTAAAATAGACTTTGTTTTTAAATATGTTTTAATTCGTTACCTTTCTTTAGTACTACATTCCTGACCCTGGTATTTGAAAATATGTCTTCCCGAAAAAAAAAATAAATAAATAAAATTAATTTTGTGATTGAAATACTAAGAAGAGAGAACAAAAAATCTAATACATACATAAAATTCTAGTTATAAAAATTAAACCAATAACGGTTTTATTTCTTTTATGAAAGTTTTTAATTTGAGGTAATGGTTATACTTTTGGGTTGTGTATTTGGCTACATTTTTTCCTAGAATGTGTGTAATTTTAAGTTTTCAGTATATTTTAACTATTTATTGAATAAGGCCCAAAACTTGTTAATTGATAGGATTTTGGGCAATTCGGCACTTTGGTATATACATACCCAGCAAAAAACGATAATGTTCTTCCAAAAAAAGTGGAACAAAGTGAATATTTGAAACTTTTTTAGAAGTTCTTATTAATTACTTACAAAAAAGTGAAAATAATTGAATTTTTATCGGGAAAGAATGGTAATAATTTCTAACAAAATTTAAATTGTACAAATTTTAAAGCATTTTTCTTATTAGTTAATAGGGCAAAAACAAAATTTTTTTTTAAAAAAATTTATAAACATAGTTTTAAGAAAAGTGCTTCAAAAACGATGAACAAAAAGTATAAAAGAATAATATCTTACCATGGGTTAAAAAAAGAACTTCTGCAGCTCTTTTTCACCACATAGTACTTCCTTCCAATGACAACACAATGTTAAAATCATGACTTTTTCGGTAAATCATTTTCAATATACATAAAAAGTTATAAGGCAATTATTTTAATGCACTAATTTTTTCATTCAAACTCAACAATTTATTAGACAATTGTCTAATAAATTAACATAGTTGTTTATGGCATATTTTATTTTTATTATTATTTTTTTACTGTTTTTCTGAGTAAAATTAAGTAAAAAGTTAAATAAAATGGGGTTTTTAAAAAACCGGTTAACCGCCTATAAAAAAACCGGTTTCGAAAAAACCGAAACCGACAGCGCTTGGTTTTGGATACTCTAGTACTGGTCATGCTGCATATTTTTTGTTTTGTATAATTTTTGTTCAACATATATTTTGAGAAGAAAAATATGCAAACAAAATATTTTGGAGAACTAGAAAATTGATAATGTTCAACTAATAAATACAAAAGATAGTATAAAATATCTTGATATGTGATTTTTGTTTAGTAAAACTGCTGAAAATATTTAAATGTAAATGTGAAAATATATATGGAGCTCTTTGATTGTGGTATATTTTTAGTATTTTTATAATAAAAACTTTTGTTGGTGAAATATTTTTATGATTTGCTTTAAAAAAATATGAAAAATGCTGCATTTTTTTTAATATTTTAGTAGTAATTTTAAACTCAGATTTCAATCCTTTAATTGCATACGCAAAATAGACGATATACACTGTCGGACAAAATAAAGTGCAGTTTTTTACTCTTGCAATTTAGTTCATAATTATTGCCTTCTAGGTGTAAAATGGGCAATTTTTTTGGCGTTCAGGTATTTGTCGTATTATATTCTTTAAATTATTATACAAAAGAAGTTTTTGAAATATGTGTATTTCGAGTTTGGGTGAAAAGTGTTGTGTTGGTACATGAATTTTGTGTGACAAAATAAAGTGACACTTTACTTAATTTCTTTAATTGGGCTTCCAATTTCCTTTAACAAAACGGAAGGCATATGTTTAAGAAGTGCTAAATTTTAACACTATATTAATATATTATATTAAAATTACACTGGTCAACAAAAAAATCCTCCCCCATAGACGAATAGTTGGACTTGATGTATTTTGATGTGCTAAACACGAATCTGCTTTCAGTTTTTTTTTTTTTTCCATCAGGTCTGGATTTTTTTTTATGGGCGTGTCTAATATTTCGCCCATAGTAAGGCCATTACTCTAGTATATTTCCTCATAACTCAAGAACGGTTTGTACGATTGATCAAAGTGATACAAAATATCTTCAAATTCCCCAAACTTAATTTTTTTATGTGCTCAATAGTTTCGGAGTTATTTTGAAATAAGTGTCCGAAAAAAATAATTTTCATGCTAAATTTTATATTTTTTTGTTACTAAAATGTTGTTTCATAAATGAAAAATTCTAAAATGTTACAGTTTATCATCTTTATCTTAAAGCTGGTAATGCTGCGAATAAATTAAGGCATGTATCTTCAATATTGATGCATATATATTGATTTTATTCACAGTTAAGTAAAAATATCCATGTTACATACAATTGTGTAGAAATACAGTGGTGACCAAAAAAAAAAAAATTTCTTGAAACAAAAATAGGACTAGGTGGATTATGACGAGTTAAACAAGAATCTGTTCAGTTTTTTCTATCGGGTACTGATTTTTTTTATGTGCATGACTAATATCATCACCTTATTCAGCGGTCACACTATAAAATTCAAGAATAGTTTGTCAAACTTAGGCTATAACTCAAGAAGCCTTTACACGACACAGTGGGGCCAAAAGAAAATTAATGGTAATAAGTCTGGAACTTTGAAACCACTGAACCGATTTAGAATCGATTCAGAATATTGTTGAACAGAGTCTGTAGCTGCAGCACAGATGCCGCTACAGTGGGCCAAAGTTGACCTCCTCGAGGGTGAAAAAAATATCGGGGCTTATAACTTTTACAAATATTAACCGATTTTAAATATTTTTACATTTTTCAATTCTCCTAAGCAAAACAAGGAAAAAACATGCGTATTGTGCTAAATTATCTCGTATGGTTTCAAAAGATATATATAAGAATTTTTTGTTATCTCAATTTGATAACAAGAAAAAAATTTTCAAACTCAAAATTTCTAAATAGGTCTCAAAAATTGCAATTTTTTGCCAAAAAAGTAACTTTAAATACTTAATTTTTTAAAAAATTTTGTTAAAAAAGTTTAATATTTTTTGACATTTTCTGAAAGACAGGACCCCAAGAAAACGTATAAGTGTAATTTTGAAAAGTTCTGAATGTTCACCCTACATCCAGCAGTGGTCAAAAATTATCAATTTTGGATGAGAAGTTGAATTTTTGAGTCTTTAAAAAAATTGATTGTTGATTTTGGTACTTCTGTAATTTAAACTATATGGCACAATATGTTCTTAAAAGTTTTGCAAAAAAATGTGACAGCCTACCGGTAAACTTAGTCACACGAGGCAATTTTCCGAAAATACCCAAATTTTCAATAATAAAAATTTCGACCTTTAAAAACATTTAGTAAAATTATATATATTTTTCTGATTTTCATATTTATCAATTCTCCATTAAATATTTTATATCATGTGAAAAAATTATGTTGATACCTATAAGCATTTAGAAATTATTCAGTCTCAAATTTTTGAAATATGTCCATATAAACATAATTTGCATTTGTTCGTATTGTTTCAAGAAAAGTGTGCTAAAAATTTTAAAATAGTAAAATTTATTATACATAGTTTAATTCCTTTAAAATGATATATAATATGATTATTTTGTGTTTGCATCGTTTCTTGTAAATAAATTTGAATTTAGCAAAACGCAAAAAATTGTGAAATCTTCATGTTTCCTTCTATTTTTGGTAATGCAGTGGGATAAGACAGTGCCGCAAGGCCGTATAAAAAACAACATGAAAAAACGAAAAATTTTACAATTTGCAACTCTTTGTTTATTTCAAATTTATTTACAAGAAACGATGCAAACATAAAATAGTCATTTTATATATCATTTTAAAAGAAATTGTGTCTTTTTTAAAACTATGTATAATAAATTTTAATATTTTAAAATTTTTAGCACACTTTTCTTGAAACAATACGAACAAATGCAAATTATGTTTATATGAACATATTTCAAAAATTTGAGACTGAATAATTTCTAAATGCTTATAGGTATCAACATAATTTTTTCACATGATATAAAATATTTAATGGAGAATTGATAAATATGAAAATCAGAAAAATATATATAATTTTACTAAATGTTTTTAAAGGTCAAAATTTTTATTATTGAAAATTTGGGTATTTTCGGAAAATTGCCTCGTGTGACTAAGTTTACCGGTAGGCTGTAACATTTTTTTGCATAACTTTTAAGAACATATGTTTTCATTTAAAAAAAAAAAAAAGATTTAGTAAAAAAAAGAAATCTTGAATTTTGCATGAACAAATTTTTTTCCGATAATTTTTTTAAATATCTCCTAAACTATTAAGCGGATCGAAATTTGATAGTAAAGCGACTTAAAACCAATGTTATTCCACATATTTTGGTGTATTACTTATATAAATCGTACATACCGTTCTCGAGTTATAGTGAAATATACTCGAGTAATTAGCTTATTTAAGGCGCAATATTAGACACGCCCAAAAAAAATCATGACCTAATGGAAAAAAAGTGAAAGCAGATTCGAGTTTAGCATGCGGAATTCCATCTAGTCTGCATATTTTTGTTTGAAGGAGCTCAAAAAAATTTTTTTGCCGACCAGTGTTATTATTAAGTTTGCAAAATAAGGATGAATATTATCGGAAAGTCTTCGACCAAAATCCTGAAAGATTTCTTGACTCCAGATAAGGAAAATAAGGTAAAATTAGTGTATTTGTCTTTAAAGTGCAATCTGAGGGTAAAAGATTCATTTCGTTATACAAAATAACAATTCAAATCGAAATTAAGAAGAAATTGAGGGGGCGAAAGGGTCCTAAAGTTGGACACCTCGGGTGTTCAAAAGATTTAAAACGATCCAGATTCGTTATATCTAAGCCGATTGAAAAGATAGGTTATCTCTTTTAGTTTAAGAGATATTTCGCTTCAAAAAATATTTTTTTTTTTGTTTTGGACCTATCTTGGTAAAGGTTTTTCGCTATTGGGGGTCCAAATTTCACTCCATTTTTTTGAGATATCTTTTATTTTATTAACAACAAATACAAAAATTTGTTTTGACAAAATCTTTACGGAGTCAAAAGTTATATGCATTTGAATTTTGAAAAAAGTCGATTTTTCGCCGTTTTTGCGAAAAAGGTAGTTACGTTCTTTTTGAGTTATAAAAAAAATTTCTTAAGTAACATAAATAGTATTTATACTTTTCTGAAAGATTACTTTATAAGGAATTGTGTGAAGGAAAAAAATATTAAAAACTTTAATACTGCGGGAATTATTGTCTAACAAAATTGACCAATTTTTTTTATAATTTTCCAATTTTTGCCTTAATTTCTCAAATCGTAAAGCTAAAATTAAAACATAATTATACTTTTTACAAAATTTGATGTGTTTTTAATTTGGTGGTAATAGAAATTTTTGCTCCCCATTATAGGTTGGGAAGATATAGCAAAAAATATAAAAAATCCCATTTTTGGAAATTTAGGTGTAAAATTTCATTTCAAAATATCGACTAACAAAAATTTTATTGCAAAATTAAAAATTAATAATATGTACAAAATAAAAAATCAGTCCTTTCTCGGCGTTTTTTGCAAAAAGTCTTCAAAAAATTTTATATATATATATATATATATATATATATATATATATATATATATATATATATATATATATATATATATATATATATATATATATATATATATATATATATATATATATATATATATATTTGAAAAGAAGACAAAATTTCCTTAATATTGATGTATAACAAGTCTTTGTTGTCTGTTTTTTTGTAAGCAATTAAAGGATTCAAACTTAATAATTGCATGTTATTTCATTAATTTGATTAATTTTTCTATTATTGATAATGATGTTGAATTTCTATTACCACAAAATTAAAAAATATAATTATTTTTTAATTCCAGCTTTGCGATTTGAAAAATTAAGGCAAAAATTATAAAAAAAAATAGGTCAATTTTGATAGACCCTAATTCCCGCAGTATTAAAGTTTTTAATATTTTTTTCCTTCACACCATTCCCTACAAAGTAATCTTTCAGAAAAGTATAAATTCTATATATGTTACTTAAGAATTTTTTTTACAACTTAAAAAAAAAACGTAACTACCTTTTTCGCAAAAAAAAAGGCGAAAAATCTACTTTTTTTCAAAATTAAAATGCATATAACTTTTGACTCCGTAAAGATTTTTTCAAGTAATCTTTTTACACAATTTTTGTATTTGTTGTTAATAAAATAAAAAAGGAGGTTCCCAAACTTGGAGAGAGAAAACGTGAATGGGTCCAAGAGGTGCCTTTGTCGCGAGACACACTTGCAACGTTATTTCAGTGAAGCTATAGTATCGCGTTATCAAAGAAGGTTTCCAAATGACACTTAAAAATCATTGTGGCGTTTTAAAATATTAATTTAATTTATTAAACTATTAAACGTGTATAGGTATTTTAAAGTATTCAGCAATTTTGTAAATTTTGTTATAGCGGATGTTGGCGTTATAAATCAATTTTAAACAGAAATAAGTCCCTGTAAGTTTTACCTATGCAGAAAATATAATTTCACTAAAAATATTCATCAACGGTTTTCATGGGCTAAAAACGCGATGTTTTTAGTTTAACATTAATCGTCGAGGCACACCCAAGGCGCTAATCAAAATAGGCGATGATATATGTCAATCTGTAGCTGCTTTAATACCATATGTCAAAATCAATACGGCGTTCGAAAAAAAGTACGATTTTTCATTTAATGCAACTTATAGATTTGACTAAGTGCAATTAAAAAATTTATATAAATGACATTGTCTTATGACTTATTAAAAAAATATGATGAATTTTGCAATAAATGAATGAATATGAACAATACTACATCACTAACAAGTGAATTTTGCGAATTTTATCAGAAGGTTTATTAATTATTAAATCGCTAATATATCCACGCATACTTAACTTATCGCTATATTTTTAATTTGTATTTTAGATACAGCATTGTATAGTACATAAATGCAATAATTTTTGATTCAGGACTATAAATAGAATTTTGGCAATTTTTTGTATAAATTTTTATCTTAAAACGCCATAACAGTGATGCCATTCGGTAAAAGTCATTCACGCGAACAAATCTGTGTTCCACTAGAACCAAGGAATATTGGTACTAAATATCGTTGGTGTGCCATTTAAAAATTTTCGACATTTTTTTTAACATGAAAAGTAAACGAGTTTGAAGAATTTCCCATATGAGTTTTAGAAGTACCTATTCTAAGTAAAGTTGTGCTAACATAATAAAGCGACCCGTAATAGAAAAATAATCGTTAAAGTCCCAGAACCATTCTAAAACACAGTTATTTGGATGAATAAATAAAAATCTTATTAAAACTTTAAAAAAACTGAGAAAATTTTGGAAACTGTCACGGAAAAGTCTGAAGTTTTAAATTTTTGTTATAGGAGATCGTATAAAATTTTTTTCTTAACATTTTGTTTGGTCCTTGTCTGGACAGTTAGGCTAGTAATAATTAAAATTACTTCCTCCTTTATCTCTCCGCTTAGATTCCTTTTGGCGAGAATTGCGATATAGCTACGATTTTACTTTCTTTTAAATTTTATTCTAAATTGTAATTTTGTATAATGAAATGGTTTTTTTTTGGCCTCAGATTTTAAAAAGCTGCACTTAAAAGACGGTAACATTATTCGTACTTCATTTTCTCTATCTGGAATCAAGAAATCTTACTGAATTGTGGTCGAAGACTTTCCGATAATATGGCCGGATCTATCCTTATTTTTTAAATGTAATAATAATTGGAATAGAATATTTAAAATATTGCACTTTTTAAACATATGCCTTCCATTTTTTATAAAAAATTCGAAAATCGGAAGCCAAATTTAAGAAATTAATTAAAGTGTCACTTTATTTTGTTGCATAAAATCCATTACCAACACTTTTACTCCAAACTCGAAATGCACATATTTGAAAAACTTGTTTTGTTTATTAAATAAAAGAATATACAGTGCATTTCAACTGAATTGGTTCAAGATTTTCGTTACATTAAACCTCTTGTTATTTTTGAAATAATAATGAAAATTAATATTTTTTCGCAATTAATTTTAAAGTCCTCATTTCTAAGATATCTACAAGCAAAATAAAGTAATAACAATTACGATTTTTAATGATTTTTTTTTTCCAACAAGAGTATTTTTTAGATAATTTTTTTGTTTCATCTGAATAGGTTCAACATTTATTCAATAAAACAACAAGATGTATTGATTAATATGGTTCTTTTTTATTTTGTTATATTATTCGGAAATTATTAATAATAAGAATAACCTTTATTACTTAATTTAACCTAAAAAATTATATTTGGTAGAACTTATAAAGATTTTCAACTTGTAACAATGAATGTCTGCTCCAACTTTTTTTAATCTCTTCAGATAATGAATTTTTGTGCTCTGTCCGACTCATAAACATTACGTGACAGAAATTTCCATACATTGTCTATTATATTAAGGTCGAGAGAGTATGATAACCACTGCTAAGTGGTAAAACTTTTACTTCGAATTCTTTGTTTTCACGCTCCTGCGGTGTGAATAGGGGCATGAAATGAATTAAATTAGTGTATAAAATGTTCTTTTCCCGTAAACTTTTGTAAGTTTTTTAATTCTATGCGTAGAAAATCGAACTTCACATGTCTCATAATATCTGTGACAAAAAGGAAAAACTACATTATACACATATTACTTTAGGCTTAGAATGAATAAATACGTAGTTTTGAAAAAATTGGCGCAAGGACACGCCTACCTCCCATATATCCTGAAGTTAAAAAACTATTTTTTCTAAAATACCCAAAGACCCAAAGTAAATATATACAAAATATATCGGAGCAAGAACACGCCTACCTCCCATATATTCTGAAATGTGTAAACGCATTTTCTTCCAAAATACTGGTCAAAACAGTATCAAAGTTTACGATAGCTATTGGAAATGGGTTTTCTATGGGTCAGACAATATTTTATTTAATAGGAGCAAAGCCCTATAATTTTTAAATATTATTTTAATTTCTGCACCCACATTTAATGTTCAGTAAATCATTAATTTGCCTAATTTCGCCCGATTTCCGGTCCAAAATTTTTATTTTTTTAGTTTTCAATATTTTATTAAATTTTAAAGCAATGTCGATTTAACAACACGAAATATTTCAACATGAAAATTTTTTTGACTTTTATGTAATAAAAGGAAATTTATAAATTTTTTGAATTATTATTTTTTTTTAGTTGTGGCAAAAAATAGGACGCAAGTCTTCTTTTATATATTAAAAAACAATACTAAATTTTAGAATCAAGCAAAAAAATTGTTTAATTTTTTATAATTTTTTTTTAATACTACATCGAACTCATGTAATTTTTGTAATAAAATTTAAAAATGCTCCATAATGAGCGCCATCTGGAGGATTTTGAACGTACCGTTTTAGGTCCAAAAAATATGTTTTTCTATTCCTTAGTTGTTTTTTTAAATTTCGGAATAATTTTTATAATTATTTTAATTTAGCAAAATAAATTACGTCAACATTGAGAACACTTTAAAATTGTACTAAAAACGGAAAATAAGAAACTTTTTCAATTAAACTTTTTTTAAAGTTGTGGCAAAAAATAGGCTCTAAATATTTTTTAATCTATTAAATAACTGTAAAAGCTTACATAAACCGTAAAAAAAAAATTGTATAATTTTTTATAATTTTTTTATATCCTTCATCAAATTTAAGGAATTTTTAGGTTTTAAGTAAAAAATATGTGTAAAGTTGAAACAAAAAAATTTCCTTAAAAAATACGTTTGTTGGCAGAAAATCCGTTAAAAATCGTATTAAGTCGTTATTAATTATTTTTTGGGCATAAATAGACCTCCCTAACTCAGCTCCGATTTATTTGATTTTTTCGCCATTGATAGTACGTTTATCGGTGAAAATAATGATGTAAAAATTTTTCAGCGCAATTAAATATTTTGGAAGTTATAGGGCTTTGAAAATCGAATTTCCCTAAGAAACTCGCATTAAAAAATTTTTGTTATAAAAAAAAGTTGAGTAAGAAGGAAGAATTACGTTAGCGAAGCCGCTTTTGGACATACCACAGAGTTTAAAGTCCTTCCGCCCGGCCGAAGGCCGGCTATTAAAAAAAATATTTCAACAAAAAAAATATTTTTTTTGCACTAAAAATTACAAAATATTTAAAAAAGTTGTCTTTATAAAACTTTTATATTTTTTTAATTTTATTTTTATAAATGCGCCATTAAGAGCTTTTAATTGATACCTTAATCTTTGCAATCGGATAAATAGTATAGGAAATATTTACGATTTTAAGTGAGTTAGGGAGGTAAATGAGTACCATTTTTTGCTATTAAACATCTTTAGAATTCAAGATAAAAAAATGGAACTATCTTTATTATATTAAAAATAATACGCGTTTTAATGTAACGAAAATCTTGAACCTATTCAGTTGAAATGCACTGTAAAACGACAAATACCTGGACACCAAAAAAGTACCCCATAGTAAACCTAGAAGACAATTACTATGAAGTAAATAGCAAGAGTAAAAACCGCACTTTATTTTGTCCGACAGTGTATGTATACTTGTTATACACCAATGCGCAGTGGGGCCAAAAGCAAAATAAATGGTAATAACTCTGGATCTTTGAAATCACTGAACTGATTTAGATGAAACATCGATAGAGGAAGAACTAGGCTTTAAGAACATTGTTAGCTAGAGTCAGTAGCTGCACGGACGCCGCTACAGTGGGCCAAAGTTGACCACGTCGAGGGTGAAAAACATATCGGGGCTTATAACTTTGAATAATTTTTGAATTCCCTTAAACAAGACAAGGAAAAAACATGCTTTTTACTTTTTGGCCTGCCTTGGTGAAGTTTTTTCGCCAGAGCGGGTCCAATTTTAACCCAATTTTTTTAAACTTTCCTTATTTGATTAACAACAAATAGCAAAATTGTGTAAAGAATTTTGAAAAAATATTTACGGAGTCAAATTTAAATTTAAACTTTCAAAAAAGTTGATTTTTTTCCGTTTTTTTTTCTTTTTTTTTCAAAAAAAGTGGTTACATTCTTTTTCTTTTATATAAAAATTTTCTTAAGTAACATATATAATATTTATATTTTTCTGAAAGATAACAAAACACAAAATATTTTAAAGGAAAAAGCATTTTTCAAAATTGATTCTTGCGAGAACCAGTTTTTCCCAAATTTGACCTATTTTTCCAATAAATTTCAAATTTTCGTCTTAATTTCTCAAATCGCAAAGATGGAATCAAAAAAAAAAAAAAAAACAAGCTATACTTTTTATTTAGTCTAAAGTGTTTTTAATTTTTTTTTTTGTAATAGGAATTTTTGCTCACCGATATCGGTTGAAAAGATATAGCAAAAAAAGTAAAAAAATCCAATTTTTAGAAATTTTTTAAAGTTCTTTGGGAATTGTCGGTTCTTTTTTTTTTTTTTTTTTTTGACAAATCAAAAAAGGTGAAATGAAAAACTTGTTGAAGACTTTTTGCAGAAAACTTGAAATAAAATTCTTGTTAGTGAATAGTTTTGAATGAGATTTTATACCAGAGTAGATTTTTTGATGCTTAATTTAAATTTGTCTACGAAAATTCCGTAGTTCCCAAAAAGCTTTAAAAATTTAAAAAATGCAATTTTTTGCTTTTTTTGCTAAATCTTTCCAACCGATATCGGTGAGCAAAAATTTTAGAAATTAAGGCGAAGTATTTTATGTTTAGTTATCTTTCAGAAAAATAGAAATATTATATATGTTACTTGAGAAAATGTTTATATAACAGAAAAAGAATGTAGAGTGATTCCATGTCAAAACGGACAGCAATCGGACTTGACATCCCCGATGTCAATGAAATTCACTACAGATATTGGCAATTGGAAGTGTTTCCCAAATCATAAAATTTTAGACTCATGCCCCTTCCCGGTCCAAAAATATGACGGTTTGAAAAACGAGAAAAAGCTAAAAATTTACAAAGGTGCATTTGTTTTATTGCTAATAACTTCTAAACTATATAAGGTTGTTATCTAGTTTCAGTTTCATAATAAAGACAAAAATATTACCTTTATAAAGATATTTATAATTTTTTTTTAAATCAAAAGTTCAAAGGTCAAAGTTGGACTTGTAATAATCAAATCATTATATTTCAAAAAAAGGTATTTTTAAAATTCTGAAAAAAATATATAATGTTGACGTAACTCTTCTTCCTACGTGCGGAAAATTTCGAGTTGGAGTCTCATTTAGTTTCGAGGTTATGGACCAAAATAAAATTTAATTACTTATAACTTCTAAACTATACACAATAAAATTTAAATTTAAAATTTTAGTATTCTTTTAAAGATTAAGATATTATCTTTAACATTATGTGTAGTAAATTTATTTAATTTGAAAGTTCAAAGGTCAAATTTAAACTTATAAAAATTAAATCTTTATATCTCCAAAAACTATATTTTTAAAATTCTTAAAAAATTATATAATGTTACCACAACTCTTGTCCATACCCGTGCAAAATTTACACTCATTTAGTTTAGAAGTTATGTAACAAAATATAAATCAAAGTCAAATTTTGTATATAAAATTTAATATTTTTTAAATAAAAAAAAATAATTTAAATTAATTTTTGTAAATATTTTAAATTTTTACCAAGGTTGGAAACCGATACCATTATAAATACCGATACCGATTAAATACCGTTTAAAGTTGGTTACCGTAACTGATACCGATACCGAAATTATTATTTTGTTAAAAATACCGTTTCCTTATATAATTTACTTCAGGAAATAATTCAGATAAAATTATTTTTAATAATAAGAGTTTATTTAAGGTAATATTTAAAGAATTTTGTTTTAAAGAGCCCTCTTATTGTTTGTTTCTTTATTATATCGTTTACAATAAATGCCTTTAACCTAGTGCAAATATTTTTTCATTTTTCATGTCCCGATTTCCGGGAATTTTTTCCGTGTTTCCCGGGAATTTTAAAAGCACTTAAATGAAAGAAAACTGCATGAATTTTTTTTTTTGTTTAACGTTTTCTTTATTTATATATTGAATCTACCTTTTTTAAGGCCTCACAATATGTAATCAAATCTTAAAACTAAAAATTAAATACTACTTTATCTCTAATGAGAGCATGCCATAGTGAATAATTTGTCTTCGCTAATAACGGGGTGGAAAATCGGCTCTACGAAGCCTTGAACTTGGTTGAACTTCAGTAAGTAGTCTTGCAAGCGGGTTGGGGTGAGTCTGCAATTTTACAATGTATTTTGCACTGATTTTCTCAAACTCGTCTTTTACAAATGGAACCTCTAAATCTCTATGGATATTCTCATTTCTTATATACCATGGTGCACCTGTCATGGTTCTAAGAATTTTTGATTGGGCCCTCTGTATAATATCGATACTCGTTTTACTGGCTGTACCCCATAATTGGATACCATATGTCCAAATTGGTTTTAAAACGGTTTTATACAGGATGACTTTATTGTCAAGGCTTAGTTTTGATTGGCTGTTTATTAACCAGTGAATGCTAGAAGCTTTTAACTTCATATGAAGTCTCTTGGTTTCTATATGACGACGCCACGTTAGTCGCCTATCTAAATGTATACCAAGGTATGTAACGTGGTCTGACTGGGGTATACTTATGTCATTAAGTTTAACAGGAGGACAATTTCCTCTTCTGAGGGTGAATGTAACGTGGTTACTTTTCAATTCATTTACTCGTATACGCCAGTTTTTCAACCAGGTCTCCACACGTCGGAGGTAAATATCAAGTTGTCTAGATGCTAAGTGTGGGTTTTCGTGGGAACTGAGTATTGCAGTATCATCAGCAAATGTGGAAACAGTCAGTCCATCGCTCACTGGTAAATCAGAAGTGTAAATTAAGTACAAGGTAGGTCCAAGAACACTTCCCTGTGGTACACCTGCTTTTATTTCAAATTCTTCCGTTACAAATTCGTTATATTTTACTCTAAATAATCGGTCAGATAAGTAAGACTCCAGCAATTTGTGGGTACATGGTGGTAGTAAACATTTAATTTTATATATTAGGCCCTTGTGCCAAACTTTGTCGAAAGCTTGCGAGATGTCTAAAAAAATAGCTGAACAATACTTCTTTAATTCAAAACATTTCCTTATCTCTCCAGTTAGACGATTCACTTGTTCTATGGTTCCATGTTTTTCACGAAAGCCAAATTGATGAACTGGGACGATATTTCTATCGTTCAAGAATGGCATAATTTTCTTTTGAAATACTTTCTCGAACAGCTTTGACAAACAGGATAGAAGGCTAATAGGTCTATAAGATGATGATATAGTAGAATCTTTTCCTGGCTTTAGTATCATTTTGATCTGAGATGTTTTCCACATTTTTGGAAAAACTCCTAGTTTTAAGATCGCATTAAAAATAATTGAAAGCACGATAATTGCCACATTCGGTAGGTTTTTAATCATGGATGGTGTTATCGAATCATATCCTGGCGATTTTCTAATATTTATATTTTCCTTGATTACTGTATTAATATCCTCTGGGCTAACAACAATTATATAATCATTATTTAGAGTAGTGTCAGGTGTCTCTCCCAATACAAAATTATTTGTTTGGGGATTTGGTTGAAAGACAGAGCTTAAATAGTGTGCAAATAAATTTGCCTTATCTTCAGAACTACGGGCCCAGGTACCGTCAGCCTTCCTTAAAGGATTTTGTGTCTCTACCGGTGGCTTAATATCTTTCGTTGCCTTCCATAGGGAAAAATTTGTATATTTATTATTTGTTAAACTTTCAATGTATTTTCTACTTTGGCGATCCTCTTCTAATTGAAGGGCTTTTCTTAATTTCTTAATTGCTGTAGACAGCCTCAACTTTGCAGCTGGTGATCTGGTTTGTTGCCATTCTCTTCTACATTTTCTTTTTTCAAGAAGAAGCTTTTGAATTTCATAATTAGAAATATGCTTATTATCGTTCTTAAAAGTTTCACTTTTTGAGTGATCTATAGCTAAATTAATTAACGACGTAAAGTCTTGTACGCATTTGTTTATATCTTCCTCACACTGAAAATATGGATCTGTGTGGATATGACTACTGATGTATTTTTTATATTTTAACCAATTTGTCCTATAAAAAGTATTAGTAGGATAATTTGGTATGTTAGTCCTTCCGTAATAAGTTATTATTATCGGAGAATGGTCAGAAGTTAAATCATATGAAATTTCCGTAGTTATTGAGTTTCGGTTTATATTTTTAGATATGGCAAAATCTATGAGATCAGGAATTTTTCTAGGATCAGCCGGCCAATATGTCGGATGTCCAGGGGACACAAAATCCATGCCATTTTTGCGATCAACTAGTACCTTATAGAGCTGTCTACCTCTGGGATTTATCAATCTGGAACCCCAGTAAACATGTTTGGCATTATAGTCGCCACATGCCAGGAAACGATCTCCTAGTGTCTCAAAGAATTCTTCAAATTTTTCCTTGGTCATAGAAAATCTTGGTGGACAATACACCGAGCTTAGCGTTAAGTCACCAGCGAAATACTCAAGGTTAATAGAGGTTGCCTGCAGGTAATCTTTCGAGAATTCATTTAGGGCATAATGTCGTATTCGATTTCTAATTAATATACCAGTACCACCATGTGCTTTTCCATCCGGATGATTTGTAAAGTAGAATGAATAACCTGTAATATAAAAATTGTATCTATTTGTGAGATGAGTCTCTGAGACTAACATCACATCAATATCTTGCTGCTTCATGAAGTATGATATTTCAGATTTATGTTGGTTTAAACCATTTGCATTCCAAAAACATACTCTCAAATAACTCATTTTTTCGTTAAGAGTATTTGAATCATTTGGTTCTGTGCTCTTAAAAGCTCTTGTATTGTGTTCTGCATGGATGACATAAAGTTTGTCATATTTTGGATTAGAGAGGTAACGGTTTGCGTAAGAGTTTGCATTAAAGTTTCTAACCCTCCCGAATTTCGGGGGAAATTAGGTTGCTGGAAACTTGTTCTTAAAACACTGGCATAGGAGATATTTCCAGGATTGGCTGTACTCGATTGGTCAGTGTTTAAACTTGGCTTAACTGAAGCCTGAATTTTAACAAAAGATTATTGTTTTCAAAATTTTTTTACGAATATAATATGATAAAACCATCTGGGAACTACGTATATAATTTCATTATTCTTTGAATTGCTTATATAGGATAAATCTTAGTTATGAATTAAAATAAACACATGTCAGCACTAATAAGCAGCAAGTAAAAAAACTAAAACTGAATAAAAGGAATTTGTAAGCATTTTAAATATACGATATAAATTTGTCATTGGTGTGGACAAAATGTTTCGGAAAAGACGTTCATCAGCCACTACTTTAAGAATTACCAAATTCTACATTTTTAAGTGAATTTTTAATAAATTAGTTTTTCAAAAAGATTTTCGAAGCTTGTATAAAACGTATATGAAATGTCTGAGTAAATATTTTTTTATTTAATTTAATCTCAAATACGATATTTTTTGATATATGTATATAGGAATAACAATTGTGGGGATATCCAAAAAACTGTTTCAGAATTAATTTGATTTGAAAAATCAATAGAATAACAATTGTTCTAATTTCTTTTTCTCTGTACATTTACAATCCTGTATAAATCTGATAATGGAAAGTTTCATATCTTATTTGGGTCTTAGTTATTCAACCAATGATTAGAGAGATAACTAAAGTATTTAATCCGGGATTCCGGAAAGTCGAACAATTTTTCCCGCTATCCCAGGAAATTAAAAAGTCCTGGAAAATTTTTCTTTTGGGCGTCTTCAGAGTTTGATTTACATCTGAATTTCTCATTCTCATTTAACCACGATTATGTCGTGTCGTTTTAATCCTGCAACTTTAAAAACTTCCTGCAAAATGGTGAGTTATGGATCTAATTATTACTTTCTTGTTCGAGCGCTATTTCTCCTCTGCAAAATTTCTCGTCTGTAATTGACATATTAGCTCTTACTCTTACCTAAACAGTATTCCTACGATATTTGAAACGCATTTTCCATATTTTTGTTGCATTAACCTCTGATAAAATATTTATTCTGTATTAAACAACTGTGGCAAATACAAATTTTGTCCAAATTTTTAATTTTGCTGTACTACAAAATTTTTTACCAATATGCCGAGTTTAATATTCCAAAAAATAAGCATTTGTAAAAATATTATGAAGTTTGCTATCGAAAAATATTCATATTTCCAAAAATTTTAAGTGAATATTTATTTAATAAAATACACAAATATGTAATTTAATAATTTTTTTGTGAAATTTGATTAAAAATTATTTAAAAATTTAACTTTTTTAAGATTTTTTTTCCATTTTTATACCCACCATCAAAAAGATGGGGGGTATATTGATTTTGTCATTCAGTGAGTAACATATCGAAGGAATCATCTAAGACCCCAAAAAGTATATATTTTCTGGGTCCTGGTTAGATTCTGAGTCGATCTAGCTATGTCCGTCCGTCTGTTGAAAACAGAATAGGGCTCGAACGGGGCCTTATATAAGGTTTGTTTGGTATTGAAAATGGTTAATAAATAAAAAATTATGGGCTAAAAACTATAAACACAGGATGTCCGTTTCATACATTTTTTGGTGATATTTCTTCAACAAAAGCATGTACGACAACGAAATTTTGTACGTATAGTTAGATATAAACCCGGAAACACAAAAATTTGCGTGGTCCGCCCTCTTTACTGCCCCCTCCCATATAACGTAACATATGAAAAAGTTGATGGTGGATATATAGATTCCGCCGGGCCGAATATAACATTTGCGCTTGTTTTTTAATAATAACGGTATTTACCGGTATTTTAGTTTCCGGTATACCGATACCGATATAATTTAAAATACCGTTAACAATACCGTTACAGAAATAAAAATAAATTGTTACCGTTACCGATACCGTTATTCGTTTCGGTTTCCAACCTTGATTTTTACATACAAAAAAATTCTTTTTACTATATTTTGCTTCATAAATCCTAAACCAAAAGAGACTCCAAATTGAATCTTGGCTCGAGTGCAGAATGGAGTTAAGTTATCAATATATAATTTTTTAAAGAATTTTAAAATACCGTTTTTTGAGATATTCAGCTTTGATTATTATATTATAGATTTTGACCTTTGAACTTTCGAAGTAAATAAATTTTATGTGCGTCATTTTAAGGCTAATATCTATTTCTATTAAATGAGATACAAATTAAAATTTTACAATGTATAGTTTTATAAAAGACGTTTTATGTATAGTTTAGAAGTTATGAGCAATGAACTATGTACACTTTTGGATAAAATATGATAGTTTTTTCATTTTTAAAACGTCATATTTTTGGACCGGAAAGGGTCTTAAATCTGAAAGTTTGCAATTTGAGCAACACTTGTAATAAGTAATAACTGTAGCGAATTTCATTGAAATCGGAGACATGAAATCCGAAAGTGACGGACAAAAGTCCGTTTTGATATGGAATTACTCTGTAACCACTTTTTTGGAAAAAAAGGGAAAAAATCAACTTCTTTTGAAAGTTTAAATTTAAATGCCTGTAACTTTTGACTCCGTAAATATTTTTTCAAAATTCCTTCTTTGCACAATTTTGCTATTTATTGTTAATGAAATAAAGAGAGTTTAAAAAATATGAAATTGCTTCCGCTGTAGCGAAAAAACTTCACCAAGGCAGGTTAAAAAGTAAAATTATTAATCTTTAAAGCCTAATATCTCTTAAACTAAAAGAGATAAGAGATATTCATTCATTCATGTTTTTTTTGTAGATCTTGACTAGCAGAATCCTTTTATATAAAAATCTTTGAAATCGGTTCAGATATAAATAGGGAATGCATCCCGGGATTTCCCGTCCTGGGATTCTTGGGAAATTCAATATTATTTATTTCCCGCCTTCCCGGGAATTTTGTCCGGGATTCCCGGGAATTTTAAAAGCACTTAAATGGGTAAAAACTGCTTGAATTTTAGCAAAAATGTATACATTTTAGTAATTTTTAAACAAAATTATACTAAAAATTCAGCTAGGAATTAAATCTTAACGACAATTCCATTAGTATGTTTTTGTGTACAATATATAAAATAGTTTATTTAGAATGACTTTATGGCATTCATTCAATTAAGCATCTTAATAAAATGGCAGTACTAAAAAACAGCTAGTGAAAACTGATTAATATAATATTTTAGATATTTTAAATATGTACCTATTCGTTAAAAGTTATAGACAACATGCGGAATTTGTCTCATAGAAACTTGACAAACATTAACATTAAAAGTTAAGAGAAGAATTAGAAAATGAGTACAACAAATCCTTAATTATTCATATAATTTTCAACTGGATAATATTCTCTGTTATGTATGAGAACGTCTGGCCTAATATATTACATGAAATCGAATGTTTTATTAGGAATATTAATAAACAAGAAATTGAAACTTACTGGTCCAAAATTAATTTTTTTAAGCTAAATTTAAACCTACCTTAAAATATGGTATCATTGTCTGAGTAAATATTATTTTAGTCAATTTCTGACATCTCTATTTTCTGGCATAAATACATTGTTTTATGTATAGAGTAACACATAGAGTCGAAATTCTCGGTTGACAACTAAACAAAATTATTGTTTTTAAACAAAAATGTGTTTTTATTTTCTTTTGGCAACAATAAAATGTTTTTGATTACATGTTTTTGACAACCGACTTAGGTTTTTGACAGTTAGTTTCGTTTCTTGTTACTATTTGATTTCATGGTTCATATCCTTTAAATAAAAATGAATAATTTATTTTTGTTGCCTAATATTGTGTTGATACCCTCAAAACTCCTTTACGATTGTCAGTATTCAATTATTCAGTAGATTAATCAATTACTCGAATTTCATTTTCTTGTTACATTTACAATCCTGTTTCAAATCTGATAATGCAAAGATTCATATCCTATTTGGGTCTCAGCTAATGAGAATAATGATAATTATAATTTTTAGTCCGGGATCCCGGGAAGTCGAACAATTTTTCCCGCTTTCCCGGGAAATCAAAAAGTACGGGAAATTGCGATCCCTAGATATAAGCAATCAGGAACGTTTTTAAGAAATTGTATACCCGAGGTGTCCAACTTTGGGACCCGATAGAGGAAGAGTTAGGCTTTCAGAATATTGTTGGCTAGAGTCTGTAGTTGCAGCACGTGCTTGCATGTCTCATTTATCTCTTATAGTTTTTGAGTTATTTGCATTTGAATTTTTAAGTACCTCAATTTTGCATGTTCTTGGTTCAGTTTTATTCATATATATCCTAGTGATTCCGACCGATTTCATTTGCTTTTTTTTTAACTAATTAAAGAACAAAATTATCTATTGAATAAAAAAATTTAAGTCGATATCTTTACCGACTCTAAAAATAAACGATTTTGAATTTAAAAATTGCAAAAATTAAGACTTTTTGTGTTTTTTTTTTTTTTTTTTGCCTAAAATAAAATTTTATTCAACAACATATAATAATTTTATACTTTTTTAAAAGATATCTTCACAAAGAAGACTTTAAGACAAAAAGCAAGCTCAATAACTCAAGTGGTCAAGGTACACAACCTCCCGAATTTGACCCATTTTATATGAAAGTTTTGACTTTAGTCTATATTTTGTTAAAAGTTTTCAATCAAAATCTGCGGGACTTCGAAAAAATTTATATTTTATAGCCGAAAATGTGAAAAAACCCATTTTTGGGACTTTCGGCGTTTTTTTGGGAATTGAGGGATTCTTTTTATAAAAATCTTAAAGTTTTTTTTACTTACTCATTTTAAACGATAAAGTCAACATCTACCGAAAATTTCGTTAAGATATCTTTAAACAAAGATTTTATTACAGATAAAATATTTATAGTTTTTCAAAAAAACAGTTTTTTACAAAAAAAATCAGAAAAAGTATAAACTGGTTTTTTTTTCATTTAAATTAGATTGCTTAGCTGACATAATTCTTCGTTATACAGATTGATATTGAAATCACTATCTTTTACAGAACCGAAACTATGCCACTTTAAAGTTTATTACACCCACCATCAAAAAGTTGGGGGGTATATTAATTTTGTCATTCCGTGTGTAACATGTCGAATGAATCATTTAAGACCCCACAAAGTATATATTTTCTAGGTCCTGGTTAGATTCTGAGTCGATCTAGCTACGTAGGCATAAATATTTGTCTTATATAAGGTTTGTTTGGGATTGAAAATTAGCAAAATCGGTTAATAAACAAAAAATTTATGGGCTAAAAACTAGAAACACAGGGTGTACGTTTCATATTTTTCTGCTGATATCTCTTAAACAAAAACATGTACGACAACGAAATTTTGTATACATAGTTTGGAGAATATAAACTCGGAAACCAAAAATGATCGTGGTCCGCCCTCTTTACCGACCACCTCCCATTTTAGGTGAAATTGTGTTAAAATAGTTCAAGGACCAATGTAAACTCGGAAAAACAAATAGGCGTAGTCCGTCCAATTTGCCGCCCACCTCCCATATAACGTAAAATTTGAAAAAGATGATGGTGGGTATATAGATTCGGCCGAGCCAAATATAACATTTGCGCTTGTTAAGTCATGGAAAATACAATTTTTTGTGTATTTTTGCACAAACACACATTCGAACATTGGCTACGGGAACAAATTATTTATGTTGTTGTGGCTTTTTCACATCCACAATAGTACAATGTTTTCGGAATTTTCCGTGACTTAATAAACTTTAAAGTAGAATAGTTTCAGTTCTGTAAAAGATATTGATTTCAATCTTCTTCTGTATAACGAAGAATTATGTCAGCTAAGCAACGTAATTTAGATGAAAAAAATCGAGATTATACTTTTTCTGATTTTTTAAATTAAATTAAAATTTTTGTAAAAAACTGTTTTTTTGAGAAACTATAAATATTTTATCTGTAATAAAATCTTTGTTATTAAAGATATCTTAACGAAATTTTCCGTGGATGTAGACTTTATCATTTAAAATGAGAAAGTGAAAAAACTTTAAGATTCTTATAAAACGAGTCCCACAATTAAAAAAAAAACGCCGAAAATTCCTAAAATGGGTTTTTTTCACATTTTCGGCTATAAAATCCACATTTTTCCGAAGTCCCGTGGATTTTGATTTAAAACTTTCAACAACGTATTACAGATTCTTAAATTGCATTCTGTTTGCCGATTCGTGATTTGAGAAAATATAGACTAAAATCAAAACTTTCATATAAAATAGGTCGAATGCGGAAGGGTGTGTAACTTAATCATTTAATTTATTGGGCTAGCTTTTTATTTTAGAATCTTCTCTGTGAAGATACCTTTCAGAAAAGTTAAAAATTATTATATGTTGTTTAACAAAATTTTATTTTAGAAAAAAAATAGTGTAAATACTTTTTCGACCAAAAAAACACAAAAAGTCGTCATTTTTGCAATTTTCAAATTCAAAATCGTTTATTTTTGACTGGGTAAAGATATCGACTTAAATTTTTTTTATTCAATAGATAATTTTGTTCTTTAAATATTTGACAAAAAACTACTGAAATCGGTCGGAAATACTAGGATGCAAAATTGAGGTACTAAAAAATTCAAATGCAAATAACTCAAAAACTATAAGAGATAAATAAGACACGCACGCATGTTTTATTATAGATCTTATCAGTGCCTACAATAATGAAATATTTGAAATTGGACGAGAAACAAAAATTTGGCAAGCGATTAAAAAATGTTAGAGGTACCCAACTTTGAGCTCCGCCCCTAAGGGTCTGTTCGGTCCCCCTTCCAAACATGCAAATCCAAACGATCAGATTTATTTCCAAAAAATTAGATTCTGCCCCACTGTGCAAGCGAATGAAAATTATGGACATATTTCATAAATTTGAAACTGAATATTTTCTAAACGCTTATAGGTATCAAAATTATTTTTGCACATGTTATAATATATTTAAGGAAAAATGTATAAATGTAAAGATCGTAAAAATATAAAATGTTACTATATATTTATAAAGGTCAAAATTTTTATTATTGAAAATATGGGTATTTTCCGAAAATTTCTTCGTGTGACTAAATTTACCGGTAGGCTTTCATAATCTTTTGCAAAACTTTTAAGATTGTATTGAGCTTTCTAATTTTATTTGCAAAAGTACAGAAATCAACAATATTTTTTTTTTTTTTTTACGGACTCAAAAATTTAACTTCACATCCAAAATTTACCATTTTTGATCACATCTGGATGTAGGGTGAACGTTCAGAACTTTTCAAAATTACACTTACAAGTTTTCTTGAGGTTCCGTCTTTCAAAAATATTAAACTTTTTTAACTAAAATTTTTAAGAAAATTAAATATATAAAGTTACTCTTTTGGCAAAAACTAGCAAATTTTTTTCTTGTTTTCTGAATAGGTTTATTAATAATAAAATCAATTTGCGTCAAATATTTCTTGAATTCGCCCTTAATTGTGCGTTTTTCTAACCTTTTCAACAGTTTTCTATAAAAATATATATATATATATATATATATATATATATATATATATATATATATATATATATATATATATATAGAAAACTGTTGAAAAGGTTAGAAAAACGCACAATTAAGGGCGAATTCAAGAAATATTTGACGCAAATTGATTTTATTATTAATATTATTAATAATATATATATATATATATATATATATATATATATATATATATATATATATATATATATATATATATATATATATATATATATATATATATATATATATATATATATATATATATATATATATATATATATATATATATATATATATATATATATATATATATATATATATATATATATATATATATATAAAGATAAAGAAAAAAGCAAAATTATAGAGTATGGACAATTTGGACTTAACCTATGAAATATGGCGAAGAAAAATTGAGCGAAGTCAATATATTGTGAATAAGTTTTTAAGAAATCATCCTCGCTATGCGAAAAATATAAAATATAAAGCAAATACCCACCATCAACTTTCTCAAATTTTACGTTATATGGGATGTGGGCGGACCACGCCCATTTTTGGCTTACAAGTTTATATCGACCCTCGAACTATCTGTACAAAAATTCGATATCATACATGCTTTTGTTTAAGAGATATTAGCAGTATGAAATGAAGCTACAACGGACACCCTGAGTTTTTAGTATTTTGCCCATAACTTTTGTTTATTGACCGATTTTACTCATTCTCAATACCAAACAAACCTTATATAAGATAAATATTTGAGCCAAATTTCATTCCCATAGGTTGTCCCGTTCGAGCCCTGTCCTGCTTTCAACAGACAGACAGATGGACGGACATAGCTAGATCGACTCAGAATCCAGAAAATATATACTTTATGGGATCTTAATTGATTCCTTCGACATGTTACACACAGAATGACCCCCCATCTTTTGGACGGCACCAGTGGCTTAAGATATTATTAATTTCATTATTTGAGAGAAGAAAAATACTAATTATGTATCCCATAAAACTCCATATTATGAGACATGTGAATTTAGATGTTCTTCGCATAGAATTACGGAAAAAACTTACAAAAGCTCTCTGAAAAACTTATTTTTTCATTTTATACAATATTTTAATTCATTCCATGCACATTACGGCTCGTCAATATCCCTATTCACTCCACAGGAGCGGTAAAGCAATGAATTCGAAGTAAAAATAATACCACTTCGGAGGGGCCAGCATACTCTCTCGACCTTAATATGATAGCAAATATATGGAAATTGCTGTCTCGTAATGTTTATGAGTCGGACAGACAATACGAAGACAAAGTACACTGGTCGACAAAAAAAATTTTTTTCGTGCTCCTTTAAAAACAATATACGGACTAGATGGAATTCCGTATGCTAAACTCGAATCTGCTTACAGTTTTTTCCCATCAGGTCGAGATTTTTTTTTTACGGGCGTGTCTAATATTGCGGCCAAAATAAGCTGATTACTCGAGTATATTTCACTATAACTCGAGAACGGTATGCACGATTTATATAAGTAATACACCAAATTATGCGAAATAAAATTAGTTTTAAGTTGATCTACTATCAAATTTTTAACCGCTCAATAGTTTAGGAGATACTTTGAAATAAGTGTCCGAAAAAAAATTTTTCGTCTTAAATAAAAAAATATGTAATTTATATGAAATTTAACGTGCAAAATAACAATCAGCTTTCACTTTTTTTCTATCACGTATTGATTTTTTTTATGGGCATGACTACTATGACTCCATCTTTAGGCAGTTACACTTGTATAACTCGAGAACATTTTGTCCTATTAAGATAGATTAAACTCCATTAATTTAAATTATCTTTGAGTAGAATTTATAATTTTTTGTGCAGTTAATATTTCCGTAGTTATTCGGTAATTAGTAGCAAATTAAAAAAAAAAAATTAAATCGTGAAAATTTGTATCCATAACTCTGAAATTCTTTAATCAATAAGAAATTATGTTGACAAACCTAGAAAACAATTTTCGTATGCCTTTTTTAGTGTATCATTTATCAAAATCGTATAAACGGTTCTTGAGTTACAGTCCAAATTGTACAAACCATTCTCTAGTAAATACAGATTCTTGTTTAACTCGTCAAAATCCACCTAGTCCACCTATTTTTGTTTCAAGAAAAAATAAAAACTTTTTTTTTTGCCCACCACTGCAAAGTGGGGTCAAACGCAAATTTTTTGGTAATAAATCCGTATCTCCTAAACTACTGGTTGGATTAAATTAAAATGTGTGGACGAGTTGTAGAGGAGGACTTAAGCTTTGAGAAAAATCATCTTGCAGTCACCCTGTGATAACAAAAGAAAATCTACAGAGTGTCAAAATTGACAACCTCGAGTATGTTTTTCGGGAATAAGTCCTGAGGTATATGAGGCAAAAATGTTTTAAAAATATTTTGTAATTTGCTATATATTTCCAAATAACATGTTGAAAGAATTTTTGAATTATATCAATGCGTCTAGACGTGAAAAATATTCAAACTCAGCACTCTGAAATTGGTATGAAAAATGGCAATTTTTTACAAAAATATAGTACCATTTTTTTCACTTTTTTCTTACAGCCTGTCCCACGATGTCGAACGAAAATTTCGTTCGACAAAATGTATGGGAAACAATAACAAAATTTTAAATTTATTTGTTGTTTTCCATATAAATTGTCGAATCGAAATTTTCGTTCGACATCGTGGGACAGGCTTTTAAAGTTCCGATAGAGAAAAAAATTTTCTTTATATATTTCAAAAGACAAGACTTCACAAATGGCTAATGTAGAAATTTAGAACTGATTTATGTTTGCACCCTACAATAGGCATGGTCGAAAATGGTGAATTTTGGTTAAAGCAGCCAAAGTTAAATTTTGTATCGATTAATAAAAAAAAATGTCACGCGAGCTTTTTTAAATTTTTTGACGATATTTCATAAAAAAAATAGATTTAGAACAATTTGACACTAAACTGCTTTCCGCCCGGCCAAAAACGAAAGCAGGAAAGCAGATTTCATGAAAAATTTTTAATCAGTTAAAAATTTCTACATTAGTAATTTAAGAAGCCTTATTTTTTGAAATATATAAAGACAATTTTTTTTTTTTTTTTCTTTAACGGAATTTTGAGAAAAAAGTGAAAGAATTACTATTTGTAAAAAATAGTAATTTTTCATACCAATTTCAGAGTGCTGAGTTTGAATATTTTTCACGTCTAGACGCATTCCGTGCATGCTCTTTTTTGATTTGGTGAAAAATTAATAATTATGTTAACTGGTATATATATGCTCACTTGCCATGTGCTAAGTTTCATGGTAATAGCAAAATTGGTTTATCTTAAAATGGAAGTTTAACAAAAACCACATAAACACATAATTAAAATTTTGAATGAAATCTTGCATTGGTCATATAAAATAATTGCAAGGAAGGCTGTTGTGGCACAAAATACAGTTTCTTGGGTCATAATATTATACAAAGAAGTCATGATCACTGAATGGTATCCCGGTAATGGAGACAAATAGTATCTTCAGGCTATAGGACACATTTTGGGTGAAATTCACCTCATCTCTGGAAGAAAAGTGTCAAAAATAATTTAAAGGACATTAAAAGCTCAGCGTAAAATGAAACGGAGTTTAAAAATAAGTGCTTATTCGAGCAAAAAAGTGACCGAAACACAATAAAGTCTTTAATTAGAATAATTCTGGAAAATATCAGATATTTCCTTAAAAACCAACAGGAACTAATTTATTCTTCTACGTTTAGAACTTGAACATAACAGCCATTAATAAAAATATCACTTTAAGAAAATTTGCCCACTGGTTTAGTTTCTATAAGCAGATGCACAGATTTTTTCGTGCGCAGTCCTTATATAGCAAATTACAAAAAAAAAAAAAAAAATATTAGAGACGCCCATAAAAAAAAAACTCCAAACCTGGACGTGTTTAGCACATCAAAATGCATCAAGTTTAGCTATACGTCTTTGGCGGAGGATTTTTTTTGACGACGAGAAGAGATTGGAAAAAGTTGGAGAAAACCTTCTTTGTTACAAGTTGAATATGTTTATAAGTCCCTTCAAAATATTATTTTTTAGGTAAAATTTAATAAAAAGGACTAATTTCATTATTTATAATTTTCTAATAATATAATAAAACAAAAAAGTACCAAATTAATCCAAACATCTTGTTGTTTTATTGAATAAATAAAGTTGAACCTATTCTGATGACCCAAAAAATTTACCTTAAAAATTCGCTTGTTGGGAAAAAATCATTAAAAATCGTACTTAGTTCTTACTTAAATTTATTTTTCTTGTAAATATCTTAGAATTGAGTACTTTAAAACTTATTATGAAAATAATATATTAATCTCATTATTATTTTAAAAATAATGTTGATGTTAATATTTCAATGTTCAATTTTCAATTAATTTATTTTTCCAAATTGAATGACAACAAAATAAAAACTTTAAAATTAAAAATTGATTATTTTTAAAACTAACTTAAAGTAGAAATACGTAAAGTATCACTACATCACTCCTCCTCCAGTGATAACGTCAGATATTGATTTGTACAGATTTTCCAGATCGAAGTTTACGATGTTGTGCTTCAGGAACTGTATTTAAATCAAATTTTGAATTTACACTTTCATCGATGTTATTTGAAATTGTTGCAGATTTTAAACGATCTACTGATATTGTTTTAAGTTAACCATTAACATCAACTACGAAAGTTTTGTCGCTTTTGGATATAACCCGGAATGGTCCTTTATAAGGGGGTTGAAGAGGTGGACGAACACAATCATCACGAATAAAAACATGAGCTGATTGATGTAATTCTTTAGGTATATAAACTTGTGTTTGACCATGTATTGCCACTTTTTTAGCTTTAAAATTTTCCATGTCTTCTTTGAGCTGCTTTGCCCTTTCAGAGTTAATGTTCTTCGCTTTGAAATCGGTAAAAAATTGTTAGTTTCTTGCCATATACTGATCCAACGGGATATACGTTTAAATCATGATTAACAGACGATCTCAAACCCAACATAACAATTGGTAAAATATCTGACCAGCGGGAATTTGAATGACACATAATTGCGAATTTAAGAGTTCGGTGTCAGCGTTCGACTTGTCCATTCGCTTGTGGATGGTATGGTGTAGTATGCGTAACACGAATTCCCAAAAGTTTGGAAAATTCTCCAAATAAGGATGATTCAAATTGACGTTCTTGATCAGTAACAATTTGAATAGGTAATCCGAATCTCGATATCCATCCATTAAGAAAAGCTTTGGCAACTGATTCTGCTGTAATATCACTTAGTGGTATTGCCTCCGGCCAGCGAGTAAATCTGTTAATGCATGTAAGGCAGTATCTGTATTCACCTGAAAAAACAATGCTAACTACTTTAAACCTTTCTTCGGGGACAGGAAAGTCTCCAAGTTGGCTTTTAGTATGGCGTTCAACTTTACACTGTTGACATTTGATACAAGACTTTGTCCAAGTTGAAATGTCTTTTCGCATATTCGGCCAAACAAATCTATCAGAAATTAGCTTGATAGTAGATTTTGATCAAAAACCGTTTTACGAAAATGTTTTGCAATGAAGGGTCGAATCTTCTGCGTTGATATAGCACAAATAATTTTAATGCTAGTGTTTGGCATTTCAAACGATTTTAATATTAAATTTGCAAAGATTTAAGTTCTGCGTCTTCCAATTGGTCTTTAGCAAGAAGTGTATAATTCAAAGATGATGGCATGTAAATAGCATCTAAACGTAATAGATCGTCTGCGGATACATTATCTTTACTGAATACGTGACGAATATCTACCGTGTGTTGTCCAATATAGTCAAAATGGCGTAGTTGGCGAGGTGATGCCTTTTCAGGACGTTGTTTGAAGGCACAAACCAATGGCTTATGGTCTGTAAAGATGCAAAGATGACGTTGGAAATGTTGGAAATATTTAAGACCTGAGTAAGCAGCAAGAAGTTCGATCGTATGTACTATATCGCTTTGTGTATCTGATAGCTTCTAAGAATAAAATCCTAAAGGCTTCTAGGCTCCATCAATACGTTGCTGGAGTACAGCACCCATCCCAACATCAGATGCATCCACCCACAAAGATGTTTATGCAGAATCAATTGGATATGCAAGTAGGGCAGCGTTAGCTAATTGTTTTTTACATTCTTCGAAAGCGGCACGTAATTCGTTTTCATTTTCTTTTGACCAGCCTTAAGAGAATTCAATGTTGCTTGAGCATTAGCTGCTTTTGGTATAAAACGTCGCACAGTGGTCCCAAAACGAAATTTTTTGGAAATAATTTTGTAACTTTAGAACTGCTGGATTTATTAAATGAAATTTCACATGGACAATTCTGAGGTGTATGGCAATTGATTTTGATGAGGACAGATTTTTAGCGAGTCTGGGGGACGGGGGGTGGAGCTCCAAAGTTGGTCACTTCGGGTATGAAATTTTTTTAAAAAAATCGCCAAAATTTGATTTATGATTTGACTGAAAAAAAATTTGCACATAGATAGTCCTTATAATTCTCTACAAAAAATATGCTTACATGTGTGGGTTATCTCTTTAAGAAATATTTAGACAAAAGTAAAATTTTGACCTATTTTTGGACATGTCTTTTTTAAGTTTTTTGAACTTTGCGGGCTCAATTTGAGTCCTACAATTTAAAAAAAAAAGGTTCTCCTCCTGCCCACAGTTCAGCTAGAAATTTGTAATCCTTCAAAGTATTTGGAAAACACCTATGTTAAATTTCATTGAAATATATTTATCCGTTCAAAAGTTACACAATATTATTTTAAGAAACACATTGGAACTGCTGTGCACTTATATATGTATATTTCAACGTGTTTTTTTTAATAATAAAACGTAACGGATAAATATATATCAATATATTTCAATGAAGTTTAACATAGTTATTACTGAGGTATTTTCCAAATATTTTGAAGGATTACAAATTTCTAGCTGGTCTGTGGGCAGGAGGAGAACCTCCGAAAGTGGTTTGAAGGATTAAAAATTTCTAGCTGATCTGTGGACAGGAGGAAAACTTCCGAAAGTGGTTAACTCTTTTAATTATTTCTTATATAATACCCTAGGTGACGCATTTCGGCGGTCTTTCCCTCTGCCCAGAAACCACCTAGAAACTTGTGCTCCTTCATAACAGTTGGAAACTACCTCAGTAATAACTATGTGAAATTTCGTTGAAATATATTAAACGATTCAAAAGTTAAACAAAGTTATTTAAAAAACACGTTGTAACTGCTATGCACTTATATATAAAGAATGCTTCCGCACACATTTACCATAGAAATTGAAGAAAAATGTGCAAATTTTGCGAAAGGATGTAAAGTTTCAGTTAGTTTTTAAACGATTGTGTAAAGTATTTGTGCAAGTAATTGGTATCATTGGAATGGTTATTACCTGAAAAATAATAATATATAAATAATAAAGTATTCCAACTAAATTTGTTCATTGAATCGATTAAAAAACGAAAAATTTTTTTATTTAGTGTTATTTAAAAAAAAAAAAAAATTAATATTTGAACTTAAATAAAATCTACATTAATTAAGCTATCATTGTGAAATTTTAGTATAATATAAAAAAATTTGTCATTAAAAGAAGAAAATAAATATATTCCTATTTTCTTACTTCGAAATACCCAAAATTCCAGTTCGAGGAAAACTTGCTTCAAAAATTGACTTTTTTCAGTAAAATAACTAACATATGGAGGTAACTTTACAAGGTAATTTTATTTTAATATCAGCTTTGACATTTTTGTGCTCCACAAAAAACTAAAAACACAAAAATTAAAATTAACGAAATTCTGATAGGGCTGTTACCCCAACTGACCCCGGATTTATTTTACATGCATTTATGTTAAGTATTCTTTTAGAAACATGAAAAAAAAAATGAATAGTCCAGAGGAAAATAATGGATTTTAAAGTGGGAAAATATTACCACCTTTTTTAAAAAAATCACAATTTATTTCAAAATTTATACTTTAAAATAATATAACTTTTTATCTAAACCACACAGGTATATGATATGAAAATTCATACCCGAGGTGACCAGCTTTGGAGGTCCACCCCCATCCCCCATACTAGCTAAAGTATTTTCTAAAATTGATTTGGTTAAAGCATACTTTCAGATACCAGTTGAGGAGAGTGACATTCTCATAACAGCCATTATTACACCATTTAAGATATATGAATTTACCCGAATGACATTTGGGCTCTGCAATGCGGCGCAAACATTCCAGCGTTTCATTGATGATATTCTTGTAGCTTCTGAAAATTCTCAGACTTCGTGAATATGGAGTAACAATAAATTGTGAAAAATGCGAATTTGGTAAGACTACTCTAAAATTATTGGGTTATAATTCTTTTTGGGAAATAATTCTGTAACCGGCAAGCATATAGGCAAAATCGTGGATGTGTGGAACAGGGTAACGGTCGGGAACGGTTATTTTGTTGAGTGCTTTGTAATCCCCACAGGGACGCCACATTTCGTTACTTTTTGGAACCATATGGACCAACAGCTTTTGGATGGACGACAAATACCAAGATTGAGCATGTATTCAAATTCTTGTTTTGCTATTTTTAATTTTCTGGAGATAGGCGACGTTGTTTTGCATATACTTTTGAACTATTTGTTTCAATTGCCAGACGTTTTGAGGTTTGTTGAGGAATCGACCCAACAGTTATTTTTAATATCAACTAAAAGTCCATAATGTTTAAGGAAGTCTGATCCAATAATTGGGCGTGTTACGTCAGCCACAATAAATGACCAGAAGAATCGTCGTCGTGGGCCAATATTGCAGTTGATAATTTTCTTCCATATGTTGGAATTTTCGTGTAGTTGGCTGCATATAGCACAAATGTAGTTTCAGGTTTTGTTTTTTTCTTCATGTGTGGCAGGATCTGCACCGGTGTCAATAAGATACCTGCACTTTGACTCAGCATCTTCAATGAACAGGCGACTTATTTGTTGGCCACCTGCACCCGTCACCGTAGGTGAAGGGCCTAATTGTTTTCCGATTTTCTGAAAGAACAGGGTGAGCGGCATCTGGTCGCTCGGGAGCCAAATTTATTATGATACCAACATAACGGATTTGTCGATGTCGAACGAGAATGGCTGCGTGACATATTTCTTGAATAGTTTCGTTGACGTCGATTATTACCAATCGATAAATAAAGCATTTATTTTGAAAATTACTTCTGCCATTTTGTTTTCTATTGTAGTTATTCGATCAACACTATTCGTAATAACTGCATTGATGGATGTCGAATCAGATTGATAATGAATCTTATCAGCTATGATTGCCAGCTTGTCAATTGAATCGCTGCTAACTGACAATATGGCTTTTGTTGTATTTGGAAGTCGTTGAATCCATAGCGTTTTGAGTAAGTCTTTAGAAACTTTTTCAGAAGCTAGTGAGCGCATCTCTCTTAAAAGTGCTGATGGTTTTTATCACCGATACCAACAGCTTCTAGCAGTTGACGAAGTCTTTTTTCATCAGATTCAACAAACTCGTTCAACAAGGCCAATTTTAGAGTTTCATACTTGTTTTCTGCCGGTGGTTCTTCAACAATATGGCTTACATGGTTAAGGATGCTGCTTTCAACTGATCCAACTAATGTATTATATTTCGTTGTGTCCGAAGTTATGGCTGATGTAACAAATTGAGATTCGAAACCATTTTGACGCCAGAATGGTTGAACTCGCACAGAAACTCTCGAGATTTCCGATGTAATATGTGACGAAGCAGATTCGAAATCTTCTGAAGTTGACATTGTTAGTAATTTGTTTTTAAATTTAAAATTTTTAAATAAATTGTCGTAGGTCACCAATGTTGATGTTAATATTTCAATGTTCAATTTTCAATTAATTTATTTTTCCAAATTGAATGACAACAAAATAAAAACTTAAAAATGAATAATTGATTATTTTTGAAACTAATTTGCAAAGTAGAAATACGTAAAGTATCACTACAATAACAAGAGTTTTAATGTAACTAAAATCTTGAACCTATTCTGTTGACCGGCAGTGTATTTAAAATCGGTTTATATTTGTAAAAGTTATAAGCCCCGATATATTTTTCACCCTCGAGGTGGTCAACCTTGGCCCACTCAAGCGGCGTCCGTGCTCCAACAATATTCTGAAAGCCTTACTCAAGTTTCATCTAAATCGGTTCAGTGGTTTCAAATATCCAGACTTATTACCATTTATTTTGCTTTTGGCCCCACTGTGTAGTGTTCGTAATTATAAGGTTTTATAAATAATGTACGAAAATCAATAAAAAATTTATCCTCTACTCAGTTTCTTTAAGTAGCTAGAGGATTATTCTTATTATAACGTTGTGGAATATGTTATTTATTTCTTTGTTTTCTGTACCGTAGAAAAATAAACAAACGAAAAGTTGCTTTGAATACAGCAAGCAAAAATATTGCTCGGCAACACTTTTCATTTATTTACCTTTCTAAGACGATCCACAGTGTGCGATTCTAAAAATGAAATGGAAATAATTATGGAACTTCGGAACGGCTGCTCCGATTTTTATGAAATGTCACATGGTCACCCCAGAAAAAAAAAAACAGAAAAAATCAACTTTTTTGGAAAGTTTAAATTTAAATGCTTGTAACTTTTGACTGCGTAAATATTTTTTCAAAATTCTTCCTTCAGACAATTTTTCTATTTGTTGTTAATGAAATAAAAAAAAAAAATTAAAAATAAATCGGGTGAAATTTGGACCCGCCGTAGCGAAAAAACTTCACCAAGACAGGGTAAAAAGTAAATATTTTAATCTTTGAAGCTCAATATGTCTTAAACTAAAAGATATAATATATGAATACGACGATGTTTTTTGTAGATCTCGACTAGCACAATCCTCCTATATAAAAATCTTTGAAATCGGTTCAGATATAAGGTATGTGGATGGTTTTTTAGAAATTTTATATCCGAGGTGTCCAACTTTGGGAATCTGTAAACTCGCTCCATGCAGGTCTATATGGTCCAAGCTCAAAATGTGAAATTTCATAAAAATTGGAGCAGCCGTTCCGAAGTTCCATAATTATTTCCATTTCATTTTTAGAATCGCACACTGTGCGATCGTTGTTTATTTACTATTTTGTTTGTATTTATAAATTTTAAGATTATTTTTGTTCCGTCTTAAACCAAAAAGAAATTGAATATGGACGTGAGAGGTTATTTTAAATTCCAAAATGTATTTTTCTTTTAGTAGTTAAATTAATAAATCATCAAAACTTTTCTATTTATAGAATTTGGTATGAAGCCAAAAGTTTTAATTTAGTTTATTATTTCGCTCCAAATCGAGCAAGCTTTCGCTTAATGGGCCTAGGCTACCTTGACTTATCCACTAGCGTAGATCCTCTCTATGCAAGCAGGTGTGTTAGATCCTGATCAGACTCATCCCCGACATTGAATGCCCAAAACATTCGTGGTCAAATACAATGATATTAAATATATTTTTTTTTTTTTTATGTAGAAAAAAATAAAATACTATCGGACAAAATTATGGATACGTTTCTCAAAATAACACGGACTAAAGTAAAATGGTAGCTCACGATTCGTTGGTTAATAAAAAGATTTTAATATAGGAAGATTCTGCTAGAGATCTACAAAAAGCATCGTCGTATGGACATATATTATCTCTTTTAGTTTAAGAGATATTAAGTTTCAAAGATTAAAATTTTTAATTCATTAACAACAAATAGAAAAATTATGCAAAGAAAAAAAGTTTTGAAAAACAATTTACGGTGTCAAAAGTTACAGGCATTTAAAGTTGAACTTTGAAAAAAAAATGTTCCCTTTTTTTTTGCTTTTATAAAAAAATTTTCTTTAGTAACATATATAATAAGGCGACTTATTCCCTATGGGAAGAAAAAAGGTGATTTTGTTACCCCCTCAAAATTTACCTTGAAATGTTTTATGATGTTCCCCAAAATATTTTGGTTCTACTGCTGACCGTTCGTGAGCTGGACCATTTTTAAAAAAGGTATTTTTTGCAGTTTTTTGAACTTTTTTTCATTTTCTCCCAAAGCAACATATAGAAAATGTGGTATTATTTAAAAGGTATTTGGAAGGTGCGTCCATTAGTATATAAAACATATTCAAGAGTGACCTCAATATTCTTTTATTCCATGAAACATCCTATTTTATAAGGTGCGGTTTTTTACTCTTGCTATTTATTTCATAATAATTGCCTTCTAGGTTCATTGCCGTTTAAATTTTTGGTGTCCACTAGAGTATCAGTTTTTTAAAGGCGATAAACCGGTTTTAAAAAACACCATTTTATTTAAATTTTTACTTAATTTTACTCAGAAAGAGAGTGAAATATATATATATATATATATATATATATATATATATATATATATATATATATATATATATATATATATATATATATATATATATATATATATATATATATATATATATATATATATATATATATATATATATATATATATACTTTTTTTATGATTAGTTTTTATTGAATCTTTCTTTTTCAGAAATTTAAAATAAGTATTAAAATCTTAACCTAAACTTAAATTAATGTTCATATTGCCACTGCAAAATCCAACGTAGAGTTTTTATTAATAGTGTTATATTCCAAGATCCAATGTTTCCAATCTTCTTAGACGTCTGTGACCCTCAAATGTAAGCAGATCCCTTGCCAGGGGGTTTGGGTGTTCCGCTAATTTCTTCCTGTAATTTATGCAGCTATTTTTTATCTCCTCACGAATTGTAGGAATATTTAGATCCCTGTGGATATAACTATGGTGCACCTGTTATTATTCTTAGAAGTTTCGACTGTCTTCTCTGTATTTTCTCAATGTTTGTTGAGGAGGCTGATCCCCAGAGCTGGATGCCATACAACCATATAGGTTTTATTATTGCTTTATATAAGAGAACCTTATAGTCCAGGTCTAGGGCCGACCTTGGACCAATTAACCAATGAATTTGGGAAGATTTTAGTTTCATTTGTGTAAGTTTTGATGCTATAACGGGATCTGTGTGCACACTTAAAAAAGCAGTATCATCTGCAAAAGTTGATGTATGAGTCATGGGGTTCGTGGGCATATCTGCCGTATAAAGTATATAGAGAAGCGGCCCTAAAATACTTCCTTGAGGTACACCTGCAGAAATTTTTCTGCATGAAGAAATCACGTCTTTTGATCTAATTTGAAAATATCTATTTAATATACAGTTTTTTAGTAACTTATGAACGTTTTGTGGAAGTAATGTGGTAATTTTATGTATAAGTCCTTCGTGCCAGACTTTATCGAAAGCTTGAGATATGTCAATAAATAATGCTGAGCAATACTGCTTGCTCTCGAAACCTCTTCTTATGAGATTTGTAATTCGATGAACTTGTTCAATAGTACCATGTTTTTTTTTTTCTAAAACCAAACTGATGGTTAAGTATACTGTTATTACTAGTAAGATGTAATAATAGGCTCTCAAGGAGCAATTTCTCAAACAATTTTGAAAAAATCATTACTATCTTTGACAATTTCCATGTACATGGAAAGTAGCCAGTACGTAAAATGGCATTGAAAATAAATAAAATAAATCTTAGAGCCGAGTTTGGCAAGAAACAAATCATAGTACTGGTAATTTTGTCCGTTCCAGGAGATTTTCCTGCCTTTAGACCTTTTACTGCTGACTTCATGGCAGAGAGCCGGAACTTTATTGGATTGGGAGTATGGTCGCTAACTACTACAGGCCTAAAAGTTGAGGCTGTGTTATTTGGAGTGAAAACGTTTTCCAAATGACTAGCGAATGCTTCCACTTTTTCATTATAACTTTTGGCCCATTGGCCATTTTGGAGGCGTATGGGAGATTCATGTGCAATAGGGCATTGCATATTTTTCACCGCCTTCCATAGACTGTAATCTGTTTTATTAGTGGGATCTAAGTTTTGCAGATATGTTTTCAATTCGGATTCATTTTGATTCTTCAGTGCGAAGCATTGATTAAGTTTAGTCTTGACAATTTTCTTTTTTCCCTAATAAGATTTTCGACATTGGAAGAACATTTATTATGTCTTTGCCTTCCTGAGAAACAGGGAGGTGTAGATACTATAGCAGCATTAGTTGTCTGTGAAAATATTAACGGCAGATTGTATTTCATTTTCACTTTTCAGTGAATATTTTGTGGTAAGTGTGAGCTTACGTACATTTTGTACTTTAACCAGTTTGTTTTCTTGTTTGGAAAACGAGTGCTTTGGGTTTCTAGTTGACTTGGATTATTAATTAGTCTCAGTATAGTAGCGAATGATCCGACGAGAGATCCAGTGAAGGGATCACTGATATAAATTCGCGTTTTATATTTCGGATTATTGCAAAGTCAATAAGGTCAGGAATCTTATTGATGTCTGCAGGCCAGTAAGTAGGTTGGCCACTAGATATGGAGTCTAGTTTGTTGAACGACATTGTATCGAATAGTTGCCTACCCCTGAGTGTAATAAGGCGAGAGCCAAAAAATGTATGTTTAGCATTATAGTCTCCTGCTGCAATAAATCTTGGACCTAAGGTGGAAAAGTAGTCAAGAAACTGATCTCGATAGATATTGTATTTTGGAGGACGATATTGTTGTTTTAATATAAGGTATATTTACTGAAGTGGCTTGGATATGATCCGTTTTGTATTCTGGCATAGGAAAATGCTTTATATCATTACGGATTAAGATTTCAGTGCCGCCACATGACCTACCACTTGGATTCTTTGTGTCGTAGGTGTAGTAGCCATTTATTCTGAAACAATTCTTTTGTGTAAAGTGAGTTTCGGATATTAATAGCACATCAATTTCTTGCATTAGTAAAAATTGTTGTACTTCATATTTATGTTGGCTAAGGCCGTTGGCGTTCCAGTAACATATTCTCAATGATTTCATTTTTTACTAAGCAAAATCTGCATGAGCATGCTTTGGTTTTGCATTAATTGTTGCAACATATTTTGCATATTCGTCATGAAGCTATTCATGGTTTGAATTAAATACCCTCTTTCAATGCATGTACATGTGAAAATAATGGGACATTATTTTCATTATTGTATTTTATTTGGGTAACTGAACCCATTTTTTGAGTTTGGTTGGGAGTTGCTGAACCCTTATTAAATGCATTTTGAAATGATAGAGCATCATTTGCTTTCACTTTCGTTTGGGTAATTGAACCCTTTTTGACCATATGAGCATACGATGATTGTTGATCATTTATATTTATATTACTTCTATATTGTGCACTAGAAGTGGGTAGATTTGTAAAATTCGATTCGTGATATTGAGCATATACAGGTCTTTTTGTTTCTGTTGTTTATTTGATTCGTAGGTAAACTGGACAACCACGGTAATTTGCAGTATGATTCTGGCCACAATTGCTACATTTTCTAGCATTGATGTCTAATTTTGAATGTGGGCATTCCAGACTTTTGTGAATATCTCCACATCTTACACAAACCGGTGGTAACTTACAAAAGGACTTTGTATGTCCAAATTCTTGACAGTTTAAGCACTGTGGAGGACCTTTGCGTTTCATCGGTTCCTCTACTGTAATCTTGCGATTTAGAAGATATCTTAAACCATATATGGGGTGAATAATACCCTTTTTCTTCAGTTGGGAAGAGTTATATGTAATTTCAACTCTAAAAAGTGGTTGAGGTATTTTATTTCTATTTATTATGTTGTGAACGGACTTCACTTCAAAGCCTTCAGACTCGATATATATAATTGAAAAAAATTGAGGTGGCTCAAAGCGATTAAAATCTTGAAATTATTACTTTTTAAAATATTTTTCCTTTCATCGATCATAAAAAATTTTAAATGGGTTTGTATCTTGTTGAATTCGATACATTATGAGCTTTCTGAAATTCTTAAAATCATCATAATACTTATTAAAATAAAATTACTAAAAAACACGTAATTTTCGGGCAAAAAGACCCTGAAAAATAACACTTCAACCTAAAATTGAAGGATAGTAACGAAACTGTAAATAATTTTATTATCCAAAATTTTTGTAATAGTGAAAAAGACGTAGGTGAGTTAGATGCAAAACAAGAGATTTTTGTCAAATTTGACCGTGAATATCTTACGCAGGTCACACGTGATTACCGAAAATATTTGACAAAACCATATGCCGATTTTCATTACTCTCCCTAAAATTTAAGATGAAATATAATTTTAATGGGGGTCGAAAATTACGTGTTTTACGTAATTTTATTTTAATAACTATGATGTTATTAGTTGTTCAATTTTGTTCCTTTTGGTCATTTTAGAAGGTGATAGACTGTGGAATTCAATGAAAACGAGGAAAATTTTAAATGTAATGAATTAGATATTGTTGAGCAGAATAAAAAAGTCTAAACTTTTTAATATTTCAATCTCTGAGCCACCTCTAAATTTGTTTCAATCAATAATAAAACTTTATATTTTATAATTTTTGGGCTATTCGAACATTTCTAGGGAGTTAAACTGAAAATTTAAAAACCTTTATTTACCTCCATATTAAAGGGGCCACCCTAATATATATGGGCAATTCTCTTTTTACGTTTGTCTTTATGAAACCGACGTTCAACCTCAAATATTTTTTTAAATTCAGACTTTTTTAAAAAACTTTTGATGCAATTATATTAAAAACACTTTTTGCTGTACCAAAAAAAATTCAAGACCTGATACGGTTCCATGTGGTGCCGATAAGTACCCAAAGTAAAAAATTTTAAAACAAGTGTTTGAAACTAACAAGTTTTTTTATTTCTTTTTATTACTGTAGTCGCAGATTTTAGCATAAATGTCCAATTCTTCTAATATATACTATAAAAACTTGTAGAAAAGGAATAGCATAGCTTTAATTAGCGTGCAATTAACCAGTTTCAAATTGTAGAAAAGGAATAGCATAGCTTTAATTAGCGTGCAATTAACCAGTGTCAAATTGTGTTGTGCAAAAGTCTTGAAACCAAATTTTAAGAAAATTCAAAATTTTGCAGTTTTTTCACTGGGGATTTTACGCCGTTTCGGATATTTCGAAATTCAAAGAAGAGCCCAATAGCTCTTGAATTTGTGCATAGTTTGACATATATCTCGTTAATGTGCCCTCAACAGAAATGCTGTAGGAGGTACCCAAACTTGGAGAGAAAAACGTGAATGGCTCCAAGAGGTGCATTTTTCGCGAGGCACACTCGTAACGTTATTTCTCTGAAGCTAGAGTATAGCGTGGCGTTTTAAAATATTAATTTGCTAAACGTGTATAGCAATTTTAAGAAATTCAGCAATTTAGCATATTTTGTTGTAGCGGATTTTGGTGTTATAAATCAATTTTAAACCGAAATAAGTTCCTGTGTAAAGTTTTACTTGCGCAAGAAATATAATTTTACATCGCTAAGACAGCGATGTTCTTAGTTTAACATTAATCGTCGAGGCACACCCAAGGCGCTAATCAAAATTAGCGATGATATATGTCAATCTGTAGCTGCTTTAATACCATACATCAAAATCAATATGGCGTTCGAAAAAAAGGACGATTTTGTTTAATGCAACTTCGAGTAAGTGCAATTAAAAAATGCATATAAATGACATTGTTTTATGACTTATTTAAAAAAAAAAAATAATGAATTTTGCAGTAAATGGATGAATATGAACAAGACTACATCACTAAAAACTGAATTTTGCAAATTTTATAAGAAGGTTTAATAATTATTAAATTGCTAATATATCCCCGAATACTTAACATATCGCGATATTTTTAATTTGTATTTTAGATACACCATTGTAGAGTACATAAATGCAATAATTTTTGATTTAGGACTATAAATAGAATTTTCGCAATTTTTTTTTTTAATTTATCTTAAACCGCCATAAAATTGATGCCGTTCGGTAAAAGTCATTCACGCGAACAGATTTGTGTTTCACTAGAGCCAAGGAATATTGGTACTAAATATCGTTGATGTGCCATTAAAAAATGTTCTAAATTTTTTTGAATATCAAAAGTAAACGAGTTTGAATAATTGCCCATATACCTATATAATTTCTCAAAACTCATTATTCACACCAAAAATATTATTTTTTCGGAGTAAAGCTTACATGCAGGTATAAATTTCGGTTTTTGTTAAAAAAAATAATAATATTCTTTTCATAAGAAATTTAAATTACTGAAAACCGGTTTTTTCAAAAGTCCAATACCGATCAACCGGTTTTTTCTAAAATGTGATTTTTCGGATAAACCGAAAACCGGTTTTCAAAAAAAGTTGGTTTTTTGGATACTCTAGTGTCCACTTATTTGTTTTATATTCTTTAATTTAATAAACAAAAGAAGATTTTGACATACATATGTGCATTTCGAGTTTGGAGTAAAACTGTTGTGTTGGTCATGGATTTTGTGCGACAAAACAAAGACTTTACTTAATTTCTAAAAATTTGGCTTCCAATTTTCGAATTTTTTTATACAAAATCAAAGACATTTGCTTAAAAAGTGCTAAAATTTAATGTAATATCCATTAAACTCTATTAAAATTAATCTTGACTACAGAAAGAAAAAATGAAGTAAGATTAACGTAATTGTCTTTAAAGTGCAAATTTTTAGAATCTGAGTCAAAAAGAACCATTCCATTATACAAAATTACAACTTAGAATGAAAGTTAGATGAAATTGAGGGGTCAGAATCCCTAATACTGCGAAGTAAAATCGTAGCTAAATCGCAATTCTCGCCAAAAAGAATCTCATTTTCCTAAGCGGAGAGATAAAGGAGGAAGTAATTTTAATTATTGCTAGCCTGATTGTTCAGACATGGTTCAAACAAATTGGTTTCATATGTACCAAAGTTAAAAAAACATTTTTTATACGAACCTCTATTACAGAAATTTATAACTTTTCCATGGCAGTTTACAAAATTTTCTCTTTTTTTTAAGTTTTATTAAGATTTTTATTTATTCATCTAAATAACTGTATTTGGTACTGGTTCTGGGACTTTAACGATTATTTTTCTATTACGGGTCACCTTATTATATTTACACAACAATGGTGTGACTTTTACTTAGAATAAATACTTCTAAAACTCATATATTTGACGAGAATATTGATATCGTTACGATTTTACTTCGTAGTCTTAGGGTTTCTGTCCTCTTAATTTCTTTTAAATTTCGTTTTGAATTGTTATTTTGTATAACGAAATGAATCTTTTAGCCAGAGATTATAAAATGTTGCACTGAAAAGACAAGTACACTAATTTTACCTTATTTTCCTTATCTGGAGTCAAAAAAGTCTTACTGGATTGTGGTTGAAGACTTTCTGATAATTTGGCCAGATCTATCCTCATTAATCAAATGTTATTATCATTTTTATAGAATTTAATGAATAGAATATTAAAATTTAACACTTCTTAAGCAAATGCTTTCCGTTTTGTATCAAAAAATTTGAAAATTGGAATCCAAATTAAAGAAATTAAGAAAGGTGTCACTTTATTTTGTAGCACAAAATTCATGACTAACACAACAATTTTGTCCCAAACTCGAAATACACATATTTCAAAAACTTTATTTATATATTAATTTAAAGAATATAATTCGACAAATACCTGGGCACGAAAAAAGCAGCCCATTATGAACCTAGATGACGATAATTATGAACTAAATAGCAAGAGTAAAAAAACGTACTTTATTTTGTCCGACAGTGTATATGTATATATGTATAAATATAATAAGTTCCTTTAGCTCCACAAGCGCTCCTCTTTACAGTCAATCTTTTGATGCTTTATCAATCCGTTCGGGGTTTCGATTGTCTTGTTGCTGGACCTCCATTATTACTTGTTACATGTATCTTTGATGCCTTAATAAATTTCAAGATCTTTAATGGACTTATCCCTCTTAAATCTTCCAGGTTCTGAAAAAGATAGGAATCAAAACATTTAAATCTATAGCGCGATAGTGCGCACTTGAAGAGGAAATGAAATGTATCATCTTCCTACTCGCATAAACAAATTTTCTTAAGAAAATATTTTAAGTCGTTATGACCCGTAATAATACCTACAAACACTGTTGCCAGATTTGACGATTTATCGTCATTTTGACGATTTTTGGGTCTAAAAATGGCCTGTTGACGATTTGACGATTTTTTCTAAAAGTAAATTCAGAACTATTTTTACATTTTTTATATATTATTCTTTAAAAGTAAATTCGTTGGTACAAAAATATTAACAATTAAAATAAAAATCTTCTTAAATCTGCTAATGTAAATGGTTCATTCATTAGAAACGATTTATAGGAACCAATATATTATTATATTCGAATCAATTATGTATGCTTTCATTACGTATGTTAATAGCCGAACTAAGAATCCAGACATTTTTGATGAACTCATGTGTTTTTTTATAACAAGGCAAGATAAATAATTTATTTTGATTTGAAAGTCTTACAAAATTACATACATACTTTTGATTCACACAACAGTTCCGCAATTTCTTTATAACGCGATTCTATTACTGAACCATTTTTTGAAATACGAGTTTTTATTTAACGCAAACTTGGTATAACGCGTATAAACAATAGTGGCAAACTTTGAATTGGGCGAACTACAGTACAGTATTGGAAAGAATTTATTGAAAAAATTTATTATTTAATGAAATAATGGCTACAAAATAAAGAAGTGTAATTTATAATCGGAGTGTTGCATAATTGCTTAAAGATTAAAAAAGGGGAAAACGACAAAATATGTAACAAGAATCTAAAACTTTAATAAAAATACAATAAGAACAATTCCAAAAATAGGTATATTTAAATAAGTATGCATAAGTATGTATATAATCAGAATTTAATAGGTACTGTGTACTTGATTTTCATAATGTGCCACCACTATAAAATTAATGTAATTTTTATTAATTTCTTTTCAATTTAAAATTTAATTTTTCATCAGAAAAAGCATAAAAACTGTTCATTAACTTATAAAATACTGTATAAACTCGATATTCCGGAGGTCGATAATCCGGATTTTTCGGTAATCCGGACGGCATTTTCCAACTCATTACATACTCTATAATCCGGATTGATTGCAACTTTGTAATCCGGATATAATATAAAAAGTATTTTTATTTAAATTTAAGTATAGATTGAAAAATATAATAAAAATTCTGATGTAAGAGTTGATTGCAATTGAATTCATTCATGTTCAGTTAAGTTTTATTAAAATTTTTTTCAGTGAAAGATGTACAAAGAAGGTTATTTTTTTTTAGCTAAAAAAAAACTTAAAATCTTTGGAAAACTTAAAAATTGGAATCTTATTAGACGAAAAAATTGGACTAAATGCTTTAAACATAGTTTTTCATGTTGACGATTTCATATAGTTGATTTGATGATTTTGACGATTTTTTCCCCAAATTTGACGATTTTACACCAAATTTATCTGGCAACTATGCCTACAAAGATTCTCAGTTCATTATTTTCCATATATAGAACTTTCCTCAATATATTGTGATCCATTGGTTTCCAGAACGTCTTTGTCTGCTTATATCTCGATGAGTTATCCCAGAGTGCATCGGCTTCCAGTTTGAATTTATCGTTTATTTTTTGATATGTATAATCTAGTCCAGGATAAATGTCTTCACATGCGTTAGTCGATTCCATATCTGCTCTTGTTCGTGCTAGTTCATCAGCTATTTAGTTACCTTGAATATTATTGTGACCCGGTGGTACCCAGCACAGTTTTTAAAAGTGTTGTTCGTTGAGAACTCGTAGATCTCTGCGACAACGGCTGACCACTTTTGATCTAATATTCTTATTACAAAGTGCCCTTAATTAGGGATGAATATAATGTATCTCTAATTTCCAGTTATCCATTTTGGCTCAACCTTATCTGGGTCTTAATTCTTTTATGTATAAATGTAGTGGTTCAATTTAGAGAATTCAGCACAATGCTTCAGTGGCGGTGGATCTTCTCGCACCTGTTATGCTCAGCGCTATAACCCTATTTACACGTGTTTTGATGTTCATAACTGGCCACCAAACAAGCGATCCTTGTGCTAGTATTGATCTAAGAATTGCCTTGTATATCCAGTAAATCAAGCGTGGTTTAAGACCCCAAGATTTGCCGATAAGCTTCTGACAGGAGAACAAAGCAGCGTAAGCTTTGTTTACTCTGCACCTAGTTTCGGTGGATTAAAAGATGGTATTATCCTTTGCCCTGTGAAAAGTGCCAGTCCTGTTTTCTGAGGATTGATACCCAAACCACAATTTATAGCCCGTTTATTTAATATCTTTAGTGCACCTTCCATTACCTCTGCAAGAGTACTCAGAAAATGTCCTTTCATTAGTAAGCATCATCTGCGTATGCCACTACTCCTACAACTAATGCATTAAGTTTAAATAAAATTTCATTCAATGCTAGAATCCACAGAGTCGGTGATATGACTCAGCCTTGAGGAGTGCCTCTGTTGGCTATGGCATTTAGAAATGTTCCACCTAGTACAGCTTGAATCTCTCGATGAGTAAGAACACTCAAAATCCACATAGTAAACACCCGGTCGCTACAGCTAGCACACAGAGCTTTCTCAATAACGTTTGATTTGATATTGTTGAAAGCTCCTTCAATATCCAGGAAACACGCTAGTACGAATTCTCCTTAGTGTATACTCTGTTCTATTCTCTTCTTTAAACTATGTATTGCAGTTTCAACTGACTTTCCTCTTAAATAAGCATGCTGATCAGGAGAGAATGGCATAGTATGTGTTCTCTGTCGTACATGGTCATCTAAGATTCTCTCGAGAGTTTTTAGCAAAAAGGAAGACAAACTGATATGTCTGTAGTCCTTTGCCACAGCATGTTGTATCTTACCCACTTTTGGTATAAAGATCACCTTTACTTTACGCCATCTTGTTGAAACATATGAATAATGTAAGCAAGCAGTATATAGTCTCTTTAACAGTTCTCCAATTATTTCGCTATATTTCTGCAGCAAAATTGGATAAATATCGTCTAATCTTGGTTAAGGTCCGATTTATAAGGTCCAAAGGTGCTTATAGCCTACTTAATTTCCTCTACTGTAACTAGACCATAGTCCACATCGGATTTTGTAGTTTCATGACAGAAAAATTCTCAGTGTTCAAATTACAACCGGGAAAGTGAGTTTCAAATAGCGCTTCCAAAGTCTCTTTTGCTGACTTTGCCCAAGTACCATTCCATCTTTTAATATTACCTGGAACGTATTTTTATTTCGACATCATCTTCCTAAGTCTAGAAGTATCCTTGATTGTTTCTATTTCCTTTAGCTTGTCAACCAAGCATTGACTCTTAGCTTTCCTTATCTGCTTTTTAAATTCTTTACGTGTATTTTTATAATGTTCCCATTTGCATTCCGTGTTAAAATGCCGTGCGGCATTTAATGCTTTTTTAATACTTGTCCGCAGTTTTTCCAAATCCTTATGCCACCATTCTTTATGTTTGATGTTCTTATTCGTACTGCAGGAACATGATTCCTTAAAGGCCTCCGCAAAGCACTTCTGAAGGTTGCTTGTAAAGTTCTCTATATCTGTGGGACTTCTTATCTCATGGTTAGTTAATAACAAAGAGTTAGAAAATTTAGTGATGAAAATTTCCCAGTTTATTCTTCTAGGGTTCCTGAAGGACAGTGTGGGTTCCGGATCCCTTACATTTACTTTAAATTCAATGTATGGTCCGAGAATGTCACTTCGTTGGATACTTTCCATGATTGCATTTCCAATGAAAGGTTTTGCGACACTATCGTTAGATAAAGAACTTCCTTACGGACCCTTGTCTCATATGTAGGTTCATGACCTTTGTTGACAATTATCAATTATCTATTATAAAGTCAATTAATGTAAGACCTCTTTCGTTTGTATCTGTACTACCCCATAGTAGGTGATGGGCATTTCATCACATCCTATAACTATGTCAACATTAGTATGATCAGAATACTTTATCAGTTGTCTCGTTTTATCAGGAGGTGGTTCAGATTTATCATCATGGGCGAAATATAATGATGCCACGATCCATTTTATCCCACAAGTTCCAATTTCTACTGTTGTATGGTCTCGATTCATTGATTAAGCAAAATTGATTAAGCAAAATACATTTTAGTTCTTTTTTGGCTAAAATGCATGTCCTATTTTTTAATTTTTACATGACTCACACAAGATGCGTTATCAATTCTCTTCTTAATCCTCACAAAGTTGTTTCCTACTGGATTTATCAACGGTGTCTCTTGAAGTTAGAGCGGAGTAGCCCTTTTGTTCTAGAGATTCCATCGCGGTTGTGTTAGCGGTGCTATTTTTAATTTTCTTTGTGTTTGGGGTGGGTTGGCCTGTCTTCATGTAAGTTGATTGACCGATATCACCCCTTCCTAAATCTCTTTGCCACTTTTGGAAGGGTTATACGGATTCCAGGACGGGTTGGCCCATCTTATCCGCAGAAACCTCCTTCTTGCTAATAAGGAAAAAAAGTTTCCCTTCTGATTTGCTAGTGGAGATATTTAACTTACCCTCTGTGTTTGGGGCGGGTTGGCCTGTCTTCACATAAGGTAATTGATCAATATCACCACTTGCTTTCACAGCAATTACTGATTTAGTTAGCCCCATAACTGGAGTTACACCTAAGGTAGACCAACCTAAAAATAGTGAAACTAAATCCAAAATTCAAGTTGGTATGCACCTGTAGTTACGGTTTTAAAATGAGGAAGCCCAAAGTCCTCAAAATTAGCTTCTTTGGCAAAACTATCTAAAGATAGTGCAACTGATAGGTGAAATACTGAAAATCGTTTTTCAATTTTGCAGAATGATTATATCGAACCCGTAAATAAAATTACATCAGCCAAACCACCCCCGAATTCGAATATTTTGATTCAGAATCTGATCTCATTGATAGGCGAGAACTCATTTTACGAAATTCCAATTAAGAGGGGTGCTATTAATGAAACAAAAATTCAGGTAAATAATGAAAACTATTTTCGCAAGTTAGTTACAGACCTCGAAACCCGCAAGAAAAATTTGTATACTTATCAACTAAAATGTAGTAAAGGTCTCCAGATCGTTATAAAGGTTATTGACTCCACTGTTGATCCAACTGAAGTTAAACAAAGTTTGGAGGACAAAGGTTTTAAAATTAAAAATGTAATGAATATTCGAAATCGAAAAAAATCCTCAACCGCTCTTCCGAGTCGAACTTGCACCCGGTGATATGAGACTAAAGAAAAGCGAAACTCACCCCATATACAACCTTAGGTACTTTATGCATCGCAAAATCACGGAAGAAGAACCGCATAAACGTTCGGGACACGTCCAATATGTAAATTGACAGGATTATGGTCATAATAAGGCTTATTGCAGATTATCACCCATCTGAGTTGTTTTCGGAGAGTTACACAACTCGTCCCAATGTGACAAATCCAAAAATGATTCTAGATTAAAACAATTTAGCAGTTGCGGAAGAAACCACACTACAAATTATAGAGGTTGTCCAATTTACTCAATTGTAAAAAAACTTCAAACTAAGAAGTCAAGAATTTAACCCGACCAACCAATAAAGTTTCTAGAGGCAAATTTCCCCCAGATAATAGAATCATCAGACAATAAAGTCTCGTATGCAAATGTTCTAAAGGACAATCAAACTCTACAGAAAAATTCGCTGTCATGAATAATTCTAACCTTAATTTGAACCCTGAATTAAGAGAACAAACCCCTGCTTTCAATTTCACTCGGCTAGAAGCTACAATAGAGACCTTCGTGCAATTGGAAAATAATTTTACAAACTCAATGAGCAATATGATGCAGGAAATACTCAAGATCCAATCATTGTTATTGCAGGCTCTACTAAACAAGACATGAACTGCCTAAAAATATGTTTTTGGAACGCAAACGGCATTCGCCAACACAAGAATGAATATTTTCTTAAAAACCATCAATTTGATAATCTCAGAAACTCATTTGTCTTCAAGAAACTTATTTAAGATGAATGGATATGCCTCTCATGATACTAAAGACTACAGAGGTAGAGCATGTAGAGGCTCGGCTATTTTGATAAAAACTCGTACTAAACACTACTTAATGAGTGATTTTTGCGAAGAATATCTTCAAGCTACTACAAGTTTTTCATCGATATACTCACCTCCTAGATTTTCACTATCGGAAAATCAATATGAAACTTATTATAAATCACTATGACGTTGTTTCCACGCATACATTCTGGGGATCACAAAAGGTAGTTTTTTGTTTGATACAATGGGATTGAATGTAATTTCGAGTGGAGAACCTACATATTGGCATACTGATCCAAATAAAATACCGGATGTCATCGATTTTGCAGTTGTAAAAAATTTTTCATTGGAACTTCATTGGAATTATTTTCAGAATATTCACCCAATTCTATTACTCTATTTAACCCCCGAGAAATTGTATCCCCACTGGTAATTTAGCGATATCAAACACAAGAATTAACTGATTGAAATATAGAAAATATATCAGAACTCACTGCACAGAAAATATATCGCTGAAAACACCAATAATTTTGAAAAAAAAGCTGTACACCCCGAAAAATCAAATGCAATAGAAGTTGTTCTGTTGATGTCGAACGGCTCTTGACTGAAAAAAGAAGAGTTCGAAGAGAGTGGCAACTCCATAGATCCCCTCAACTCAAGTCGAAACTAAAAGAAGGGAAGATGTAACCCCGTTTCCAGTGTTGCCATAACCTAAGTGGGAAAAAGTGATAGAATTTACTAAGAAAAGTAATAAAAAATTAAAAAAGGATGCTAGAAAAAAGCGCTAAAAACAAAAACTTTTTGTATTTGTTTAAAAAAAAAGAGATAAGTTAATTATTTCAGAGTTAAAGCTAAAAGAACATTAAATAATATAATAAAAATACATTCTGAAATTTATTCTTTAGAAATTAAACAAAATTTTTTGAGTGGATTTTTTTTAAATTTCTAATTTTATCATAAGTTAACCAAGTATCTGTTATCGGAATTATGTGTTATCTGAATAATGTTTACCGAAAATTTATAGTTAAAATTTCATTTATTATTAAAAACCAATTACAGTTAAACTCGAGAATCTGAATAATTATTGCAGACCTAAATCCGGATTGTCCAAATGTTTTATTTTTCTGATCCACCTTTGTTAAAACATTCTATCACAATAAATCTTTTATTTAATATGTGAAACACTTTGGGTATTAAGTTAAAATTTACTTCAACTAACATTCAATATTTTAAGTTTTTTATCTAAAAAATCTTTTTACTGAAGCATTTTTGGAACAAACTTAACTGAAAATGAAGGAATTCTGATCCACCTTTGTTAAAATATTCTATCACAATAAATCTTTTATTTAATATGTGAAACACTTTGGGTATTAAGTTAAAATTTACTTCAACTAACATTCAATATTTTAAGTTTTTTATCTAAAAAAATCTTTTTACTGAAGCATTTTTGGAACAAACTTAAATGAAAATTAAGGAATTCAACTAGAATCAACTTTTAGATTAAATTATATCATTTCTTATTGTATTTTTTAAGTTATACTACAATTTTAATAAGAAACGACTTTTTATTGTTTAATTCTCCTTTTTCATGTTTGAACAATTTAATATTTTATATTTGGACAGGTATTTCTGATAAATGAATAGTGAAAAGGTAGCTTTATCACAAACATTATTATTTCTGCACTGAACCAAAAAGGTACATAAATACAATGTAAAAGTTCATTGTTTCAATGAATTTGTGTACTAATTTTGACCCTATGTACAGGTTCATTGAAGCAATGAATTGCCATACATTAATACTAAAATTCAATGTACAAGTTCATTGTTTAAATTTATTCTTACATTGAATCAATGAAAGCATTCCCTTAATAAAATAAATAATTCCAGTGAACAGTACATTGATTTCAATAAACTCATATTTTGTCCCAATGAAACTATATATTGAAAATGTATTATAATAATAGGCTTGTTCTGCATTTTTGGTTTTTATTTTAAATTTAATTATAGATGCCATAACAATAAAAATATTAGAGTTCACTAAAAAAATATAAGTAAATAAATGCATGCAGATGTGATCGTGTTTGCTTTGCCATTATTTTTATAAAGAAATTCCTGTTGTTCTCCATATTGCTCAATGATTGTATGGAATATCCATTTAGACGCCACATTAATATGACAACAGCATTATCTTGAACAAAAAGTGTATAAATAAAATGTTTAAAATTCGTTCAATTGCATAATATTTTTAAACTAGTTACCTTCAAATATTTTTGTCTATAGAAATTCCCTCATTTTTTATAAAATTTTCCCGATAGTTACAAAGGAAACCAGGACGATCACCAGATCTAGCATCCAATGATCAGTCTGTAATATATATTTTTATTAAGAATTCAATTAAAATATTTTATATAGTTATGTATACTTACGAATAAAATCAATCCTCTTCAAAATTACGATTTTTTTAAAAAAATTGTATTTGAGGCTAATAACACATTCCTTGTCTCTTAGTTGTTTTATCTATAAAAAATATAAATTAAATGTAATATTTTGAAACTGTTTAAAACCATTAACATTATTTTACTTACGTGTAAGGAAGGCAAGTCCAAATTCCAGTTTTTTACTATATTCGTTTAATTTGGTGTATTAAAATATTATGCTCGACTTCTCCTTTGTAAATATATTTATATTTATGTATTTTAATAATTCGAACATCTATGCTTTATAATTTATTTACTTTTTAATTATTTTCGTTTTTAATGCAGCACAGAATTTTTTTTATTTTTTTTTTCTTTGTTTAAAATGCGTAATTTTTGTTTTAAGAGATAAAAGAAAACTGAGTTGTTTTTGTTTTCGTTTTACTTTATTTCCCATTAGAAAACATTCCTTTTAACATAATTTAATGAATTATTTCATTGATTTAATGTTTTTGTTCATTGTGGAATGCTTCTTCTTAATTAAATCAATGTATTAGTACATTGAATAAACGAATTCAATGAATTAATACATCAAACCAAATAACATATTTACTTATTTTATTAAGAAATAAATTTAATGAATGGTTTCAATGTAATGTTCATAATAGCGTTAATTTTTTCATTGAATTTTAATGAATATTTTCATTTAAGCAATGAATTCGTACATTAAGTTAATAAATTCTTGAAAAAACTTAATGAATTTCATTTAATGTACTTCATTCATTGAAATTACTTTTTTCAGTGTGGGTTATTAATTTTAACTAGGGATCGCGATTTTCCGGACTTTTTGATTTCCCGGGATAGCGGGAAAAAATTTTCGACTTCCCGGGATTCCCGTGATCCCGGATTAAAATTTATAAGTTTTACTACTCTCATTAGTTGAATAACTTAGACCCAAAAGGGATATGCATTTTTGCATTTACAGATTTAAAATAGAATTGTAAATGTACTGAGAAAAAGAAATTTGTTCAATTGATTAATTAACTCGAGTGAATGCTGCCGTGAAAGATTTTTATGGATATCGACACACTATTAAGCAGTATTTATAATCTTATTTAAAAGATATGTACCATAAAACAATGTCGTATTTGCGACAAGAATTAAACATATCAGAAATAAAATTTAATAATGATCGTCTTTTCCGAAAAGTTTGAGGTAATTTAAATGTGAGTTAAAGCAATATTTAATTGTTTGTAGCTTCAATGGGTAATCCAACATTACACGTTGGGGTAAAATGTGTCAAAATTGGCGCTTAGTTGAATTTTAAAATTTAAAGTTTTGTAATATTGTTGGGTACCGAATAAAAATAGACAAAATTATGTATCAATATCAATTAAAATCTTTAAGCTAGCTTGTGATATTTTCTTATAAGAAGCTGTGAAAATTAAAATTTTTTTTACATTTTTAAAAAATAGTAAAACATTAAATTTTTTATCAGATTTCAGTGTAATTATTGTAAATAAAAAATCTTTTAAGGTAAAGATTTAAAATGAAACCATCAACTTCAGATGTTTAAGTGTACTTTTCTTTAAGCATTTGTAAATTATATTTTGTCCTAATATTTTTGTTATTTTTTTTGAAAATTATCCTAAAATACACTAATTTTCAACTTTCATGGAATGCAACTTAAAATGTTACAGGATGTTTGTTCTAAAAATTTTCTGAAGTATATATATATATATTGTCCACTTTAATATAATGAAAAAAAATCGTGCGCATATATAGCCCGATTTGAGAAAATATTTTTTTCAAAAGTTTAACGATTTTGAATTGGAAAGTTTGCAAAAATTAACAATCGGACGGACAGATAGACGGACATTAGAATTCTTTCAAAAAAATCTTAAAATTCGAAAAATATTTTTTTTCTACTTCTTGATTAATATGAAAATCAAATAAAAGTATTAAAATTTTGATATCACCTTACCCTGATTTAAGTGGAATTTTCGACACAAATGTATATACGGACGCACGGACTTTGCCATGCTGCCAACAAATATTTTAGAATTCTAAAAATGCATTTGTTTACTAACTAATAAATAGAAAAAATAGAAAGTGATCATTAAAATTTGGATATCACCTTTTCTTGAATTAAGCTTCATTTTCGTCCCATTTAACCCAAATGTATAGACGGAAGGACGGACATTACCATTCGGCCAAAAAACATCTCATAATTCTAAAAATACATTTTTTACTTACAATAAAAAGATAAAACGTGATCATTAAAATATTGATATCACCTTTCCCTGAATTAAGAACCATTTTCGACCCCTTTTACCACAATGTGCATTGTATGAAAATATCAAGAATGTATCGCAGATTTTAACGTACCTTCATAACATTTTGATAGCGGATGTGTAATATATAAACCTATTTCAATTTTCTACATGGTCACCGAAATAAAGTTAAATTTTATTAAAATTAGATTTGTTCTTGAAATAATATGAATAACTAAGATATGAATAACTAAGGGATTCACTACATACTGTTATTAACTTTATTAATGTTTAAAATGTCTACAGGATTGTTTCAAACAATTATACTTTTTCACTTGCTGGGTTTTAGTACTGACATTTTAATAAGTTGTTAAATTGAATTCATGCTATAGAGCCAATCATCTAATGAATTGTATATAAAACCTTATTATGACCATAGCTGTTCACTGTGAATATTTTCATTCAAAATATTTGTTAAAAATAAATTATTTTTATATTTTATTTATATTTTTAGAAATAAAACACTTTAAAATCATTTTATACTCTTTGTAATATGATTTTCAGTTACTTGAAATTAACTTAAATTTTTATTTTTTATTCAAACCTTTTGGCCAAATAATTTTATTTCTTTGGAGTTTTTATTGAATTAACTTATCAAAATATTTTAAATTTTTCTATTTGAATAGGTAGGGTAAGTGTACCTAAGTTCGGCATGTACCAGTAGTCGGCAATTTCGAATTTAAACATCAATAATTAAGAATAGTGATTATTAATTAATTACAAATGATCAATTATGTATTGAAAAAATGTACTTCTCTCTAGCTGTAATGATTAAATTATGCTATGATGAGTACTTTTGTGGTATTTTTCCTCATTCTGTAATAACACTTTTTTGATAGCTTTTTTCAAGAAAAAAAAAATTGTGTATAGACCAATTTTAAAATGGTATTTAACCATAATAATTTAAGCTATTTTATAACAACAAGCTAACCTGAGGGTACATATCAATTTAAAGTTTCAAAAGTGTATAATTAAGTGAAAAATTATTGCATTTCTTATTTTAGTTGCTGCCGACTTTAGGAACAATTTTTTCCTACAATTTCCTATAGTCGGCACAGACTGCCGACTTTAGGCAAATTAATTTTTCCCTTCAATCCTAAAGTCGTCATCAGTTTTATTTCCATAGTTTTTAAAAACTACTAGAGCAACGGGAATGTTATTTTGGAAATGTCAAGTAGGTATTTGTTCATATTAATATCAATGCACATTAGAGTGTTCCCTTTAAAATAACAGAAGAAAACCATTCAAACATTGCGTATTTATGAACTGTAAAAACAAATATTTTTTTCTAAATTCATATTCAGTTTCTCTACCAGCGATTGAAAATTATGGGCATAAAATTATGGTAATTTTAGAACATCAGGGGAAAGATTTGAAATATTCTTTGGAAAAATACATACACATTTCATTTAGGAGTTTTTTAAAATAATTTAAGTTTTGAGTTTTTATGAAAAAAATATTTAGCATTTCTCTCATTTGGAACTTTATACTTTTCTCTTTTATGAATAAAATATTAAAAAATTGTTTTACTAAAATTTTGATTTGTTTCCTACAGAACGGCTTAAAAAGCAGAAATGCATGAGCAAAGCATTTAATTATGTTTTTCCTTAACACTTCCAAATTAGTAAATTATCGATACCGATGTTAAAACTTTTCTTGGACCAAGATGTGTCATACCCTTGATTTTCAATCAGTTTTAATTTTAAAAAGTTTTTAATTTTTTCATTATTTAGCACATTGATACGTATCGTTTGAGTTGTGTTCCTACATATTTCAATTACGAAGATAATAATTTCTTATTTCCAATAAATAATTTTATTTGTATAGAATCATCCATTTAAGCATTTTTGTGTATTTATCCCCAAAAAAAATCAAGATTTTTTATATTTACAGAATTTTTTCCTGCGGCTTCACACTCCAAATCTTAAATAACGTAAACAATTTTTCTAATAAAAATTATTTATGAATATAATTATAAAAATTTAACGAAAAAATAACTAAAACATTGGATTATTTTTCAAATGAAATATAATACAAATTTGTATGGGATTTTTTGTACGATATTTCATTAGATCGTTTTGCTGACAGGCGTTCTATATTTTGTTTATTAATGTATTATAACTTTTTTTAAAAAAGCCTTAAAATTAAAAAAAAAATATTTTTCTGGCCTTATTTTTTAGGGCATTTGGCCTTTTTTGAATTTTTTAAAGCTCAATTCAATTTTTTTCTCAACTCTTGACAACACTGACCAAGAGTTAAAGTATAAAATAAATAACATTCTTTTCACACAAACTAATCAATTTTTCTACAATTAGGCTTTAACTTTGGATTAAAATTTGATCAGTAAATGGCCCTAATGTATTGTTATGATGTTTTAATTTGGGTAAATTGTTGTTAATTATCAAGGAGATTCAAAATTGATTAAAATTTTGTTTTATTTTGATTGATGACATCGATGTAAACTCGATGTTATTTTACCATATTTCTTATAATAAAAGAACTGTAGTTTACTATACTGCCAAAATTTTATTTGCTAGGTAACTATTTATAACTGTATTGGTTTTTACAAAGTTTATTTTGCTAAAGACTCTCGTTAAAGATAGCATTAGTTATCATCGTTAAAAACATAAGATTTTAGTTGCAGTTTTAAATTTTGAAGAAAAAAACTGATAATATTTTTAAAACTACAAATTAATTTTTAAAAAATGTGAAAAAAGTGCTAAAAAAAAAGCCAAAAATAATTCGAAAAGATCTAGAAAAAGTGTCAGGTGCTAGATTCACTTTTTTGGTGCTAAACGAGTTTAAAAAATGCTAGATCTAGCTAGTGCTAAATTGCTAAATTACTTATTATGGCGATCTACAAAAAATTAAAAAAAAAAAAAACAGTTTTAAGCAGACCTCCTCTACGTAATACAAATGGAGACTTATATTATTTTTATAACAAATTATTTCTTATAACAAACGAACTGTAGTTTACTATACTGCCAAAATTTTATTTGCTAGGTAACTATTTTTCACTGTATTGGTTTTACAAAGTTTATTTTGCTAAAGACACTCCTTAAAGATAGCATTAGTTATCATCAGGGCAAGTTTTTATAAACACAAAAATAATTGAAATATGCGCTTGAAAAAGCACGAAAAAATGGTATAATATGCACAGAAATGTGCAAAAATATTATGAATATGTATATAAAAACCAACGAATTTATGCATTCTAATATATTAATGTGTAGAAAATATGCACAAATATGCATTTTTTAACTTTCAATCTCAAATAAATTTCAATGTTTATAAAAATATAACTATTTTAATTTTAAGTATCATATTTGACACTTCCGAATTTTTTTTCTTTACAATATTTACAATGTACTCAAAATATTCACAAAAAAATGTTTAGAAATCATTTGATTGAACTCCAAAAAATCACCAAAAAATTGTGTTTTTGTTAAGAAAACTAACTTTTGTATCCATTATATGCAAATTTATGCAAAGATTTAAAATATAAGCATTTTTTGTGAAATTCTTTTGAAATATGCAAATGCTTACTTTCCAAGCGAAAAGCTTGAAAAGCTTGACCTGGTTATCATTGTTAAAAACATAAGATTTTAGATGCAGTTTTAAATTTTGAAAAAAAAAAAAAAAAAAAAAAAAAACTGATAATATTTTTAAAACTACAAATTAAATTTTTAAAAAATTTGAAAAAATGCTAAAAATAATTCGAGAAGATCTAGAGAAAGTGTCAGGTGCTAGATTCACTTTTTTGGTGCTAAACGAGTTTAAAAATTGCTAGATCTAGCACTAAAAGTGCTAAATTGCTAAATTACTTATTATGGTGAGCTACAAAAAATTTTAAAAGACCAGTTTTAAGCAGACCTCCTCTACGTAGTACAAATGGATGTCATGGGCAAGAAATGACAGCAAAGGGAATCTATTCGTTAGTCATCTAAAGAATGTGTTTACCCCAAATTTATCAGATGACACCTGTTGTACCCCATTATAGAGCAGTTAAACCTCTTTTTTTTTTTGAGATTTGAGAAATCGAAAGGGCTATTGTTGATTTAAACTGCAAAACAGTCCCTGGTATTGATAAAATCAGTAACAAATGCTTTTGGAGCTACCCCGGATAGCGTTAAAAATAATACTCTTTATTTTCAACGCTATATTACGGCTTGAATACTATCCACCAGAATGGAAGGTTTCGTTGATTTCTATGATACCTAAGCCAGGAAAAGATAACACTAAAGTAGAATCGTATAGACCCATCAGCCTGTTATCAATTATATCAAAGCTGTTTGATAAGCTATTAATGAACAAGTTGAACATGATAATGAATCGAACTGATTGCATCCCGAATCATCAATTTGGTTTTAGAAGAAAACATAGCACTATTGAATAAACACAGAGAGAGACTTGTTAATGTAATATCCAAGGCTTTTGAAGAAAATAAATTTTGTTCTGCTCTATTCATCGAAGTTCGCAAGCTTTTGACAAGGTATGGCACAGTGCTTTGTTCCATAGACAAAAATCAAAATAAAAATATTTTTCAAATTGATTTGAAATATACGTTTTTGGAAAGGTAACAATATAGATCATATAATTAAACATTTTTTTTAATAAAGTTATTTTTGTGGCTACTACTACTGTTTTAAGAACAAAATCGTCAAAAATTCATTTTTTGATGAAACGCGTTGAACTTTTGTTCTTTCAATACCTCAGAATACTTTTAAATTAAAACTATTATTATCTTTTAAATATAGTGTTTCGAATATATACATATTATTACTCAAATTCACACATATTTTTTACTTAAAACTTAAAAATTCCCTAAATTTGATGAAGAATATAAAAAATTATAAAAAATAATACAATTTTTTTACGGTTTATGTAAGTTCTTACAGTTATTTAACAGATTGAAAAACAATGAGCCTATTTTTTGCAACAACTTTAAAAAAAGTTAAATTGAAAAAGTGTCTGATTTTCCGTTTTTACTTCAATTTAAAAGAGTTTTCAATGTTGATGTAATTTATTTTGCTAAATTAAAATAAAATAAATATAAAACTTATTGCGAAATTTAAAAAACAACTAAGGAATAAACAATATATTTTTTGAACCTTATATATTACGTTAAAAAATCCTCCAGATGACGCTAATTATAAAGAATTTTTAAATTTTAATACAAAAATTACATGAGTTCGATGGAGTATTAAAAAAAATTATACAATTTATTTTGCTTGATTCTAAAATTTAGTATTGTTTTTGAATATATAACGTATGGGCAAAAAAATATGGACAAATTTTAAGGCAATATAAAATAAAAATTATAACTTTTACAACAAAAATTCGTCTGGAAAATATTAAAACATTTCCATGTTGTTCTTAAAAAAATATTTCCATGTTTCTCATTGATCATGAAGTATTCAAAAACTAACTAGAAGAAATATATCTGCATGAATTAAATTGTAAATTTTATGAAGAAAAATTACCTAAAATGAATTTTAAAATTTTGTAATAAGGCGAATTTCAAAGTTAAGTTAATCCAAATATTCATATCCAAATATTTTTGAAAAACATTTTTTTCTACTATTTTGATTGCGATTGACGGTTTTGGAAAAATTAGGATTTAAGAAACATTTGCGAGAATGGCGAATTTGCCTAAAATGTCGAAGTTCTTCATAAATAATGTATTCCAGATTTTAAAAAAGCTAATCAAAATATATCATGAAAATTATAAAATCGTACTTCTTCTATATTTCACGCTGTTACACTACGTTAAAGTAATAAGAAAAATTTTAAAGTGCAAAAAAATTGAATTTTGCGGGCAAAAAGCCGACCACCCATGGCTCCTCACATAATTTTTATGTAAGTTTATAGTGAAAGGTTCACAAAAACGAACGCAGTGTAAAAGATTAGATCTCTCAACCAAAAAACTGAAATATTTGGTAAAATTCATCGAACCAAGGGAATTCATAGATCAATACATGAAGTGCGAAAAATATTTAAAAGGAAAAAAGATATTGAGTTAATATTATTTTTTTAATTTAGTCTAGTCTTGTATATAATTAAAAAATAAACATAAATCGCAAATTAATGATTTACTCAACATAAAATATAGGTGCAGAAATTAAAATAATATTTAATAACGATAGGGCTTGGGGGAGGTAGATTTGCCCTTGCTCCTATTAAATAGAATATTGTCTGACCTATAAAAAACCCATTTCCAATAGTTATCGTAAATTTTGATATAGTTTTGACCAGTATTTTGAAAGAAAATGCTTTTTTCACATTTCAGAATACATGGTAGGCGTGCTCTTGCTCCGATTTTTTCAAAACATTGTTTCTCTGTGTCTAAAGTAATAAATGTGCAATGTTTCAATTTTCTGCGTCACTTCCTTCTATTTGTATAAAATTAAAAACGGTGTGTTTTTAAATTTTTCTCATTTCAGGATATATGGAGGTAGGCGTGTTCTTGTTCCGATTTAAATAAAAATTGGCAGAATCATAAATAATCTATATCTAACTGTAATCACAAATTTTGGTGGAATTCTGACAAGTATTCACGGAGTAAATCCGTTTTTTAGTTTCAGGATATATGGGAGGCGGGCGTGTCTTTGCTCCGATAAAAAAAAAAAAAAAATTAGAAGACTTATAAAAAATCTATTTTTAATGGCTAACACAAATTTTGGTAAAGTTCAGATCAGTATTTTAGAAAAAAATTATTTTTTTAATTTTTGGATATATGGAAGGTAGGCGTGTTCTTGCGCCAATTTTTTCAAAACTTTGTATTTATTCATCCTAAGCCTAAAGTAATATGATAAGATAAGAGTAAATTTACCCACAAATACACACAAGCTGTTTGAAACCTATTTAACTTAACGGAAGTTTATTCCTAAAGAAAGATACTTCCTAAGTTCACCCCAGCCTATAACAGCAGGCGTACCGCAGCACTATGGTTTCACCGACCACTTTTCTTGGCCAAAACTAATTTTAGTAACATTTTCTATTTGTGTTTTAATTATTTTGGTTTTGTAGCAAACACTTCAAAATGCCAAAAAATTAAGTCTTTTCCTACTTTTACTATTTTGTCATCATAATACAACAGGTCAAAGTTCAGTTTCTTAAGCAAATTTAAAATATGTATAAAAGAGTTGCCTTTTTTCAAAGGTTTGTAACGGTTACCTTTTTATATTTTGATTTTCAAAATTAATTTCAGTAGAAGATTACCTAGATAGCACACTGTGCAGATAAAATGATGAGAGCAAAGCTTTTGGTTTATTTCATCAACATTGCAAACATACATCAAATGTTGCTGTATACATTTAATGTTGATAACGTTCTTATCATAGGTACTAAGGGAGTTATTCAGTATTGCGTATTAGGCAATGCATAAAATGTAAATTAAACTCAAATTATTTTTTATTCTTTTTACCGTTTCTCTGAATTCTTTTTAAAGCTTAATTATACATAATAACTAAACATTTTAATCAACCTGTTTGCTCTGGAAAATTTTCAATAACTTTCAATTGATCGTGGCAATTGATAAATACAGTCGCACATACTATTTCTTTTGTAAATTGAAATTCCATAAGGAAAAAAAATAATAATAATTAAAGTGAACATCTATAAAAGGCCAGAATTTGCATTTATTTAAGGATAATTTAATCCTTCTTCAATAAAATACTTCGAAGGAAATTGTGAGTAATATTATTTTCTAATAAAAATATAAAAATTCTTATATTGAATTTTTAAATTTAGTTCTAATTCATACGTGGCCATATTTTCGGAAGCAATTCCAAGTCAGCTCTTTGGAAATACTGGACCTACAAAGAAGTGTTTTATTGAAAGTGGTTTTCTGGAGTATTTTGTGTATAATTATAATTGGAGTATCATCATCCTAGCAATATAGTTCGGAAATCAAGTGCCATTGATAGATCTGGAGTGCATATTTAAACAATTGAATATACTAAGCTATACAGGAATAGTAAAAGTAAAAAGAGCTCGGGTAGAAAATATATTATAGCATTAACAACCTATTTGGGAATTTATATTTTAATAATTTCTTGTGGTAACAAACGATAAGTAATTGTTTATCATCATCATCATTGGTAAAATTAAATCTTCACCATCTGGAGGACTGGCCAGCCGAAGGAAAGTGTAAGTACTAAAATATCATTATATATTCAAATTAACAATTATGTAAATTTTTTACCATAACGATTATTTTTTTATATAAATTCCAAATTATTATTAACCTAAAATTTTATTAAATATATGAAATATGCTATTTAAAATTTTCAAATATATTTAATACCCCACTCTTTTTACTCGTACTTTCACATTTACATAGTTTACGTTTTAAAACCCATTTACATTTCTCGTCTCAATTATTTACGTTTCAAACTATATAACTCTAAATATTACATACATTATGTAAATTAAAGTAACATTTACGAAAATGATCAATGATTACATAGATTTAATATTCTGTTAATTTTTTTATTATTGTAATGTTAGTTACACATTTTTTTTGTCTATAAGATAAAGAAACACAATTAATAATTTGTGACGTCATAACTTTTTGTTTGTTATGAATATTTCTTTGCTTTCGTTGAAAAGCACAAAATTTAATATTCAATAAAATTATTGTTATTGTTATAATTATGACTCATTAGTTTTTTTTTCTTTCGACTTAAGCCGTTGATCGTAGTTGTTGTAGGGGATTCTCCGTTTACATATTTAAGGAATTAGTAAAATCCAAGGTAGGGTGGGCAACAAATACAACAGGGTGCGCAACATATGGCCCCTGATAGTGGTTTATTTATTAGTTTAGTTTCTGTGTGATGGGGATAATTTTAGTTTAACTGATTAGTTTCTATTGTTTTTGGTTTAGAGTTCTTTTTAATTGTAGGCACGTAGATTTTTTTGTTTACGGCTGAGAAAGGAGGATTGCAAAAACTCACCCCGGTTGCCAACGAGCTAGACCCTTACCAGTACGTGCCGAATGCAATCCAACTTTTCATGGAACAGCAGATAGCCCGTAACAAATGGCGCCCAACGTGGGGCCCCGACGGTTTTTTCTATTCGAAGGTTTTTGATACCAACGTTAGAGATAGATATGAAGTTTTATAATCTTGCTTAGAGTCCCACGAAAATAATTTCTCGTTGTCAATATATACTCGAATGTTGTGTTTTTCTTTCTGGAATTGCTATAATAATTACCAATCTATTATTTAGACCGTTTGATAGGCATTACTTTTGAAGTTTATATTTACTTCTGCAAATGGTTATTAATTAAATTTTCTTTCGGTTTCATGAAGTATTTGATTTTGAGAATTTAGTTAGTTCGACAGGGAATTGCAAATGTTGATTTTACTGTTGACTTTTGACCGTTGAAACTATACTTTGTTTTGTATTGTTGAATCCTTCTTGAAATTTGAATTCATGTTGTATGATAAATAAACCACCCAGCTAAAAATGATCATATATAATTATATATGTATATATATGGGGTGTCATATATGCTTTGGATCCGAAAATTGAGGGTATATGACCATATATAACCATATATTTCATATAAGTTTTTACATATATGTGTCGTATTCTCTATTGTGAATTTAAAATTAAAATGTTTCATTTATTTTTTTATTTCATTTACTTTATTTAAAGCACAAAGAACAATAGAAATAATGAACAGTAAATATTAATATATACTTAAATTTTAGATATTAACACATACTTATAAATTATAGGAACAAACAGAATATTTGGTGACCAATACTTCGTTTTGTTCTATATTTCACTTGATATGATAGTTTCCACTCTCTCTTCTTATTAGCATGGGAGAATTTTTTATACACGGACAAAGCGCTTTGAGGAATGTTAAATATTAAAGGTATTTACCTCAGAAATTTGCAACTTAGCAAGACCCTTGCAAAGTAGAAAATTAGCATCGATTTCTGTAAACACAACAACAACCACATGGAATAAATTTTGCACAATTATAGCAAAGATGCAATTCCTGAGGTGAATACCTTTATTATCTCCTGACACGCGGAAAAATTTGACTGTATAATTATTTGTTTCTCTACTTGTTGAAAATCTGCTGAAGTTTTGCCAATGTAACTGGTCAGTATCACTTTCCTCGGCTTGATTTACCCTATTCGTGAAAAAATATTGATAAAAAAATTTATTAAAGATATTGAATAAATTGCTTAAAAAAACTATATTTGTCTTACCTTTATGCAGAAAGAAGGCTTTTAACCGCAGTGATGTACTCACATACATATATTTTTAATGCTGATTTCCATAATTATAATTTTTATGTGAGAATTTGCCATTTGTAGCATTTATTTTAAATATTTTATAAATTTTAATTTTAAGTTTTATTTTTAATTTTTTTTAACGTCAAAAAATTCAAATTTGTTATTTATAATTTTTGTCAAACAATATTTAACAAAAGCATCAACCAATTCATGATATAATGAACCAATTAATTCAATATTCAAACTGCTCATACAAATAAATTATTATTACCGAAAAAATGAGTCCGATACGTGAAATATACGCGCTCATAAGAAATAAAAAATGATTTCCATGTGTAAAAGTATTTCTATGTATTAAGTTTCAAGTTTTGATATTATGGCGCGTTTTTAGTTTGGTCTAGTATTTTATAGTCCACACTATTTCTAGCTTAGATATATATTTTTTTTGTAATAATATCAGATTTTGTAATCGTTTATTCCTTTCCATACAATTGTATAATTTTTCTTATACATATATTAGATCATATATGAAAATTGTTTAAATATCTGAAATAATATATGGTAAACATTTTATATATAGTTGCATATATGACATAATTTATAATATATTTCGTCATATATGTACCCATATATTATAAAATCGTTCATGTATGAATTCATAGTTTTCCATATATACTTCCATATATATTGATATATAATCATACATTGGTCATATATAATAATATATTACTGTTTTTAGCTGGGCAGTAAGAATTAACAAGAAACGATCAATTGGTGAAATAAGTCGAAAATATAGTGAATTGTTTTGTGTAAATTTGAAACATTTAATTTTCCATAAAAAAAAAAAGTAAAAAAATAAATAAATAATAAAAAAAATATGGCTGTTAGACATAGTGAAGAAAATTTGCCTTTAGTGACAGGGAATTTAGGAAGTTGTGCGGTATGTTGTAATTCGTTGAAAAATGCGATTAATATTGTTAAAACGGTTTGCCAACATTATTTTCATAAAAATTTTTTACTCGAATGGATACAGAATTCACCCACATGTCCACAATGTCGACAATCCTGTAAGGAAGATAGTTTGGTTGAGATACAGAATGAATTTGGTATGGATTTAGGACAATTACAAAATTCTAGAGGTGCAATTCCTAGAGTATTGCAATCGAAAAGAGCTACTAGAGCATCTAAAAGAGCTCAAAACCCATTAGATAGGACACTTCAGAATTCACCTGCTCGCGCTTCATTACCTATAGCTCCTGTTAGATCAGATAGTCATAATACTCCTTCTTCTTACAATCGAGATGAAGACTTAAATTTAAAAATTTCTGGACTTGAAGATTGATTTAATACAGAGTTTACAAATATTCAAAATGCCTTGAGGGACTTAACTTTGCAAATTTCTCAGTTATCTGTGCAAAGACCTATAGAACCTGATTGGCCTAGAGAAGAATTTCCAGCATTACACCCTAATGCATCGAATTTACAAGACTCTGCTAGTTCAAATGTAAATGATCGCCGTTCGGGTACCGTACATACAAATGTACATCGTACACAAAGTTCACATCCTAGTTATCCACCACCTAATAACCTTCAACGTCTTTCTACTACTTCTTCTATAGTTCACAATAGTGGACGTATTCCAACTTGTTCAGAGTTGGAATATTTCTTTCAGTGGATGTTCAACTAAAATGTCTGTTGATAAATTTATTTATATAGTAACCTCTCTCACAAATATTAGTTTAGGAGGGGATTTTGAAACACTTTGTGATCACGTACATATTCTCTTTACTGGTAGATGTTTAGATTGGTATTGGAGATATACACAGTCAGTTAATAGAGTAACATGGTCATCTTTGTGTGAGGCCCTAAGATTTCATTTTCAAGACCATCTTTCCGACACTGATATAATGGAACTCATTCGAGAAAAGAAACAAAAAGAAAATGAAAGTTTTGATGAATTTTATAATTTTATTCATTACCTTTGTGATAGACTAAGATACCCCCTTCAAGATCAACAATTATTAGAAATTATTCGTAGAAATCTTCTACCGAAAACCTGTTGCTCATCTACGTTACCTAATACTTAGAAGAGAAGTTTTACTAGATGATATAGAAAAATCGAATGTCAAACCAAACAAAAGACAGATTAATGAAATGGAAATAGATATTGATAATCAGGAAAAGGAACTAGAACAAGAAATTTGTGAAATAGGACGAACTGAGTGTTGGAATTGTCGTAAGAAAGGACATCGATATATCGATTGTTTAGAAAATCGAAACATTTTTTGTTATGGATGTGGGGCAGAAAATGTTTTTAGACCCAATTGTAATTTTTGTAAGAACCGGGGAAACACGTATGATGGGTCACAGGAAACTACAAAATTGTGTCCCAAGAAAAATTAAAATCATCTGATATACCTGCTATGACATCAAATTCTACCCAGACAGACACTTTATTAATTAATAATGACAAATTTTCGGAAAATGGTGAAAATTCACACCACTTTTATAATATAATCCCATACCACCAACGTCTTCAGAATTATCAAAGAATAAGATCTAAAATTTTTTGTGAGAGTATTTTTCAAAAACCAGTATCTAAAATCAGTAAGAAACGATTTCGATCTAAATTACGGATCAAGTCGTTTTGGAGTAACATTAGGCAGAATAGAAAATATTTGAGAAAATCAGTATTTGCATTTAGTCCTTTGGAACCAGATCGCCGACCTTATGTTCGTGTAACTTTATTCGGAAGAGAAGTATATGCTTTCTTAGATTCGGGTGCTTCAATCACTTGTCTTGGAAATCTAGCAGCAAAAGAGTTTTCGAATAGTGGGAAGGAATTTAAGTCTTTAAACGAATTTGTGAAAACTGCTGGTGGTCGCGAATCGTGGGTTACGTAGAATCTGAAATTAGTTTTCGAGATAAATTGCGAAAAATAAAAATATATAAAATACCGGAATTATGCCAAAATTATTACCTTGGAGCGGATTTCTTTGAGGAATTTGGTTTATTAGGGAAAATTTTAGAATCATTTTCTTGTGATGACGAGGACTTAAAATGTTTTCCAGAAATGCATAAACTGAATCCTTTGGAACGAGTTATTTCCATCCTACGAAAGAGAAGGATTAGGTCGTACCCATTTATTACAACACACGATAGAAATATGTAAAGACGCAAGACCACTAAAGCAACGATATTTTTCAGTATCGCCTGCGGTTGAGAAGAAGCTTCACTGTGAGATTGACCGAATGTTAGATTTGAAGGTGATAGAGTTAGCCCCTCCAAATTGTCCTTGGAGTAGCCCTGTGGAAATGGCGGAACGTGATGGAAAGGTTAGGTTAGGTTTGAAAGAGGATCACACAGAACTGTGTGTATTCACAAGACCAATTATGCTGATCCATAGTGAATCCTCAAAAAAAAGAAAGAAAAGAGAAATAACAAAATAAAAAAAAGAAAAAAATAAATAAAATAAAATATATAGAAAAAAAAAAAAATATATATATATATATATATATATATATATATATATATATATATATATATATATATATATATATATATATATATATATATATATATTTATATATATGTATAAGTAGACAAAGTTCCTTTAGCTCCACTGGTGCTTATCTTTACAGTCAATCTTTTGATGCCTTGTCAATCCATTCGGGGTCTCGATTGTCTTGTTGCTGGACCTCCATTATTGCTATGCATCTTTGTTGCCTTAATAAATTTCAAAATCTTTAATGGACTTATCCCTCTTAAATCTTCCAGGTTCTGAAAAAAATAGGAATCAAAACATTTAAATCTATAACGCGATAGTGCGCACTCGCAGAGGAAATGAAATGTATCCTCTTCCTCCTCGCTGCATCATCTGCAGTTTTTATTATCGCATAAACCAATTTTCTTAAGAAAATATTTTAAGTCGTTATGACCCGTAATAATACCTACATACATTCTCAGTTCATTCTTTTCCATATCTAGAACTTTCCTCAATGTATTGTTATCCCTTGGTTTCCATAACGCCTTTGTCTGCTTATATCTCGATGAGTTAATCCAGAGTGCATCGGCTTCCACTTTGAATTTAACTCTTATTTTTCGATATATATAATCTAGTCCAGGATGAATGTCTTCACATGCGTTAGTCGATTCCATATTTGCTCCTGTTCGTGCTAGTTCATCAGCTATTTCATTACCTTGAATATTATTGTGACCCGGTACCCAGCACAGTTTTAAAAAGTGTTGTTCGTTGAGAACTTGTAGATCTCTGCGACAACGGCTGACCACCTTTGATCTAATATTCCTGCTACAAAGTGCCCTTATGGTAGCCTGACTATCTATGTATATTGTGATAATGGAAAGGTTATGTTATGCTTAGACTCTAGGAAACTCAATAGCGTTACTGTTAGAGATGCATACCCCATGCCAAAAATAGATGTCATTCTAAGTCGCCTTCCTAGAGCTAGGTACATTACCTCTTTAGACCTCAAACACGCGTTTTGGCAGATTGAGCTAGAGGAAAAGTCTCGAAATTACACTGCCTTCACCGTTCCGAATCGTCCTCTATACCGTTACATTGTGATGCCTTTTGGCCTTTCAAATGCACCAATGACAATGTGTAGATTAATGGATCTTGTAATCCCTCCTCATCTACGTAATATGGTCTTCGTTTATCTAGACGACCTATTGCTCGTTTCTGATTCATTCGAGAGTCACCTTAAGTTACTGACTGAAGTTTCTCAACTTTTGCGGGATGCAGACCTTACAGTTAATGTGGCCAAATGTAAGTTTTGTATGCGTGAAGTTAATTACCTTGGGTATGTCATTGGCGATGGTGTGATTAAACCAGATCTTTCTAAAGTATCAGCAATAAAGATCAGTTAAGGAATTGCGAAGATTTTTAGGACTTGTCGGTTGGTACCGTCGCTTCATCGACAATTATGCCTCTCTTACCGCACCGTTAACTGATCTAACGTCGAAATCTAAGAAGTTTGAATGGAATGAACAAGCACAAACAGCTTGAATGGTAGGTTGGCGCGTTGGTCGCTAAGGTTGCAGGGATTCGAGTTTTCAATTGAGCATAGGAAGGGAAGTTTAAATGTTGTTCCTGACACCTTGTCCAGACTTGAACAAATCGATTCAATGGAAATTTCATCTGTACCTTTAGTTGACTTAAATTCATCTTATTTTCGTTCAGTAGACTATACCAAAATTTGTAATACTGTTCTTGAAAACAAAGAAAAATTTCCTGATTTACAGGTGATTGATAACTTTTTGTACAAGAAAGCTGATTTTTCAAAAGGTGATTCGATTTCCGAAGAACTGAGTTGGAAACTATGGGTTCCTAAAGACCTTACATTAGATGTTATTAGAAACGCTCACTGTCCTCCTTTAGCTAGTCATTGTGGTATAACAAAAACTTTAGAAAAGATTCGCAGAAATCTTTATTGGCCTAAAATGGCATGCGATGTGAAAAGTTTTATAAGTCAATGCGATGTCTGTAAGGAATCCAAAGCTTCAAACGTTATTATGAGACCTCCGATGGGAGCACAATCGAAGTCTGTTCGCCCATTTCAAAAATTGTATATGGACCTATTAGGGCCATATCCTCGCTCATCAAAGGGACATATTTCTATCTTTATAGTGGTTGACCACTTGTCAAAATTTCCTATTCTAAAACCACTTAGAAAATGTTCGTCAAAAAGTATTATTGAGTTTTTGGAAGATTATGTTTTTACGATTTTTGGTGTACTGGAAGTTTAGGTCACCGATAACGGTCCCCAATTTAGATCGAATATATTTGAAAGTTTCCTATCTAAATATGGAGTATCCCATACATTGACAGCAGTTTATTTCCCGCTAGTCATTGTGGCATAACAAAAACTTTAGAAAAGATTCGCAGAAATCTTTATTGGCCTAAAATGGCATGCGATGTGAAAAGATTATGTTTTTACGATTTTTGGTGTACCGGAAGTTGTGGTCACCGATAACGGTCCCCAATTTAGATCGAATATATTTGAAAGTTTCCTATCTAAATATGGAGTATCCCATACATTGACAGCAGTTTATTCCCCGCAGGCAAATGCCTCGGAGAGGGTCAACAGATCTGTGATAACGGCAATTCGAAGTTCTTTTTGGTCAGCAAATTATTTTATGTAGCAAGGATTATGAGCTACTAAATAGAATAGAACAGCTAGAAGAGGGAGAATATATTAACCGCTTTGATCAAATTCAATTAGTAAGGGATAGTGTTCGAGAAAATCTTAGAAAAGCCTATGAAACTGGTAGAAAACATTATAATCTAAGATCAAGACCTTTAAATATTAAACCCGGTGACATAGTTTTTAGAAGAAATTTTGTTTTAAGGAGTAAAATTAATAATTTCAATGCCAAATTAGCTCACAAATTTATTAAGTCACAAGTTTTACGTAAAATGGGTAATTGCTATTATGAGTTACAAGACATTAAAACAGGCTCTAAAGACATCCACCACGGAAAAGATCTAAAATCAGGTTAGCTTCAAATGCAATTTTTTAGTTACTTTTAATTATTTCTTTACATTTCATATTAAAATTAAAATTAACAAAATTAATTTCAATAGAAGATTACCTAGATAGCACACTGTGCAGATAAAATGATGAGAGCAAAGCTTTTGGTTTATTTCATCAACATTGCAAACATACATCAAATGTTGCTGTATACATTTAATGTTGATAACGTTCTTATCATAGGTACTAAGGGAGTTATTCAGTATTGCGTATTAGGCAATGCATAAAATGTAAATTAAACTCAAATTATTTCTTATTCTTTTTACCGTTTCTCTGAATTCTTTTTAAAGCTTAATTATACATAAGAACTAAACATTTTAATCAACCTGTTTGCTCTGGAAAATTTTCAATAACTTTCAATTGATCGTGGCAATTGATAAATACAGTCGCACATACTATTTCTTTTGTAAATTGAAATTCCATAAGGAAAAAAAATAATAATAATTAAAGTGAACATCTATAAAAGGCCAGAATTTGCATTTATTTAAGGATAATTTAATCCTTCTTCAATAAAATACTTCGAAGGAAATTGTGAGTAATATTATTTTCTAATAAAAGTATAAAAATTCTTATATTGAATTTTCGAATTTAGTTCGAATTCACACGTGGCCATATTTTCGGAAGCAATTCCAAGTCAGCTCTTTGGAAATACTGGACCTACAAAGAAGTGTTTTATTGAAAGTGGTTTTCTGGAGTATTTTGTGTATAATTATAATTGGAGTATCATCATCCTAGCAATATAGTTCGGAAATCAAGTGCCATTGATAGATCTGGAGTGCATATTTAAACAATTGAATATACTAAACTATACAGGAATAGTAAAAGTAAAAAGAGCTCGGGTAGAAAATATAATATAGCATTAACAACCTATTTGGGAATTTATATTTTAATAATTTCTTGTGGTAACAAACGATAAGTAATTGTTTATCATCATCATCATTGGTAAAATTAAATCTTCACCATCTGGAGGACTGGCCAGCCGAAGGAAAGTGTAAGTACTAAAATATCATTATATATTCAAATTAACAATTATGTAAATTTTTTACCATAACGATTATTTTTTTATATAAATTCCAAATTATTATTAACCTAAAATTTTATTAAATATATGAAATATGCTATTTAAAATTTTCAAATATATTTAATACCCCACTCTTTTTACTCGTACTTTCACATTTACATAGTTTACGTTTTAAAACCCATTTACATTTCTCGTCTCAATTATTTACGTTTCAAACTATATAACTCTAAATATTACATACATTATGTAAATTAAAGTAACATTTACGAAAATGATCAATGATTACATAGATTTAATATTCTGTTAATTTTTTTATTATTGTAATGTTAGTTACACATTTTTTTTGTCTATAAGATAAAGAAACACAATTAATAATTTGTGACGTCATAGCTTTTTGTTTGTTATGAATATTTCTTTGCTTCGTTGAAAAGCACAAAATTTAATATTCAATAAAATTATTGTTATTGTTGTAATTATGACTCATTAGTTTTTTTTTTCTTTCGACTTAAGCCGTTGATCGTAGTTGTTGTAGGGGATTCTCCGTTTACATATTTAAGGAATTAGTAAAATCCAAGGTAGGGTGGGCAACAAATACAACAGGGTGCGCAACATATGGCCCCTGATAGTGGTTTATTTATTAGTTTAGTTTCTGTGTGATGGGGATAATTTTAGTTTAACTGATTAGTTTCTATTGTTTTTGGTTTAGAGTTCTTTTTAATTGTAGGCACGTATATTTTTTTGTTTACGGCTGAGAAAGGAGGATTGCAAAAACTCACCCCGGCTGCCGACGAGCTAGAACCTTACTAGTACGTGCCGAATGCAATCCAACTTTTCATGGAACAGCAAGTAGCCCGTAACAGGTTTTCAATACTTTATAATTATTGAGGTCAACAATTGTTTAAATAAGTATATTATGGAAAATAGATCTTAGGATAAGTACTTTTATAATTGAAATCAGTTAAAACTTCTTGTCATCTTTGAAAAATACAGTTTGTTTTACAAAACCCAAAGTGAAATTGGATTCGTAAGAATTTTTGCATTTCATTAGACCTGCAAGTTTTTGGTGAAAATTGGTAAAGAAAAACTCAACGGAAATAAATAAACATATATCTGGGTTATATTTTCCATATTGTCTCGTTTTGCGATTTTTTGCGATTTCCGAGAAAATCCATCTTTTCCGTGTAAGTTAGCATTGGAAATTCTTATCATTTACAAGGTCTAACCAATGAATAAAAATGCCAAGATTAGAAAATAAAATAGCAGATATTATTAAAATATAGTTGTATATAATAATTAATGCCGCTAATGAAAATGCACGCCTTTGGGTTGAGTTATAAGTGAAATATGCTAAAATTTCCTTTGTAATGACTTTACTTCTGACACATAAAAAGTATAAAAATTAATTAGATTATTTAAATACAAAATAAATACATTAAATTGCTTTGATTTTCACCCAAATCATATTTCAAACAAGACAATTTGTTTTTTTCCATTTTGGTAATTTTGGCCAAGAAAAGTGGTCATTGAAACCATAGTGCGCAGGGAAGCATATTGGTCCTTTTTGTACTTAATATTTACCTCTGATATGCCAACAAATAGTCAAACCCATATATCAACATTTGCAGACAACACAGCTATTCTAGCAATGAAAGATAAGAGTAAACGAACAGAGGAGAGAATCATGCCCAACAATTCGAATAAATAATCAAGTTATACCCAAACAAACGGAGGTTAAATACATACCAAGGCATCTAGATCGACGCCTTACAGTGGAAAACGCACATTGAATCAAAGTTAACCCAAATGACATTGAAAGGTCTTGAGATTAACTTGCTTATTGGAAAAAATTCTAAGCTGAGTTTAGACTGTAAATTATTGCTTTACAACACAATTCTAAAGCCAATATAATGCTATGGTATTCAATTATGGGGCACGGCATCAGCTTCTAATGTTGAAAAAAAATTCAAAGGCGACAAAAAAATTTAAGAACAATAACATCAGCCCCATGGTATGTAAAATATTCGAATATCCATAAAGATCTCGGCTTACCTCTGGTAACTAACAAAATAAAAAAGCACACACTAACATACCTAAAAAAAGCTTGAAACACACCCAAACCCACTTGCTAGGAATATATTAAGAAGTAATATGCTTAAAAAGAAGAAATACGTTAGATCTGATCCACGAGAAAAGATGTTTATCGTCTGACACTGGTTGGACAAGATAAATTTTAAAATTTTTTGGATTTAAATATGAATATTGTTAGTTCTATTTATAAGAAGATTCAATAAATAAATGCAAATATTAAAAAAAAAAAATTTTTTGTTAAAAATTTATCTACCGACAGACCACTTTTTTTTTTGCCATAGATATTTACATATATTTGTTTATACTAATATCACTTTGTTTTCCAATTTCCTTCAAAATACATTGATTAAAAATTTAATTTGGTTCAATTTTTTAATAATCTTTTAAAAATTTAAAAAAATACATCATTTCTAAAACAAAGAATTTTCCGTAGGTATTCTTTTTTAACATCTATTTAAAAAATAAATAAAATTTTTTTTCACCAAAAATTTGGTAGCGTTTGTTAAAGCGAAATTATTTTTTCAAAAAACTTAATGCAATTTTTGCTTAATTCAAGCGTTAACTATTACAATGCAGTAAAAATTTTGGTTTGAGCGAGTTGAATTTTTGAAAAAAAAAAAAAACTGTGTCTTCGGACCTTTATGCTGCGATTGAAAGATCTCAAGGCTGCTATAGTAGATTGGACAAAAAATTTTAGATTTTTATACTCTACACCACCATAGGTGGTTGGGGTATTATGCGTTTGCGTTAATGTTTGTAACGCATAGACTCAGAATTTATTGGAGAATATTTGTATGTGAGCTATTTAAATAATTTTTAGCAAAATGTGCCATTTCAAAAAGATTTTTTGACCAGAAATTTAATCTCAAGATTAACATATTTTCTTATTGTACTTTTAATAAATAGTTTGAACTACACTGCACAGTGGGGCCGAATCGAAATTTTTTGGAAATAAATCTGTAACTTCTGATCGGTTGGATTTGCATGAAATTTGATATATGTATAGCAGAGGAGTGTACAATGTTAAGTTTGGAAGGGGGACGGAACAGACCACTCAGAGGCGGAGCTAAAGGGGCCAAATTTTTGTTTCTCGTTCAATTTCAAATATCCTTATATATTATTATAGGCACTGATAAGAGCTAAAAAAAATATACTTACATGTCCTATTTATCTCTTATAGTTTTTGAGTTATTTCCATTTGAATTTTTAAGTACCTCAATTTTGCATGTTCTTGGTCCAGTTTTATTCGTATATATCCTAGTGTTTCCGACTAATTTCATTGTTTTTTCTTTCACTAATTAAAGAACAAAATTATCTTTGGAATAAATTTTTTTTTATTTTTTTAAAGAAAAAACAAGCCAAATAACTCAAATGCTCATGGTACACACCCTCCCGAATTCGACCCATTTTATATGAAAGTTTTGACTTTAGACTATATTTTCTCAAATCCCAAAGCACGAATCGGCAAACGGAATGCAGTATAAGAATCTGCAATATGTTGTTATAAGTTTTTAATCAAAATCTACGGGACTTCGGAAAAATGTGGATTTTATAGCCGAAAATGTGAAAAAACAAATTTTTGGGATTTTTGGCGTTCTTTTGGGAATAGTGGGATTCCTTTTAGTAAAATCTTAATTTTTTTCTCTCTTTCTCATTTTTCACGATACCTCCACCAAAAATTTCGATAAGGTATCTCTAATAACAAAGATTTTATTCCAGATAAAATGTTTAGAGTTTCTCAAAAAACCACTTTTTCACAAAAAATTTTACTTTAATTTAAAAAATCAGAAAAAGTATAAACTCGATTTTTCCCATCTAAATTACATTGCATAGCTGACGTAATTCTACAGAAAAAGATTGAAATCAATATCTTTTACAGAACCGAAACTATGACATTTTTAAGTTTATTAAGTCACGAAAAATTCCAAAAGCATTGTACTATTGTGGATGTGGAAAAGCCATAACAACATAAATAATTTGTCCCCGTAGCCAATGTTCAAATGTGTGTTTGTGCAAAAATATGCAAAAAATGGAATTTTCCGTGATTTAATAAACTTTAAAGTGGTTTCGGTTCTGTAAAAGATATTGATTTCAATCTTTTTCTGCATAACAAAGAATTACGTCAGCTATGCAATGTATTTTAGATGGGAAAAATCGAGTTTATACTTTTTCTGATTTTTTAAATTAAAGTAAAATTTTTGTGAAAAAGTGTTTTTTTGAGAAACTCTAAATATTTTATCTGCAATAAAATCTTTGTTATTAGAGATATCTTAACGAAATTTTTGGTGAAGGTAGACTTTATCGTGAAAAATGAGAAAGTGAAAAAAAATTAAGATTTTACTAAAAGGAATCCCACAATTCCCAAAAGAACGCCAAAAATCCCAAAAATGGGTTTTTTCATATTTTCGGCTATAAAATCCACATTTTACCGAAGCCCCGTAGTTTTTGATTGAAAACTTATAACAACATATTGCAGATTCTTAAACCGCATTCCGTTTGCCGATTCGTGCTTTGGGATTTGAGAAAATATAGTCTAAAGTCAAAACTTTCATATAAAATGGGTCGAATTCGGGAGGGTGTGTACCATGAGCATTTGAGTTATTTGGCTTGTTTTTTCTCTTAAAGTCTTCCCTGTGAAGAAAACTTTCAGAAAATAAAAAAATTATTATTGGTTGTTAAAGAAAATTTTATTGTAGATAGAAAAGAGTGAAGATACTTTTTCGGACAAAAAAAAAACACAAAAAGTCGTCATTTTTGCAATTTTCAAATTCTAAATCGTATATCTTTGGACTCGGTAAAGGTATCGACTTTAAATTTTTTTTATTCGATAGATAATTTTGTTCTTTAATTAGTGAAAGAAAAAACAAATGAAATCAGTCGGAAACACTAGGATATATATGAATAAAACTGGACCAAAAAATTGAGGTACTTAAAAATTCAAATGGAAATATCTCTAAAACTAAAGGAGATAAATAGGACATGTAAGCATGTTTTTTGTAGCTCTTATCAGTGCCTATAATAATGTATACGAATATTTGAAATTGGACGAAAAACAATTTGGCAAGCGATTAAAAAATTTCTATGTCAGAGATACCCAACTTTGAGCCCCTTTAGCTCCGCCCCTGAAGGGTCCCCTTCCAAACTTAACATTGTACACTCCTTTGCTATACATGTACCATTTATTTCCAAAAAATTTCGATTCTGCCCCACTGTGCACTGTCGGACAAAATAAAGTGGTTTTTTACTCTTGCTATTTAGTTCATAATTATTGTCTACTAGGTGCATACTTGTCTACTTTTTTTGGCGTCCAGGTATTTGTCGTATTATATTCTTTAAATTAATATGCAAAAGAAGTTTTTGAAATATGTGTATTTCGAGTTTAGGGCAAAAGTGTTGTGTTGGTCAAGCATTTTGTGCGACATAATAAAGTGACGCTTTACATATTTTCTTTAATTTGGCTTCCAATTTTCAAATTTTTTGTTACAAAAATATAATATTCAAATAATAATATAATATTCAAATTTATCACTTTCTAAGCATATGCCTTCCATTTTGTATCAAAAAACTTGTAAATTGGAAGCCAAATTAAAGAAATTAAGTAAAGTGTCACTTTATTTTGTCGCACAAAATCCATGACCAATACAACACTTTTACTCCAAACTCGAAATGCACATATCCCAAAAACTTCTTTTGGTTATTAAATTAAAGAATATAAAACGACAAATACCTGGAATAATTCTGTAACTTTTGAACCGTTGGAGATATCTCAATAAAATTTCGCATGGTCAGAGTTGATTTGGAGGAGTACAGGTCCCTAGCGATTCAGGGAGTAGTGGGTGGCCATGTATTTTATGTAATTTTTTTGAAAAATTGCCAAAAATTCATTCGTGATATGACAGAAAATAAATTTTATATATAAATAGTCCTTGTAAATCTTAGTTTAAGAAATATTCGGGTCGAAATAAATTTTAACCTCATTTTTTTAGTCTTTTTAACTTTAACTTTTTTTAAATATTCGCCAGATTCCTTACAAAATTTTCAATAATATTACTGGAAGAATGATATAAATATATGAATCCATTAAAAAGTTATTTTAATCTGAAGTTGGAACTTTATTCGACTTAAAATTATTTTAATTAATTATACACCCAAAAAGTATTTTTTGACCGAGGCCCCTTATAACAACAGGGTGACCATTTCAATGAAAAAAGTAAATTTGTTTAACACGTTTTATACCGATTTGGATTTTGGGTATTTTGGGTGTAAAAAAGTGGTAATTTTTTAATTGTCTGATTTTAAGACAAGTTTATACATATTATACTTAAATTTCGATAAAATAGCACTATTTGTTAAAATTTTATTAAAGTTTAAATATTAATTTTATGTTTGAAAAAAAAAAAAACACAAAAGTTAAAAAAAAAATTTTTTTTTTTTTTTTTGGCTTTTAAATAAGAAAAAATAGGTGGATTGGAAGAAATTTAATTTTTTTTAAAGTTTAAATATTAATTTTATGTTTGAAAAAAAAAAAACGAGAGAAAAAGATATAGTCGGTCAAGCCCGACCATATGATACCCTACACCATTGTGTACATTATAATTCGGGGAGGGGTTTTGACTTGGAGTCAAATGTGGTCCGATACTCATAAGTGTAAAATAAAACATACGAATACAGAATATTACGTTGATGCTGACATTTATATAAATTTATTCACTTTTGGGTGATTCCCGAAAGAGGGCCTTATATGAGAGCTATGGTAAATTATGGACCGATCTTTTTAAAATTTGGCACTTTAATTTATGTTCATATAAAACTTATTTGTGTCGAATATTAACTTGATACTAACATTCTGATGGGATTTATGCCCGTTAAAGTGATTTTTTGAAAAGGAGTTTATATGGGAGCTATAGTTAATTATGGACCGATCTTTTTAAAAATCGGTACACTTATTTTGACTTATATAAAACTTATATTTTTCAAATTTCATTAAAATATTGTTATATTTAAGGGATTTATGATCGTTAAACCCTTTTCCAGGAAGACATTTGTATGGGGGCTAGATGAAATAATGGACCGATCATAACCAATTTCAATAGGCTTCGTCCCTGGACTAGAAGAAACCTGTGTACTAAATTTCATTAATTTTGGTTAAAATTTGCGACCTGTAGTTTGATTACAAGGTTTACATGGACGGACAGACGGACGGACGGACATCGTTAAATCGACTCAGAAAGTGATTCTAAGCCGATTGGTATAAATTAAGGTGGATCTTAGACCAATATTTTTGGGTGTTACAAACATCAGCACAAACGCATTATACCCTCCCCACCTATGGTGGTGTAGGGTATAAAAACACAAAAGTTAAAAAAAAAAATTGTTTTTTTTTTGCCTTAAATAAAAAAAAATTGGTGGATTGGATGAAATTTAACGTGCTAAATAAGAGTCAGCTTTTACTTTGACCCCACAAAAAAAAAATTCGTACGTAATAGAAAAAAATTAAAAGCAGATTCTTTTACTTTTTTTCTATCACGTATTGATTTTTTTTTTATGGGCATGACTACTATGACCCCACACTTGTATAACTTGAGAACGGTTTGTCCTATTAAGATAAATTAAACTCCAATATATAGCGACTTAACTTGTCTTTGAGCTGAATTTACATAATTTTTTGTCCACTTCATATTTTCATAGATATTCGGTAATTAGTAGCGAAAAAAAAAAGGTAAACATTTTGATCCATAAATCTGAAAATCTTGAACGAATCAAAAATATTGTTTACATACCTTGAATACAATTTTTGTATGCATCTTTTCGTGTATCATTTATCAAAATCGTGTAAACGGTTCTTGAGTTATAGTCTAAATTTGACAAACTATTCACGAATTTTATAGTGTGACCGCTGAATAAGGTGCCCATAAAAAAAATCCGTACGTAATAGAAAAAAGTGAAAGCAGATTCTTGTTAAGCTCGTCACCTATTTTTGTTACAAGAAAAAAACAATTTGTTTGCCCACCACTGTATTTCGACTTAATTGTATGTAACAAGGGTATTTTTACTTAACTGTGAATAAAATCAAGATTTGTGCATGAATTTTGAAGATACATGCCTTATTAGCATTACAAGCTTTAAGATAAAGATGATAGACTGAAACATTTTTAATGTTTTCATTTATAAAAAGAAATTTTAGTAATAAAAAAATCTAAAATTTTGCATGAAAAGGATTTTTTTTTTTTTTTTACACTTTTTTCAAAATAACTTTGAAACTATTAAGCACATAAAATAATTAAGTGAATTAAGGTGATTTGAAGATATTTTTTTTTTTTTATTTTTATCTTTTGGTGTATCACTTATGTCAATCGTACACACCGTTCTTGAGTTATGAGGAAATATACTAGAGTAATGGTATATTGCCTCATAACTCAAAAAATCCAGACCTGATGGAAAAAAACTGAAAGCAGATTCGTGTTTATCACATTAAAATGCATCAAGTGCAATTCGTCTTTGGTGAAGGATTTTGTTGTCGACCAGTGTTATTTAAACTTGCTTCTTGTTTAAAAAAATTGACTTAAGCAGCCAGTGTTGCCAAAACCTAAGTTGATAAAAGTGCTATAATTTACTAAGAAAAGTGCTAGGAACTGCTACAAATTAAAACAGGTGCTAAAAAAAGAGATATATTAATTATTTTCAGAGATAAAGCTAAAAGAACATTAAATAAAATAATAAAAATACAATCTGAAATTGATTCTTTAGAAATTAGATAAAATTTGTTGAGTGGATTTTTTTAAATTTCTAATTTTATCATAAGTTAACCAAGTATGTGTTATCTGAATTATGTGTTATCTGAATTATGTTACCCGAAAATTTGATTTTTAAAATTTCATTTATTATTAAAAACTAAATACAGCATAAACTCGAAAATCTGAATAATTATTGCAGACCTAAATCCGAATTGTCGAAATGCTTTTTTTCTGGTCCACCTTTGTTAAAAAATTCTACCACAATATATCTTTTATTTAATATGTGAAACACTTTGCGTATTAGGTTAAAATTTACTTCAACTAACATTCAATATTTTAAGTTTTTTATATAAAAAAATCTTTTTACTGAAACATTTTTGGAACAAACTTAACTGAAAATGAAAGAATTTAACTATAATAAACTTTTAGATTAAATTATATCATTTCTTATTGTATCTTTTAAGTTATACTACAATTTTCATAAGAAACAACTTTTTATTGTTTAATTCGCATTATAGAGTTATGGAATGGAATGTTAGGAAATGCCGTCCGGATTGCCGAATAATCCCGATTATTGGGTTATTATATTCATGAAATTGCTTAAAACATTTTCTCCTTTTTAGATTTTCAAAAATGCCTTAATAGGGCTAAAATGTTTATATTTCAACAAAGGAATCACTTCTAGACTTTCGTTGTTGGAATGATGACACCCCATTGAAATAAGTATCTCTAAGTATGCACTAAGCTCTTCCTTATTAATATCATCCCATATTTATTTTCTACGAATCAGTTTAACGCACCTTTTTATACCCTACACCACCATAGGTAGTTGGGGTATTATGCGTTTATGCTGATGTTTGTAACGCATAGAAAACTTTATCCAACACCCACCTTAAAGTATACCAATCGACTCAGAATGTAAACCTTGTGCACAAAGTAAAGGTCGCAATTTTGAAGATAATTCAATGAAATTTGGTACGTGGAACTTTTATGATAATGGGACGAAGCCTATTGAAATTGGTTGTGATCGGTCCATTATTTCACCTAGCCCCCATACAAATACCGTTATTATTAAAAAACTGGACAAAATCTTAAAAAGTTAAATTTTTAAATAATTTTTAATAAGATTTCACAAAAAAATTATTAAATTACATATTTTATATTTTTTTAATAAATATTCACTTGAAATTTTTTGAAATATGAATATTTTTCGTTAGAAATGCTTGACGAGAAAGCATTTAGGAATATTAAACTCGACTTTGGTAACATTTTTTCTATACAATAAAGTTAAAAATTTGTATTTGCCACAATTTTTTAATACAAAAATATTTCATCAGAGGTTAACGCTACAAAAATAGGGATAGTGCGTTTTTGATATTGTAGGAATACTCATTCCGATCACCATAAAAATTAGTAAAGAGAATATGATTCTCCAAAGAGTTTTTAGTTTAAATAACTGTTTAGGTAAGAGTAAAAGCGAATGCGTCAATTACAGACGAGAAATAGTGCTCCAACAAGAAATTAATAATTAGATCCCTAACTCCCCATTTATTTACTAGAAGTTTTTAAAGTTACTGGATTGAAAAAGAGAGAAAAAGATATAGTCGGTCAAGCCCGACTATATGATACCCTACACCATTGTACATTATAATTCGGGGAGGGGTCTTTTATTTAACTTCGAGTCAAATGTGGACCGATACTCATAAATATGAAATAAAACATACGAATACAGAATATTTGATGCGATGATTCTGACATTTATATGAATTTATTCACTTTTGGGTGATTCCCGAAAGAGGGCCTTATATGGGAGCTATGGTAAATTATGGACCGATCTTTGTAAAATTTGGCAATATCATTAATGTTCATATAGAACTTATTTGTGTCGAATATTAACTTGATACTAACATTTTAATGGGATTTATGCCTGTTAAAGTGATTCTCTGAAAAGAGGTTTATATGGGAGCTATTGTTAATTATGGACCGATCTTTTTAAAAATCGGCACACTTATTTAGACTTATGTGAAACTTATATGCGCTTTTCTTAACCCTTTTCCGGGAGGACATTTGTATGGGGGCTAGGTGAAATAATGGACCGATCATAACCAATTTCAATAGGCTTCGTCCTTGGGCTATAAGAAACTTTTGTACCAAATTTCATTAATTTTGGCTCAAAATTGCGACCTGTAGTTTGATTACAAGGTTTACATGGACGGACAGACGGACGGACGGACATCGTTAAATCGACTCAGAAAGTGATTCTAAGCCGATTGGTATAAATTAAGGTGGGTCTTAGACCAATATTTTTTTGTGTTACAAACATCAGCACAAACGCATAATACCCTCCCCACCTATGGTGGTGTAGGGTATAAAAACAACGCGCTATAATCATAGTTAAATGAGATTGAGAAGTTCAGATATAATTCAAACTCTGAAGTCACTCAAGAGAAAATTTTCCCGGGGTGGCGGGGAAAAATTTTCAACTTCCCGGAGTTCCGGATTAAATACTTTAATTATCTCTCCAATCATTTAATTAATAACTGAGATTAAAATAAGATATGAAACTTTCCATTATCAGATTTAAACAGGATACTAAATGTACAGAGAAAAATAATTAGAACAATTGTTTTTCTACTGATTTTTCCAAATCAAATTAATTCTGACTTACATGTTGTGAGTTTTTTTTTTTGGATATCTGCACAGTTGTTATTCATACATATATCAGACATGTATCAAAAATTTGAGCCAGAAAATTAAATAACAAAATATTTATTCAGACATTTCATATACTTTATTTAAAAATTTTTAAACAAGATTCGAAAATCTCTTTGAAAAATTTATTTATTAAAAATTCACTTAAAAATGTAGAATTTAATAATTCTTAAAGTAGTGGCTGATGAACATCTTTTCTGAAACCGTTTGTCCACACCAATGACATATTTATATCGTATATTTAAAATACAAAATCCTTTCAATCAATTTCATTTTTTTACTTGCTTTTTTACTTTCTGAAGGAAATTTTTCGGTCTTCTTGAGAATCCAAAATTAAGGAGAGAATCTTCATAGAAGCAAATATAAAACAGTAAACTAAAAAACTATCATTAATTTCAACAGTTCAACAGTGTTCATGGGCGTCATATGTTAAAAAATAATTATTAATAATTATGAAGAGCATATATTAAATTGAAATGCCTATATCTTAGATAATAGATTTATTGTATTTGCACTAAAACTTTTTATCTTACAGAATTCACACAAGGTTTAAGGCATTTAAACCTCTTTAAAAATATATTTATTACAAACGATATAACAAAGAAACAAATAATAAGAGTCCTCTTTAAAACTAAATTCTTTAAATATTACATTAAATAAACTATTATTATTAAAATTAATTTTATCTTAATTATTTCCTGAAGTAAATTATATGAGAAATTATTCTTACAATATGTTGAAAAAATTGTATTTTTAAATACCGAAACTAAAATACCGGTATATACCGGTACAGAAGGAAACGGTATTTGAATACCGGTATTTTTAACAAAATAATTATTTCGGTATCGGTATCAGTTACGGTAACCAACTTTAAACGGTATTTAATCGGTATCGGTATTTAAAACGGTATCGGTTTCCAACCTTGCTTAAAAATAAGAATATTTAAATAAAATTCGGTGCAAAGAAGTTTTGTACAAGTATTAATCTTTGTACCAAATTTATGAAGATTGGTCCACGATAAACCATAGCTCCCATATAAATCCCTGTTCCGAAAAACACTTTAACGTGCATAAATACCATACTAATGTTAGTATAAAGTTAATATTAGACATAAATATATAAGTAGAAACAACATTGCCAAATTTTATTAGAATCGGTCCATAATTTACCATAGCTCCCATATAAAACCACTTCCGAGAATCTCCCTAAAGTGCATAAAATCAAGTAGATGTTAGTATCAACGCATTATTCTGTATTTTATGGTCATACATAATGGTGTAGGGTATCATATGGTCGGTCTACGAATTAGTTTAGCGCACCTTTTTTAAATATGCCAAAGTGAAACGATATTTACCTACCTTGTATTTTGGCTCGCCGCCCTGGAGCTTTCTAAATTTTCATACTCAACCTTGCTTTTTCTATTAGCGTTACGGCAAATAATTGAAATATTGTTGGGTGCATTAGAGCAAATAATTTTTCACTGATGTTCAAGTTCTTAGTGTTTGGATTAGTTTTTGGATTAAGAAAGAGAGAGATTTTCTCACTTTTACACTCACAACCAATGTAAATTAAAAAAGGTTGTGCAACTTAAGCAGCTATATATTTTTTTTACGTATTTTTCTTGTGAGCAATAAAAACAATCAAGTGTTTTGTTGTGTATGGTTGCACCTTTTTTAATGCGTTCTCTCTACATCAACATCACATAAACAACAAACTAATCCAGCCTTAAGTATAAGTCCCTGAGCCTAGACAAAATCGTATTGGATTTTGTCACTCAGAATATTTAAATTAACAAAACTAAACATGAAAACAAATGTTTGAATCAGTATTTGAGTCGTGTTTATTATGACCATATAAAAATAGGAGGACGGATAAATTCCTTAACAAATAGGTTGAAGATAAGTTTTAGAAGAAGGTTTTTTAAAACGGAAATAAGCATCTGAAACTTATTCTAAGGTCGTTTGACATTTAATATTTTTCGTTAAGTATTAGAGTGAGAAAGAAAATAAAGCTGCAACACAACATTCAGCCATTGTTTATAAAGTTTATGGGACTTGCAAGGATAATGTTACAAAATTAATGTCAAAAAAGTTGAATACAGGATTTTTGGCATTAACAAGTTGCAACCCCTAAAAATTGTTGTTTTTCCTACCCTGATTTGAGTTTAGTTTATTTCATAACATTTGAAATTATCATATCTAAGTATGTACAAAATATATTATATTAAAAAAGTAACGCCTTTTTAATTTTTAAAAAATATAATATATTATCTTAATTGTAAAAAATGCTCAATTTACTGAAGCGAATGTTTTAGTGAAGACAGTGGTTACAAAAAGCTTTTTTTTTTTTGGAAAGAAATTTTACATAAAGGTAGTCCTTGTAAATATCTACAACAAATATCCTTACATGTGTAAGTTATCTCCTTCAGTTTAAGAGATATTCGGTTCGAAATAAATTTTTACCTCATTTTTAGCCTCGTGTTTTTTTTAGCTTTTTAAACTTAATATTGCCCCTGAATTTTTTCTAAAATATTTGCCACAAGATTCTAAATAATATTGCTGCAAGAATCATATGATTATAAGAAACCGTTAAAAAGTTATATTAATCTAAAGTTGCAACTTTAAAAAAGTTTTAAATTTTTTGGTTTTTTTTTCCAAAAAGGTGGCAATATTTATTCAGTGATAAAATGTCAATTTTTGAAGGAAGCTTTCCCCGAACTGAAATTTTGGGTATTTCGGAGTAAGAAAATGGGAATCTATTTATCTTCTTCTTTTAAGGATAAACTTTTTTATATTGTAGTAAAATTTCACAATGATATCTTAATTAATATAGATTTTATTTAAGTTCAAATATTAATTTTTTTTTTTTCGAAAAATAACACCAAATACAAAAATTTTTCGTTTTTCGATAAATTTAACAAATTTAGTTTGAATACTTTATAATTTATATGTATATTGTTATTTTTCAAGTAATAATCTTTCCAATGACACTAAATACTTGCATAAATACTTTACACAATCGTCTAGAAACTAACTAAAACTTGACCTCCCTTCTGCGAAATGTGCACATTTTCCTTAATTTCTATAGTAAATGTGTGCTGCAGCATTCTATATACATTAAAGTGCCTCACGAAAAAAAGTTGCAAATGTACCCCTCTAGAAATGAAGATTAGTATGGTCTTATATGATTCCCAAAGTATTACATCTCAATGTTTAAAATTACGAGAGCTGGACCATTTTCAAAACACCTATAAAATTACGTATTTCTTTCAATATCATTATCAAAATTTTAGTTATAAGAAAATTAACTTCAAATTATAATAGAGGCTTACCACGGACTTGAATATTCATTTAAATATTTAATTATTATATTTCTTTTCAGTTGCAGAATATTAAGATTTTACTAAATTTTTTTATCACATTTTCATTGTTCAAACATGTAATTTTATATATTTCAGACATTTTTCAAAATATATTAGGTTTTATTATACCATAGGAATGGTGTATCCTGCTGCTATTGAAGATAACACGTAATTAACCCATTAAGAGCTAGAGGGTCACTTTTATACATTTAGTGCCCAAAATGTCAAATTAGCAAATTTTTGCAAATTAATCGCATGCGAATACTAATTACACTTAAATATTGATAAATTTATGAAAATCATAATAAGTTTCTTTAAAACCGCGAAAATAATCGAATAAAAAGGAGTTTTTGAAAATTATCCGCTAATTTACACGAATTTACAGCTTTTTTGATAAATTTACGCTTTCGGGGACATTTATATTCTTAACTAACCATTAAAATTAACGTATCCAATTATGGAGCGGAAATCCCAAAATTGTATTTTTGCAACTATAGGGTTAAATCAATCCATATATCAATAGTATTTAATGAGACCTTTCCAACAATGTCCTAAAATATAATTTAAGACGGAAAATGTCCAAAATATTCAAGCTTTAATAAAATACAGTTTACAATAAAATCATTGAAAATTTTACTAAAATTTCAATTTCGCAAAAATGAAAACATATTTTAATATATGTCGTTTTTCTATCATATGTTGCAATTTTTTTGACAAAATGTTAAAAATTGTGTATACTGTTGATCGAAAACCATATTTTTGGAGGTTTTTTAAAAATGGTCCAGCTCACGTAAATGAAATAATTGAACCGAAATTTTTTGGGAGTGAGCTAAAAACATATCAATCTTTAATTTTAGGGGGATACATTTGCATCTTTTTTGTTCCCATACAAGTCAAGGCACTGTAATATACATAAGTGCACAGCTGTTTTAACATCTTTTTATACCCTACACCACCATAGGTGGGGAGGGTATTATGCGTTTGTGCTGATGTTTGTAACACCCAAAAATATTGGTCTAGGACCCACCTTAATTTATACCAATCGGCTTAGAATCACTTTCTGAGTCGATTTAACGATGTCCGTCCGTCCGTCTGTCCGTCCATGTAAACCTTGTAATCAAACTACAGGTCGCAAATTTTAACCAAAATTAATGAAATTCGGTACACAGGTTTCTTCTAGTCCAGGGACGAAGCCTATTGAAATTGGTTATGATCGGTTCATTATTTCACCTAGCCCCCATACAAATGTCCTCCCGGAAAAGGGTTTAAAGATCATAAATCCCTTAAATATAACAATATTTTAATGAAATTTGAAACATATAAGTTTTATATAAGTCTAAATAAGTGTGCTGATTTTTAAAAAGATCGGTCTATAATTAACTATAGCTCCCATATAAACCCCTTTTCAAAAAATCACTTTAACGGGCATAAATCCCACCAGAATGTTAGTATCAAGTTAATATTCGACACAAATAAGTTTTATATGAACATAAATGATAGTGCCAAATTTTAAAAAGATCGGTCCATAATTTACCATAGCTCCCATGTAAGGCCCTCTTTCGGGAATCACCCAAAAGTGAATAAATATATATAAATGTCAGCATCAACGTAATATTCTGTATTCGTATGTTTTATTTTACACTTATGAGTATCGGACCACATTTGACTCCAAGTCAAAACCCCTCCCCGAATTATAATGTACACAATGGTGTAGGGTATCATATGGTCGGGCTTGACCGACCATATCTTTTTCTCTCGTTTTTAAATAATTTTCTGTAGCTTTTGAATGGATAAATATATTTCAATGAAATTTCACATAGTTATGACTATCCCCGAAAATCCTGGGATTACAAAATCCCGAATCCCGGGATTGGACGAAAAATATCCCGGGATTTCATTTTCGGGATTTATTGTCATAAATACAATGCCAAAATTAACTCAAGGTAAGACAAAACTTTAAAATTTTCACAGAATTTTCAAAAATATTTAAAAAGTCGATTATGTAGATAAGAGCATTATAGGTCTGTTCGTTTGTATGCTATTCTTACTAGTTTTAATATTTTTGCAAGTATTTTACTCGAAAAGCGTTTCTGTGCTCATAAAAGTATTAAACATATCAAGATAAAGTAATTTTCTCTTTTGCTATATTTTACTTGAGTATTTTGTACGAGAAAAACTAGTAAAATATTTTATTTTCAAATTCCTGTTGAATTTTAATTTAAACCAATATGTTTAATTTGTTTAACGATTTTGTTGGAACCTGTGGTCAATTTTGAACGAAGTCTTTCAAATTTTGGGCTTACGATTTATACTTTTATAAAACTTACGTATACATAATTGCATTGTGATACTAATTTGTACAACTTTTTGATCTTTGGGAAGGGCCTGTTTATGGGAGCTGTGGTCAATTATGGACTGATCAATTTAAAAATTGTTAGATTGATTTGTATTAAATAATATGCGCTAATTCGTCGACACATTGATATTTTTACCTGATTAATGCACGTTTAATTAAATTAGAAAAGGTCCTTATATGAGGTTTATGGTTTACTATAGTCCAATGTTAAAAAAAAAATTGATTTGGTAGTTTAAGGTTACAAACGATTTTATTTGTGTTGAATTCTACCACATAGGGTCAAACTTTATTCCGGAAAGACATCTTCCAAATCAATCTGTAGTTTACGTGGATGTACATTAACTATTGATGATCTTCGTCAAGGCTTAAAATCATACATATCATTATAAAAAAGAAATATTTTAAGAAATATATGAAAAATTATCTGCAAAGGAACATATTTCCGTATTTTTGAGATGTTTCCAGGAATCCATTTAATACAAGTTAAATATTAAATAAACATTTTATTTTTTATTAACACAAAAATTTATTTTACTATTTTCAGTTTTCTTACTTTATCAAGTAAAAGCTTGTTTCTTAGATCTTTTTTTTTTAATTTCTCTTTTTTACTTGTTTTACTAGAATTTCAAACGAACAAACCTTATGTTTTGTTTTTAAAAATAGGAATGAATTTTTTTAATAGAATTATGTATAAAAAAATTATTTTTTTCTTATATTTAAAATTTGTTTTCATATGAAATATCAATCCCGAATATCGAAATCCCGAAAAATCCCGGGATCCCGAAAAATCCCAAGGTCCCGAAAAATTATGAAATCCCGAATCCCGGGATTTGCAAAAACCAGTCCCGTTTGGCATCCCTATTTCTAGCTGATCTGTGAGAAGGGGGGAGGACCTCCAAAATTGGTAACCTCGGATATTATATGAGAAACGAGCTGTAAACCCGCAACTTCGTTGGCGGAAATTTTTTATAAAAACCATACTATATATTAAATTTAAACTAAGATTCTTAACTCCCTTGGGAACATTTTTAATAATGGTGTTATGTCATCCATAAATAACAATTTCTCTTTAATTTCAGGTTTTTAATCTTAGAATAACGAAAAATAAATATCAGAATTACTAAAAAGTATATTAGAATAAAGAAAAATGACCACAAAAACCATTTTAAGGTTTCTGATTCACTTAGTACCTTACATCTTCAATTTTATGTTTTTAAGGATAAAAATTGCAGAACATTCAAGAAGTTTTATTAGAAAAACGAAAAAAGATACTTCTTATGTATTCATTTAGGACCACATATCTTTAATTTAATGTTTCTAGATTCATAATTATATAAAATTCAAAAAGTACCATTAGAAGAACAAAATAAGTTCCACAAAGGCCCCTCTTGTGAATTCTTTCGCACATAGGACCATGCATATTTAATTTCATGTTTCTACTTTAAATATTATAAGAAGTTCAAAAAGTACCATTAGAAGAACAAAAAAGTACCACCAAGTCCTCTCTTATGGATTCTCATTCACTTAGCACCACATGTTCTTAATTTCATGTTTCCAGGTTCACAATTATAGAAAATTAAAAAAGTACCATAGGAAGAACAAAAAAGTACCACAAAGTCACTTCATATGGATTCACATTCACTTAGCACCACATGTTCTTAATTTCATGTTTCCAGGTTCATATTTATAGAGAATTCAAAAAGTACCATTAGAAGAACAAAAAAGTACTACAAAAACCTCTCTTATGGATTCTTATTCATTTAAGACCACATATCTTTAATTTCATGTTTCTGGGTTAAATATTATAGAAAATTCAAAAAGTACCATTAGAAGAACAAAAAGTACCACAAAGTCCCCTCTAATGAATTCTCATTCATTTAGGGTTCATATTTATAGAGAATTCAAAAAGTACCATTAGAAGAACAAAAAAGTACTACAAAAACCTCTCTTATGGATTCTTATTCATTTAAGACCACATATCTTTAATTTCATGTTTCTGGGTTAAATATTATATAAAATTCAAAAAGTACCATTAGAAGAACGAAAAAGTACCACAAAGTTCTCTCTTACGGATTCTCATTCACTTAGCAATTCATGTCCTTAATTTCATATTTCTAGGTTAAATATTATAGAAAATTCAAAAAGTACCATTAAAATAACAAAAAAGTACCAACGTCAAATTCAAAAAGTAGCATTAAGATAACAAAAAAGTACCACAAAGTCCCCTCTTATGGATTCTCATTAACTAAGGACCACATATCCCTAATTTCACGTTTCTAGGTTCATAATTATAGAAAATTCAAAAAGTACCATTAGAAGAACGAAAGAGTACCACAAAGTCCCCCTTGTGAATTCTTTCCAACATCGGAACATGCACGCAGAGAAAAAACATGGTTACAGCATGATCACCAAAACTATTCAATGATTATATAGCCGTTTTCTCGTTGATTTAAATATACTGTGATCATCATAGCAACGTTTATGATTCTGTTTTATCATTTAATGATTACCCACAATCAAAATTTTAATATGGTTCACTGAATTATAATATGTTTTTAAATATGTTTATATGAAATCATATTTATGAATAAATGCAATCATTTAGTCAATTCTACAATTATTTAGTTAATTCTATAATCATTAAATTAATTTTACAGATTTAGGTAATTCTACAATCATTTAGCTAATATTTTTATTTGATTTTAAGTCATATTTTGTTTTGCACAACTGTTGAATGTTTGTATTTGAAAATGTTTATGTTTTTCTCAAATATAAAATATTTGTTTTCGACTGTAATTTGATTTCACACAACTATTGTATTTTTATGCACAACTGTTGAATGTTTGTTTCTGAATATGTTTATGTTTTCCTTAAATATAAAATACTTGTTTTTGACTATAATTTGATTTCACACAACTATTGTATTTTTATCGTTAATCATATTTATTTTTTACATAACTATTGAATACACATTTTTGTGTATAAGTTCAGTAGTTTGTTAGAAGACAAACGGTATAGCTGTGTGTTTTTAGAAAAGTGTTCAATTTATTTGTGTTCTAAGTTTAAAAAATTATGAAACAAAACCACAAAATAAAAAAATAAATGAAAAATATGTCCTGTTCTGATATATTCCTGCATATTGAAATGTATGAAAATGACGTTCCATTATTTGGTCATATAAACCACATATATTGCTCTAATGAATCTTACTATCTTTGCGGTCAAAGGCTTTCAAACCATGGATTTAACTCACATTTTCAAGCCTTTCAGCAGGATTATGAGAATTTTTATTTTTTAATATCTATTCTACAGCCAATAAAATTTTATAATCAAATCTTATTGGCTATATTTGCATTACCAAAGAAAACAAAAAACTGTTGATTTAAATTCTTATGTAAATATTATAAAATATAATGTGTAAATAATATTTAAACAATGAATATGTATGAGTATAAATATTATATAAAAAACTATTAATAACTTATAATTTTATAATTAAAAATTAATCAATTTTGAAAAATTTTTGTTCAATATTCTCAATAAATAAATAAAAATTGATGAATGTGCTTTATTTTAAATATATTCAGTATTACAAAAAGCGGGTTATATATATGATAAAATGGGATTATATATATGATAAAATGGGATTATATATATGATAAAAGGGGATTATATATATGATAAAATGGGATTATATACATGATAAAATGGGATTATTAAATGATTAAATTCGTTTATATATATGGTAAAATGGGAATATTAAATGATTAAATTCTTTTATATATATGATAAAATGGGGTTATTAAATGATAAAATTGGTTTATACATATGATAAAATGGGATTATTAAATGATAAAAAAATTGGGAAATCGGAAGAAATATTATAAAAAGAGTTATAAATATGATTAAACCGAATCATTAAATGATGAGAGAATGATTAAATGGAATCAGAAAAATGATTACGTACAAATATACTTCTTGTAACCTGGGATCATATATTACAATCATAGTATGTTGCTCTTAGTTTATGGTCACCCGAACCATATTTTTTCTTTGCGTGTGCGTATTTAATTTCATGTTTCTAGGTTAAATATTACAGAAAATGCGAAAAAGTACCAATAGAAGAAGAAAAAAGTACCACAAAGTCCATCCTCTTGAATTCTTACCCACAGACCATGTATCTTTAAGTACCACAAATTGCACTCTTGTGAATTCTTATCTACATTTTCTTAATTTCATGTTTCTATGTTTAATGTAATTGAAAATTCATTATTAAATTTGAATAAAATGTAATTTCCCGCCTGTACCCCTTTTTTGGTACTTTTTTTTCACCCATAGAAGTATCAGAAATTATATTCCAGTGAGTTTCTAAATTATAGTGAGATCCCATATTAAAATACGCATATGGTTATGTCAATAAAAATAAAAAAATGTTTTATGAAAAAAGTACCAAAAATAGGTACGATTTTTACCCCTTAAACGTTGAATTTCTAAAAAGTACCAAATTTGTATTTCTCATTTTTTGATAAGTTATGAATACGACATAAATTTTATCTGTATGTTGATTGGTTTCAAAGATACTTATGGTGTCAGAAAAGTACCAAAATAGAGTTTTTACCCGTTTTCTCCCTAAAACGGCTGACTTTCAAAAAAGTACCAGACTCCTGTCCAATTATTTTTTAAATGAATAACGATTACTATTCAACTTTTTTGTATCATTATTAGTTTGCGAGTTATAAGGTTACCGATTTTACCCGTTTTTACCCTTTTTTACCCCCTAAACATTCGAATTTCCAAAAATCCCGTCTTAGTGGATCTATATCAGGCGCGGATCCACGGGGAGGGAAAAAAGGAAATTTCCCTCCCCAAAATGAGCACTTGATGAAAAATATGTACTAAATCATACAATTTATGGAAACAGTTAGGAAAATTGTTATATTTTCCTGCCCCAAAAGCTTGAGCTGGATCCGCGCCTGATCTATATGGAGGGAGACCTACCTACGTTCCAATTTTCGTCTCTTTAGCTTCAGCCGTTTGGGCTGTGGGATGATGAATCAGTCAGTCAGTCAGTAACGTTACTCTTTTATATATACGTTACTCTTTTATATATATCTATTAAGAAACTCATTGGAATACAATTTCTTATACTTCGATGGGTGAAAAAAAGTACCATAAAAAGGGGTAAAGGTGGGAAATTATATTTTATTCAAACTTAATAATGAATTTTCAATTATATTAAAAATAGAAACATGATATTAAGAAAATGTAGATAAGAATTCACAAGAGTGGAATTTGTGGTACTTGAAGATACATGGCCTGTGGGTAAGAATTCAAAGGATGGACTTTGTTGTACTTTTTTCTTCTTCTATTGGTACTTTATTGCATTTTTTGTAATATTTGACCTAGAAACATGAAATTAAATACGTATGGTCTGATGTTGAAAAGAATTCACAAGGGAAACTTTGTGGTACTTTTTCGGTCTTCTAATGGTACTTTTTGAATTTTCTATAATTATGAACTTAGAAACATGAAATTAGGAATATGTGGTCCTTAGTTAATGAGAATCCATAAGAGCTTTGTAGTACTTTTTTGTCCTTCAAATGGTACTTTTTTAATTTTCGGTATTATTTTACCTAGAAACAAGAAATAAGGATATGTGGTCCTAAATGAATGGAAATCCATAAGAAGGGACTTTGTGGTACTTTTTTGTTCTTCCTATGGTAGCTTTTTTAATTTTCGATAATATTTAAAGTAGAAACATAAAATAAAATATGCATGGTCATATGTGAGAAAGAATTCACAAGAGAGGTCTTTGTGGTACTTTTTTGTTCTTATAATGGTACTTTTTGAAATTTCTATAATTATGAACCTAGAAACATGAAATTAAGGATATGTGGTTCTAAATGAATGGGAATCAATATGAAGGGTCTTTGTGGTACTTTTTTGTTCTTCCTATGGTACTTTTTTAATTTTCTATAATTATGAACCTGGCAATATGAAATTAAGGACATGTGGTGCTAAGTGAATGAGAATCCATAAGAGGGGGCTTCGTGGTACTTTTTTGTTCTTCCAATGGTACTTTTTTAATTTTCGGTAATATTTAACCTAGAAACATAAAATAAGGATATGTGGTCCTAAATGAATCGAAATCCATATGAAGGGACTTTGTGGTACTTTTTTGTTCTTCCTATGGTACTTTTTAGCATTTTCTGTAATATTTAACCTAGAAACATGAAATTAAATACGCATGGTCTGATGTTGGAAAGAATTCACAAGGGGGACTTTGTGGTACTTTTTCGTTCTTCTAATGGTACTTTTTGAATTTTCTATGATTATGAACCTAGAAACATGAAATTAGGGATATGTGGTCCTTAGTTAATGAGAAATCTATAGAAGGGGATGTTGTGGTACTTTTTTACTATTTTAATGGTACTTTTTGAATTTTCTATAATATTTAACCTAGAAATATGAAATTAAGGACATGAAGTGCTAATTGAATGAGAATCCATAAGAGAGAACTTTGTGGTACTTTTTCGTTCTTCTAATGGTACTTTTTGAATTTTCTATAATATTTAACACAGAAACATTAAATTAATGATATGAGGTCTTAAATGAGTAAGAATCCATAAGATAGCATTTGTTGTACTTTTTTGTTCTTCTAATGGTACTCTTTGAATTTTCTATAATATTTAACCCAGAAACATGAAATTAAAGATATGTGGAATTAAATGAATAAGAATCCATAAGAGAAGTTTTTGTGGTACTTTTTTGTTCTTCCAATGGTACTTTTTTATTTTCGGTAATATTTAACCTAGAAACATGAAATAAGGATATGTGGTCCTAAATGAATGGGAATTCATAATTATTAAAATTGTTCCCAAGAAAGTTAAGAATCTTAGTTTAAATTTATTATATAGTAAGGTTTTTATAAAAAATTGCCGCTAACGAAGTAGCGGGTTTACAGCTCGTAGATAATTAAAGGAGTTGAAAAGTTTCGGAGGTTCTCCTTCTGTCCACAGACCAGGTACATACTTGTGCTCCTACAAAATAATTGGAAAACATCTCAGAAATAATTGTGTAAAATTTTATTGAAATATACTTAACGTTTTAAAAGTAACACAAAATTATTTATAAAAACACGTTGAAATATACACTATCGGACAAAATAAAGTGCGGTTTTTTACTCTTGCTATTTAGTTCATAATTATTGTCTTCTAGGTGCATAATAGACTACATTTTTGGTGTTCAGGTATTTGTCGTATTATATTATTTAAATTAATATGCAAAAGAAGTTTTTGAAATATGTGTATTTCGAGTTTGGGGCAAAAGTGTTGTGTTGGTCATGCATTTTGTGCGACATAATAAAGTGACACTTTACATTATTTCCTTAAATTTTTTAAATTTTTTGATACTAATATACTTTTACTTTTTTGATGCTAAATTTTATTATTCTATTCATAAATTCTATTAAAATTATTATTGCATTTGAAAAATAAGGATAAATTCGGCCATATTATCAGTAAGTCTTCGACCAAAATCCAGTAAGATTTCTTGATTCCTGATAGAGAAAATTAATTAAGATTAACGTAATTGTCTTTAAAGTGTAATATTTTAGAATCTGAGGTCAAAAACTTCATTTCATTATACAAAATTACAATTTAGAATGAAAATAATAAGAAATTGAGGGCCAGAAACCCTACCACTGCGAAGTAAAGTCGTAGCTATATCGCAATTCTCGCCAAAAAGAATCTCATATTTCTAAGCGGAGAGATAAAGGAGGAAGTAATTTTAATTATTACAAGCCTAACTGTCCAGACAATTTTTACACAAATGGGTTTCATATGTACCAAATTTTTTTTATATTACATACTTTATTTATTGAATCTTCAGTAATTGTACATGAACTAACAATAAGTACTAAAATCTTAAATCTAAATATTAATATCTAATTTTGTCCAACCACCGTCAGACAAAAATCTATTTTAATACGTATATTTTAGCTCCTCACTTTTGATGTGTGCCTTCTTCTCAATCGAGTATATCCATTGCTTAGTAGGATGTTTCGAGCTAGAGTATTTGGGTGAATTTCTAGCCTCCTAAAATATTTCTCAGTATGTTCTCTTATTACATCTTTCACAAAGGGGACGTTTAGATCCTTATGAATATTTGAGTTTTTGACGTACTATGGTGCCGCAGTTATTATCCGCAAAATCTTGTTTTGTCGTCTCTGTATTTTTTCTATATTTGACGCCGAGGCCGTGCCCCATAACTGAATGCCATAACTCCATATTGGCTTCAAAATACAGTTATATACATAAAAGTAGTTTAAAATCTAAAGTAAGTGTTGAGATTCTACCGATAAGCCAATTTATTTGAAGTGCTTTCAGTTTTATTTGTGTCAACTTGGCATCAATATGGGATTTCCATGTAAGACGTCGATCAAAATGGATACCGAGGTATTTAACCTCTGATTGCTGGGGAATAACTTGGTTATTAATAAAGATGGGTGGGCATGTTTCTCTACGCAATGTAAATGTTATGTGTATGCATTTTTGCTCATTTACCTTTATTTTCCACTTACGTAACCATCTTTCAATGTCTAGTATATGGTCTTGCAAGAGTCGAGATGCTTCTTGGGGGCTATCATGTGTACTTAAAATAGCTGTGTCATCAGCAAATGTTGATGTATGGGTTCGGTTGTTAGTTGGCATATCAGAGGTGTATATTAAGTACAACAAAGGACCCAGAATACTACCTTGGGGTATTCCTGCTTCAATGGGCTGTGGATTACTTAAGAAGTCTCCCACTTTAACAATACATTTTCCATTAGCTTTCCAATAATTTATGTGTATTAGTGGGTAAATTTTGTTTTATATTATATATAATACTTTGTCGAAAGCTTGCGAAACGTCGATAAAAAGAGCAGAGCAATACTTCTTTTCTTCAAACGTTTTGTTAATAACATTTACAAGTCTCTGTGTTTGTTCGATAGTGCTGTGTTTTCTTCTAAATCCGAATTGATGATTGGGTATACATTGGTTTCGATTCAATAGAGGGGTTAACTTATTCATTAAGAGTTTCTCAAAGAGCTTTAACATATTTGATAATAGACTTATAGGTCTGTACGATTTTACTTTTGTGTGATCTTTTCCTGGCTTAGGTATCATAGTAACCAGTGATACCTTCTATTCTGGTGGATAATATTCAAGGCGTAATATAGCGTGCTATCCGGGGTAGCTCCAAAAGCATCTTGTTACTGATTTTATCAATACTAGGTGCTTTTTTAGAGTTTAAATCAACAATAGCTTTGTCGATCTCTCGAATCTCAAAACAAAGGGGTTCAACTGCTCTGAATTGGGGTACAACAGGTACAACTCAATTACGTCATTTGATACGTTCGGGGTATATACATTTTTCAGATGACTTACAAACAGATTCCCTTTTTCGGTATCATTTCTTGCCCATCCACAAATAGTATTAGGGGGTTTACATATAACTGGTCTCTTAAGTTTTTTAGTAGCTCGCCATAGAGAATAATAAGACTGCGGTGTTGCATAAAGGTTTTCTAAATATTTATTAAAAGATTCAGTCTTTCGATTTTCCAAGAGCTTATTAAGACGATTTTTGCATTCTCTATACTTAGATTTGGGTTAAGGGGATCTGTAGAGTTGCCACTCTCTTCGAGCTCTTCTTTTTTCAGTCAAGAGCCGTTCGACATCCACAGAATATATTCTATTATATCTGTTTTGTCGGGAGGTAAAGGCAGCATGTTCAGCAGCAAGTTTCAAATTCATATCAAAATTATTGAGAGAGTGTTTGATTTCTTCTGGTGTACTTAACGACATGTTCTCCGTGCAGTGTGTACTAAGGTATTTCCTATATTTCAGCCAATTTATCCTTGTTCCTGATGTCGCCAAGTTACCAGACGGGGATACAATTTCTCGGGGGCTTAATAGCATAACAAAAGTGGGTAAATGATCCGAGGATAATTCCAGTGAATATTTTTTTATAACTCCAAAGTCGACCACATCGGGTATCTTATTTGTATCAGACGGCCAGTAAGTAGGTTCTCCGCTCGAAATCACATTCAAACCCATTTTAGAAATTGTATCAAACAAAACACGACCTTTCGGGGTTATTAGTCGTGATCCCCAGAATGTATGCTTAGCATTATAATCGCCAGCTGCCAAGAAACGGGGTCCTAATGATTTAAAATAGTGTTCATATTGATTTTCTGAAATTGAAAACCTGTTGGGTGAATATATCGATGAAATCACTAAGTTTCTATAACAATCTTCAATACAGATTGTTGTAGCTTGAAGATAATCTTCACAAAGATTACACATTAAGTAGTGTTTAATTCGAGTCTTTATTAGTATAGCCGAGCCTCCACATGCTCTTCCTCGGGGGTCCTCTGTATCATAAAAAACATATCCATTTATCTGGAATATACTTCTAGATGTCATATGAGTTTCATAAACTAACATTATGTACCAAATTTAAGAAAACATTTTTTGTACGATCTTCTAGTACAAAAATTTAAAACTTCAGATTTTTCCATTGCAGTTTCAAAATTTTCTCAGTTTTTTTAAAAGTTTTAATAAGATTTACGTTTATTCATCTAAATAACTGCATTTTAGAATGGTTCTGGGACTTTAACGATTATTTTTCTATTACGAGTCGCTTCGTTATATTAGCACAAAAATGATGTGACTTTTACTCAGAATATGTACTTCTACAACTCCTATGTCTGAGCTTTTTCCTGGCAGTAAAAGCTAATATATTTATAATTACTTCTTTCTTTATGTATTTAAATGATGAAACTCATTCTCTTATGGCGAGAATATTGATATCGTTACGATTTTACTTCGTAGTCTTAGGGTTTCTGCCCTCTCAATTTCATATTATTTTGATTCTAAATTGTAATTTTGTATAACGAAATGGTGTTTTTGGCATCAGTTTATAAAATGTTTCATTTTAAAGACAATGACATTAATATTAATCAGTTTTCTCTATCTGGAATCAAGAAATCTTTCTGGATTGTGGACGAAGACTTACCGATAATATTGCCAAATTTATCCTTGTTTTTCAAATGCAATAATATTTTTAATAGAATTTAATGAATAGAATAATAAAATTTAGCATTAAGAATATGCCTTCCATTTTGTATCAAAAAATTAAAAAAAATTTAGGAAATAATGTAGTGTCACTTTGTTATGTCGCACAAAATGCATGACTAACAGCACTTTTGCCCCAAACTCGAAATACACATATTTCAAAAACTTCGTTTGCATATTAATTTAAAGAATATAATACGACAATTACCTAGACACCAAAAATGTAGACCATTATGAACCTAGAAGACAATAATTATGAACTAAATAGCAAGAGTAAAAAAACGCACTTTATTTTGTCCGATAGTGTACATAAATAAGTGCACAGTAGTTTCAATGTGTTTTTATACCCTTCACTATATATATATATATATATATATATATATATATATATATATATATATATATATATATATATATATATATATATATATATATATATATATATATATATATATATATATATATATATATATATATATATATATATATATATATATATATATATATATATATATATATATATATATATATATATATATATATATATATATATATATATATATATATATATATATATATATATATACAGTATGTCAAGAAAATGTTTTTACATTGAAGAAAAAATTATTATTTCAACTTTATTTTACAATATTTGCAAATGTTTATAACATTCAAAATTTTTGTTACATTTTGTTTTAGGTATATTTCTTTAACGGGTTTTACTAGAAAAAAATTCATTATGAATGTAATGAATGTAACAAAAACTACACATACCCTTTAATCTACCTGTTAACAAAATGTTTTTACATTTGCGTTTTTTTCGCTATGTGAAACAATTTTTGAACTTTGGGATGTATTATTGCCAATAAATCATCAGTGTGATAATTATAATCACATAGTAATTAATAAATTATATATTAAGTAAGTCAAGAAAAAAAACTTCAGATCATGAACCCATTTGGGGTTTTTTATAACCTCCAATTAGGGAAAATTGTTAAAGATATTGTAAAAATGTATTACTTATTAAGATATATACTTATTAGAATATTAAATCGATCCAAAATTCCCGTAATATTGTAGTTGATATCTCTTAATATCCATCTTCTTCAAATATTTGGCAGAGTTAAACCTAGAAAAATTAAGAAATTTTAATATATCCACTAGGGCTTATAATAAAGTGCTGTGGAAAGGGTATATCAATTTTATCTTCCAAGAAACAATGAAAAAACACAGGTGGATTACAATTACAGATGGAAAACTACATGGAAAGAAACACTCTTATGGGGACAAAGTATTCAACAATTATAATCATTCCCAATGATTTAAGTTGATAAGCTTAAAAAGTTATGGAACGAATTGTATGTTGTACAGGAATGTTTATCTATATATATATATAAAGTAACGTTACTGACTGACTGACAGATTCATCATCCCACAGCCCAAACGGCTGAAGCTAGAGAGACGAAATTTGGAACGTAGGTAGGTCTCCCTTCATATAGATCCACTAAGACGGGATTTTTGGAAATTAGAATGTTTAAGGGGTAAAAAAGGGTAAAAACGGGTAAAATCGGTAACCTTATAACTCGCAAACTAATAATGATACAAAAAAACTTGAATAGTTGTCGTTATTCATTTAAAAAATAATTGGACAAGTATCTGGTACTTTTATGAAAAATGAGAAATACAAATTTGGTACTTTTTAGAAATTCAAACGTTTAAGGGGTAAAAATCGTACTTATTTTTGGTACTTTTTTCATAAAACATTTTTTTATATTTATTGAAATATTCATATGAGTATTTTAATATGGGATACCACTACAATTTAGAAATTTATTGGAATACAATTTTTGGTACTTCGATGGGTGAAAAAAAGTACCAAAAAAGGGGGTAAAGGCGGGAAATTACATTTTATTCAAACTAAATAATGAATTTTCAATTATATTAAACATAGAAACATGAAATTAAGAAAATGTAGATAAGAATTCACAAGAGTGGAATTTGTGGTACTTAAAGATACATGGTCCCGTGGGTAAGAATTCAAGAGGATGGACACTGTGGTACTTTTTTCTTCTTCTATTGGTACTTTTTTGCATTTTCTGTAATATTTAACCTAGAAACATGAAATTAAATATGCATGGTCCGATGTTGGAAAGAATTCATAAGGGGGGACTTTATGGTACTTTTTCGTTCCTCTAATGGTACTTTTTGAATTCTATATAGTTATGAACCTAGAAACATGAAATTAGGGATATGTTGTCCTTAGTTAATGAGAATTCATAAGAGAGAACTTTGTGGTACTTTTCCGTTCTTCTAATGGTACTTTTTGAATTTTCTATAATATTTAATATAGAAACATAAAATTAAAGATATTTGGTCCTAAATGAATGAGAATTCATTATAGGGGACTTTTTGGTACTTTTTTGTTCTTCTAATGGTTCTTTTTGAATTTTCTATAATATTTATAGTAGAAACATGAAATTAAATATGCATGGTCCTATGTGAGAAAGAATTCACAAGAGGGGTCTTTGCGGTACCTTTTTGTTCTTCCAATGGTACTTTTTTATTTTCGGTAATATTTAACATAGAAATATGAAATAAGGATATGTGGTCCTAAATGAATGGGAATCCATAAGAAGGGACTTTGTGGTATCTTTTTTCGTTCTTCTAATAGTACATCTTGAATGTTCTGCAATTTTCATCCTTAGAAACATAAAATTGAAGATGTAAGGTCCTAATTGAATCAGAAACCATAAAATGGATTTTGTGGTAATTTTTCTTTATTCTAATATACTTTTTCGTAATTCTGATATTTATTTTTCATTATTCTAAGATTAAAACCCTGAAATTAAAGAGATATTGTTATTTATGGATGACATAACACCATTATTAAAAATGTTTCCAAGGGAGTTAAGAATCTTAGTTTAAATTTATTATACAGTATGGTTTTTATAAAAAATTTCCGCTAACGAAGTAGCGGGTTTACAGCTCATACCGTATTATATTTTTACAATATAATACGGTCAGAATACGCCGAAAACCTTCAAAATCCTTTACAAAGCATTTAGAAAATTGAATAATAAATATTCATATTTTCGTATTTAAATGATATTGTTAAATACAGATAAATTTTATTCAAAATAGTTGGAAAATCGGTTTTATTATGAAATAAAACAGGTGTTCAGTAACATTTCTAGACTTTTAAAGCTCATTTAATAAAAAGTGTTAATAAATATGAGTATGAAGGATGAAAACTAAAATTCAAATCATGAGAAAAAGCATATATGAGCAAATAATGATAATGCAGCAAAATTTATTTACAAAAAGCTTTAAATATACCAGCATAAGGTTCAAACTTTTATCCCACATCATTGTTTTCTCCTTATTTGAAGAACAAATTGACAAAAAGGTATTACAGGACCATAATGAACTAAAAAAACGCACTAATGTTGGAATATGCAATTGACTGTGACATTCATTAATAATTTTATTTGATGAAAAACGTTCCACAAGCAGTTATATATACCTGCTATTACCATTTTAAATTAAAAATTCCGAAAATTTGTAATTTTCTTAAACAGTTTTATAAATGTAAAAAGAATTTCTTGACTCTAAGATTTTTGTTTTTTTTTTAGTTTTTGCTCCATTTCTAAGTTTAAATCATTAAATATTAAGTTTCTTTGAGTTATATAATAATAAAAATATTTATTAACAAGTTCGTATAAAAAATTTTTACATTAGCAAAAAATTATATAGTTTTTTATAGCCAAACTTCGACAAATTCATGTTTTCTTTTCATGTAAAAACATTTTCTTGACATACTGTATATATATGTTTTAGCTACAGATTTTTGTTTTAATATAAATATTTTTATAAAATTTCGGATTTTTAAATCAGCAAGATCGGTTTATAAATGGCGGAGATATGCTTTAAAACCAGTTTACAGTTTCTGAAGCCTCTGCATATACCAGGGACTTTTTCTTTTTTCAAAGGGGGGCTCGAAAATTATTTTCTGAATTTTTGTTCTGAAAAAATTAAATAATTCAGTAATAACTGGGATATCGGGGAAAACGCATTTTTTTATTTTTGAAGCCCTTGTTCAAGCTAAAGATTTTTATTTTTATATAGATCAATCATAAATATTTTTATAAAATTTCTGTTTTTTTAATAAACCGAATTCGTTCATAATCAACAGAGTTATGGGCCAAAAATAAATCTGTTAAGAACATAAATACACACACAAACATGTATATTAAGCATTATAATGACAATTAGTCACGTGTTGTGTTGGTCATGCATTTTGTGCGACATAATAAAGTAACACTGCATTATTTTTTAAAATTTTTTAAATTTTTTGGTACAAAATGGAAGGCATATTTTTATGAAGTGCTAAATTTTATTATTCTATTCATAAATTCTATTAAAATTATTATTGCATTTGAAAAATAAGGATAAATTCGGCCATATTATCAGTAAGTCTTCGACCACAATCCAGTCAGTTTTCTTGATTCCTGATATAGAAAATTAATTAAGATTAATGTAATTGTCTTTAAAGTGCAATATTTTAGAATCTGAGGTCAAGAAAACCATTTCATTATACAAAATTACAATTTAGAATGAAAATAATAAGAAATTGAGGGCCAGAAACCCTAATACTGCGAATTAAAGTCGTAGCTATATCGCAATTCTCGCCAAAAAGAATTCTCATATTTCTAAGCGGAGAGATAAAGGAGGAAGTAATTTTAATTATTACAAGCCTAACTGTCCAGACAAGGTCCAAACAAATGGGTTTTATATGTACCAAATTTAAGAAAACATTTTTTTAACGACCTTATAATTCAGATTTTTCCATGGCAGTTTCCGAAATTTTGTCAGTTTTTTTTAAGTTTTAATAAGATTTATGTTTATTCATCCAAATAACTGCATTTTAGAATGGTTCTGGGACTTTAAAGATTATTTTTCTATTACGGGTAGCTTTGTTATATTAGCACAACAATGATGTGACCTTTACTTCGAATAGGTACTTCTAAAACTCATATATTTGAGCTTTTTCCTGGCTGTAAAAGCTGATATATTTATAATTACTTCTTTCTTTATGTATTTAAATGATGAAACTCATTCTCATTTGGCGAGAAAATTGATATCGTTACCATTTTACTTCATAGTCTTAGGATTTCTGCCCACTCAATTTCATATTAATTTGATTCTAAATTATAATTTTGTATAATGAAATGGTTTTTTGGCGTCAGATTATAAAATATTGCACTTTAAAGACAATTACATTAATGTTAATTAGTTTTCTCTATCTGGAATCGAGAAATCTTACTGGATTGTGGTCGAAGACTTACCGATAATATGGCCGAATTTATCCTTATTTTTCAAATGCAATAATAATTTTAATAGAATTTAATGAATAGAATAATAAAATTTAGCACTTCTTAAGAATATGCCTTCCATTTTGAATCAAAATATTTTAAAAATTTTAGGAAATAATGTAAAGTGTCACTTTATTATGTCGCACAAAATGCATGACCAACATCACACTTTTGCCCCAAGCTCGAAACACACATATTTCAAAAACTTCTTTTGCATATTAATTTAAAGAATATAATACGACAAATACCTGGACACCAAAAATGTAGACCATAAAAAATATATACGAGCTGTAAACCCGCTACTTCGTTAGCGGAACTTTTTTATGAAAACCATACTGTATAATAAATTTAAACTAAGATTCTTAACTCCCTAGGGAACATTTTTAATAATGGTGTTATGTCATCCATAAATAACAATATCTCTTTAATTTCAGGTTTTTAATCTTAGAATAATGAAAAATAAATATCAGATGAAAATTGTAGAACATTCAAGAAGTACTATTAGAAGAACGATAAAAGGTTCCACAAAGTCCCTTCTTATGGATTCGCATTCATTTAGGACTACATATCTTTAATTTCATGCTTCTAGATTCATAATTATCGAAACTTCAAAAAGTACCATTAGAAGTACAAAAAAGTACCACAAAGTCACCTCTTATGGATTCTTATTCACTGAGTACCACATTTCATGTTTCCAGGTTCATAATTATAGAAAATTAAAAAAATACCATAGGAACAAAAAAAAAAGTACCATATGGATTCCCATTCATTTTGGACCACATATCCTTATTTCATGTTTCTAAAATTAAAAAAGTACCATTAGAAGAACAAAAAAGTACCACAACGTCCCCTCTTATGGATTCTCATTTCTAGGTTCATAATTATAGAAAGGTAATATTAGGTAATATTAGAAGAACGAAAAAGTACCACAAAAACCTCTATTATGGATTCTTACGCATTTAAGATCTCATATCTTTAATTTCATGTTTCTGGGTTAAATATTATAGAAAATTCAAAAAGTACCATTAGAAGAACAAAAAAGTACCACAAAGTCCCCTCTAATGAATTCTCATTAATTTAGGACCAAATATCTTTAATTTTATGTTTCTATGTTAAATATTATAGAAAACTTAAAAAGTAGCATTAGAAGAACGAAAAAGTGACACAAAGTTCTCTCTAGGTTAAATATTATAGAAAATTCCAAAAGTACCATTAAAATAACAAAAAAAAAGTACCACAACGTCCCCTCTTATGGAATCTCATTAACTAAGGACCACATATCCCTAATTTCATCTTTCTAGGTTCATAATTATAGAAAATTCAAACAGTACCATTAGAAGAACGAAAAAGTACCACAAAATCCATTCTCTTGACCCACAGGACATGTATCTTTAAGTTCCACAAATTCCACTCTTGTGAACTCTTATCTACATTTCCTTAATTTCATGTTTCTATATTTAATGTAATTGAAAATTCATTATTAAGTTTGAATAAAATGTAATTTCCAGCCGTTACCCCTTTTTTGGTACTTTTTTTTTCACCCATCGGAGTATCAAAAATTTTATTCCAATAAATTTCTAAATTGTTGTAGTATCCCATATTAAAATATTCATGAATATTTCAATAAATATAAAAAAATGTTTTATGAAAAAAGTACCAAAAATTGGTACGATTTTTACCCCTTAAACATTTGAATTTCTAAAAAGTACCAAATATATGGAGGGGACCTACCTACGTTCCAAATTTCGTCTCTCTAGCTTCAGCCGTTTGGGCTGTGGGATGATGAATCAGTCAGTCAGTCATTCAGTCAGTAACGTTACTCTTTTATATATATAGAAGATATAGAATTGTTATTGTTTATCTTTTAAAAACTAAAAAAATTTGTGTTAAGAATATAAATACACACACAAACATGTGTATTAAGCATTGTAATGACTATTAGTGATGTTTTTGCCTATAAGACAAGTAGTTTAGTTAGCAACAGCAGTAATATAATGAATAACAGTGTTGTTGTTGTTCTTTGTATATGCAGTAAAGAGCTGCGCAAACACATTCATTTGCTTAGCGTCGCAAAACATTCATTTCACTGTACTCTACAATAGTGAAAAATTATGTGTATTTCCGCTTGACCACAAAATTCGATAAAGATATTACCTTCGAATAAATCACGAACATTTCTCTAACAAAACCTTCCAGAACGAGTATCGAAGGCGTTTCGAGAATGAACTCGTAGAGTTCACCTGTCGTTCAGTTTGTGGCAGCAAATCTATCGATATCGAAGGTTCGTTTATGATATCTATATCGGATAATAAGTGATATCATTAGCGAAACGGAAAAATATTCGTTTTCGATATCGAAAATTTTTCGATATCAATATTACTAACGAATCGTTGGCAATAGTTCTATTCTGTTTCATTTTCATTTTGTTTCCCATTTAAAACTAAAAGCTCTTTTAATTTTTAAAGCAATTTTTTTATTTTGAACTTAATAAAACAAATATTCAAAAATACAGTTTAATGCCAACTTTCTAATACAATTAGAACATAGTGATACATGTCGATGGTCCCAGACGAAGTCTCAATAATATTAGTTTTTCTGTTGCTCAAATCCACATTTTTTTTGGTCAAAGGTTACTGAATTAATCTGCAAGAAAAAAATTATCATTTAGATAAATATGTTATTTATCGAATGTCTCTAGACATGTAGCAATGTTACTTACCATTTTTACTATTTTTCAGAAAGGGTTTTTAAACTTAAATTTATATCCTAAACTTTAGTCTAATTTACATCCGATCAGTATGAACTATGACTAAATAATGACATGTACAAACAAGAATATGCGTACTTTTTTTTAAATATCAAAAAATCTGGAAATTGAAAAGAAAAGATAGTTTCTCGAATCATTTACTTTCGAAATTTTATCGAAAAAATTTAATATTGCGATAATCTGATATATTAAGAATTCTCGAAAATTTCTCGAACCTTAACTATCGAGAAATTACCTAGTAAGTTACGATGCTGCGAACATTTACTTTTTATTTAATTTTCGATAATTTTTCGAATACATTTGTTTCGAAAATTCCTCGTTTTTGCGAACATTCACTAATTTCTTATATCAGGTCAAGCGGGTTGATATGTATACCATTCATTCATTCATAAGAGTGTGTGAGTAGATAATACAAAAATAAAAAAACAATTCTGTGTATGTTTTGACTATGATCGTTACTTCGTTGTGAGTTTTTTTTCGCTGTTCGTATCAATTTCACTCAGTGTACGACCATTTTCATGAATCATTCGAATTATCAGTAGATAATATGAATGGTTATGCTTTACGTGATGGATATTATCTTTTGCTTGTTTGGTGGTTGCCTTATAACGTAGTAAAATAAAAAAACAGAAGTTTATGGTAACATTCTAAAGATTTTACGTATTGATATAGTTACAAAATGAAATAGTGGGATATTTTAATTGTATTTTTATTTATAATAAATAAAATTTGTTATAATTTTGTATTTTATTGAAAAAAAAAAAAATAAAATAAATTATAGAAGAAAATATTTAAGAAGATATTCATACGTTTTTATATGATTATAGTAATCTTAAATAATATTCATTTAAATAAAAAAAAAATTCAACAAATTTTTAAAATTTTTATTGGAAAACAAAATATATTTAAATAGAAAAAAAAAACAGAAATAAATATTTTGATAATTTTATTAAGCAAAAACTCCAAAGAAATAAAAATATTCAGCCACAGAAGGCATGAAAAAAAAATATCTAGATTTTTTCAAATATTTAAGTATAAAAATGAAAATATTACTTATTTTTATTATTTCAGACAAATTTAAAAATATTAAAACAAATTAATGATGATCAAAAATATTCAATATTTTATAATAATAGAAAAATTTAAATGTTTTGAAAAAGATTTTTTTAAAATAGAAAATAAAATATAGATTAATTGTATTCAACCTAAGGAAATAAAATATATTTTCAATTTAGTTGAAGACTTGGAATTTGATTAAAATTTTTATTTTATATGACAAATAGGATAGTATTTAAAAAATTTTATTTCAAATTATTTTCAAGCAATTGAAGATAATATTATAAAGGGTACAAAATGATTGAAACAATTTAACTTCTAAAAACAATTTGAAACTAAATATTTTACATCTAAAAATATAAATAAACTACATAAAATAATTTACTTTTAACAAATATTTTGGATGAAAATATTTACAATGGTTTGAATATATTAGAAAAATACATACCACTTAAAACTTAATATATTATATATAAAAGTCTGAAATTATAATTATTAGTTTAACAGAAATAAAACTTATTTTCATCAGAGAAATACAAAACGAAATAATGGAAAATTTGACTTTCAATAAAAATCAAATAATAATTTCTTAAACAACTATCAAATTTTCATGTAACATTTAAATTAAATTGATAAAGTTTAAGATATAAATTGACTATTTTAAAACTAGACATGTCACTGAAAATAGTATAATCAACTCGGTGCGAATCAATCAGGGCTGTCATAGAATCCAAGTCGGATTTGTTTTTTATCGGAATTACAAACCAATATTGATTTCATTTCGTGTCATGAAACCGTATTGGTTCTGGTATTTTCGAATGTAAACAAAACCGATGTTCGAATCAGCTGTTTCATACATTTGTTCATTTGTTTACAATTTGTATATCAAATTTTTTTTAGAAAATTTGTAAGCAATAGTGTTTTTGTTGAATTATTATTAAAAATTATTGAGTTTATATTAAAACATTATTTAAAAAATAAGTTACAATAAAATAAATAAAATTACATTTGCAGTTGTAGTATTTTTTGTTAAAAGAGGAATGCTCAAAGAAGGAGGCGAGAAGAATTTCAAGAGAATGTGGCAATATGCTTGTTAAGCTGCCGGAGATTGTAATTACATTTTTTATTCTATTTATATATATATTTTTTTTAAGCTTCTTTGAAGATTCACAGTCCATTATCGGTTAAATAAAAACGATTTCCGTATGAATCTTGGCATTTCTAGCTTAATAAAATTCCGCCAATGTTGTAACTATGTAGTAGCTTTGCATTTGTTATCTAAACGAGCGAATAAGAAATCAGTTGGAAACGACACTACAGTCCAGTTATTCAGCCAATTCGATTATAGAGTAGGCTTTTTAAGCAGTGAAACACATTTCAATAATATACATATTTTGCAATAAACCTTATAATTGTGGAGTTTTTATTTTTATTTTTAAGTGTTTTCTTATAGTAAATAAAAAATATTATTTTCCTTTTATAAAATATCTATGAATTTACTTACATTTTGCCAAAATATTAAAAAAACAAAAGCTTGTTAATGAAATCCGACAGCTGTTAGCTGCTTGGTTTGTTTCCTATATAAAAGCCGATAAAATTGGATTCTGTGACACCTAAAACCGACACTAATTTAGATTCGAACATAAAACCGATAATATTGGAATTCATGACACCAAAGTAATTTTTCTGTCGTTTTTAAATCAAATTCCGACAACAATTGGATTCTATGACAGCCCTGAATGTATTTCAACTTGTAAAACAACAAAACACGTATGCTATGCCCTACAGTAACGAAAAGGTCACAACTCGTCCATTAGTAAACAAACAACCAAAATTTCAAATTAAAGAACTTTATAAGAACACACATGTACAAACTAATGCATTGCTCTGTATTTCTTGTATTTCTTTATGGGTAGTACACACATTTACGAACTCATATATTGCTTTTGATCATTTTTTTTGTGTTTCTTTGGTGGTTGATTTTGTCTTTGGTTTTGCCACGCATTTTTTATATACAAATAACAACAAAAGCGAAAAAGAAAATACAATGAATTATCTATTTCATCCCTGCAAACATTTTCTATTGCGGAAGTGGCTAAGAAGAGTCTTCCAGAAGTTGAAACTCATCGCCACGACTATTGCCAAAGTATCATTAAAATCATCTTCCGTCGGGAAGAACTGTTCCTCGTGGAAGTGTCTTCCAGACGACTCGAAGAAGACACTTCTGAAAGTGTCGAAGAAGACTCTTCTTGACGCCACCCGGAAGATGATCAGAGAAGTGTCGTCTTATTCTCTTCTAGAAGATGATTTTTAGTTTTTTTATTTCTGTATTTATAATTAAAATTATTTTTTTATATATCATTATTATCTTTATTTCACAATTATTATACATATAAAACTACAAAATAAATAATTTACATATAAATTAATTTAACATTTAAAATAAAATCTCCATGGGAAACTTCTGGTCAAATCCGGTACCTTTAAAAGAAGAAAAGAAGATTAGTAATAATTTTAATTGTTAAATTTTATTTAGATTACCTTTTGTATGAAGAATTCGGCAAGGCACTATTACAGGCAAAGTTTTGGACGTCTTTAAAAATGCAAATACTTGTTCGTTCCATGAAATTTTTCCTAAAATTAAAATAAATTGTGAGTAAAATCTGATATTACTAAATAAAAGTTTTAGAAGATTTACTTACCTTTTAAAAATGTCCTTTATTAATAATTTCTAAATTATTAACAATAAAAAAACACTTATGTAATTATCAGGAACACTTTTTTTATATTTATTATTGCTGCCGAACTGTACCAAAGATAAATTGTTACTGAAAACATGATTCTATCTGCTTCTTTATTGTGTTATTTTCTTTTCATAAATTATCCAACAATCTTACCAACACACGTCCAGAAGATTATTGCGCAATAGTAATGTATTTTGTTTTTGTTAAATTCGAATTATCATCTTATTATCTTCCAGAAGTGACTTCAAAGTATACTTCTGGAAGATCAAAGGACGATAGTAATGTATTTTGTTTTTGTGAATTTCGTACACACTTCTCACAATCATCTGGAAGTCACTAAGAAGTGACGTCTGGACGATTAATGCGCAATAGCAATGTATTTTGTTTTTGTATTTTTTGAAAAATCTTCCGACAATCTTCTAGAAGACACTAAGAAGTGGCGTCTGGAAGATTAGCAACAAATTTATCTTCCAAATGTTTGAAGGGATTGTACAATGAAACCGTATACAACATATCCACACAACTGTACAATATGGTTTTGTATTCTCTACTCATATGTTTTGAGTTTTCGTCGTCGGTTATTGTGGATAATACTCATTCATTCATTTCATAATGAAAAAGCACACAACATGAACTAACTGTTTTCACAATGAATGTATTCATCATTTCATTTTTCGGCATCCATGCAGCTCTTTAATATGCAGTCAGTTTGTATATACACACATACAAAAATAAATAAATATGGAATTGTTGTTGTTGTTTATTTTTTAAAAGCAAAGCTTGTTATGATTGTTTTTTTTTTTTTCATATTCAAATTTTCGTAGTTTGAAAAAAATTTAGATTTATAAATGTGAAATAATGAAAGCATACGTTAAGGCGAAAATTTAATTATTTTTCGGTACGATGGCGAAGGGTATCAAAGATTCGGCCCAGCCGAATCTTTTTTCAATTTCATTTAAAATAATATTCTGTAACTTTTGAACCGTTCAAAATATTTCATTGAAATTTAACATAGTTATTACTGAGGTGTATTACCAATTGTTTTGTAGGAGCACAAGTCTCTATCTGGTCTGTGGACAGAAGGAGAACCTCCGAAACTGTTCAACTCCTTTAATTATTTTATATAATATCCGAGGTTACCAATTTTGGAGGTCCTCCCCCCTTCTCGCAAAGCAACTAAAAACTTGTTCTCCTCCAAAAAATAGTGGAAAATACCTCAGTAATAACTATGTGAAATTTCATTGAAATATATTTATCCATTCAAAAGCTACAGAAAATTATTTAAAAATGAAATTGAAAAAAGATTCGGCTGTGCCGAATCTTTGATACCCTTCACCATATTACCATCTTACTATCTTATCGACATCATATTACCATATTACCGACAATTAATAAAATTTTCGCCTTAACGTATGCTTGCATATTTTCTAAATCTAAATTTTTTTCAAACTACGAAAATTTGAATATGAAAAAAAAACAATCATAACAGGCTTTGCTTTTAAAAAAGAAACAACAACAATTCCATATATATTTATTTTTGTATGTACAAACTGACTGAATACACAAAGAACAACAACAACACTGTTATTCATTATATTACTGCTGTTGCTAACTAAACTACTTGTCTATACAAAAAACAAAAAACGTCACTAATAGTCATTACAATGCTTAATATACATGTTTGTGTATGTATTTATGTATATTCTTAACAGATATGTTTTAGTTTTTAAAAATAAACAACTACAATTCCATATCTATTTATTTTTGTACAGACTGCATATACAAAGAACAACAACAACAACACTGTTATTCATCATATTACTGCTGTTTCTAACTAAACTACTTGTCTATACAAAAAACAAAAAACGTCACTAATAGTCATTACAATGCTTAATATACATGTTTGTTGGTGTATTTATATTCTTAACAGATTTGTTTTTGGGCCATAACTCTGTTGATTATGAACGAATTTGGTTTATTAAAAAAACCGAAATTTTATAAAAATATTTATGACTGATCTATATAAAAATAAAAATCTATAGCTTGAACAAGGGCTTCAAAAAAAAAAAAAAAATTCGTTTTCCCCGATATCTCAATTATTACTGAACCGATTTATTTAATTTTTTCAGAACAAAAATTCAGAAAATAATTTTCGAGCCCCCTTTAAAAATTCGAAGTCCCTGGTATATGCAGAGGCTTCAGAAACTAAAAAACCGGTTCTAAAAACCGGTTTTTAAAGCATATCTCCACCATTTATAAACCGATCTTCCTGATTCAAAAAACTGAAATTTTATAAAAATATTTGTGACCGATCTGTATAAAAATAAAAATCTATAGCTTAAACCAAGGCTTCAAAAAATAAAAAATGCGTTTTGTCCGATATCTCAGTTATTACTGAACCGATTTATTTCATTTTTTCAGAACAAAAATTCAGAAAAAAATGTCCGAGAATCCTTTGTAAAAACGAAGTCCGTAGTGTATACAGAGGCTTCAGAAACTGGAAAACCGGTTCAAAAAACCGGTTTTTTGAACATATCTCCGCATTGTATGAACCTATCTTGCTGAATTCCAATAGCAAAATTCTCGAAAGCATTTCCGATCGTTTGACATACATATTATATATGTCAGTTATCGGTGGGCTTCATAAACGCCATTTCAACCGACACACGGACGGACGGACGGACGGACGGACGGACATGGTCCAATCGTCATCGCTTCTTACAAGGATTCCGAAAATATAAACTTTTTTGCTCTCCGACGAAAATTGTGGAAATTACAAACGGAATGACAAACTTATATATACCCTTTACACCTGTGGTGAAGGGTATAAAAACATGTTGAAACGGCACACATTTACTATGGAAATTAAGGAAAATGTGCACAATTTGCTGAAGGGGGTCAAGTTTTAGTTAGTTTCTAAACGATTGTGTAAAGTATTTATGCAAGTATTTAGTGTCATTGGAAAGGTTATTACTTGAAAAATAATAATATATAAATAATAAAGTATTCAAACTAAATTTTTTCATTAAATTTTTCGAAAAAAAAAAAAATATATTTGAACTTAAATAAATCTATATTAATTAAGATATCATTGTGAAATTTTGCTACAATATAAAAAATTTTGTCCTTAAAAGAAGAAGATAAATAGATTCCCATTTTCTTACTCCGTTTGGGAAGAGCTTCCTTAAAAAATTGACATTGTTCATTGAAATGGTCAATCTGTCGTTATAAGGAGTCTCCGTCAGAAAATACTTTATGGGTGTATACCTTGTATATAGGGCTAAAAAGATAAAATAGTTTTAAGTCGATCCCAAAAATGAGGTAAAAATTTATTTCGACCCGAATATCACTGAAGGAGATAACTTACACATGTAAGCATATTTTTCGTAGATATTTACAAGGACTACCTATATGTAAAATTTCTTTTCTGTCATATCATGAATTAATTTTTGGCGATTTAAAAAAAAAATGACATACCCGAGATGGGCAACTTTGGAGGGCCACCCACTTCCCCCCTGACTTGCTAGGGGCCTGTACTCCAAATCAACTCGAAAACACCTTTGCTCTGACCATGTGAAATTTTATTGAGATATCTCTAACGGTTCTTTAGTTACTGAATTTTTTCCAAAAAAAAAAAAAAGCGTTTTGGAACCACTGTGAGGTGTTTGAATATGCTTATGCAGATCTATAGTACTCAGCAAAAAAAACATTTTCATCACTTCAAAAGTGGAACAAAGGCATATTTTGAACTTTCACAAATTTTAAAATATTTTTATTATCTATTAATAAGGCTAAAACAGTATTTTTGTTAAAAATTTATAAATAGAGTTTTATTGGAAGTACTTCAAAGAAATGAACAAGAAGTATAAAAGTGTTAAAAGGACTTCTGCAGCTCTTTTTCATTACTACTTCCTTCCAATGACAATAAAATGTTAAATTCAAGACTTTTTCAGTTCCTTTTTTGCTGGGTAATTATTACATTAAAGTTAAAAATCAAAAGATTGGATTTCAGCTAAATTTCGACACTTCCAATTCCTTATGAATGAACAATTAAATTTACACTTTGTATTTTTGTTTATAACGACTATTTTTCACTTTTTCATAAAATAATATGGTGCGGTCCTCGGTAGATTCGTGAAGTTACAAATTTAGCCCCTAAAGCAATTTTCGTTCCCTACACTGATATATTATTTAATTCTTATATATAACACTAAAAAAATATATTGAGTGATAACAGATATATTTTTGTTTTTATTTTAGATGAGGAAATACCCCCCTGGAAGTGAAGAACCCTATAACGGAACCCGTTTATATCAATTCATCAAAATGGACACTGCAATAAATTACAATAACAACGAATAATTTCAATATACATACATCGAGTGCTTATATTCAGAAAGGACTATCTGCACATTTCCAATATAATATATTGTCTAATTTGTAACAAAATTGTTTGCTAAGAAAAAATGGCTATCTACCATAACTTCATATACGAAGGACTTAAAAGATTTATTTTTATGTATGAGGTTTAGTAGACGCATTATAAAAATCGTAGAAGACCGGTTTGCAAAATGTTAAACCATGTGTGAAAGAAACAGCTTGTATGCCCTCCTGAACAATTGGCGGCTTGCAGATAGCCGTTGAATATAAACCCTCGATATACGATTACTACATATCTCAATATTATAAACATCTTATTAAATGTTAAAATTTTAATTTTATACACAAATTTTTAATTTCACTAAATATTATTCGAAAATAACAAAGGATAAAATTTAATAATGAATATCATTAAACATAAAGCTTTGGACACATAATATAATCAATGTAACACTTTTAACTTCAGTTGAAGCAATAAATTGTTTTTTAAAAATTATACAGTTGTGCCGTTTTGAAATAATACGATAACATGATGATACAGTGAAAAATCACTCGTGAAATGATTGAATAAGCACTTGTTGAATTAAAGTTTGCCTTGTTTAATTTTAAGATTGTTTAACGCTTCAATGAATTTAGAGATATAAGCAAAGTGATATATAAAAATTGTTTTCTGTAAATTTTTTATAAAGAACTTAATTTTAGTATAAAAGGAAAATGTATACTTGTCTGTCTTTAATTAGTATAATCTCTTCAGCATATTGGCTGAAGAGATTATACTAATAGGACATCGGAATGAAGTAGTAATTTCTTATGTTCTGCATTTAAATCGACACATGGGGCTTTAAGAGTTATATTTTTTAAGGCATTCTTTTTGTAAAATTTACGTCTCACAGTGGGGTCAAACGAAGAGTTTTTTATTTTATTTTTTGCCTTGACTTTCTTTCGTTTTCGGGAATAAGTCCTGAGTTATATGAGGTAAACATTTTTTACCTCATATATGAGTCATTCCATTTAAAACCAACACGAAAAATTACAATTTTTGGCTTTTCCTCTCCGAATTTAGTGATATTTTTTACAATCATTATTCATATCAAAACTAAGACTAATTCAAAATTTCAGATTATTCCATCAAGTGGTTCGCGAAATATCGTGGTTTGGAAGTGCAAAATATCTCAAAATATTTACAAAGATGTATACACAAAATTACAAATATCTTTCGAAGTATTTATTATATAAGATTTATTGAGATGTCATATTAAAGGTATCAAAATTACCTTTAATATAACGTATAACATGACTTTTTTCTAAACATCAAAATGGTCTATATCTCGCGAATTTTCGTTTGTGGGTAAATATCTCGAAAAGTGGTCTTTTTAAAAATTTTAAAAAAATATATGTCAATGATGAACATGTTTTCTATTCTGCATTCTGGGACTCGCAATATTTTAGGAGTTATTACAACAAATGTCATAATAAATACGAAATATTTATTGCAATTTCTATTGTTTTGTTTGTAATAAAATAGAAAAATCGCCAATTTCTTCCACAAATCATCCGAATATAATAAAATTCGGCAAGAATATTAAGTGGGGCCAAAAGCAAAATAAATGGTAATAAGTCTGGAACTTTGAAACCACTGAATCGATGAATCGAATAATAGAAATTATTCAGTCTCAAATTTTTGAAATATGTCCATATAAACATAATTTGCATTAGTCCGTTTTGTTTCAAGAGAAGTGTACTAAAAATTTTAAAATAGTGAAATTTATTATACATAGTTTTAAATTTCCTTTTAAATGGTATACAATATGACTATTTTGTGTTTGCAACGTTTCTTGTAAATAAATTTGAAATTAGCAGAGTTGCAAATTGTAAAATCTTCCGTTTTTTAATGTTGTTTTTTTTATACGGCCTTACCGCACTCCGCACTGTCTTATCCTACAGCATTACAAAAAATAGGAGGAAACATGAAGAGTTCACAATTTTTTGCGTTTTGCTTGTTTGAAATTGATCTACTATAAACGTAATAAACTCAAAATAGTAACATTATATATCAATTTAAAGGAAATTGTGTCTTCTTTAAAACTATTTATAATAAATTTCACTATTTTAAAATTTTTAGCACACTTTTCTTAAATCAAAACGGACAAATGCGAATTATGTTTACATGGACATATTTCAAAAATTTGAGACTGAATAATTTCTAAATGATTATAGATATCAACATAATTTTTTGACATGATATACAATATTTAATGGAGAATTGATAAATGTGAAAATCAGAAAAAATTATATAATCTTACTATGTATTTAAAGGAGTCTAAGTTTTTATTATTGAAAATCTAAGTATTTTCGGAAAATTGCCTCGTGTGACTAAGTTTTCCGGTAGGCTGTTATAATTTTTTGCAAAACCTTTAAGAACGCATTGAGCTATATAGTTTAATTCACAAAAGTACCAAAATCAGCAATCAATTTTTTTACGGACTCAAAAAGTTCAACTTCTCATCCAAATTTGATCATTTTTGCTGGATGTAGGGTGAACATTCAGAACTTTTTAAAAGTACATTTGCACGTTTTCTTCGGGTCTCGTCTTTCAGAAAAAAATATTAAAAACTTTTTTAACAAAATTTTTTAATAAAGTTAAATATATAAAGTTACTTTTTTGGCAAAAAGTTGCAATCTTTGAGACATTTTTTGAAATTTTGACTTTGAAAATTTTTTTCTTGTTATCGAATTGAGATTTGTAACGACGTGTTCCCACTCTCAGCTGGGATAGGCTCAGTCGAGTCCAGGGTTCATTACAAAAATTTATTTAAAGAAAAAGGACTCAATTTAATTTCTTAGTGCAAAACGTTATAAATTTTATTTATATTATTTACAGGACGATTACTACAAATAGACGAACAATTTAGATCGCTAAACGAGTACTGCACGACTTTAGTCCTCACACATCCCTCCTTCTTCGAGTAAAAATAGAATTATTGTTAGCTTGGTCCGATTCGTTTTATGGTGATGCTCTTAGTTGGCCGAAGTATAACCCGGTATCTTCCTTCTGGTATGTTTAACAGCATATTGACTAGGGTATCCAATCGATTAACCGTCATTCGGTTATCCGGTTAATTTTTGTCGATTAACTGTCCGAATAAATTAAAACTGTCTATTTTCAAATAACGAATAAACCGAATAATTTCTGTCGAATAACCGGTTAACCGAAATGTAGTTTTCTTGAGTTATAAATTAGAAAATTTTTTTTATTTTTATGATAAATTTATGTAAACTACATCTTACTGTTACATTCCAGTAAAAATAAATAAAAATAATTTTTAGTTAGGTACATTTTCTTCTGCTTTAGAAGTAATAAAACAGGATCCAATATATATAGAAAAATTTAAATGAATTGTTCTACTATAAATTCTTTACACAAAAGAAAAAAACTGAAACAAATGAAAAACATTGTTAAGCACAATTTTCTTAATAAAAATAATAATAAAAATTAAAACTAATTTCCTTGAGCCGTTAGCAAAATTTGGATGTTCATTGCAATTTTGCATAAAATCATGAACTGACATAACACAGGTGTCAAAAAATTCAATTCATTGAAGATTATACGAATTTGTAATATTTCTGGATCACAATTTCAGCATCTTACTGACTTCTTTGGATGCATTTTTTGTTGGGATAGAATGTTTTATAAAAAGCGATAGGAAAAGGTAATAATATTATATCTTCATAAATAATAAAACTTATACCAATAGAAATTCGTAAAACATTACTTTGATTAAAATAAATTCAAAGTTACACAAGTCATAATACTTTTAATTGTCATCTCCTAAACGTACCCAAAAAATATTAATTTTGCACAGAAAATACACTTACGTGAAAAATGTATTAAATAAAGCGGAATTAGGAGAATATTTTATAGTATTAGCTAAGAAATTACATTTTGTCATACAAATAGGAGAAAATAATTACGGAATGACCCCCTTGTAAAAGAATTTGATCATATATTATGTTTCTAAGTAACTATTTCAATAGATTAAATGCCATAATTTGTGTAATTTACATGTTTTACATATATAACTAAGGTTATTCGGTTAATCGAATAATTTCTCAATAATCGGTTATTAACCGATCAGCTTTTAACGTCGAATAATTATTTGTCGAATAAACCGATTAATATGAACACCCGAATAATTGAATACCCTAATATTGACTCTAGGACGAATTGGATTAGCTGGCTGAGACGCATTTATCATTGGTAATAGTTGATTGATTACCGATTGTGGAACCTCCCTAGCGATTATATTCATATTATGAAATAATGCCACATTCTGATCTTCTACCCATCTCTGAACGCGATCTGATATATTTGGATCAGAATTAAAATTATTTTCTACTTGCAACTCGACGTCTGGTTGTGTTATGTTGTTGACATCCATAAAAGACTCAGCAGTAATTTCTCTATTTACATCATCAATCGGTACCGGTAAGGATGATGCTGTTGATTTCTGTGTCTCTTTTACACTCTTTTCCGATAACGATATTTCTTCAAATGATTGTGTGGTCTCATTTAATTTGGCCTCTAACACCTGTTCGTTAACAGATGGTGTATTGAAGGGGCTTATGAAATCGGGTATTTGAGGTGTAGTTGGTTTTGAAGGTAGCGTGGAGTCATCACGGTAACTTTTTGTTGTAGGTGGAGAACTCAGATTAGGTGCTAACCTTTCATGATGTAGGAAGGTCAAATCCGGAAGTGTTGGAGTTACCGGTCTTGACATATATTCAGTACTGACGACTGATAAGTTTTCGACAAATTCTTCGCTTTTAGTACGATTTGGAATTTTTCGTGGTTTAGTTGGAGAGTTTTTCCTAGCTTCAATCGCTTTAGGCAAGTCACGTGCATTTAGGCGAACAAAATATCAGTAATGTATCGTGTGGTCTACAAGCATCAAATTTCCAAACATTAGCCTTTGGTCCTCTGATTCATCGACAGTTAAAAATAATTTTTCCGGTACACTGCACTCACTATTATCGGGTGATGTCGGTCGGATGAGTGTTAGTGTTGATTGCGATGATTGTGTTGAGACAGTAATACTGTTGATGAGCACGATGATGATACTGTTGATGAGCTAGATGATGACTGCTTAGTTGATAGTGTTGATTGTTGCACTGGTGATCTTAATGCTGGTAAGAGTGCATCCGGTTGACCACAAGGTTGTGAAGATGAATTTGTAGACGACGTGATATCTTCACCATAAGGATCGTAAATTTCTTCCTCGGGAACCCGACAAGGTGACATATTTGTATTCTCTTCATCAGATGAAAACAAATAAGGATAGATTCTCATAGCAGCATTCCTTGGAGAATTATATGGAGGACCTTCATCTATTTGATCTCGATATACGCGATAATTTTCTTCCGATTCTTCAGAGATGTCTTCTACCAATGGTTGATATTTTTCTGGAACTTCGCTCCTTTGTGTCATGGGAATGTCATTTATTAATGCACTACTAATACTCGACGTTGTATCCTCATTCGTTTGGTAGATGGGTTGGGTAATAATCATGGGTCTTACAGTAACTGTGGTGGGTTGAGTATGTTGACCAAATTCTCGGTAAAGGATAGATTCTCATAGCAGCATTCCTTGGAGAAATATATGGAGGACCTTCATCTATTTGATCTCGATATACGCGATAATTTTCTTCCGATTCTTCAGAGATGTCTTCTACCAATGGTTGATATCTTTCTGGAACTTCGCTCCTTTGTGTCATGGGAATGTCATTTATTAATGCACTACTAATACTCGACGTTGTATCCTCATTCGTTTGGTAGATGGGTTGGGTAATAATCATGGGTCTTACAGTAACTGTGGTGGGTTGAGTATGTTGACCAAATTCTCGGTAAGGTGGCAATGGGAAATTGTGCTGGGGTATCTCATTATTAAAACTCTCAGATCCCGTGGTGCTCACTATATTTCTTGTGGTAACTCCTTCCACATTGCTAGTGAGTGGTCTAACAACACATCGGTTAAGGGTTTCAGTTCGTCTTGATGGTCGAGATTGAATACGTGGCAGCTCTTCTAAGAAAATACTATGTCTGGCTTCTTCACGATCTTGCAATAGTCTTCTTCGCAACTGTTCACGGGTACGCTCGAATTTATCTTCCTCCATTGTTTATTGAGAACAATTGATCTGTGGATAATATAAGCAAAGATTTTTATTAATAATAAACTTATATTTGTCAGATGAAAAATTCATATATTTAATTATTTCTATAAAATGGCTTTAGTTCACTTATGTGAGCTGTTCTAATGTCTCCATTTTTTTCGCCTTTTATTTTGACAATAACCATTGATGGCATATCTATTATGGTGTAAGGGCCTAGAAATTTTGGTACAAGTTTAGCTGCAAAATTTTCAGACGCATTGGACAGTTGATGCTGTCGTACCATGACTTGTTGTCCAATAGTGGGTTTCCATGACCGTCTTCGTAGATTATAATGCCGTTGTTGATCTTAAGAAGCTTGAGTAAAATTATTCCTGACGATTTGAAAAGCTTCTCTCATATTGATGGCATTACTTTTGGGGTCTCTTGGGAAATTTCCAGTACCTATCGTCACTTCATCATATAGCGCATGAGGTAATCTTGGTTCTCGGCCTTGAGTTAAAAACGCAGGGGTATATCCAGTTGACTCAGATGAACTTGTGTTAAATGCTAATGAAATCTCAGGAAGAGCGTCATCCCAAATGGTGTGTTTGTTTCTCGCAAATTGAGATATCATGGTTTTAATAGTTCTGTTGGTCCTTTCTGTTGGGTTCTCTTGTGGGGTGTAAGGTGCCGTAAATTGATGTTGCACTCCCAGATATTCCAAGTACCTTTTAAATATTTTACTGCTGAATTGAGATCCGTTGTCGGTAATTATTATTTTTGGGACACCGAATCTGGCCAAAATTCTTTCTCTGAACGCCTTTATTAAGCTTTCAGCTGTTGCTTTACGGAGTGGAATTAATTCCGTCCATTTAGAGAAACGGTCGACGATTACTAATAACATAATATTTCCGTGTTTTGAACGCGGTAATGGACCTACAAAATCCATACATATAGTTGACCAGGGTTCCTCTGGTATTCGCATTAACATTTCACCGGCGGGTTTTCGTTGACTTATTTTATATTCTTGACAGGATTGGCAGGCTCGTACATATTTGCTCACGTCTCTAAATAATCCTGGCCAATAATACGGTTTGTCGTTTTTCTTATACCTAAATGACCGGCGGTGGGGTCATCATGATTCTCGCGTAAAACTCGCTCTCTTTGGTGCTTACCGACGCACAACTTCCACGGGTGACAATCTTCATCATTATGATTTTTCGGAAAATGTCTATAAAGTTGGTTGTTTATTATCGCGAAATCTGTGTATTTTTGTGAGTTTTCTTTCACATCTTTCATTTTATTTTTAAGCCAAGCACAATATTCTTCAGCCTTTTCTTCTGTTACGAGCTGACACGATTCTACTGGGTGACGTGAAAGTGCATCGGCTACTATGTTTTGAGCTCCCTTTCGATATTTTACTTCGAACTGATATTGTTGAAGTTCCAATGCCCATCGAGCGAGGCGTCCTGTGGGTGTTTCAATAGAGTTTAACCATTTTAGTGACAAATGATCTGTTATCACTATGAATTTATAACCTTCTAAATACATGCGCATCTTACGTATTCCCCAGACAATAGCTAGACATTCCTTTTCTGTAGTGGTATAATTTTTCTCAGATTTGGTAAGATGTCGACTTGCATAAGCTATTACCTTTTCCTGGCCATCTATATCCTGTGTTAAGACTACTCCAAGACCATAGTCACTGGCATCGGTTTGTATAGTGAATATCTTCGAAAAATCCGGGCAGGCTAATATGGGTGATTCAGTTAATTTTTGTTTCAAGTTGTCGAAAGCACACTGTTGTTCGTCTCCCCATTTGAAATGTTTACCTTTCTTTAAAAGTGATGTAAGTGGGGTTGATAATTTTGAAAAATTAGGAACAAAACGCCTGTACCATGAAGCAATGCTCAGAAAGCGTCTTACTTCTCGCACGTTTTGTGGTGTATTGATATTTTTGATCGCGGCCACCTTTTGAGGATCTGTCTTAATTCCTTCACTGCAGATCACGTGTCCAAGGTAATTGATTTCATTTTTGAAACATTCGCATTTATCAGGATTTATTTTTAGATTTGCTTTTCGTAGACGTAAAAAGACTTCTTTCAGATGAATAAGGTGTTCGTCTAATGATTTGCTCACAACGACAATATCATCTAAATACGCGAAAGCATGGGGTTCCATTTCTGGGCCTATAACTCGATCCAAGGCACGTTGAAATGTTGCTGGTGCTGAATGCAAACCAAACGGCATTACTTTCCATTGATATAAGCCGCGTCCTGATACTGTAAAAGCAGTAAATTGTTTACTATGTTGTTCCATTGGTATCTGCCAATACCCATTTTCTAAATCCAAGCAACTTATGTATTTGGCTTGTCGTAGTTTATCCAAGATGTCGTTGATACGTGGTAGTGGATATGCATCAGGAATAGACCTCTGATTTAATTGGCGAAAGTCCATACAAAGACGCCATGTTCCGTTCTTCTTTTTAGCCAGTGTGATTGGAAAGCTATACGGACTGCTAGATGGTTCAATATAGCCTTTGGCCAGTAATTTATTGATTTCGATATCTATTATCTTCTGCATTGCGGGGTTTCGTGTCGCGTATCGTATTTTCACAGGGCGGTCATCTTTTAAAATAATTTTGTGTTCGGTGATATTAGAAACTCCATGTAAATCATTAAATTTTAATAATTCCTTTTCTAGAAATCGGCTAACAATTAATTGTTCCTCAGAATTACAATTATTAGATTATTCGAAATAATAGCCTGGGATGTACTCACGTTTCTGTTAGAGGCTGGTATAGTGACATCATTCCGAATTTATTCCTGAGTTACCATACATTTTGGGGACGTTGTAGATGTGGGATTTTCCAATCGCAATGACATGTTCTCAAATTTAATAGTAGTTTTCAAACATAGTAGTAAGTTTAATCCTATAATTGTTTCCTCAGTTGCGTCGGGCATGACTAGGAAGGTAATCTTACTCTCCTCATGGCCTATTTTTACAGGACATTCAATTCCATCTCGAACATAAGTTGAAGATCCATCGGCTAGGGTTACTTCAAGTTCTTGGGAAATTTTTGGGAAGTTTGCTAATAAAGTATTAGCTAAATTTTCACTCACGTAGTTGCTGGTTGCGCCAGTGTCTATAGTTGCTGTCACAATTTTATCACAAATTTTCATATTTGAACTTAGCCTGTAGTCATCACACCATAAATTTATAAATTCAAAAACAGGATGCCTAGTTTTGGATGAGCCTTCGGTATTGTCATTTCTCTTAGTCTCCTCATAGCTGTGGTTCAAATCTGATAACTGATCTATTCAGTTCTGAATATTATCCGAAGTATTAAAAACTGAGTTCGCCATCATCCGGTGGGGTTCACTCCTACTAAAATGCATATTTCCTCGGGGGATACTCTCAAGATCATCCGCTAAGGCTAATAGTTCGGATAAATTATTAAAATCTCGTCGATGAATGTACCATAAATAATCCGGGTGCGCGTTTCTAAATATTCTCTCCAGCTTTTGTGAATCCGTTAATTCAGTATGCCTCATCAAGTTTTGTAAAGCCAGAACGTAATCTTTAAATAATTCGCGGGGTCGTTGACATCTTCTTCTGATTTCATCTTCTAATTTCTCGAAATATCGCATAGGAAGAAAAAATCGTAAAAAGTCGGTTTTGAACGGTTTCCATGCGTTCCAATGTTTATTATTGTTTCTAAACCATATTAAAGCTCGTTCGATAAAAAATTCCGGCATCGCGCATGGTAAATAGTTTTTATTTAAATTATACATCTCCGCCATCTCTTCAACACGTTCAATAAATAATAAAGGATCTTTTCCTCCATCGTATCGGAGATTCCATTTGCGTACAGTTTCGATGACCTCTAAACGATGCGAATCCTTCATTATTACTTTAGGTGGAGATATATTTCGTTGTTCAAACTTCACAGGACTATTTTTGGACACTTTGATGGGGACACCGTTGAGTAAGAATTTCCATCGTGCATGGACTGCAATTCAAGAAGCCTATTTAATTGTTCGGGGTTATGTTCAGCTCCAATAAATTGTGCCATTCGTTTTCGTAGCTCTTCCACGCTTCCAGAGGTATTAATTCCAAATTCGGATAAATACGCAATTAAATCCTCCTTGCGTAGGGTATAAGCCCACGAAACTCGTAACATGTTAATTAATTTAATTTATTTTTTAATATTATAAATATAATATAATAGATTTTTTTAAATATTTTATTTTTGAAACACGCGGTTTAGTCCTTCTAAAATTTATGTAACGCGCACTTTTTTTTATAATTTATTATTTTAAATGAGTCCCTGCTCGGGCGCCATTGTAACGACGTGTTCCCACTCTCAGCTGGGATAGGCTCAGTCGAGTCCAGGGTTCATTACAAAAATTTATTTAAAAAAAAGGACTCAATTTAATTTTTTAGTGCAAAACGTTATAAATTTTATTTATATTATTTACAGGACGATTACTACAAATAGACGAACAATTTAGACCGACACGATAAATTAAATATTTAATTTGGCAGGATCAATTTTAACTAAAGGACCCGAATCATATTAAATTGTTGAAATGCCAACGCATTTACAATAAATATGACTATTAAGGGGTGAACCCGTCGGTTCTTACCTTTAGTATTGCCGCCGCAAGACTAAACTTGATGAAATTGATGTCTGCCTTTTATACCTTTCATAGGATCACATTTACACACCAATACTAATGCAATCTAAATTTTGACGTTTACATCAGCTGTATTTTCGAACAGCTGCAATTATAACAGAGTTGTTTGTTGAGATAATTTAATATTCTACTTTCCGCAAGATGGCATTAGTATGATGTTGTAACATTTAAATTAACGGAAATTAATATTAATGATATTTTAAATTAATGTTAAAAGTATGAATTCAATTTTATAAAATACTAAATTATAATAATGATAAAAATAAATATAATTCATTAAAATAAATAAATTTATCAGGTGGGGCTAAAACGAGTACTGCACGACTTTAGTCCTCACAGATTACAAAAAAAATTTTTTATTAGCATAATTTAGAAGACTGTAGAGAATTTCAACATTTAAAAAAAAAAAAAAAATAGAAATTTTATTTTAAAAGTTATAGAGCAAAATTGCAAAAAGTCAAGCTCAAAAATGAGAAATTTAATTTTGAAGTTAAATATCTTTTAAACCATAAGAGCACAATAAGCATGTTTTTTCCTTGCCTTGCTTAGGAGAATTCAAAAATGTAAAAATATTTAAAATCAGTTAATGTTTGTAAAAGTATAAGCCCCGATATGTTTTTCACCTTCGAGGTGGTCAACTTTGGCCCACTGTAGGAGCGTCCGTGCTGCATTTACTGACTCTGTCTAATATTCTGAAAGCCTAACTCCTCTTCTATCGATGTTCCAAGTTTCATCTAAATCGGTTCAGTGGTTTCTAAGATCCAGACTTATTACCGTTTATTTTGCTTTTGGCCCCACTGTGCAACGTTCATTAAGGCAATTATTTAAAGGTAATGAAATTACCTCAGAAGCCATTGAGAGTATCATCACGATACTTACAGAGAACATTTAAAATGGATCCATCATCTACATGCATATTTTTCACGAATTTAAAAATACCATTTAAGAAAATACGGGAAAACGAAATATAATTCGTGAATTATCCTCCAATAAAATTCAACATAAAAACATGTTTCAGATATCATTTTGAAGGTAATTTCATTACCTTTAAATATTTGCCTTAATGAACGTTATAACGTAAATATTTGGAAGATATTTGTATTTTTAAAAAAGACAATTTTTAAATTTTGAATTAGTCTTAGTTTTGACAATAATAATAATTGTACCAAATATTATCAAATTCGGAAGAGGTGAGAAAATCAGCTGGTTGGTTTTAAACAGAGTTTAAAAATTAGTTTTTTTCGTTTCTACGACAGCCCATTTTGAAAATATGCATTCTTAACATTTTTTGATGTGAAACATACTAAAAATATACCACAATCAACGAGCGCCATATATGTTTTCACTTGTACATTTCAATATTTTTTAACAGTTTTACTCAAAAAAAAAGCACACACCAACTTATTTTATATTAGCTTTTATCAATTTTCTAGTTCTCTTAAATATTTTGTTTACATATTTTTCTTCTCAAAATATATGTTGAATAAAAATTATACAAATCAAAAAATATGCAACGAACTGCGCACAGTGTGCGATTTTTAAAATGAAATGGAAATAATTATGGAACTTTGGAACGGCTGCTCCGATTTCCATGAAATTTCACATGGTGATAGTTGAGATGTAGGCGAGTTTAAGTTTTGAGCTTGGACCATATAGACCTACAGGGGGCGAGTCCACAGGGCTCCAAAGTTGGACACCTTGGGTATAAAATTTATTAAAAACGATCCTGATTCCTTATATCTGAACCGATTTCAAAGATTTTTATATGGGAGGATTCTGTTAGTCGATATCTACAAAAAACATTGTCTTTTTTTTATTTCAGTAAAAACAAATAGAAAAGTTGTGTAAAGAAAGAATTTTGAGAAAATATTTACGGAGTCAAAAGTTAGCTTTTAAATTTAAACTTTCAAAAAAATTTGATTTTTTCCCGTTTTTTTTGCCAAAAAAGTGGTAACATTCTTTTTCTGTTATATAAAAATTTTCTTAAGTTACATAATAATATATATATTTTTCTGAAAGATAACTAAACACAAATTACTTTCAAGGAAAAAAAGCTTTTAAAAAGCCATTTTTGCGAGAACCAGGGTTTACCAAATTTGACCTATTTTTCCAACAAATTTCGAATTTTTGGCTTAGTTTCTCAAATCGCAAAGCCAGAATCAAAAAAAGGTTATACTTTTTATTTAGTCTAAAGTGTTTTAATTTTTCTCGCAATAGAAATTTTTGCTCCCAGTTATCGGTTGGAAAGATATAGCAAAAAAAGTAAAAAATCCCATTTTTTCAAATTTTTTAAAGTTTTTTGGGAATTACGGGATTTTTGTAGATAAATCTAAAAAAGTCAATAGCGCTTTGAATTAAATCAAAAAATCTACTTATGTGTGAAATTTCATACAAAAATATTCACTAACAAGAATTTTATTGCATAATTAATATGCAAAAAATCACAAATTCATCCTTTCTCAGAGTTTTTTTTGCAAAAAGTCAAACAAATTTTCGTATTGTAAAACTTTTTATACATATTTGAAAAGTAGACAAAATTTCCTAAACATTAAAGAGCTGCATGAATGCTGAAAAATGAATGATGAATACATTCATTGTGAAAACAGTTAGTTCATGTTGTGTGCTTTTTCATTATGAAATGAATGAATGAGTATTATCCACAATAACCGACGACGAAAACTCAAAACATATGAGTAGAGAATACAAAACCATATTGTACAGAGCCAACATGTGAGTTGTGTGGATATGTTGTATACGGTTTCATTGTACAATGAAATAGATAATTCATTGTATTTTCTTTTTCGCTTTTGTTGTTATTTGTATATAAAAAAAATGCGTGGCAAAACCAAAGACAAAATCAACCACCAAAGAAACACAAAAAAATTATCAAACAATATATGAGTTCGTAAATGTGTGTACTACCCATAAAGAAATACAGAGCAATGCATTAGTTTGTACATGTGTGTTCTTATAACGTTCTTTAATTTGAAATTTTGGTTGTTTGTTTACTAATGGACGAGTTGTGACCTTTTTGTTACTGTAGGGCATAACATACGTGTTTTGTTGTTTTACAAGTTGAAATACATTGATTCGCACCGAGTTGATTATACCTTTTTCAGTGACATGTCTAGTTTTAAAATAGTCAATTTATATCTTAAACTTTATCAATTTAATTTAAATGTTACATGAAAATTTGATAGTTGTTTAAGAAATTATTATTTGATTTTTATTGAAAGTCAAATTTTCCATTATTTCGTTTTGTATTTCTCTGATGAAAATAAGTTTTATTTCTGTTAAACTAATAATTATAATTTCAGACTTTTATATATAATATATTAAGTTTTAAGTGGTATGTATTTTTCTAATATATTCAAACCATTGTGAATATTTTCATCCAAAATATTTGTTAAAAGTAAATTATTTTATGTAGTTTATTTATATTTTTAGATGTAAGATATTTAGTTTCAAATTATTTTTAGAAGTTAAATTGTTTCAATCATTTTGTACTCTTTATAATATTATCTTCAATTGCTTGAAAATAATTTGAAATAAGATTTTTTAAATACCATTCCATTTGTCATATAAAATAAAAATTTTAAATCAAATTCCAAAGTCTTCAACTAAATTGAAAATATATTTTATTTCCTTAGGTTGAATACAATTAATCTATATTTTATTTTCTATTTTAAAAAATCTTTTTCAAAACATTTAAATTTTTATATTATTATAAAATATTGAATATTTTTGATCATCATTAATTTGTTTTAATATTTTTAAATTTGTCTGAAATAATAAAAATAAGTAATATTTTCATTTTTATACTTAAATATTTGAAAAAATCTAGATATTTTTTTTCAAGCCTTCTGTGGCTGAATATTTTTATTTCTTTGGAGTTTTTGCTTAATAAAATTATCAAAATATTTATTTCTGTTTTTTTTTTTTTTTTTCTATTTAAATATATTTTGTTTTCCAATAAAAATCATAAAAATTTTTTGAATTTTTTTTTATTTAAATGAATATTACTTAAGATTACTATAATCATATAAAAACGTATAAATATCTTCTTAAAAAAAACATTTTTAATTTTGATTAAATTAAATATTTTCTTCTTTAATTTATTTATTTATTTTTTTTTTTTTTCAATAAAATACAAAATTATAACAAATTTTATTTATTATAAATAAAAATACAATTAAAAATCCCACTATTTCATTTTGTAACTATATCAATACGTAAAATCTTTAGAATGTTACCATAAACTTCTGTTTTTTTTTTTTTTACTACGTTATAAAGCAACCACCAAACAAGCAAAACATAATATCCATCACGTAAAGCATAACCATTCATATTATCTACTGATAAATCGAATGGTCGTAAACTGAGTGAAATTGATACGAACAGCGAAAAAAACTCACAACGAAGTAACCGCTAGCCTACGATCATAGTCAAAACATACACAGAATTGTTTTTTACCGGCGTGAACTTAACAAAGTAGATAGCAAAGTAAAAGTGCTGCCAAGTTTAAAAAACGAGTGATTTTTGCTTTGCCGCCATAAATTCCAGTGCTGCCAAGTTTAAATTTAGCAAAATTAAGTTAATGATGTGGCAACACCGCAACTTTGTTAACAAACTACACAAGGAAGATAACAAAGTACTGTATAAAATAAAAAAATGTTTTAAAATTTAATAAATAAAAACGTTGCAATAGATTAAAAATAAGGTTAAAATACCTTCTTTTAGACCAAATAATGTATGTTTTATTGATGGTATTACAATTAATACCATCAATAAAACATGCATACCAACACTTTTAAAAATTTTACTTATATTTTACTTTGGACTTTAGGTCGAATTGAGTGATTTGTTCCTGGACCGGACTACTTGGGGGTGATTGCGGAACATCTCAGCTTCAATTTGATATACATTTTATCTACCGCTATAGTTTTTGGTAGAACAAAGTTTTCAAAAAAAGATTTTTCAATATTTCACTCAAGGGACATTTTGGGCCCTAGGTCGAATTGAGTGATTTGTTCCTGGACCGGACCACTTGAGGGTGATAGTGGAACATCTCAGCTTCAATCTGATATACTTTCTATCAACCGCTATAGTTTTTGGTAGAACAAAGTTTTCAAAAGAAGATTTTTCATATTTCACTCAAGGGACATTTTGGGCCCTTGGTCGAATTGAGTGATTTGTTCCTGGCCCGGACCACTTGGGGGTGATAGTGGAACATCTCAGCTTCAATCCGATATACTTTTTATCTACCGCTATAGTTTTTGGTAGAACAAAGTTTTCAAAAGAAGATCTTCTCATATTTCACTCAAGGGACATTTTGGGCCCTAGGCCAAATTGAGTGATTTGTTCCTGGACCGGACCGCTTGGGGGTGTTAGTGGAACATCTCAGCTTCAATCTGATATACATTTGATCTACCGCTATAGTTTTTGGTAGAACAAAGTTTTCAAAAGAAGATCTTCTCATATTTCACTCAAGGGACATTTTGGACCCTAGGTCGAATTGAGTGATTTGTTCCTGAACCGCACCACTTGGGGGTGATAGTGGAACATCTCAGCTTCAATTTGACATACATTTTATCTACCGCTATAGTTTTTGGTAAAACAAAGTTTTCAAAAGAAGATGTCATATTTCACTCAAGGGATATTTTGGGCTCTAGGTCGAATTGAGTGATTTGTTCCTGGACCGGACCACTTAGGGGGTGATAGTGGAACATCTCAGCTTCAATCTGATATACTTTTTATCTACCGCTATAGTTTTTGCTTCAACAAAGTTTTCAAAAGAAGATTTTTCATATTTCAATCAAGGGACATTTTGGGCCCTAGGTCGAATTGAGTGATTTGTTCTTGGACCGGACCACTTGGAGGTGATAGTGGAATATCTCAGCTTCAATCTGATATACTTTCTATCTACCGCTATAGTTTTTGGTAGAACAAAGTTTTTAAATTTTTTTTTTTTCAAACTTCACTCAAGGGACATTTTCGGCCCTAGGTCGAATTGAGTGATTTGTTCCTGGCCCGGACCACTCGGGGGTGTTAGTGGAACATCTCAGCTTCAATATGATATATATTCTATCTACCGCTATAGTTTTTGGTAGAACAAAGTTTTCAAAAGAAGATGTCATATTTCACTCAAGGGACATTTTGGGCTCTAGGTCGAATTGAGTGATTTGTTCCTGGACCGGACCACTTGGGGGGTGATAGTGGAACATCTCAGCTTCAATCTGATATACTTTTTATCTACCGCTATAGTTTTTGCTTCAACAAAGTTTTCAAAAGAAGATTTTTCATATTTCAATCAAGGGACATTTTGGGCCCTAGGTCGAATTGAGTGATTTGTTCTTGGACCGGACCACTTGGAGGTGATAGTGGAATATCTCAGCTTCAATCTGATATACTTTCTATCTACCGCTATAGTTTTTGGTAGAACAAAGTTTTTAAAATTTTTTTTTTCAAACTTCACTCAAGGGACATTTTCGGCCCTAGGTCGAATTGAGTGATTTGTTCCTGGACCGGACCACTTGGGGGTGATAGTGGAACATTCCAGCTTCAATCTGATATACATTTTATCTACCGCTTTAGTTTTTGGTAGAACAACGTTTTCAAAAGAAGATTTTTCATATTTCACTCAAGGGACATTTTGGGCCCTAGGTCGAATTGAGTGATTTGTTCCTGGACCGGACCACTTGGGGGTGATAGTGGAACATTTCAACTTCAATCTGATATACATTTTATCTACCGCTATAGTTTTGGGTAGAACAAAGTTTTTAAAAAAAAAATATTTTTTTATCCTTTTCATATTTGGAATAATATTGCTAATGGCTTAAACCAAAGAATATTCATATATAGAAGGCGCATCATGTAGAAGCAAAATTTCTTATGGCGGGTTTTAATCATAGAACCCGCTCTCATGTAATTCTCGCTCTCAACATTTTGCATTGATGAGGGGGATAAGTAACAAGGGAAAACAAATGCCACCACCAAAAGAGAGAGAGAGAGAAGGAGTTTAAATATGTGTTTGTACATTTGCGTATTCCTTATAAAGAAATGCAATTAAAAACACATACATATATAAGTATGTACATGTTATAAAGATCTTTATTTCAAATTGAAAGAAACAAATAATGTTTGTTTCTTTTATTTTGAAATAAAAAGTGCCAACAGAAATTTTAGTTGTTTATTTACTAATGGTACAAGGTATATTAACTATTAGGTAGAGTTAAAAACACAGCTGACTTTTTTTTTCTTTATGTGTGATGACTCTCAAATCTTTTTTTTATATGGTGTTTGTTTCTATGTGTGTTTTGTTTACATTTTTTATTTCATTTTTGTTATTGTTTCAATGTACAAAATTTGACATTTTACGAAAACAAATGAGAGAACTTTTTTTATTGTTGTATTTGTTGTCGAATTGCTCTAACCTAATAGTAAATAAGCTTTGGGAAAGATATGAACGTTAATATTAATGTAGGGCATAGCATACATGTTTTGTTGTTTTACAAGTGGAAATACTTTGATCTACACCAACGTGCTTATACCTTTCTTAGTGACGTGACAAATTTTTGTATGATTTCGAAGTTGTCAATTTATATTTTATAGTTATATTTTTGATAAACTAATAATAGTTAATTTTGACTTTTAAATATTATATTTTTATATATTTCATAAAATGTGCAGATAATTTGCTTTTGGTGTTTTTTTTTTTTTTTTTTTTTTTTTTTTTTTTTTGTTTTTATTTAAAAAAATGCAATTAAAACAAATGTTTTTATAGAGAATTTTTAATTTTGGAAATTTTTATTTAAAAAAATATTAAAATTTTTTCATTTCTAAAAGTACATATTTTAAAATTTTTTGGATTTTTTATAAAAAAAATAAAAAAATAAATAAAGTAAATAATTAATAAAAGTTTTTACTTTTTTTCGGAAAATAATTATTTTGTAATTTTTTCCAAGTTTTTGAGTTGTATTTTATTTGAAACAGGAAATTGTTATTAAAATATATATTTTTTATAGAAATAAATAATATTAATATTTTTAATTTTAAAACTATTTTTAAATTATATATATTTTATTTAATAAAAAAGTTGTTACGAATAAAAAAAAGTATTTCATTCTTTTATTTTTGAAAAATAAAGAAGTTTTTGATTTATTTTTCTAAGCAAAAATATATAGACTTCATTTTTTTATAAACAAAAGACAGGCAATAAAATTTATTTTTTATTAATTTATTAATTAATAATAAATTAATTAATGTTTTTACAAAAGATCTTTTTTGAATAGAATTCCACCTTTTTTACAGAATAAAACAAAAATAATTAAAGAAAAATCTAATTTGTTAGGTGAAAAATTCAATATAAAAAAAATAAAAATATTTTTATATATATATAACTTTAAAATCTGTTATTTTGAATACGTAAGTAACAAATAGGGTGATCGACTCGGTTTTCCAACCGGTTTTAAAACCGGGTTTTTCAGTCAATGTGCTGTCGGTTTTTTCAAAATGTTCATTTTTCGAATGTCGAATAGACCGGTTTTTTTAAACACAAAAAACCGGTTTTAAAAATAGCATTTTATTTCAAAAACATGTACTGATATTTGAATCGAAATTTAGGATTTTTTTTTTTAATATTCATAAAAACTTTTTTTGAAAATATAGTTTAAGGTAAAATTGGCATAAATTTAATAAGATTATAAAAATAAATTTGTAATAATTATCTTGAATGAAATTTGTTTTATCTCTTATAATACCTGCAATATTTTTACACCCAATTAAAATTTTGTTAATATTTTTTTTTATTCAATATTTTCTTTGTTTTTTAAAGATGTTATATTAACAATGTTTCACCTTCAGAATCGTTTCAATTGAGACAGGGTTCCATATTAAGCCATGGTTTCTGTTTATGCTAAGTAAAATTTATTCTCATTTTTCATGATTATTTTTCTACAATTTAGTAGTTATTTCCAACATAATTATGTTTATTAAATTTTAACTTATCCACTATCACCCCCAAGTGGTCCGGTCCAGGAACAAATCACTCAATTCGACCTAAAGTCCAAAGTAAAATGTAAGTAAAATTTTTAAAAGTGTTGGTTTGCATATTTTTTAATTTAATTATAATACCATCAATAAAATATACATTACTTCGTCTGAAAAAATGTATTTTTACCTTATTTTTAATCTTTTGCAAGGTTTTTTATTATTAAATTTAAAAAATTTTTTCTACCGGATACAGTAGTTTGTTATCTTCTTTGAGTAGTTTGTTAACAAAGTTGTGGTGTTGCCACATTATTAACTTTATTTTGTTAAATTTAAACTTGGCAGCACTGGAATTTAGTTTTTTATGTTTAATATCGCTATCGAGATTTAAACAAATTAAAATTTAAAAAAATTTGTTAAAAAACATTTTAAAATTTTTGACAAATTTACTTCTGACCCTAATATTTTGTCCGCACTGAAAAAATACTTTTTGCGCTTGAGACCATTATTGGAATAATATTAACGGCTATTATTTTTGTATACAATATTTTAGCAATGATTTGGCACTAAAAGTTTTGATTTGCATAAAATTTGTTCGAAAACTCCAAAAAAATTTTCAAATAAATATTCTTGACCCTACTTTTGTCCGTAACTGTATATTTCACAACCATGAAAACAAATCGAAAAAAAAAATATTTCTCTGTTGACGATATTTTTCATTTTATTGATATTCTTCTGATATAAATATATTCTCTAGATTAAGTGTTATTTTTAGATTCTATGATTTCTGACATTTTGGACAGTCTAACAAACACAGATTCACTATAAAGATAGTATTTGGATTCTCAACATAAAGAATAACAAAAAAAGAATATTACCACTTTTTTGGCAAAAAAAACGGGAAAAAATCAAGTTTTTTTTTTAAGTTTAAATTTAAATGCTTATAACTTTTGCTCCGTAAATATTTTTTCAAAATTCTTTCTTTGCACTATTTTTCTATTTGTTTTTAATAAAATAATAGAAATTTCAAGACTATGGGGTTAAAATTGGACCCGCTGTAGCGAAAAAACTTCACCAAGATAGGCTAAAAAGTAAAAATTTTAATTTTTGAAGCTTAATATCTCTTAAACAAAAAGAAATAATATAGGCATGCGACAATGTTTTTTGTAGATATCGACTAGCAGAATCGTCCCATACAAAAATCGTTGAAATCGGTTCAGATATAAGGAATCAGGATCGTTTTTAATAAATTTTATACCCGAGGTGTCCAACTTTGGGACTCTGTGGACTCGCCCCCTGTAGGTCTATATGGACCAAGCTCAAAACTTAAACTCGCCATAATTATCTCCATAATTATTTCCATTTCAGTTTTTGAATCCCACACTGTGCGATGTCTACTACATATTGAACAAAAATCAATTTAAAATATGTTTTCATTCTCGCGAAATTTTCAATGATTTTATTTTAAATAGTATTTTATTAAAGTTTCAATATTTTGGAAATTTTTCATCGTGAATTATATTTTACCGCATCATTGGAAAGCTCTCATTAAATACTATTAATACGTTTTCATTTAACCCTTTACTTGCACAAAAATATTTTGGGATTTCCAGTCCATATTGGTTAAGTTAATTTTAATACCAAATAAATGGTTAGTTAAGGACATACATGTCTTCAAAAGCATAAATTTATCAAAAATGCGGCGAATTGGTGTAAAATGGCGGTTAAATCTAAAAAACTACTTTTTATTCGATTATTGTCGCGGTTTTAAATGAACTTATGTTTTTCATAAATTTGTCAATATATAAGTGTAATAAGTATTTGCATGCGACTTATTTTCAAAAATTGCAAAATTAACCTTTTGGGAACTAATGGCATAAAATGGACCCTCTAGCTCTTAATAGGTTAAATACGTGTTATCTGCGATAATAAAAGGATAGACCATTCCTATGGTACATTAAAATCTGATATATTCTAAAAAATGACCGAAATATATAAAATTACATGTTTGAAAAAAGAAAATATGGTAAAAAATGTTAGTAAAATCTTAATATTCTACGACTGAAAAGAGACATAATAATTATTTAAATGAATATTGAAGGTCGTAGTATGACTCTATTGTATTTTGAAGTTAATTTTCTTATAACTAAAATTTTGATAATAATATTGAAATAAATATGTAATTTCAGAGGTGTTTTAAAAATGGTCCAGCTCACGTAAATTTCAACATTGATGTAATATTTTGGGAATCATATAAGAACATACTAATATTCATTTCTAGAGGGGTACATTAGTAACTTTTTTTCGTGAGGCACTTTAATATACATATACATATCTTAACATTCAATTAGTACAATTTAGAAATTCATTGGAATACAATATTTTTTTATATTCGGGGGAAGTACCAAAAAGAGATCAAATCGGGAAATTAAATTGTATTCAAATTAGGTAATGCATTTTTGATTATATTAAACCTAGAAACATGAACTTAAGCACATGAAGTCCTGAGAGAAATTTACAAGAGGGGATTCTGTGGTACTTTTTTGTTCCTCTAATGGTACTTTTTTAATTTTCTTTAATATTGAACCCATAGCGTAATTAGAAAGTGCTCGCACATCTACAAAAACAACAATTGATTGTATTTTGTTAGTGTAAAACTACTGCACATAATGTCAACATGCTTTCAACGAAAAATGAGAGAGTGAAGGAGAGGAAGAGTAAAAAAAGCTCGAAAAAAATTTTGCATATGAAAACAAAAACAATTTGACAGTTCCGCGAGGTATGTCAATGAAAAAATTTTAAAACAGCTGTTCTTACGAGTATACTTTATAATTATACTATGATTGAACCTAGAAACATAAAATTAGAGATATATGATCCTAAGTGAATAAGAATCCACAATACTAATGCTACTTTTTGAGTTTTCTACAATATTGAACATAGAAGCATGAAACCTATACGATTAAGAATTAAGGAGAGGGAACTTTGTGGTACTTTTTCGTTCTTCCAATGGTATTTTTAAATTTTCTGTAATATTTAACCTACAAATATGAAATTTAAATTATGTGGTCCTAAGTGAATGCGAATCCAGTAGGTAGGATTTGTGGTACTCTTAGTTTTTCTAATGGTACTTTTGAATTTTTAACAAAATTGAACCTAGAAACATGAAAATGAAGATAGGACCATATGTGGTGGAATTTTTGTCACTCTTTTTTGTTCTAATGGTACTTTTTGAATTTTCTATAATATTTAAGCTAAAATCATGAAATTAAAAATATATGGTATTAAGTGAATGAGAATCTATAAGAGAGTACTTTTCGTTATTATATTACTCTTTGAGTTTTTTGTAATAATAATTAACTTTCAAACATGAAATTAAAGACATATGGTTCTGTGTTGAGAATCCAAATACTATCTTTATAGTGAATCTGTGTTTGTTAGTCTGTCTGTTTTTGAATTTTATTCATTGCTTTTACTTTATATCAATAGAAAGGGGTATCGAAGCATACTGCGTTTAAGCCATTAGCAATATTATTCCAAATATGAAAAGTATGAAAAAATATTTTTTTTAAAAAACCAAAAACTATAGCGGTAGATAAAATGTATATCAAATTGAAGCTGAGATGTTCCACTATCACCCCCAAGTGGTCCGGTCCAGGAACAAATCACTCAATTCGACCTAGGGCCCAAAATGTCCCTTGAGTGAAATATGAAAAATCTTCTTTTGAAAACTTTGTTCTACCAAAAACTATAGCGGTAGATAAAATGTACATCAGATTGAAGCCGAGATGTTCCACTAACACCCTTAAGTGGTCCGGTCCAGGAACAAATAACTCAATTCGACCTAGGGCCGAAAATGTCCCTTGAGTGAAATATGAAAAATCTTCTTTTGAAAACTTTGTTCAAGCAAAAACTATAGCGGTAGATAAAATGTATATCAGATTGAAGCCGAGATGTTCCACTATCACCCCCAAGTGATCCGGTCCAGGAACAAATCACTCAATTCGACCTAGGGCCCAAAATGTCCCTTGAGTGAAATATGAGAAAATCTTCTTTTGAAAACATTGTTCTACCAAAAACTATAGCGGTAGATAAAATGTATATCAGATTGAAGCTGATATGTTCCACTATCACCCCCAAGTGGTCCGGTCCAGGAACAAATCACTCAATTCGACCTAGGGCCGAAAATGTCCCTTGAGTGAAGTTTGAAAAAAACTTTTTTTAAAAACTTTGTTCTACCAAAAACTATAGCGGTAGATAAAATGTATATCAGATTGAAGCCGAGATGTTCCACTAACACCCTTAAGTGGTCCGGTCCAGGAACAAATCACTCAATTCGACCTAGGGCCGAAAATGTCCCTTGAGTGAAGTTTGAAAAAAACTTTTTTTAAAAACTTTGTTCTACCAAAAACTATAGCGGTAGATAAAATGTATATCAGATTGAAGCCGAGATGTTCCACTAACACCCCCAAGTGGTCTGGTCCAGGAACAAATCACTCAATTCGACCTAGGCTCCAAAATGTCCCTTGAGTGAAATATGAGAAAATCTTCTTTTGAAAACTTTGTTTAAGCGAAAACTATAGCGGTAGATAAAATGTATATCAGATTGAAGCCGAGATGTTCCACTATCACTTCCAAGTGGTCCGGTCTAGGAACAAATCACTCAATTCGACCTAGGGCCCAAAATGTCCCTTGAGTGAAATATGAGAAAATCTTCTTTTGAAAACTTTGTTCTACCAAAAACTATAGCGGTAGATAAAATGTATATCAGATTGAAGCTGAGATGTTCCACTATCACCCCCGAGTGGTCCGGTCCAGGAACAAATCACTCAATTCGACCTAGGGCTAAAAATGTCCCTTGAGTGAAATATGAAAAATCTTCTTTTGAAAACTTTGTTCTACCAAAAACTATAGTGGTAGTTAAAATGTATATCAGATTGAAGGTGAGATGTTCCACTATCATCCCCAAGTGGTCCGGTCTAGGAACAAATCACTCAATTCGACCTAGGGCCCAAAATGTCCCTTGAGTGAAATATGAAAAATCTTCTTTTGAAAACTTTGTTCTACCAAAATCTATAGCAGTAGATAAAATGTATATCAGATTGAAGCTGAGATGTTCCACTATCACCCCAAGTGGTCCTGTCCAGGAACAAATCACTCAATTCGACCTAGGGTGCAAAATGTCCCTTGAGTGAAATATGAGAAAATCTTATTTTGAAAACTTTGTTTAAGCAAAAACTATAGCGGTAGATGAAATATATATCAGATTGAAGCTGAGATGTTCCACTATCACCCCCAAGTGGTCCGGTCCAGGAACAAATCACTCAATTCGACCTAGGGCCGAAAATGTCCCTTGAGTGAAGTTTGAAAAAAACTTTTTTTAAAAACTTTGTTCTACCAAAAACTATAGCGGTAGATAAAATGTATATCAGATTAAAGCTGAGATGTTCCACTATCACCCCCAAGTGGTCCGGTCCAGGAACAAATCACTCAATTCGACCTAGGGTCCAAAATGTCCCTTGAGTGAAATATGAGAAAATCTTCTTTTAAAAACTTTGTTCTACCAAAAACTATAGCGGTAGATAAAATGTATATCAAATTGCAGCAGAGATGTTCCACTATCACCCCCAAGTGATCCGGTCCAGGAACAAATCACTCAGTTCGACCTGGGGTCCAAAATGTCCCTTGAGTGAAATATGAGAAAATCTTCTTTTGAAAACTTTGTTGAAGCAAAAACTATAGCGGTAGATGAAATATATATCAGATTGAAGCTGAGATGTTCCACTATCACCCCCAAGTGGTCCGGTCCAGGAACAAATCACTCAATTCGACCTAGGGCCGAAAATGTCCCTTGAGTGAAGTTTGAAAAAAAAAACTTTTTTTAAAAACTTTGTTCTACCAAAAACTATAGCGGTAGATAAAATGTATATCAGATTGAAGCTGAGATGTTCCACTATCACCCCCAAGTGGTCCGGTCCAGGAACAAATCACTCAATTCGACCTAGGGCCCAAAATGTCCCTTGAGTGAAGTTTGAAAAAAAAGAAATTTAAAAACTTTGTTCTACCAAAAACTATAGCGGTAGATAAAATGTATATCAGATTGAAGCTGAGATGTTCCACTATCACCCCAAGTGGTCCGGTCCAGGAACAAATCACTCAATTCGACCTAGGGCCCAAAATGTCCCTTGAGTGAAATATGAAAAATCTTCTGTTGAAAACTTTGTTCAAGCAAAAACTATAGCGGTAGATAAAATGTATATCAGATTGAAGCTGAGATGTTCCACTATCACCCTCATGTGGTCCGGTCCAGGAACAAATCACTCAGTTCGACCTGGGGTCCAAAATGTCCCTTGAGTGAAATATGAGAAAATCTTCTTTTGAAAACTTTGTTCAAGCAAAAACTATAGCGGTAGATGAAATATATATCAGACTGAAGCTGAGATGTTCCGCTATCACCCCCAAGTGGTCCGGTCCAGGAACAAATCACTCAATTCGACCTAGGGCCGAAAATGTCCCTTGAGTGAAGTTTGGAAAAAACTTTTTTTAAAAACTTTGTTCTACCAAAAACTATAGCGGTAGATAAAAAGTATCTCAGATTGAAGCTGAGATGTTCCACTAACACCCCCAAGTGGTCCGGACAGGAACAAATCACTCAGTTCGACCTGGGTTCCAAAATGTCCCTTGAGTGAAATATGAGAAAATCTTCTTTTGAAAACTTTATTGAAGCAAAAACTATAGCGGTAGATGAAATATATATCAGATTGAAGCTGAGATGTTTCACTATCACCCCCAAGTGGTCCGGTCCAGGAACAAATCACTCAAGTCGACCTAGGGCCGAAAATGTCGCTTGAGTGAAGTTTGAAAAAAAAACTTTTTTTAAAAACTTTGTTCTACCAAAAACTATAGCGGTAGATAAAATGTATATCAGATTGAAGCTGAGATGTTCCACTATCACCCCAAGTGGTCCGGTCCAGGAACAAATCACTCAATTCGACCTAAAGTCCAAAGTAAAATGTAAGTAAAATTTTTAATTGTTGGTTTGCATATTTTTTAATTTAATTATAATACCATCAATAAAATATACATTATTTCGTCTGAAAAAAGGTATTTTTTTTTTTTTTATTAAATTTAAAAAATTTTTCTACCGGATACAGTAGTTTGTTATCTTCTTTGAGTAGTTTGTTAACAAAGTTGTGGTGTTGCCACATTATTAACTTAATTTTGTTAAATTTAAACTTGGCAGCACTGGAATTTAGTTTTAATTTTTAATTAATTAAAATTTAAAAAAATTTGTTAAAAAAAATTACTTCTGACCCTAAACTTTTTGCCCTTGAGACCATTATTGGAATAATATTAACGGCTATTATTTTTGTATACAATATTTTAGCAATGATTTGGCACTACAAGTTTTGATTTGCATAAAATTTGTTCGAAAACTCCAAAAAAAATTTCAAATAAATATTCTTGACCCTACTTTTTGTCCGTAACTGTATATTTCACAACAACAAATCGAAAAAAAATATTTCTCTGTTCACGATATTTTTCATTTTATTGATATTCTTCTGATATAAATATATTCTTTAGATTAAGTGTTATTTTTAGATTCAGTGATTTTTGTGTTTTTTTAAAAAGCGAAATTTTTCTGTGTTAACGATATTTTTAGATTTTTATTTAGCGTTATTTTTTAATAGGAGACTTTTATGTATTGCCGATATATTTTTTCCTTTTTGGCGATATTTTAGTATTTTAGCAATATTTTCCAAAGCAAAACCAACAAACACATTAAACATATATTATTATCACTATTTGAAAATAATGCTCATATACATATTTTTCAAAAATATTAAAAAAATATAATTTTGTTTTTTTTTTTCGGAAAAGGTATAATTAAAAATATTGGACCATTTTGGTATTTTTTTTAGAAAATGCGGGATGACCATATATTTTCCCAGTGGCAACGCTGCTGCAAAAAATAAAAAATACTCACTTCGCTGCAAACTTGAGTACTTTTTCCTCTATTAAATTGAGTACTTTGTTGAAAAGAAGAAGAACAAATTGAGTAGGTTGTTATCTTACTTTGTGATCTTCTCGTCCACTAACAAATCTACACAATATTGGTTGGAAAAATGTGGTCATTAGTACGTTTTTGTTTCTGTACAGTGTTATACATCTGTTCATAAAAAGTATGTTATCTCGGTATGATTTGTTCACATACGTCTCGAAGTAATTAACTTTTAAACATAAAATTGAATATACACATATGGTTCTATGTGGGTGAGAATCCACTACCCCTATTAGTCACATTCTTCTCTACTAAAATATAATATTATAAATAATTTCATAGTTTTTGAACCTTCTAACGTTAGATATAAAAAAAACTGGTACTTTATTCGTACTCAATGCATCTTCTAAACCAAAAACATAGAAAGGAATTCGAATAGTATTCTTTCTTTATCAGAAATATATAAAACATACCTTTGTTTCAATTGATTATTTATTGTTGTTAATGCCGACACAACACCAAAATTAATTATTACAATGGTTGAACTGATTTTCTTAAATTTTTACAGCTGTCCCTTAATTCCTATATAATATTTTTTTCGATCGGAGTAGGGGCAGTATTTTAGGCAGCGTTTAATTTTAAGCACACAAACATTTTTTTCAACTGGCGACTGCTCTGAAAACAGTTTAAGTTTTCATTTTCGATCACATGCTTACTTAACAAAATTTGCTGCTTAAACACAAAACTGAAATAAGCAGCAACCAGTTTTTATTTTGTTCAGCAGTCAAATTAAATAAGCAGCGCACACACTCAGTTTTTTGCTTAGCCAAGTTGATTTTACGTCTTAATCGTGTGTGCTCAGCACAACGTAGAATCATTTTTCAGCAACGTAAGAACAACTGGATAGTAAGACTGTATAGTACTGTACAGTTGATTTACAAAGTTGTTTGGTTTTTGTTTATACATTTAAGAAGGAAAATGAAGTTGATTATTTTAAATGAAAACAAATAGAAAACGGTGCAATAAAATACTACGAATTGTATTAAAGATATTTATATGTAGATTTATTAATTTTAATTAAAAAAAAAAACAAGCATTTTTTTATATAATATATTTATTTACAATTTATTTAAGATAATAGAACTTTTATAAAAATATTAGATAATATTTAATACTAGTAGATGAAAAAATATTAACTAAATATTAAATGTTGTTTAAATTAAAGAAAAAATTAAAAACATTTTTGTTATTTGCAATAAGAAGAAAATTTTGTTATTTTGTATAACTTTCTTTGTTTTGGTCTATTACACAAAGTTGTTTGGTTTTTGTTTTTAAATTTTAGAAGGAAAATGAAGTTGATTATTTTAAATGAAAACAAATAGAAAACGGTCCAATAAAATAATATGAATTTTATTGAAGATATTACATACATATATCTTTATTTTATTAATTTTAAATAAAAAAAGTTTTTCATTTAACAAATATAGAAATTTTGTAAAGATAAATAAAAAACGACATTATATTTATATGTATGTATTATGTTACCGAAATAATAAAGATTTGTTGTGATTTTTATTTATTTATTTGTTTATTTATTTATGTATGTACACGCAAAGAAAAAACATGATTTCGAAATGCTCGCGGAAATCAAGTGATGTTCCTAAGTAGTTTATATGGCTAACATAATCAAATTATTGTGTTTTAGACTAAGCTGAATCGATTATTTTTTGTTTACTCATTCAGTAATGAAATCTTAAATGTGACGGACGCAAAGTGAAGAAAAACGTTTAAAAAAGTTCACAAAATTTTTATTAAAAAACTTTATTATTATTTTTTAATAACGAGTGCTGACGGAGCAAATCATCAATGGCCAAATTTCAAATTGGAAATATTTTTCGGTAAGTACAATAAATATCAATAATTCAGTGCGGTCAAATATAAAAATATTTCTACAATTTTCTTTTAGGTGTGTGAATGTGAAGATGAATTTTCTTGAACGAAATCGTCCAGTGAAGGCTGTCGTATTTGTTTTTTAATTATTTTCTATTCACAAAATTTAAATTAAAAAATAATAATAATAAATAAAAATACATTTTAACCGTATGCATAGTATTATGATTGGGGGTATTATAATATTTAATATAGGGATCATGTTATATTTATACAGTATGGTTGTGAGGACTATCACATATAAATGTTATGATTATGAGGTCCATATTATATTAATATTGGATAGGACAATATTATGTTCACAAAAGGGTATAATAACTGATATGATTGAGGGAATCATAAACCTAAACATTAATGATAGTTACCGATTATGGTTTGACCAACCATGTTTTTTCTTTGCGTGTATCTAAAAATAAAAGTTATTAACTTGTATGTTGAAGACTTTTTGGTTATTAATTTATTATTTTCTTATTGATCTGCTTTAATGTCTTAATTAATTTTTTACATTTATTAATACCTCAGCCGAACAATAAGACATTTGATTATACAAAAATAATTATAATAACAGTGCAATTCTCGACCGAGTGACAAAAAAAAAAAAAAAAATTATTGTGATAGTAAAAAAACATGACAATAAATTTTTTTTTTTTTTTATTCTGGCTTTGTTTATATATTTTTGGTGATGGTTGTCACACTCATAAAAGCATATAATAAGTAATTATTAATTAATGATAATTGTCATGAATTAGAGAATAGCTCTGTAAGTAACATTTATATAATATTTAAGATTTACGTAAGTATAATGACTTACACGTAAGTTATAATAAATTATCCGCTTTATAAAATATAACCAACTGCTGGAAAATTATATACATATGTAACTCTCTTTTAGTAAAATTATGTCACTATTTACAAATTCGAATTGGAGTTGAAGGGTTGTTGAGTAATGAAATATTTTTAATAATAACAAACGAATCAAAATAAAGCAGATCATCTGCTAATAAAAGTTGAATGTGGTTTTAAATGGAAAAATATAGTCAATTAAACAATTTATCAAAGAAATATTCTATTTATTTCAAAATTTAAATATTCTAAAACATTAACAAATCAAATTATAATGCGCTAACTTTTATTTAAAAAGTCCCAGCAAAAAAAAAACGATCAGGAGCTTCCAAAAAAAAGAACATTTTCATCTCTTCAAAAGTAGAGCAAATTGTATATATACTTTTTTGTTACAACTACTTTGTTTCAACTTTTTTAAAATTTAATAATAATTATTTCAAAAAAAAAAAAAAAATTAAAATTAATGAATTTGTAGCGGGAAAAAAGGTTAATAATTTCTAAGAAAATTTAAATTTTATAAATTTTAAATCATATTCATTATATTTTGATAGCTCTAAAACAGAATTTTTGTTATAAAATTTTATAAACATTGTTTTAAAGGAAGTACTTCAAAAGAAATGAACTAGAAATATAGAAGAAGAACATCTTACCAATAACAATCATGGGTTAAAAAAAGGACTTCTGCAGCTCTTTTTCACCACTAAGTACTTCCTTCAGCTCTTAATTAGTTCCTTTTTTGTTGGGGTGCTACATACCATGTTATATCTTTCGGAATAGTAGGTCCATATGTTAGGAACAATTTTTAAATTTCATATAGTTTTTTTTATACCCTTCACCAAAGGTGTAAAGGGTATATATAAGTTTGTCATTCCGTTTGTAATTCTCACAATTTTCGTCGGAGAGCAAAAAAGTTTACATTTTCGGGATCCTTGTAAGAAATGATAACGATAGGACCATGTCCGTCCGTCCGTCCGTGTGTCGGTTGAAATGGCGTTTATGAAGCCCACCGATAACTGACATATATAATATATATATCAAACGATCGGAAATGCTTTTGAGAATTTTGCTATTGGAATTCAGCAAGATCGGTTAATACAATGCGGAGATATGTTAAAAAAACCGGTTTCCAGTTTCTGAAGCCTCTGTATATACTAGGCACTTCGTTTTTACAAAGAAGTCTCGGACATTTTTTTCTAAATTTTTGTTCTGAAAAAATGAAATAAACCGGTTCAGTAATAATTGAGATATCGGGGAAAACGAATTTTTTATTTTTGAAGCCCTTGTTCAAGTTACAGATTTTTATTTTTATATAGATCAGTCATAAATGTTTTTATAAAATTTCGTTTTTTTTAATAAACCAAATTCGTTCATAATCAACAGAGTTATGACCCAAAAACAAATCTGTTAAGAATATAAATACACACACAAACATGTATATTAAGCATTGTAATGACTAATAGTGACGTTTTTTGTTTTTTGTATAGACAAGTAGTTTAGTTAGAAACAGCAGTCATATAATGAATAACAGTGTTGTTGTTGTTCTTTGTATATGCAGTCTGTACAAAAATAAATAGATATGGAATTGTTGTTGTTTATTTTTTAAAAGCAAAGCCTTATGATTGTTTTTTTTATATATTCAAATTTTCGTAGTTTGAAAAAAATTTAGATTTATATATGTGAAAATATGAAAGCATACGTTAAGGCGAAAATTTTATTATTTGTCGGTAATATGGTAATATGATGTCGATAAGATAGTAAGATGGTAATATGGTGAAGGGTATCAAAGATTCGGCACAGCCGAATCTATTTTCAATTTTATTTTCACTCACACGGATCTAATCTAAAATTAAAATTTTTATTTTTTCTACTAAATATGATCCTTAATCAATTTAATAAAAGTTAAGATATTTTCAATTCTGTGATTATTAATATTTAATAATATATATTTTGAGACTTGAAATTCCCTAAATAATAAAAAAAACTTGGGTCATTATGCTCAGAATAATTTCTGTCCACCAGGGGAGTTATTGTGTAATTCGATTCGAAAGAAAACACTTTCGAATTTCAATGTATAAAGTATACAAATTCGAAAGATTTTCCTTTCGAATTTAGTTACAAAATAACCAGGTTTTATAGTACTTTGTAATTTTTTGATAAATTTTGTTCAATATTTAAAAAAGGCGACAATTTATTTACAAATATAAACAATTTTTGAGATAATTTACTCTTATTTATATTAATGATCTAGTGATTATTATATCGCAAATTCTAACTTACTAACAATATCGATGAAAAAATACAGAAAATTCAACATAAATTTTACATACTTGTATAATCAATGAGTCAAATATACAATTGTTAGAACTACTTTTTTCCATTTAATAGTCATATTTATTGCAAATCTAAAATATATAATTTTCAACTAAGCCATAATTTTTACCGAAAGTGTCCAATTTTTTTTTCTTTTATTATTTCGTTATAATATACGATTCTGAACAGTATAATATTGTATACATATACATATTATTAGGACTTATATCAGGTTATGAAAATATATTTATTAGTTTCTCAGTTATTGCATTTTAAAAATGACAAAAAGCTCTTTGAACCACCCTTTATTTAAAAAAAAAATAAAAAGAGTTTCGTATTACAATTTAACGTTTTAATTTAATTAAGGCCCGTTATTATAACTTTCTAATAACTAAAGTTAGGATGTTATCGTTCACTTTAACTGTTTTTGGTAGTTATAAGTATAAGTTAAGCCAAAAGTGACCAATAAGCTAAATGTAAGAACATCTGACCATTAACTTTTATTGGACGGTTTATGTATTCAGAGCTGCCATATTTTCTGCTTTATAAAAGAAATAAATAAAATCATATTTATTCCGCTGTAGTTTTTAGTAATTTGTCTGTCTATATTTATATTAGCTATGGCGTTGTGTTTTAGCAAAGAATATTCATATATAGAAGGCGCATCATGTAGAAACAAAATTTCTTATGGCGGGTTCTAATCATAGAACCTGCTCTCATGTAATTCTCGCTCTCAACACTTTGCATTGATGAGGGGGATAAGTAACAAGGGAAAACTAAATCCACCACCAAAACAGAGAGAAAGACTTTAAATGTATGTGTTTGTACATGTGTTTATTCCTTATAAAGAATTGCAAATAAAAACACGCACACATATATATAAGATTGTACATGTATAAATTTCTTTATTTCAAATTGAAAGAAACAATTTGTTTCTTGTATTTTGAAAAAAGTGCCAACAGAATTTTTAGTTGTTTATTTACTAATGGAAAAGATATGAACGTTAATATTACAGTAGGGCATAGCATACATGTTTTGTTGTTTTACAAGTAGAAATACTTTGATCTGCACCGACGAGCTTATACCTTTCTTAGTGACGTGACAAATTTTTGTATGATTTCGAAGTTGTCAATTTATATTTTATAGTTATATTTTTAATAAACTAATAATTGTTATATTTTACTTTTATATATTATATTTTTATATATTTCATAAAATGTGCATATAATTTGTTTTTGGTGTTTTTTCTTTAATTATTATTAAAAAAAAGGTTTTTATAGAGAATTTTTAGTTTTTGAAATTATTATTTAAAAAAATATTTAAATTTTTTCATTTTTAAAAGTATATATTTTCCCATTTTTTGGATTTTTTAGAAAGAAAAATAAAAATAAAGTAAATAGTAAATAAAAGTTTTTCCTTTTTTTTCGGAAAAAAATTATTTTGTGATTTTTTCCATGTTTTTGAGTTGTATTTTATTTGAAACAAGAAATTGTTATTAAAATATACATTTTTTATAGAAATAAATAATATCAATATTTTCAATTTTAAAACTTATTTTTAAATTATATATATTTTATTTAGTAAAAAAAATAGTTTTGAATAAAAAAAAGTATTTCATTTCTTTTATTTTTGGGTAGAAATAACATTTATTTTGAAAAATAAAGAAGTTTTTTTGATTTCCTTTTTCTAAGCAAAAAGTTATTATTTTTTTTATACAAAAAAAAAAATAAATATTCATACAGCAAAGTTTCAATTTATAGACTTAAATTCTTTTATAAACAAAAATACTGATTTTTTTTAATATATAAGTTATTTTTTTTGTATAGAAGGTATATACAAATAAAATATTTTTTCAAAAGATCTTTTTTCAATATAATTCCACCTTCTTTACAGAATAAAACAAAATTATTAAAGAAAAATCTAATTTTTTTGGTGACAAATTTGTTATGAATAAAAAAAATAAAAATATTTTTTTATATTTTTTTCAAGTGGATATAATTTTATATTTTTGTTTTTATTTATTTAATTAATTAATACACTTAACTTTAACATCTGTTACTTTGAATACATAAGTAACAAAACTACACAAATCAAATTTTAAAATACAAATTTGATATTCTGAAAGTATATTTACATAAGCTCATATGACGTTAAAAAAGGTGATGATTAAAGTATTTCTACTTTTAAAACAACAAAACACATATGCTATGCCCTACACTAACATACACGATCGTATTTTATCTCCTTTAGTAAATAAACGACCAATTCCTTGTTTCTACTTTTTATAGGCACTACACCAGCGATCGCCACACTCATACATTCACAATTATGTTTGTGTATGTTTTGTTTTTCCCATTATGAAATTATACACCAAAAAAATAACATAATTTTTATAGTAATTTTATTTTGAAAGTTTCTTCGTCAATTCAAGACTTGTAAGTGGAAATACACGTTACTAGTTTAGAATTTGAATAGTAATAACCAGGGATCGCAACGATTACCATAGTAATCATAAAAATTAAGATTTAATGTTTATTTTTTTTTACTCTTTGATTAAAAAAAATAACGACATATAAATAATTAATGATTTTAATTTCTTATTAAAAAATATCAAATAATACTAAATTTATTTCAGCACGAACGATTATTTCAAATTTTTATTTTATAATAAAAAATGAAAACTAATTGTATTAAATTATTATTTCTTAATTAAAAAAAAGATAGTTGTTTAATTAAGAGATAAAAAATCATATTAATATTTTTCATGAGTGTATCTCAAGCAACAAGCAGTAACACAACATTCTTGCTTGAATGCTCATGCGAGACTGACTTTTTTGTGTGTTTTTTTTATTAATTTCAAGAGCATAACAAAAGAGATGAAAAACTCGCAAGCTTCTTTTCCTTTTGTCTTCCCTCCCGCATCATGAAATACTTTTAAAAAATATTTCAGTTTTCATTGACATGCGCTTTCTATATGTTGTATATTCTTTGGTTTTAGTTAGCTTAAAATCATTTATTTTAAAAATTTCTTTGTTATACCCTTCACCACAGGTGTAAAGGGTATATATAAGTTTGTCATTCCGTTTGTAATTCCCACAATTTTCGTCGGAGAGCAAAAAAGTTTACATTTTCGGGATCCTTGTAAGAAATGATGACGATAGGACCATGTCCGTCCGTCCGTGTGTCGCTTGAAATGGCGTTTATGAAGCCCACCGATAACTGACATATATAATATATATGTCAAACGGTCGGAAATGCTTTCGAGAATTTTGCTATTGGAATTCAGCAAGATCGGTTCATACATTGCGGAGATATGTTAAAAAAACCGGTTTTTAGAACCGGTTTTCCAGTTTCTGAAGCCCCTGTATATACTAGGGACTTCGTTTTTACAAAGAAGTCTCGGACATTTTTTTCTGAATTTTTGTTCTGAAAAAATGAAATAAATCGGTTCAATAATAACTGAGATATCGGACAAAACGCATTTTTTACTTTTTGAAGCCCTGGTTTAAGCTATAGATTTTTATTTTTATACAGATCGGTCACAAATATTTTTATAAAATTTGGTTTTTTGAATCAGCAGGATCGGTTTATAAATGGCGGAGATATGCTTTAAAAACCGGTTTTTGGAACCGGTTTTCAAGTTTCTGAAGCCTCTACATATACCAGGTACTTCGAATTTTTAAAGGGCGCTCGGAAATTATTTTCTGAATTTTTGTTCTGAAAAAATGAAATAAATCGGTTCAGTAATAACTGAGATATCGGGGAAAACGATTTTTTTATTTTTGAAGCCCTTGTTCAAGCTACAGATTTTTATTTTTATATAGATCAGTCATAAATGTTTTTACAAAATTTCGTTTTTTTTAATAAACCAAATTCGTTCATATTCAACAGAGTTATGGCCCAAAAACAAATCTGTTAAGAATATAAATACACATACAAACATGTATATTAAGCATTGTAATGACTATTAGTGACGTTTTTTTTTGTATAGACAAGTAGTTTAGTTAGAAACAGCAGTAATATAATGAATAACAGTGTTGTTGTTGTTCTTTGTATATGCAGCCAGTTTGTATATACACACTAGTCTCCTGCGCAAGATGATTTGAAAAGCAAACACACTTGAATTTCAAGTGTGTGTTTCATAGCCAACATGTGCAAAAACAACAATAAATACTGTTCGTACTGTTCGCTGCCCGAAGCAAAGCAAGTGTGTACTGTGTATGAGCGACTGCAAATCCGTGCGTTCAAATCATTTATCGTAAACAAGTGGTGCAAGTGGTGTGGCAAAAAAAAGCAAATCATACAAGACGTTGAGAAATGATTTAAAGATTTCAAGTGGGCTTAATGATTTGTTTGTTTTTTGTAATACGTAGTTGCTGTGTGTGGCAAAAAATCTTCATAATGTGTAAAAAGTGGTTGTTTATAAATATTCTTGCATACACACACATATATACAGTATGTCTATATTTTATTGTTGGTTCTTCTTTTCTAAATAAATGTAAAAGGGTGAATTCATAAAGTTATTAAAAAATACTCTTTATTAAGAGTTAAAAAAGTAAAAAAATTAAAGTTGACATTTGAAACTGTCAGTTACATATGTAAGTTAGAAAATTTTTATCTTTAGTATTTATTTATATTTTAAATAAAGTTAGTCTTATAATTAATTGTATGTTTATAAAAAATTTTAAAATTGTACTTATTTATATTATGATAGATTTTATTGCATTTAATTTATATTTACTAAGTAATCATTCTATTTTAAAACTAAAAGGAAATAATATAGAACAATGTCTTTTCATTTTTCAAATTCGTTTCCATATACGTTTACTCCTTGACTAATAAATTTTCCCAAATGTTAAGATTACGATGGAACATCTGCACTGTAATAAAATTATAAATGAAATATTTTAAGATGTTTACCTAAATTGTGTGTCCCGTCATATGTACATGTTCAATATATAATCAAGTAAAGGATGCTGTTTTACCTGATTGTAAGCGAACTCAATTCGTGGTTTTATAAAAAATAAATTTACATTTTTTACAGTGCAGAACATATGTACCTGTTTCTTATTGATCTATTTAGGTGCTTCTACAGATTTTATTGCCAAATTCTTGCTGTTTTAAATAAATTTTTTACACTAAGAAATATACCTGTTTTTATTGGACTAAAGTTATTTTTAGAAAAGGCTTATACATATTATTACCTAATGTAAAAATGAGTTTATAAATAAAATTATAATATTATTACCTAATATATTTCATATATGCTATAAATGAAGTTATGAATGAAAATCTTTCAACAGTTATTTCAAAAGTGTTCTCGTGTTCAGAATTGAATTTTTTGTGCTCCAACAAATTATTTGTTTTCACAATCGTGTTAAAATATACATATCTTCGTATACTTATAATGGCAGAAGTAATGGTAAGAAATAAAATTATTTTTTAAAGTTACTTTACTAAACAAAATATATCATATTTATGTATTTAGAATTCAACTCCTACTGAATCAATGGACGCTGCCAGCATCAAACAAAATATCCTGTCAGGAACATTCAAAATAACTACGAAAAGAGGCAGAAGCAAGATTTGGGACACATTTGGAAAGATTGTAAACCAGGAAGGAGCCGAAATAGCAAACAAAGTTGCCTGCATAAAGTGTTTTACTGTTTTAAAATATGATTCGAGAACCACATCGAACTTGGTGAGACATAAGTGCTACTACACCACGAAGGAAACTAATACAGAAAAAGTAGAGGTTAACAACGAGACGAAAAAAAAGCAACGCGATTATTTTCCGAATGGTGTATAAAAAATTGTCGGCCTTTTCAATTTGTTCAAGATACCGGTCTAATGCAGATTTCGGAGTTCTTGATTTCAATTGGAGCGAAGTATGGACCAAATGTTGATGTAGAAAAATTATTGCCACATCCTACCACAATATCGCGGAATATTGAAAAAATATATGAAGCAACATTCCTAAATGTTAAACATGAAATCAATGCTGTCTGCAAAAATGGTTTTGGATTAACTTCAGATATATGGACGGACAACTATTTACGGAAAAGTTATATCTCTCTAACTATCCATTATACAAAAAATGACCAATTGATTTCCAGGTTGATAGGTCTTAATTCAATGAATGGGGAAAGATGTACGCGTAAGTAAATTTAAACAGTTATATTACTATTACATAAATGAAAAAATGAATACCAAATGAACCACATATCTTTAATAATTATTTATTTTAGATGATGCCATTAGATTAAAAGCTCAAACTTTACTAGGAAGATATGATTGCAAACTGGAAGATGGAGTTATGGTAACAGACAGAGGTTCCAACATGGTTGCTGCGTTCAATTGTTTTCCACACATATATTGCATTAACCATTTACTTAATAATGTAATCGAAAAGGCTATTAAAAATGTAGAGGAACTAAATGAACTGTGTAATTTATGCTCGAAATTGGTTAAATATTTCAAACATTAAAAAGTCATTGTCCTACACGGTGGAACACAATGTATTACCTTTTGGAATCTGTGGAAAAAAATTGGATGGATGTCAATAATATATTGCATCAAAAAAATGAGCTTCAAAAAGTCGAAAAAATAAACATAAGCCACATTAAAGGAATTGTGAACGTCATGAGACAATTTGAACAGGCGTCCAAAACTTTAGAAGGAGAAAAATATGCTACATTACATATAGTTTATGCATACATCAATGGATTGAGGGACACTTGCATATCAGAAGATGATGATATTGAACTCGTAAAAAAATTTAAGGAAGCATTATTTGAAAATATACAGACAACTGTATTTTTAAATATATCCATGACGCATAAAATTGCACATTTCCTTTTTCCACCCGCGAATAAACTGTTACAATTTTCAAAAGACGAAATGGATAATATAAAATCAAAATGTGCAGAGGAGTTAAAAATTCTCTGGCAAAATGAAGGTGAAGAAATCATGGAATCACCAACATCAACTAAAACATCAGTAATATCATCATATTTCAAGAATTTTGTATCGCCAACATCAAATCTAACATGGGGTGATAAAATAGCTAGAGAAATTCAAACATACCAAAACCTGGATGTTCCCTTCGAAGAAAACTTTAATGTCATAAGTTGGTGGTATTTACATCGAACACAGTTGCCTTTGTTGTATAAATTAAGCTGCAAACTATTGGCTACTCCAGCAAGTAGTGCAAGTTCCGAAAGAGTTTTTTCAATTGTCAGACAATTGTTATCGGAAAAAAGAACGAATCTTTCCTCCAACTCAACCATCTTTTCACAGATTATGTTTCTTCACATGAATACAGACAACATTATTATCTGTGATATAGTTTAAGTATTTATATACATATGTATAAGAAAGTAGTATATAAGTAATTAAGTATATATTTGTTTTAAGTAATAATATAAAAAAACCTTGTAAAAAACTTTAAATATTTAATAAAATCTGTTTACTAATAAAACTTAATGCATGTTTCTTTAAATTGTTATAACTAGTAACATTAATAATTTATTTGATCGTAAATAACAATAAGTTTATAAACAATACTTTTAAACGACTGTTTTACTTACGAAATTACTTTATACAGTCATGAACGCATACACACACATATAATTTTAATAAAAAAGAAAACACAATTTTTTTTCCTTATTGAAGCAAACAAGTGGTCAAAAGGCTTGTATTTTTTTATACAAGCCTTTGAGAGGCTTGTTTGGTCGCTATCATAGCACACTCATGATTTGTTCATAAAGTTGAAGCACACACGCAGTATTTGTATGGTTTTAAGTGCCTGCAGAACAGTATTTATTACTCCGCACACACACTGATAACAACACTTGAAAAATATCAAGTGGCTTGTACAGCCTTATAAGACACAGTTTGCAGGGCTCTAGTAATAACCAATCGCAACGATTACCATAGTAATCATAAAAATTACGATTTAATGTTTATTTTTTCTACTCTTTGATTAAAAAAAATAACGATATATTAATAATTTAGGATTTTAATTTCTTATTAAGAAATATCAATTTAATTCAGCACGAACGATTATTTCAAATTTGTATTTTATAATAAAAATTAATTGTATTAAATTATTATTTCTTAATTAAAAAAAGATAGTTGTTTAATTAAGAGATAAAAAATCATATTAATATTTTTCATGAGTGTATCTCAAGCAACAAGCAGTAACACAACATTCTTGCTTGAATGCTCGTACGAGACTGACTTTTTTGTGTGTTTTTTTATTAATTTCAAGAGCATAACAAAAGAGATAAAAAACACGCAAGCTTCTTTTCCTTTTGTCTTCCCTCCCGCATCAAGAAATACTTTTAAAATATTTAAGTTTTCATTGACATGCGCTTTCTATATATTGTATATTCTTTGATATTAGTCATGCAAATAAAAAAAAATCAGTACGTGATAGAAAAAAAAGAATTCAGATTCTTTTTTAACTCATCAAAATCCAAATATTTTTATTTCAAGAGAAAACCACCACTGCACAGTGGTCCCAACATGAAATTTTTTGGAAATAATGGTCATTTTTTTTTTAAATCGCCAAATTTTAATTTATGATTTGACTGAAAATTTGCACATAGATAGTCCTTATAATTCTCTACAAAAAATACGCTTCCACGTGTGGGTTATCTCTTTTACTTTAAGAGATATTTGGCGGGCTCAATTTGAGTCCTACAATTTTTGTAAAATATTCTCTGTATTCTGTACAAAATTCTAACCTGAAGTAGAAAATTTGAAATAAATTGTGATTTCTTGTGATTTTTTCAAAAAGGTGGTAACATTTTTTCACTTTAAAATCCATTATTTTCCTCTGGACCATACATTTTGTTTATGCTTCTAAAAGAATGCTTAACATAAATGCATGTAAAACAAATCCGTGGGCAGTTGGAGTAACAGTTTCCCCGCTAACCTTATCAGAATTTCGTTAATTTAAATTTTTGTGTTTTTAGCTTTTTGTGGAGCACAAAAATGTCAAAGCTGATATTAAAATAAAAATACCTTAGAAACTTACCTCCATATGTTAGCTAAACACACAAAAAATATTTAATAAGCCACGCCCCCCTATAACGACAGGGTAACCACTTTAATGAAAAAAATCAATTTTTGAAGCAAGTTTTCCTCGAACTAGAATTTCGGGTATTTCGAAGTAAGAAAATGGGAATTTATTTATTTTCTTCTTTTAATGACACGTTTTTTTTATATTATACAGTGAACTCGCGGTAATGTGAACATCCAATATAATGAACTATCCACTAATGTGAACACTCAGTTTTTTGTATGGGCGCTCTAAATAGTGAACAAAGTTTAATGGCTCTAATAGTGAAATTTTTTTTTTTTTTTTAATTTTTGGGGATTTTTTAATTTGTAGAAGCATTTATTTTTAATGTTAGGAATCCCCGAATTAATAAATACCATAGTATGCCATTATTTTAAAGGTATTTAATGCTAGTCGCTTTATGTAACTTGTTGCGGTAGGTTCGTGAATTTATTTTTAAAATTAGTAATGTCTAAAAACAGTCGAAAGTTTTTATCCTTAAATGAAAAATGAGAAATTTTGGAATATTTAAAAAAAGGATCGAGTGTTACAATGTTAAGTAAAAAGTATAAAGTTGCAAAATCAACGATATGTTCAATAAAAAAGACAATATTTTAAAATGTGTGAACAATACGTTTTATGGACCCGGAAAACACAAAACATTACGATCTTCAGAAAAATCGCTCTATAAGTGGTTTATTTGCATGCGGAATAAAAACCTTCCTGTAAGTGGGTTGATGTTAAAAGAGAAAGCCAAACAAATTCACAAAAACATAAGTGAAAACGGAAATGACTTCAATGCTAGCGATGGGTGGCTACAAAAATTTAAAAAGAGATACGGAATTCGGCTCCTTCAGATAAGCGGTGAAAAACTTTCTGCGCAATTTCAGTTCGTAAATCCTTTTAAAATTAAATTGAAAGCAAAGATAGAAGATTTGGGTTTATCCAATGATCAGTTGTATAATGCCGATGAGTCTGGTCTATATTGGAAACTTCTCCCACAAAAGACATATGTAACGTCATTGGAGAAAAGCGCTCCAGGCGCAAAAATGGAAAAGCAAAGGATAACATTTTTATGCTGTGCAAATGCGTCAGGATCTCATAAAATAAAACTTTTAGTAATAGGAAAATCGAAAAATCCTCGCAGTTTTAAAAATTTTATCTGTCCCGTAAACTACAGAAATTCAAAGTCTTCTTGGATGACTTCTTCCATTTTTAAAGAATGGTTTCACAACTGTTTTGTGCCAGAGGTAAGTAAACATGTTAAAATAGTTCAATTGGGATTCTTACTGTTTTATTTTTCATTAAGGTGACAGATTTGTTAACGAAGAAAGGATTACCAGTAAAAGCTTTACTCCTAATAGATAATGCCCCATCCCATCCACCAGAATCCGACCTTAAATCCGAGGATGGTTCCATAGAAGCTATGTTCATGCCTCCAAATGTAACGGCTCTGATCCAACCAATGGATCCAAATGCAATTAGAATCACCAAACTTCATTATAGGAACAGTCTTCTGGCAACAATTATTGCAAAAGAGGGGGATTTGCTTGAATCGATGAAAAAAATCACACTTAAAGAAGGAGTTTCTATTCTAGAGGCATCCTGGAACCGAGTTGGTAAAGAAACTTTATCTAACTGTTGGAAAAATATTTCGAATATGGTAAATGATGAAGACGATCCTGAATTTAATGTTCCTTTGAGCGTTTTAAAAGAAAAGTGGCAATCAGAGGTTAGATCTTTAGAAAATACTGCTGCAGATCTTCTACAGACATTGTGCCCTCAGGAAGTATTTACTGCTGTAAACAATAGAGATTGGATCAATAATCCTTGTGAGGACGTCACGCCATTTGATGAAAATGATTTAATTGAAGAGTCCGACGATGATGACGACTGTTTTATTGAAGCGCCTGAAAACAACATTAAAGCCAAAGAAGCTGTCGAAATTTTTAACAAAGCTGTCCAATGGGCTGAATTTCAAATGGTCGATCAAACTGACATTAAAGTATTGAAAAAATCAGGGAATTGGCGGTAAATAAGCTGGTCGAACAAAAGAAAAAACAGAAAATAATAACCGATTAGTTCCATATTTAATTATATATGTATGTACCTATCTCTTTTCATTTTAAATTTTATTAATTTTTTTGTCGTAATATTTTTTTTGTTTTTTTATGTACATACTACGTATGTACTAGGGTGATCGATTATTCGACTTTTTTGAGAAACCGGTTTTCGAATAGTTTGAATAGTTGGTATTTTAAAAAAACCGGTTGCTCTTTTTGAAATTCAGAAAAAACCGGTTAACCGGTTTTTTGCAGAAGTTAATATTTATATCAAAAAGCTACATTTCTTTAAAAAAATCAATAATTCTTATAATATTCAAGTTAAAATTTATTAAAAACAAGCGTATAAGCCTGACAATGTCAGGAAAAAATAATATTATATGCACAAACAAATCCGAAAATTAAAAGAAAAAAAAAATATGAACAACATATGGACACCTTCCTCTCACTAATCGAAGTCAATTATTTGAAGCCGTTAGAATTTATTGGGATAATATTGATTAAAGTTTTAAATTCGTAAACCTTTCAAAATAAAAAAGTCGTCGTAATGCGCTCCCTGACCGAAATGCAGAATCAGTTTTTGAAAAGATTTGGAGAGCAAATAATAAGTATAGCAACTCAAAAGTTCTTAATACCAAAAACAGACTTTTCGGTCTCTGATAGAAACATCTGGTTTAGTTTGAATTTGTAGAATGAATAGTTTTATAAGTAAGCCGATTTTTAGTTTCTTATATCGTCTGGGAGCTTCAGAAAGCTCTGGAGAGAAAACAACGCTTAGGAATGATATATATAAATCCATATATATAGATCCACGTGTTTTCGCTCCCTGATAGAGATTTCAAAATCTGGCTTAGGATTTGTAGGACGAATGGGGTTATAAGTAAGCCGAATTTTAATTTTCTACGTCTTTAGAAAGCTCTAGAAATAGAAAACATTTTTAGAAAAAGACACATAAATCCTCTTATATCCGCTTCCTGATAAAAATTTCAAAATATGGCTCTGTTAGGATATGTTGGACGAAAAGTTTTATAATTAAGTCAAATTTTAATTTTCTACGTCGTTTGGGAGCTTTAGAAAGCTTTGGAAAGAGAAAAAATGCTAAGCAAATTATATATCTAGATGACTAGAAGATAATTATGTTTCAAAATTGTAGAAAAAAATCATCAAAAATTATACTAAATTTTAGTTAGCATAAACAGAAACCATGGCTTAATATGGAAGCCTGTCTCAACTGAAATTATTCTGTAGGTGAAACTTTTTTAACACAACACCTTTAAAAAATAAAAGAAATATTGGATCATAAAATATTAAATCGGGTGTAAAAATAGTACAGATATTACAATAGATTAAAAAATTCATACAATATAATTGTTACTTATTTATTTGTTTAATATTACAGAATAAATTCCAATTTACACTTAAACTATATTTTTAAAACATAAGAAATCAGTCTTTATGAATATTTAAAAAATTATTCCTAAATTTCGATTCAAATATCACTATTTAGTACATGTTTTCTGAAATAAAATGCTATTTTTAAAACCGGTTTTTTGTGTTTAAAAAAACCGGTCTATTCGACATTCGAAAAATGAACATTTTGAAAAAACCGAAAGCACATTGACTGAAAAAACCGGTTTTAAAACCGGTTGGAAAACCGCGTCGAACACTCTAGTATGTACTCTTTATAAAATGGTTTTTAAAAACTTTTTATGTTCCAAATAAACATAAAAAAAAAGGTTTTTTTTTAGTAATCTTTGCATTTTCATTCCTTGCAGAAATGATTTTTAGAAAGAATAACTTAGTAATATATATAAAAAAAATCACAATCGAAAATGTGAACAAATTCGAAAATATGAACTACTCCGACATTAATTAGTTCACATTATCGAGAGTTCACTGTACTAAAATTTCACAATGATAGCTTAATTAATGTAGATTTTATTTAAGTTCAAATATTATAATTTTTTTTTTTTTTTTTTGGAAAATAACACTAAATACAAAATATTTTCGTTTTTTGGTCAATTCAATGAAAAAATTTAGTTGGAATACTTTATTATTTATATATTATTATTTTTCAAGTAATAACCTTTCCAACGATATCAAATACTCCCACAAATACTTTACACAATCGTTCAAAAACTAACTGAAACTTTACCTCCTTCCGCAAAATTTGCACATTTTCCTTCAATTTTTATGGTAAATGTGTGCTATATACATACATAAGTGCACAGCATTTTCAACGTGTTTTTTAAATAACTTTGTTTAACTTTTGAATCGTTCTATATATTTCAATGAAATTTAACATAGTTATTACTTTGGTCCAAATATCTCTTAAAGTAAATGAGATAACCCACACATGTAAGCGTATTTTTGTAGAGAATTATAAGGACTATCTATGTGCAAAATTTTTTTTCAGTCAAATCATAAATCAAATTTTGGCGATTTTTTTAAAAAATTTCATACCCGAGGTGACCAACTTTGGAGGTTCAACCCATGTCCTCATCCAAATCAATTGGCATACACCTAGGGATTGTCCATGTGAAATTTCATTTAAATACATCAAGCAGTTCTAAAGTTACAGGATTATTTCCAAAAAATTTCGTTTTGGGACCACTGTGCACTGTATTTCTACGCAATTGTATGTAACATGGGTATTTTTACTTAACTGTGAATAAAATCACGGTTTGTGTATCAATTTTGAAGATACATGCCATATTTTATTCGCAGCATTACCAGATTTAAAATAAAGATGGTAAACTGTAACATTTTTGATGTTTTCATTTATTAAAAGAAATTTTAGTAATATTTAGTAATAACTTCGAAACTATTGAGCACATAAAAAACTTAAGTTTGTGTGATTTGAAGATATTTTTAGTACGCATCTTATGGTGTATCACTTATGTTCTTACTATGGGCGAAATATGTTTCGATGTTTTAATTTTAGTTTTTAAAAAAATTAAGCTTAAAAACAATGTTTCAAAATGAATGTTTAGAATCTAAAAGTGGCACCACAATTCGGAAGTTTATTAAAAAATGTATTTAGTAAAAAGTACAGAATATATTCCTAAATTACAACACGTAGTTAGAAGTCGTTTTTCGATCACAAAAAATTCGAAACAAAACTACAAACGTCCCCTTAAAAAAATATAATGTAAAATTCAAATAATTTTTTATAATTTTAATAACTTGAGAAGGATAAAGAAAATGGATTCTCCTTTATATCAAATGTTTTATAAGAAACGAGCTGTAAACCCGCTACTTCGTTAGCGGAAATTTAAAAAAAAAAAAACCATACTTTATAATAAATTTAAACTAAGATTCTTAACTCCCTTGGGAACATTTTTAATAATAGTGTTATGTCATCCATAAATAAAAATATCTCTTTAATTTCAGGTTTATAATCTTAGAATAATGAAAAATAAATATCAGAATTACGAAAAAGTATATTAGAATAAAGAAAAAGGACCACAAAATCCATTTTAATGTTTCTGATTCACTTAGGACCTTACATCTTCAATTTTATGTTTCTATGGATGAAAACTGCGAAAAAAGATACCATAAAGTCCCTTTTTATGGATCCTCGTTCATTTAGGACCACATATCTTTAATTTCATGTTTCTAGATTCAGAATTACAGAAAATTAAAAAAGTACCATAGGAAGAATAAAAAAGTTTAGGACCACATATCCTTATTTCATGTTTCTAGGTTAAAAAAGTACCACAAAGACCTCTCTAATGAATTCTTTCTCACATGGGACCATGCATATTTAATTTCATTTTTCTACTTTAAATATTATAGAAAATTCAAAAAGTACCATTAAAATAACAAAAAAGTACCACAAAGTCCCCTCTAATGAATCCTCATTCATTTAGGACCACATATCCTTAATTTCATGTTTCTAGGTTCATAACTATAGAAAATTCAAAAAGTACCATTAGAAGAACAAAAAAGTACCACAAAGTCCCCTCTAATGAATTCTCATTCATTTAGGACCACATATCCTTAATTTCTTGTTTCTAGGTTCATAATTATAGAAAATTCAAAAAGTACCATTAGAAGAACAAAAAAGTACCACAAAGTCCCCTCTAATGAATTCTCATTCATTTAGGACTAAATTTTTATACCCACCATCAAAAAGATGGGGGGTATATTGATTTTGTCATTCCGTGTGTAACATGTCGAAAGAATCATCTAAGACCCCACAAAGTATATATATTCTGGGTCCTGGTTAGATTCTGAGTCGATCTAGCTATGTCCGTCCGTCTGTCCGTCTGTTGAAAGCAAGATAGGAGCAACGTAGGGGGACGAAATTTGGCACAAATGTTTGTCTTATATAAGGTCTGTTTGGGATTGAAAATGGGCAAAATCGGTTAATAAACAAAAAAGTTATGAGCTTAAAACTAGAAACACAGGGTGTCCATTTTACACTTTTCTGCAACAAAAGCATGTACGACAGCGAAATTTTGTATGTATAGTTTGGGGATCGATGTAAATTCAAAATAAAAAATGGGCGTGGTCCGCCCACTTTACCGCCCACCTCCCATATAAGGTGAAAATCAACAAAATTGTTTTTAAATAGTTCAAAGACCAATGTAAACTCGGAAACAAAAAATGGGCGTGGTCCGCCCACTTTACTTCCCACTTTACCACCCCCTTCATTATAACGCAAAATTTGAAAAAGTTGATGGTGGGTATTTAGATTCGGCGGGGCCGAATATTTGCGCTTGTTTAATTTTATGTTTCTATGTTAAATATTATAGAAAATTTAAAAAGTACCATTAGAAGAACGAAAAAGTACCACAAAGTTCTCTCTTATGGATTCTCATTCACTTAGCACTTCATGTCCTTAATTTCATATTTCTAGGTTAAATATTATAAAAAATTCAAAAAGTACCATTAGAAGAACGAAAAAGTACCAGAAAGTCCCCTCTTATGGATTCTCATTAACTAAGAACCACATATCCCTAATTTCATGTTTCTAGGTTCATAATTATAGAAAATTCAAAAAGTACCATTAGAAGAACGAAAAAGTATCACAAAGTCCCCCTTGTGAATTCTTTCCAACATCGGACCATGCGTATTTAATTTCATGTTTCTAGGTCAAATATTACAAAAAATGCAAAATAAGTACCAATCGAAGAAGAAAAAAGTACCACAGACCAAGTATATTTAAGTACCACAAATTCCACTCTTGTGAATTCCTATCTACATTTTCTTAATATCATGTTTCTACGTTTAATGTAATTGAAAATTCATTATTAAGTTTGAATAAAATGTAATTTCCCGCCTTTACCTCTTTTTTTGGTACTTTTTTTCACCCATCGAAGTATCAAAAATTGTATTCCAATAAATTTCTAAATTGTAGTGGTATTCCATATTAAAATACTCATATGAATATTTCAATAAATATAAAAAAATGTTTTATGAAAAAAGTACCAAAAATAGGTACGTTTTTTACCCCTTAAACGTTTGAATTTCTAAAAAGTACCAAATTTGTATTTCTCATTTTTTGATAAGTTATGAATACGACATAAATTTTATCTGTATGTTGATTGGTTTCAAAGATACATATGGTGCCAAAAAAGTACCAAAATACAGTTTTTACCCGTTTTCTCCCTAAAATGCCCGTTTTTAAAAAAAGTACCAATTATTTTTTAAATGAATAAGGATAATTATTCAACTTTTTTTGTATCTTCATTAGTTTAGGAGATATAAAGTTACCGATTTTACCCTTTTTTACCCCCTAAACATTCGAATTTCAAAAAATCCCGTCTTAGTGGATCTATATGGTGGGAGACCTACCTATGTTCCGAATTTCGTCTCTCTAGCTTCAGCCGTTTGGGCTGTGGGATGATGAATCAGTCAGTCAGTCACGTTACTCTTTTATATATATAGATAAATTGGAGGATTTTAAACTTAATTTAGAAAATCATATCAATAAATTCTCAGTCTGATGTGGAGGATATGATGGTGATGGCTTGGATGAAATTAAAAATAGGAAGAAAGGAAAAATAAAATATTGAACATTTTGGGAAAAAATTATGGTTAATTTCAAAATAGGATCAATTATAATTCTTACGCGTGCATTTGGGAGAAAGAATTATATATTTTAAATTTACAATACAATTGCCTATTAAACGGAGAAAAGTTGTTCTAACTATATTAAATTACTGTCAAAAGCTTAATTTATTTGGCTATGTCTGACGATGAGTCATTGTAGTATATGGGTAAAATGTTTCCAAACTTCAATTTGTAGTCACCTTTAATCGGGTATTAGTGTAAAAACTAGTCATTTTATAGCGTTACAAAAATGATAAAAAGCCCTTCGTACCACACTTTAATATAAAATTTTGTTCAAATTAATACACCAAAATTGTTAGACCCATTTATTTTACTATCAATGAATAATAATCAAAAAAGACAAATATTCATAAATATTTACGCAAATTTTAATTATATATTATTTACGAAAGACTATTTCTTGTTTTAAGATATATTTTTGTTTTATTTTTTAATAATCATTGAAAAAACGAGTAAAATTTTAAGATATAATTTACTCGAATAACTCGAGAAACTTAAAAGTTTTACTCGATTATTCGAGTAACTTAAAAACTGCATTTTCGAGTTATTTGATTATTTTAACAATGAAAAAGTCGAGTAAAATGAATACTCTAATATATATATATATATATATATATATATATATATATATATATATATATATATATATGTAACTAATTTATCACATCAACTCCGGGTTAAAATCTATGCATTTTATCAAAATTTCAACAAAAATTATGTGAACAAAATATGAAATAGTGATGCTGATTTTATCACAGAATATTCGTTATTCGGATACATATAATAACATCCAACAAAAATTAAATAAATTTCTTTTTTTTACACATAAGTATATTTATGCAAGCTAAATAAAGGTTTTTTCCAAAATAAAATTTGACTTAAATTTTTGTCTGCAACGTTGAAAATTCTCATTTCTAGTCTGCACAAGAGAGCTTGTTTGAAAAATCTGTTACTCTCGGAAATGTAGAATATTCAAAAGCCTTAAATTTTCCCTGATTTTACGTTGTAAATCAAACAGTGTCATGAGAAACTTTTTTTGAACCAGTTTTTTGAAAAATTTTTATGAACATGTGATGTGCCACTTTCAATAAAAGTAAAATAAATGAGTACCTTTGAAATATTTGTATTTAGTTTTCAATTTTTAGTTTTTTAATATAATTTGTTGTACACACATAAAATAAAATATTCGAGGGCTTACATTCAATTCGGGCCTCATGCAGACTTACAAATTAGAGCCCTGCAAACTGTGTCTTATAAGGCTGTACAAGACACTTGATATTTTTCAAGTGTTGTTATCAGTGTGTGTGCGGAGTAATAAATACTGTTCTGCAGGCACTTAAAACCATACAAATACTGCGTGTGTGCTTCAACTTTATGAACAAATCATGAGTGTGCTATGATAGCGACCAAACAAGCCTCTCAAAGGCTTGTATAAAAAAATACAAGCCTTTTGACCACTTGTTTGCTTCAATAAGGAAAAAAATTGTGTTTTCTTTTTTATTAAAATTATATGTGTGTGTGTGCGTTCATGACTGTATAAAGTAATTTCGTAAGTAAAACAGTCGTTTAAAAGTATTGTTTATAAACTTATTGTTATTTACGATCAAATAAATTATTAATGTTACTAGTTATAACAATTTAAAGAAACATGCATTAAGTTTTATTAGTAAACAGATTTTATTAAATATTTAAAGTTTTTTACAAGGTTTTTTTTATATTATTACTTAAAACAAATATATACTTAATTACTTATATACTACTTTCTTATACATATGTATATAAATACTTAAACTATATCACAGATAATAATGTTGTCTGTATTCATGTGAAGAAACATAATCTGTGAAAAGATGGTTGAGTTGGTGGAAAGATTCGTTCTTTTTTCCGATAACAATTGTCTAGCAATTGAAAAAACTCTTTCGGAACTTGCACTACTTGCTGGAGTAGCCAATAGTTTGCAGCTTAATTTATACAACAAAGGCAACTGTGTTCGATGTAAATACCACCAACTGAAGACATTAAAGTTTTCTTCGAAGGGAACATCCAGGTTTTGGTATGTTTGAATTTCTCTAGCTATTTTATCATCCCATGTTAGATTTGATGTTGGCGATACAAAATTCTTGAAATATGATGATATTACTGATGTTTTAGTTGATGTTGGTGATTCCATGATTTCTTCACCTTCATTTTGCCAGAGAATTTTTAACTCCTCTTCACATTTTGATTTTATATTATCCATTTCGTCTTTTGAAAATTGTAACAGTTTATTCGCGGGTGGAAAAAGGAAATGTGCAATTTTATGCGTCATGGATATATTTAAAAATACAGTTGTCTGTATATTTTCAAATAATGCTTCCTTAAATTTTTTTACGAGTTCAATATCATCATCTTCTGATATGCAAGTGTCCCTCAATCCATTGATGTATGCATAAACTAGATGTAATGTAGCATATTTTTCTCCTTCTAAAGTTTTGGACGCCTGTTCAAATTGTCTCATGACGTTCACAATTCCTTTAATGTGGCTTATGTTTATTTTTTCGACTTTTTGAAGCTCATTTTTTTGCTGCAATATATTATTGACATCCATCCAATTTTTTTCCACAGATTCCAAAAGGTAATACATTGTGTTCCACCGTGTAGGACAATGACTTTTTAATGTTTGGCTTAATTTGCAATTATCGCCAGATTTCTTGAAATATTTAACCAATTTCGAGCATAAATTACACAGTGCATTTAGTTCCTCTACATTTTTAATAGCCTTTTCGATTACATTATTAAGTAAATGGTTAATGCAATATATGTGTGGAAAACAATTGAACGCAGCAACCATGTTGGAACCTCTGTCTGTTACCATAACTCCATCTTCCAGTTTGCAATCATATCTTCCTAGTAAAGTTTGAGCTTTTATCTAATGGCATCATCTAAAATAAATAATTATTAAAGATATGTGGTTCATTTGGTATTAATTTTTTCATTTATGTAATAGTAATATATATCTTTCCCCATTCATTGAATTAAGACCTATCAACCTGGAAATCAATTGGTCATTTTTTGTATAATGGATAGTTAGAGAGATATAACTTTTCCGTAAATAGTTGTCCGTCCATATATCTGAAGTTAATCCAAAACCATTTTTGCAGACAGCATTGATTTCATGTTTAACATTTAGGAATGTTGCTTCATATATTTTTTCAATATTCCGCGATATTGTGGTAGGATGTGGCAATAATTTTTCTACATCAACATTTGGTCCATACTTCGCTCCAATTGAAATCAAGAACTCCGAAATCTGCATTAGACCGGTATCTTGAACAAATTGAAAAGGCCGACAATTTTTTATACACCATTCGGAAAATAATCGCGTTGCTTTTTTTTTCGTCTCGTTGTTAACCTCTACTTTTTCTGTATTAGTTTCCTTCGTGGTGTAGTAGCACTTATGTCTCACCAAGTTCGATGTGGTTCTCGAATCATATTTTAAAACAGTAAAACACTTTATGCAGGCAACTTTGTTTGCTATTTCGGCTCCTTCCTGGTTTACAATCTTTCCAAATGTGTCCCAAATCTTGCTTCTGCCTCTTTTCGTAGTTATTTTGAATGTTCTTGACAGGATATTTTGTTTGATGCTGACAGCGTTCATTGATTCAGTAGGAGTTGAATTCTAAATACATAAATATGATATATTTTGTTTAGTAAAGTAACTTTAAAAAATAATTTTATTTCTTACCATTACTTCTGCCATTATAAGTATACGAAGATATGTATATTTTAACACGATTGTGAAAACAAATAATTTGTTGGAGCACAAAAAATTCAATTCTGAAAACGAGAACACTTTTGAAATAACTGTTGAAAGATTTTCATTCATAACTTCATTTATAGCATATATGAAATATATTAGGTAATAATATTATAATTTTATTTATAAACTCATTTTTACATTAGGTAATAATATGTATAAGCCTTTTCTAAAAATAACTTTAGTCCAATAAAAACAGGTATATTTCTTAGTGTAAAAAATTTATTTAAAACAGCAAGAATTTGGCAATAAAATCTGTAGAAGCACCTAAATAGATCAATAAGAAACAGGTACATATGTTCTGCACTGTAAAAAATGTAAATTTATTTTTTATAAAACCACGAATTGAGTTCGCTTACAATCAGGTAAAACAGCATCCTTTACTTGATTATATATTGAACGTCTTAAAATATTTCATTTATAATTTTATTACAGTGCAGATGTTCCATCGTATTCTTAACATTTGGGAAAATTTATTAGTCAAGGAGTAAACGTATATGGAAACGAATTTGAAAAATGAAAAGACATTGTTCTATATTATTTCCTTTTAGTTTTAAAATAGAATGATTACTTAGTAAATATAAATTAAATGCAATAAAATCGATCATAATATAAATAAGTACAATTTTAAAATTTTTTATAAACATACAATTAATTATAAGACTAACTTTATTGAAAATATAAATAAATACTAAAGATAAAAATTTTCTAACTTACATATGTAACTGACAGTTTCAAATGTCAACTTTAATTTTTTTACTTTTTTAACTCTTAATAAAGAGTATTTTTTAATAACTTTATGAATTCACCCTTTTACATTTATTTAGAAAAGAAGAACCAACAATAAAATATAGACATACTGTATATATGTGTGTGTATGCAAGAATATTTATAAACAACCACTTTTTACACATTATGAAGATTTTTTGCCACACACAGCAACTACGTATTACAAAAAACAAACAAATCATTAAGCCCACTTGAAATCTTTAAATCATTTCTCAACGTCTTGTATGATTTGCTTTTTTTTGCCACACCACTTGCACCACTTGTTTACGATAAATGATTTGAACGCACGGATTTGCAGTCGCTCATACACAGTACACACTTGCTTTGCTTCGGGCAGCGAACAGTACGAACAGTATTTATTGTTGTTTTTGCACATGTTGGCTATGAAACACACACTTGAAATTCAAGTGTGTTTGCTTTTCAAATCATCTTGCGCAGGAGACTATTACAAATGTTTTTTTGTTTTTGCGTCAAACTCTTCAGTTTTCTATTTTTTATATATGGTGTTAATTTTGGTTCAAAAGTTAATTCAAACACAATGTTTTCACTTTTTGTTTTTGGGCTATCTACAAACAGTATATTTTTTTAAGGCAAAACGGGATATATGCAAGTTTTTGTTTGATTTTCAAAGAAATTTAAAAATAAAAATTAATAAATAATGAGTATTTTCTTTGCGATTTGAACTTTTTTTAAACGTTTTGAATTAGAGTCTTAATATATCTCACAAAAATTTTGCTATCTCAATGCAGTACGAAAAAAAACCTTTGAAGTTTGATTTTTAACCTTTTTTGGATGCTTATAGATCATACGCGGGTACACATATCAACATTTTATGAAGCTTAGTGGGTGCACTATACCCTAGATTTAAAGACAGAAATTAAAAAAATTAATAAAATTCGTGATTATAAGCAAAATATCTTAGATACCAAAAGAAGTTTCTTAAAGAAATGATAATTAAATAAAAAGTGCAATAAACCTCGCCTTTAAAGGTTTTAATAATTTTTGAGTTGTTGATATGCAATTTAATACAATTTTAATTGGTTAAAAAAATGTTTTCAAAACGAGAATAAATTTTTAATTTGTTAAATCTACACAATTGGTGACACCGACGATGCACTCACAGCCCAAGAAGATCTAGAAGTGTTGACGGTAGTCAATCTCCAAGAATTAGTGTAGGAATTTCGCAACAAAATCCTCAGGATCAAAATGTTCTACAACAACAAAATCAATAGACTACCAACAACAACCAAGATATATGTATTAATACATCTACAACTAATACCAGAGAAATTGGAGCATCATCCGTTCAAAAACTATCACCATTCTGGACAAACAACAACAAGCTGTGGTTCGTTCAAATATAATCAGTTTTCGCTATAGCAGGTATAACAAGAGATGAAACTAAATTTCAATATGTAGTTGCCAACATGGATCCACAAATATGTGAGTTTATAAGCCGCATTATTTTTAATCCTCCAAGGAATATGACACAATAACAAGCACTTTTAAATGCATTCGGCGAATCAGATGAATCAAGAATTCGCAAACTCTTACACGGACAATCGTTAGAAGATAATAAGCCAACCCAATTTCTCCAAAAACTTAAGAATCTTGCAGCTGGACATATTGGTGATACCGTTTTAAAAAGCATCTTTTTGTGAACAAATGCCAGATCAAATTAAAACAATTTTATATGTAGCAGATTGTCCAATTCAGGTTTTAGCGGAACAAGCAGACAAAATTTTTGAAGTACTTAAGCCCCCAAATATTTGTGAAGTTAAAAATCAGACGGATGCATTTATAACCCTACAGGGTTATAAACAAGGACATGTGCCAAAAAGCGGAATATAAAAATTTATAGAGGGAATGTCTTGGTTAAATTACCTCATACTTGGTTTTTTCCAGATCACCTATGTGTTCATACAAAATTTTCAAAAAACTAGTTCAAAAAATGTTACTCATACCACTATTTTACCTACTGCGTAAATGCCAAAAATCGAAATATACCGTCTGATAGGGGAAGGCCTTGGCTACATTTCCTTATGCTTGGTTTTTCCCAGATCACCTATGTGTTTGTGTAGATTTAACAAATTAAAAATTTATTCTTGTTTTGAAAACAATATATTTTATTTTATGTATGTACAACAAATTATATTAAAAAACTAAATACTAAATATTCCAAAGGTACTCATTTATATTATTTTTATTACCCACTTCCTAATAAATATGTTATACGTTTTGAAAGTTTTTTTCATTTGTTCGGTATCCAATTCTTCCACAAATGCAGGTTTAATTTGATTTTGAAAAATTAATATTGAAATTTAGTTTCATCTCTTGTTATACCTGCTATAGCGAAAACTGATTCTATTTGAACGAACCAACCCAAATTCTCCAAAAACTTAAGAATCTTTTTGTGAACAAATGCCAGATCAAATTAAAACAATTTTATCTGTAGCAGTTTGTCCAATTCAGGTTTTAGCGGAACAAGCACACAAAATTTTTGAAGCCCCCAAATATTTGTGAAGTTAAAAATCAGACGGATGCATTTATAACCCCTACATCACAAAATGAAAATTTTTGCTCAATATCAGACATTTCTTTAAATCAACTTTTTGATCAGGTAAAAACACTTGAGAATAAAATAGAAAAACTTCAGATTAAAAGAAATATATCTGTATCTGGCGCAGGCGCGGATCCAGCCGGAGCGTTTGGGGGGGGGGGGGGGGGGGGAATTTTTTTATCGTCACAGGAAAAATTATGTTTTTATATATAATTCTTGAACTATGAAAATTTAACTAATATTTTTTTTTTTTTTTTTTTGTCAGAAAAATTGGTTATTTATAATTATTATTATTTTTAATTAGAAAAAAATGCTAAATTACAAATATGTATTTAAATAAACATTTTTCAGGGAATATTGAATGGATTTTAATTACGAAAGCTGTGTTTTTACTTTTGTGTTACTCCTGAATAATTCAAAATAAAATAATTTAAATGAAGAATGCATCATTGAAAAAAAAAACATAAAAAGCTAATCTATTTAAATCTTGATAGGAAGTCAAGCACACTGAACTATCTCATCGTTAAGTGAGAAATTAATTTTTTTTTACTTAGATGTAAAATTTTAAGTTAATCTGATAACACCGAAACAAGTATTCAATAAACAAATGTATAACTTAGTAAATAACCCATTGCATAAAAAAACTTTTTTAAATATTCAAATCGCACTACAAAAAATGAGAAATAGAAAAAAAATTTCTATTAAAAAATGTATCAAATCAATAAAGTAGATTGATTGAATTAAACATTTAAATATGAAATAAAATCTTACTTAAATTTAATTGAAATATATACGGTAATAATTTTTTCTGCAAAGAGGAGTCCGTGAATGTGTAAATAAATCACTTTATAAAATTTCATACTATTTCAGTCGGAAATTTTTTAATTTCATAAAATTTCATAAATTGTTATATATGAACAAAATTAGTACTTTGTTTTCATTTGATATCTACTACAGGTTTATATTTTTGTAGTTTTACTCGAAAAACAATCTTCTTGAGTACATCACCAACCAATTTTCGAGAAAATTTAAAAAAAACAATTTTGAGATTAGTTGCTGAACTAAAAATCTCGGAATTCCCTCAATTTTAGGCAAATTTAAAATTTTTTAATTGATTAGGAAGAACGATTTTAACTATATTAAAATACTTTTATATTTTAAAACTCCAACAATGATGGAATTTTCTCTTTTAGATTGAACATACGTATTTCTTTCTTTAGTCTTAATGATATTTTGTTTACAATAAAATGAGATATCGATATTTAAAATCGTTCAAAAACTCAAAAATTTTTCATAAATTTTAAGCAAATCTTAAGCAAAAAACTAAATCCCGCTATGTGCATAACAAAAATGTTTTTAAATTGATTGCATATTTTTTGTTGACTTTTACAGAAAAATTCTAATGCATTGAATCTCCAGAAATTCCAAACCAAAGAAATAAATACGACAACAAACTTAATTATTCTACTTTCAAAAAAGCTTAATAGAAATGAAATTGAAAAAAGATTCGGCTGTGCCGAATCTTTGATACCCTTCACCATATTACCATCTTACTATCTTATCGACATCATATTACCATATTACCGACAAATAATAAAATTTTCGCCTTAACGTATGCTTTCATATTTTCACATATATAAATCTAAATTTTTTTCAAACTACGAAAATTTCAATATATAAAAAAAACAATCATAAGGCTTTGCTTTTAAAAAATAAACAACAACAATTCCATATCTATTTATTTTTGTACAGACTGCATATACAAAGAACAACAACAACACTGTTATTCATTATATGACTGCTGTTTCTAACTAAACTACTTGTCTATACAAAAAACAAAAAACGTCACTATTAGTCATTACAATGCTTAATATACATGTTTGTGTGTGTATTTATATTCTTAACAGATTTGTTTTTGGGTCATAACTCTGTTGATTATGAACGAATTTGGTTTATTAAAAAAACGAAATTTTATAAAAACATTTATGACTGATCTATATAAAAATAAAAATCTGTAGCTTGAACAAGGGCTTCAAAAATAAAAAATTCGTTTTCCCCGATATCTCAGTTATTACTGAACCGATTTATTTCATTTTTTCAGAACAAAAATTCAGAAAATAATTTCCGAGCCCCCTTTAAAAATTCGAAGTCCCTGGTATATACAGAGGCTTCAGAAACTGAAAAACCGGTTCCAAAAACCGGTTTTTAAAGCATATCTCCGTTATTTATAAACCGATCCTGCTGATTCCAAAAACCGAAATTTTATAAAAATATTTGTGACCGATCTGTGTAAAAATAAAAATCTATAGCTTAAACCAGGGCTTCAAAAAATAAAAAATGCGTTTTGTCCGATATCTCAGTTATTATTGAACCGATTTATTTCATTTTTTCAGAACAAAAATTTAGAAAAAAATGTCCGAGACTTCTTTGTAAAAACGAAGTGCCTAGTATATACAGAGGCTTCAGAAACTGGAAAACCGGTTCTAAAAACCGGTTTTTTTTAACATATCTCCGCATTGTATGAACCGATCTTGCTGAATTCCAATAGCAAAATTCTCGAAAGCATTTCCGATCGTTTGATATATATATTATATATGTCAGTTATCGGTGGGCTTCATAAACGCCATTTCAACCGACACACGGACGGACGGACGGACGGAGGGACGGACGGACGGACATGGTCCTATCGTCATCATTTCTTACAAGGATCCCGAAAATGTAAACTTTTTTGCTCTCCGACGAAAATTGTGAGAATTACAAACGGAATGACAAACTTATATATACCCTTTACACCTTTGGTGAAGGGTATAAAAATACAGAACCTAAAAAAATGTATGTATAACTTCAAATTTTGAGAGACATTGGACATTAAAAAACATATTTATGATGCTATTTATGTTATTTCCCGAGTGATTTTTCAATGTTATAGAGTATATTTAAAAATAATTTCTAAATATGAAAATCAAGGACAGAAAATAATCATTATTCTTGAAAATTTAAACAAAAAAATCAGATACAAGGAACGACCCTATAAAAGTTTAAAATACAGAAATGTAATCTTTAGAACATGTTCTATCGAAGTCCTGAATGATTTTTATTTTTGATTTTAATTAAAAAAATCAATATTAATAATTATTTTTGATTTTTTCGCTCACAATATAAAACTTAACATGAAAAACCAAACTATTACGTAATTTTTAATAAAAAACATTTCTCATCGAAACTTAGTTTTATTTACTAAAAGCAAGTGTGATGATTTTTTTTTTTTTTTTTTCATAAAATTTTTTATGAAAAATCCGATTTGTTTTACTAAATATCGAAATTTTTTTCAAAAATCAATTTTTTATTAAAAATCTATTTTAATAAAAATAAAATTATTTGCAATAAATAAATTTTTTTGCTAAGAGATTTTTTTTTATATTTTACAGTTTAATTTCTCATGTTAAGTTTTATATTGTGAGCGAAAAAAAAAAATCAAAAATAATGATTATTTGTTGAGTTTTATTTTAAAATTCATAATCATTACGGTCCCTGATGACAAAAAGTAAAACAACTTTTCAGGAAAGTAAAAGAAAAAATAATTTATTTTCTTCAGTACAATTTTCAGAATGTTGAATAAAGTATTTGGGGAAAATTAAGCGAAAAGTATTATTTTTGTCAGCGTCCTCTACAAAAATGGTAGACATTTTCTTGGGAAAATGTTAAATTAATGGTTTTTATTTAAGCAATTTTTTTCTTAACACAAAATTATGAATACTTTCAATAAACATTTTTTAAGATTTTTCTTGAAAAATTACAATTCTTAGACTTTTATTACTTTATTTATAAATTAAATCTGTATAGTGAACCAAAATTTCCATCATATGTAAAATTTATTAAATCTAGAAAAAATATATTTTGTGTAAAAAATTTGTGTTATTTAACTTTTATTACATTTTTTTATTTAAAATTTCGAAGGAAAAATAAGATAAATACTTTTTTCTTTTATTTTCACTAAAGAAATTTTTTCTTAAAGAAATTTTAGTTTTTCTTTTTCCTATTGTAAATTTTTAAATTTTCTTAGTTCGAAAATCCATTTTGGGGGGGGGGAAATTTCCGATTTTCCTCCCCGTGGATCCGCGCCTGATCTGGCGATTCAGTAGATCAGATTAACGTTTTCGTAAATGGTGTTGGTGTCATCGACGTTTCGGCGAAAAATCGACAAAATGTACCTCACCACGTTCATACTCAAAAAAATAAATGGAACTTCTATCGCGACCGCTGAAGTTTCCTTAGAGACAGAAAATCTAATTATCCTTTCTGATCGATACTGGCGCAGCAGTATCTGTTTACCTTCTAAATATTTTATTGTTTTACCCACAGTTCTTCTGGGAATGAGAACTGCGACAAAGAAGATTTAAAAGCTTCAGCAGCCGAATAATAAAATAAATGAGTACCTTTGAAATATTTGTATTTAGTTTTTTAATATAATTTGTTGTACATACATAAAATAAAATATATTGTTTTCAAAACGAGAATAAATTTTTAATTTGTTAAATCTACACAAACACATAGGTGATCTGGGAAAATTACCAAGCATGAGGAAATGTATACAAGACCTTCCCCCATCAGGCTGTATATTTCGATTTTTGGCACATGTCCCTGCTTTTACGCAGTAGGTAAAATAGTGGTATGAGTAACATTTTTTGAACTAGTTTTTTTTAAATTTTGTATGAAAACATAGGTGATCTGGAAAAAAACAAGTATGAGGTAATTTAACCAAGACATTCCTCTATAAAATTTTATGTTCCAATTTTTGGCACATGTACCTGTTTTGACGCTGTAGGTCAATAGTGGTATGAGTAATATTTCAAAGGTACTCATTTATATTATTTTTATTGAAAGTGGCACACCACATTACCCCCTTCCTAATAAAAATATTATACGTTTTGAAACTTGGTTTTTTTTTCATTTGTTCGGTATCCAATTCTTCCACAAATGCAGGTTTAAGTCTGTCAATAGAAACTTTATCCGTTTTGTTTCCAAATTTTATAGTGAAGTATTTTTTGTTTCTTTCTATGGTCCACTATATTTGTATGGTCCACTATATTTGTATGGTCCACTATATTTGTATGGTCCACTATATTTGTTGTAAAATGGTTTCAATATTTCATCATTACGAACCCATACTTGCGTAGTTGTTGAAAAATCCGTAAATATGAAAGGTTCTTTTTAACCGTGATGAAACGCAGCTACAGGTCGGATATTTTCTATTACCGATTTCAGATGAAGTAAAAAATGTGACTGAAATTGTTTATCTTTAGCTTCAGAAAAAAATTGACCGGGAAGTTTTAATTTTTCTCCATAAAGAAATTCGGCTGCTGAAGCTTTTAAATTTTCTTTGTCGAGGTTCTCATTCCCAGAAGAACTGTGGGTAAAACAATAAAATATTTAGAAGGTAAAACAGATACTGCTGCGCCAGTATCGATCAGAAAGGATAATTTAGATTTTCTGTGTTGACTCCTGTCAACACTTCTAGATCTTCTTGGGGTGTGAGTTAGTATCGTCAGTGTCACTAATTGTGTAGATTTAACAAATTAAAAATTTATTCTCGTTTTGAAAACAATATATTTTATTTTATGTGTGTACAACAAATTATATTAAAAAACTAAAAATTGAAAACTAAATACAAATATTATTTTACTTTTATTGAAAGTGGCACAACACATGTTCATAAAAAATTTTCAAAAAACTGGTTTAAAAAAAGTTTCTCATGACACTGTTTGACCTACAGCGTAAAATCAGGGAAAATTTAAGGCTTTTGAATATTGTACATTTCAGAGAGTAACAGATTTTTCAAACAAGCTCTCTTGTACAGACTAGAAATGAGAATTTTCAACTTTGCAGACAAAAATTTAAGTCAAATTTTATTTTGGAAAAAACCTTTATTTAGCTTGCATAAATATACTTATGTGTAAAAAAAAGAAATTTATTTAATTTTTGTTGGATTTAATTATATGTACCCGAATAACGAATATTCTGTGATAAAATCAGCATCACTATTTCATATTTTGTTTTGTTTACATAATTTTTGTTGAAATTTTGATAAAATTTAGCTATTTTAATAATTTTTTCTGTTAAAATGCATAGATTTTAATCCAGAGTTGATGATGTAGTTGAACATATGCGATTGTGGCGACTTAGGTTGACATGCCGGCATCAAAATAAATGTAGAGAACTAGAAAATTACATTGGTCGAAAAAAAAATCCTCCATCAAAGACGAATAGTTGGACTTGATACATTTTGATGTGCTAAACATGAATCTGCTTTCAGTTTTTTTCCATCAGGTCTAGATTTTTTTAATGGGCGTGTCTAATATTTCGCCATAGCAAGGCCATTACTCTAGTATATTTCCTCATAATTCAAGAACGGTGTATACGATTGACATAAGTGATACACCAAAAGATGCGGATTAAAAATGTCTTCAAATCACTAAAACTTCATTTTTTTATGTGCTCAATAGTTTCGAAGTTGTTTTGAATTAAATTTTTTTGCTACTAAAATTTCTTAAAAAAAAAAAAAAAAATGTTTTCTTAAAACAAAATGGGTGGACTATATGCATTTTGGCGAGTTAAACAAGAATCTGCTTTCACTTTTTTTTCTATCACGTACTGATTTTTTTATGGACATGACTATATCATCAACTTATTCAGCGGTCACACTATAAAACTCGAGAATGGTTTGTACCATTTTGACTATAACTATAAGAACCGTTTACACGATTTTAATAAATGATACATGTCAACAATATTTTTTATTCACTCAAGAGTTTCACAGTTATGTATCAAAATTTTAACCATTTTACAAAAAAAAAAAAAAAATGTAAATTCAGCTCAAAGACAATTTAAGTCGCTATATATTAGAGTTTAATTTATCTTAAAACTGTTCTCGAGTTACACAAGTGTGACTGCCTAAAGGTGGGGTCATAGTAGTCATGCCCATAAACAAATCAATTCGTGATAGAAAAAAGTGAAAAATTTTGTGAAAAATTTGATTTAACGTGTTATTTAGCACGTTAGATTCCATCTAATCGACCTATTTTTTTTTATTTAAGACAAAAAAAAAATCAAGATTTGTGCTCCAATTTTTATGATACGTGGCTTTATTTACTCGCAGTTTTACCAGCTTTGTGATAAAGATGATAAAGTGACACATTTTTAATGTTTTCACTTTTAAAAAGAAATTTTTATTAAAAAAAAGAAATCTTGAATTAGCATGAATAAAATTTTTTCGGACACTTATTTCGAAATATCTCCTAAACTATTTTTTTTTTTAATATATATTAGTTTTTTATTGAATCTTTCTTTTTCAGAAATTTACAACAAGTATTAATTTGATATTGTTGATATTGCCACTGCAAAATCCATTGTAGAGTTTTCATTAGTAGTGTTATCTTTCAAGATCCAGTGTTTCCATTCTTCTTAGGCGTCTGTGACCCTCAAAAGTTAGCAGGTCCCTGGCGAGAGGGTTTGGATGTTTCGATAATTTTTTCATATATTTGATGCTACTGTTCTTTATCTCCTCACGAATTGTAGGAATATTGAGATCCTTGTGGATGTTGCTATTTCTGACGTACCATGGTGCACCTGGTATTATTCTTAGGAGTTTGGATTGTCTTCTCTGTAATTTTTCAATGTTTGACAGCCTCCTGTTCCCCAGATCTGTATGCCATATAACCATATAGGTTTTATTACTGCTTTATATAACAGTCCAAGTCTAGGGCTGATTTTGCACCAATTAACCAATGAATTTGGGCAGATTTTAGTTTTATTTGAGTAACTTTGGATTCTATATGACGAGTCCATGTTAAACGTCGGTGTAGGTGAATACCAAGATACCTTACTTTGTCCTGTTCAGGTATTTGGACATTGTTTTTTGCGTAAGGTAAATGTTATATGGACACATTTCGATGCATTCACATTGATCTTCCATTTATATAGCCATTTTTCCAGCTCAGTGATATGGGATTGGAGTTTTTCGGATGCAATCACAGGATTTGTATGCATAACCAACAAACCAAGAAACGATACAGTATCATTAATGATATCATAATTTAAAAATAATGTAATAATAAAATATCGAAATTGTTTTTTCTTAGAAAAAAAAACATCAAATATTTTCAGAAAAATTAAATTAAATTGAAAATTTTTGTATTAGAAGAATATTTTATGTTATCCATTATATAAAAATTATATTTTTACAGACAAATTTAGTGGAATCGCAAAAAATAAAAGAGGATAGGATAAAAGAACCAATATCAGCTCGGATTTATAGGGTAATTGTCTTTGGATTACAAAAGTTTCGTATTAAATGTAAAATAATTTGGAGCAGCATGGACTTTAGTATATTATTGATATTTTATTAATTTTTGAAAAAATATTTAGAATATAATATATTCATCCAATCTTAGCATATATATGTATATATTCTGCAACATATTGCTTAATTATCGCGCTGCTTAAATTTAACGATATCATTACTAATATCATTATTTTCAAAAATTATATCATTTTCGAGTGTACCTTTTAGAAAGCAACCTATATCATTTTAGAATTATAAATTCTTCTAAAACCAAACTGATGGTTAGGTATACTTTTATTATTATTAAGATGTAATAATAGGCTCTCAAGGAGCAATTTCTCAAACAATTTCGAAAAAATTCATAATAAGCTTATTGGACGGTAAAATGTTACTTGAGTGACGTCTTTTACGGGTTTGGGTATCATTACTATCTCTGACAACTTCCAAGTACTTGGAAAGTAGCCAGTATATAAAATGGCATTTAAAATTAATAAAATAAATTTCAGAGCCGAGTTTGGCAAAAACAAATCATTGTGCTGGTAATTTTGTCCGTTCCAGGAGATTTTCCTGCCTTCAGACCTTTTACTGCTAATTTCACGGCAGAGAGCCGGAACTTTAATGGAATGGGAATATGGTCGCTAACTACTAGAGGCCTTAGAGTTGAACCTGTATTATTTGAAGTGAAAACGTGTTCTAAATGACTAGCAAATGCTTCAACTTTTTCATTAGAACTTTTCGCCCATTGGCCATTTTGGAGGCGTATGGGAGACTCATATGCAATAGGGCATTGCATATTTTTCACCGCCTTCCATAGACTATAATCAGTTTTCTTAGTAAGTTCTAAGTTTTGCAGATATGATTTCAATTTGGATTCTTTTTGATTCTTCAGAGCGAAGCGTAATCTTCTGATACATTGATTAAGTCTTGTTTTGACGGCTGGTGATCGAGAATCTTGCCATTGACGTCTTAGTTGCCTTTTTTCCCTAATAAGAGATTCAACATTTGAGCAACATTTAATATATTTTGGCCTTCGTGAGAAACTAGAAGGTGTGGATACTATAGCTGCATTAGTCAGGATATCTGTGAAAATATTAACTGCAGATTGTATTTCGTTTTCGGTTTTCAGTGGAATATTTTGTGCTAAGTGGGAGCTTATATACATTTTGTATTTTAACCAGTTTGTTTTCTTGTTTGGGAGACAAGTGCTTTGCGTTTCAAAGTGGCTTGGACTATCAGTATCAGGATCGTTGGTGAATGATCTGACGAAAGATCTAGTGAAGTTTTATATTTCGGATTATGGCAAAGTCAATAAGATCAGGAATCTTATTGATGTCTGCAGGCCAGTAAGTGGGATGTCCACTAGATATAGAATCTAGTTTGTTAAGCGACATTGCCTCGAATAGTTGCCTACCCCTGGGTGTTATAAGGCGAGATACTCAAAATGTGTGTTTAGCATTATAATCTCCCGCTGCTATAAATTTTGGGCCTAAAGTGGAAAAATAATCAAGAAACTGATCTTTTTTAATATTATATTTTGGAGGACAATATACTGAGGAAATTGTTGTTTTACTATCAGATATATTTATTGAACTAGCTTGGATGCGTTCCGTTTTGTATTCCGGCATTGGGAAGTGCTTTATATCATTACGGATTAAAATTGCAGTACCACCACATGCCCCATCACTTGGATTTTTTGTGTCGTAGGTGTAGTAGCCATTTACTCTGAAACAATTCTTTTGTGTAAAGTGAGTTTCAGATATTAATAGCATATCAATTTCTTGCATCTGTAAGGATATTAATAAACTATTGAGCGGAAAAAAATTTGATAGCAAAACGACTTAAAGACAATTTTATTCCACATATTTTGGTGCACCATTTATATAAATCGAGCATACCGTTCTCGAGTTATAGTGAAATATACTCGAGTAATCGGCTTATTTAGGACGCAATATTAGAAACGCCAATACAAAAATCTAGACCTAATGGGAAAAAACTGAATGCAGATTCGAGTTAGCATGCATATATATATATATATATATATATATATATATATATATATATATATATATATATATATATATATATATATATATATATATATATATATATATATATATATATATATGGTAAATTTCAAAATTTTGATTTTTAGATATCATACCTTTTTAGAAGGTTTTTGCATCAGTAAAAATAATGGCGTATTTTGTTTTTTAAAATTCAAACTCCTTCCCCTGCATATCTTCGGCTAAAAACGCACATTTTGAGCGCCATTTTGCGCAGAGACGAATCCAATTGATTTATAAAAAAATTTCTTTTTTACTTCAATTCTACAGTTAAGACTTTCCAGCTAGGTAAAGAGATGTGTTTTTAACTCGCTCCGCGATTTTTTAATTATTCGTCGAGATTCAACGAAATTTAATTATAAAATAATACGGGATTGGACGCTTTATAATTTATTAAATTACCAGTGTTCATTTTATTAAATATAAACATACAACACATAAACAAATTAAATAAAACAAAAATAATTTGCATAAAATAAACAAACAAAAGAAAAGTTGTGATAAAGTGTTATACTTCAGTGAAATATAATTTAAAAGAGTCTATGAGTTCTCATGATGAGAGTCGACTCAGTTTAAACGGCAGAAATGCTTATATATTTCTCAACGGGGAGAGTGTGAAAAATAAAAATATTTGTGATCCACAATATAACAAAAATTATTTAACCGCCAAACCACTTGAGAGAGCTCGCTCTTTTTCCCCGTAATTCAATTACATGAAGAAAATACACAAACAATATCAACATCCAAAAAATGTTTAGAACAAAACATAAAAGAAAATATGAAAAAACAAAATACAACAACACACTCATGGATATAAAAATAAATCAATCATTGCCTGTTAAAACACAAGCTTGTAAACCACTAGCAACAACAACTAGTGAGAGTTTGAATGTAATTAACTCTACTGGCAGCATAGATAGAAATGATGGTACACAAAAAGGTGCAATCCCGAAAAATAAGCTTTCGACAAAGTTTGGCACAAGGGCCTAATATATAAAATTAAATGTTTACTACCACCATGTACCCACAAATTGCTGGAGTCTTATTTATCTGACCGATTATTTAGAGTAAAATATAACGAATTTGTAACGGAAGAATTTGAAATAAAAGCAGGTGTACTGACTGTTTCTACGTTTGCTGATGATACGGCAATACTAAGTTCCCACGAAAACCCACACTTAGCGTCTAGCCAACTTGATATTTACCTCCGACGTGTGGACACATGGTTGAAAAACTGGCGTATACGAGTAAATGAATTGAAAAGTAACCACGTTACATTCACCCTCAGAAGAGGAAATTTTCCCCCTGTTAAACTTAATGACATAAGTATACCCCAGTCAGACCACGTTACATACCTTGGTATACATTTAGATAGGCGACTAACGTGGCGTCGTCATATAAAAACCAAGAGACTTTATATGAAGTTAAAAGCTTCTAGCATTCACTGTCATCCTGTATAAAACCGTTTTAAAACAAATTTGGACATATGGTATCCAATTATGGGGTACAGCCAGTAAAACGAGTATCGATATTATACAGGGGGCCCAATCAAAAATTCTTAGAACCATGACGGGTGCACCATGGTATATAAGAAATGAAAATATCCAAAGAGATTTAGAGGTTCCATTTTTAAAAGACGAGTTTAAAAAAAGCAGTGAAAAATACACCCCAACCCGCTTGCAAGACTTCTTACTGAAGTTCAACAAAATTCAAGGCTTCGCAGAGCCGATTTTCCACCCCGTTATTAGCGAAGACAAATGATTCACTTGGGCATGCTCTCATTAGAGATAAAGTAGTCTTTAGTTTTAAGATTTGAATACATATTGTGAGGCCTTAAAGAAGGTAGATTCAATATATAAATAAAGAAAATGTAAAAAAAAAAAAAAAATTCTACATACAATTTTAGTAAGAATGAGCACTATTCAACCCGCTTAACATGTATCGTGTTCCAACAGGGTGTCCGAAAAATTGACTTTTTTAAAAAAAGTTTTAAAAATAAATTTTTTTATAAATACAATGAAAATATACTATGAAATTTGTGTAACTTTGAAATGGGCATGGTTAGTTGTTTCAAAGATTTTCTTCTAAAAATCTTAAATCTTCATGAACTGTCGATCTCGTTACACAGAATTACCCAGAACTAACACCAAACCACAGACAAAGATAGTAAAAGCAACACCAGTATCAGCCAAGAATCTTCCTTGGGAAAAACTGACAAGAAAATAATTGTTTCTTCAACTAGCTGTTAAATAACTTCTGATAAACAAAATTCATATTAAAGGTCAGTTGTGAAAAGCGATATCCAATAACGAAAACTTTGAATAACTTGCTAATAACTTGACAATGTAATCAATATATAGAAAAGGGTAACGTTACTGACTGAATGTTTAAGGGGTATGTCGCTGGCTGCGACGGTTGTTCGAAAGGGGCGAATTTAACTACGCCACACCGTAAATTGAAACACAAATTTTCAATAATTATTTGGCTCAATGAAGCGCGTTTATTTCTACATAAAAAAACTTAAAATAAATACAATATAAATAAACCACACTACTTACAGCAGTGCTTTTCCCTTACGAACTGATTTAACTTATAAAAATATTTTCTTATGTACCACAAACTAGTTATGTCTATAACAAATTATAACACATTTCAAATAACGATACAAACTTAACGAAAAAACAAGCACTGCAGCAAGATCAATATTAATGAAATTAAAAAAAAATTCTGCTGTGCCGAATCTTTGATACCCTTCACCATCTTACAGACAAATAATTAAATTTTCGCCTTAACGTATGCTTTCATTATTTCACATTTATAAATCTAGATTTTTTTCAAACTACGAAAAATTGAATACGAAAAAAAAAAACAATCATAGCAAGCTTTGCTTTTAAAAAATAAACAACAATTCCATATTTATTTATTTTTGTATGTGTGTAGGTTAAGTTAAGGTTTTTTAAGTGGTATTTATTAAAAAAATTATTAACGCGCTTCAACTGCGCCTGATTTATTGAAACACACGAAAAAATAAGAGATTATAATTAATTTTTATTAAATTAAATTAATTTCCATTAAATATTAATTAATTAATTAATTATTGATGCGTTTAACTCGATGTCCTTGGTTCATTAATCATATTGCACCAACATGCACGACAATATAAACGCTGATCAAGCAAGATGGTTATTGCAAGAAATCAATTTGTAATTAGAGCGGATACTTGTGTTTGGAAAAAGCTTATCCCGCAGAACTTCAATTTGCAATTAGAGAGGATGCGTGTGTAGGAAAAGAGCTTAAACTGCAGAATTGATTTTGTTGGCAGTGCCAACACCGTTGTTAACTTATACAAACTGACTGCATATACAAAGAACAACAACAACACTGTTATTCATTATATTACTGCTGTTGCTAACTAAACTACTTGCCTATACAAAAAACAAAAACGTCACTAATAGTTATTACAATGCTTAATATACATGTTTATGTGTGTATTTATATTCTTAACAGATTTGTTTTAGTTTTTGGCCCATAACTCTGTTGATTATGAACGAATTTGTTTAATTAAAAAAACCGGTCATAAAAAATTTATTACCGATTTATATAAAAATAAAAATCTATAGCTTAAACAAGGGCTTCAAAAATCAAAAATGCGTTTTGCCCGATATCTCAGTTATTATGAACCGATTTATTTCATTTTTTAGCCAAAAAATTCAGAAAAAATGGTCCGAGCCTTCTTTGCAAAAACGAAGTCCCTAGTATACACAGAGGCTTCAGAAACTGAGATACCGATTCTAAAAACCGGTTTTTTAAGCATATCTACACAATGTATGAACCGATCTTGCTGAATTTCAATAACAAATTTCTCGAAAGGAGAAATGGTGGGCATCATAAACGCCATTTCAACCGACACACGGACGGACATGGTCCTCGTCATCATTTCTTACAAGGATCCCGAAAATATAAACTTTTTTGCTCTCCGACGAAAATTGTGGAAATTACAAACGGAATGACAAACTTATATATACCCTTAACACCTGTGGTGAAGGGTATAAAAAGAACAACAAAGTACATAAGAATTCATGAACAAACAAATAAATAAGACAAAATAAAATAACATTAGGGTGGCTCAAAAAGCAAATGAATTCAAAATAAAATAAGTAAATCAAATTAGCTCATATTAAATGAAATTAAGGCAAATAAATAATAATAATAATAAATTCATCGCAAACAAACAAGAATAAAAATAATATTAACTAAATTCACAGCTCCTTTATGAGCCATTTGGCGACAGGGTAAAAACAGATAAAATTGATAATCATACAATAAAAGTTGAATAGTTATAGTTTTTCATTTAAAAAATAATCGGACAAATGTCTGGTACTTTTTTGAAATTCGGCCATTTTAGGGAGAAAACGGGTAAAAATTATGGTACTTTTTTGGCTCCCTATACATCTTTTGAACCAGTAAACTTAGAAATTAAATTTACATCATATTGGTAACTTATCGAAAAATGACAAATACAAATTTAGTACTTTTTAGAAATTCGAACGTACCAAAAATCGTACATATTTTTGGTACTTTTTTCATAAAACATTTTTTTTTTTTCTATTTATTGATATAAACATTTGTGTATTTTGATACATACAAATTTAGTACTTTTTAGAAATTCGAACGTACCAAAAATCGTACATATTTTTGGTACTTTTTTCATAAAACATTTTTTTTTTTTCTATTTATTGATATAAACATTTGTGTATTTTGATATGTGTATTTTGAACTATAAATTAGAAATTCATTAAAATATATTTTTTGTTATATTCATTGGGGAAAAAGTACCAAAAAAGGGGGGGAATAAAATCGGGAAATTAATTAGAGATTGTGGTACTTTTTGGTTCTTCTAATTTTTTTTTTTTTTTTACAATATTGAACCTAGAAATATAAAATTAAAGATACTTGGTCCTATGTGGATATGAATTCAAGAGGGGGACATTGAATTTTGCATAATATTAAACATAGAAACATGAAAGTACATATATGTGGTCCTTAGGGAACGAAAATCCCCTAGAGGGTACTTTTTCTTTCTATTAATCATACTTTTTTGGATTTTTCTATAATATTCAACTTAGAAACATGAAATTAATTTTATGGTTCTATGTGGGTGAGAATCCATATGACCTATTAGTCGTATTCTTCTCTACTAAAAAATAATAATAAAAATATTTTGGTAGTTTTTGAAACTTCGAACATTAGAGATGTAGAAAAGTTGGTTCTTCATTGGTAGCCTACAAATTTTCCGAACCAAAAACATAGAAACACAACATCATTATTATAAATGTTCCCACGGGATTTAGGAACCATAGTTTATTTTTACGTTTTTTTTTTTGTTTTTTTTTTTATTAAAAAATTCCACTAACGAAATAGCGGGCTTATAGTTCCTTATTATGTAAAAGGTATACATATGCAAGTTTTTCATTCCGTTTGTAATTTTCACAATTTTCGTCGAAGAGAAAAAATTTTATATTTTCTTGATCCTTATAAGAAATAATGTCGATAGGACACCGACAAATGCTATATACAATATATATCAAACAATCAGAAATCCTTTCGAAAATTTTGCTATTGAAATTCAGCAAGATTGGTTCATAAATGGATCTAAAAAATACCTTTTTTGGTGGTTTAAAAATGCTGTAAATGACGTCTATGAAGACTTCCGAATTTTTGTTCAAACTGCTTTTTCGAACACACAACTTAACCGGAATAAACAGAATATGAGAAGGAAGAGGAAGGTCCTCTATCAGACCACACTTACCGATTTTTGTCACACCTTTTTGTTTGGACCCTATAGGTCGAACAATATGATAAAATTTGTTCGAGTAATTGTAATAAAATAGTATTAATTTATATTAACATAATGGTTAATACTTAAAATAAGATAAATATTTTTTATTTGTTCTATAAATTTCTTAACTAAAACTATTAAACAAATGTCTAAAGCATTTGATATAAAAAGTTTGTTGGAATTCATTCAACAAACTTTTACATATATCTTACATATACCGTAGGTAGCACAAATGAGTACATGCTTGTAATTTGTGCACCTGTCGTTGCATAAAAATAAAAATAGTAAAGCAAATCCAAAAATTGTTTTCTTTAATTTATTTTATGTTTAGTATTTAATAAAATAATTTATAATTTAAAAATAAAAGTATTAAGCTCTACGAAAAAATCCGACAAAACGAAAACAACTCGCATGTACACAATTTTGCACCTGAGCGATTTTTAAAATATTTTTTTACAACAATAAAAATATTTGAATATAATATAGTGTAGTTTATAGATAATGCTCAGTAGATTATTATACTATTTTAAATATACCTTTAACATCGGGAGCTATATCCGAAGGAACGCTTTTTCGGACTTCGCGATTTAGCATTTTATATCTAGAATAACAGTTGACCAAATTCAATTTTTAAAACTGTATTAGAAAGACAAGAAATTACCTTTTTAAAAAGTATATATTCATTTAAATGAACAGCAAAACTATGTTCAATATTTAAAACACAAAATCAGTTTTTGAATTTTTTCTTCTATTATTTTGAATTTATATCTATTTTTTAATACATAATCTAATTCTATACTTCATTGGAAAAACAAAAATCCTATGAAGTTTTTAAAATGTGTACAACTCATAAAATCTTGTTATTTTACTTTTATATGGCTTTTTCCATTACTTATGATGCATGAAGATTTTACGGGTTTTTCAAGTTTTTCAAAAATTCAAAATTTTCATCCGATTTTATCAAGCGATACCTTTTTGTTTTTCCAATGAAGTATAGAAAGGAAGAAAGGTACACTAAACAGGTATAATTGTCGCGGCAACAAATACAACAACCCAACTTTATGCCTCTCTTTCGTGTAGTTTAGGTGTCAAAAACAATTGATTAAAATACATTGCAAAATATACAATCTTATTTTTTTGTTACTATATGTAAACAAACGATTATACCTGTTCAGTGTACCCTGGTTCTTACTTGTCTTTCATTTACTGAAGTAGGAATGAAATGGAAAGGAATGAAATATGTTTTTTTTTTTTTTTTTCTTTTTTTTTTTTGTGAAACAACAATGTCTAATTTGTGGTCCACACGAGTCTTTTTCTTGTTCGCACATTGAACAAAATGTTGTGCGCACATGCATTTGGATAGTGTGGACCCAAGTTGTTCATGATTTGTTCTTGTTCGCACACTGTTGTTCGCACAATTGTTCGAGCAACCATGTCTGCCATCAAACTTCATTTTGTATGCGGAAGAAAAGGCGCTGCATGTAAAAGTATCGAAGCGACACTGACGGCAAACGAAAAGTTATGATTTGTTCGACAAATCTTCTGCCTACTGAAAACAAAATGAACAAAATTGTGTGTGTTGCTCTGCCGACGTTTTGTTCTTGTGCGAACAAGAAAAAGGCTAGTCTGGATGTAACGTAATGAATGGTTAACCATTTTTTTTATTTAGTTATTTTGAACCATGGTGAAACGAGTACAAGGTGTCATTGTAAGCTCAGCTGATTATTTTTTGCTTCTGTTTTTGGTGTAAGACTCAAATGTCAAATTTGCATGTATTGGTATTTTTACAAACAAACGTAAATATTTTCAGTGGTGAAATTTGTACTTTTAGTAAAGAAAAAAGTTCTATAAGGAAATATTTAATTTATAAAAGCATTAAAAATATATTTCTTACAATTTCCTTTTATTATTTTCCGACTTCAACAGTCATTGTTTACGCTTTACACGTGCTTTTCTTTTTTTCTTGTTCTCTTTTGTTTGACGTTTCAGTCTTAATTATGGCGAAAAAATGGCTGCTATTATTGCATTGTTGTATTTGTTGCCTTTATGCATAACCTTGTTAATGTTGTACCATGTTTTGAACATACAACATTTGTGTATTATTTACATATTTTTTTTTGCCGGATGAATTCACATATTAAAATCAGCTGAAAAAATATGACAGAAGAAAAGAATGAAATATGAAAGAAATGTGAAGAGTGAAACATAAACATGAAAAATTGTGAAGTATTTCATATCTTTCATTTAACTGAATCGTTCAATTGAAATATTTCTTTCATGAACGACACAACTCTATATAAAATGCTAAACCGCTAAGTCCGAAAAAGCGGTCCTTCTGATATAGCTCCCGATTTTAAAGGTATATTTAAAATTTTGAAAATGGTATAATAATCTACTGAACTTTATCTATAAACTACACTATATTATATTCAAATATTTTTATTGTTGTAAAAATATATGTTAAAAATACTATAAAATCCCTCAGGTGCAAAATTGAGTACATGCGAATTGTTTTTGTTTTGTCGGATTTCTTCGTAGAACTTGATACTTTTATTTTTAAATTACAAATTATTTTATTAAATACTAAACATAAAATAAATTAAAGACACAATTTTTGGATTTGCTCTACTATTTTTATGCAACAAGTGCACAAATTACAAGCATGTACTTATTTGTGCTACCTACTGTATATGACCGGCGTGAACTTTACAAAGTAGATAACAGAGTAAAAGTGCTGCCAAGTTTAAAAAACGAGTGATTTACGCTTTGTCGCCATAGATTCCAGTGCTGCCAAGTTTAAATTTAACAAAATTAAGTTAATGATGTGGCATCACCGCAACTTTGTTAACAAACTACACCATAGTAAAATAATAAAGTACTCGCACATCTACAAAAACAACAATTGCTTGTATTTTGTTAGTGTAAAACTACTGCCCACAATGTCAAAATGCTTTGAACGGAAAAATGAGAGAATGTAGGAGAGCAAGAGCAAAAAAATCGAAAATTTTTTACATATGAATACAAAAACAATTTGACAGTACCGCGAGGTTTGCCAATGAAAAAATTGTAAAACAGCTGGTCTTACGAGTATACTTTATTATTATACTATGAAACTACACAAGGAAGATAACAAAGTACTGTATAAAATAAATAAATGTTTTAAAATTTATTTATTTATTTAGTCTTTAGATACAATATTATCCTTACAGACTAGCATTAAATTTAAAATAAATTATTTAAAAACAATTTAAATTCCCTACTTGGGACACTAATGTCTAAATAAATGCAGTTTTCATTATATAAACGCATAGCTCTAGTAAGCGGTTCATTTAATGCAAAGTTATTTCTATGCAGATCAATATAAAAAAATATATTTCTTGATCTAAGAAATCTTTGAGGATCAAGAATTTTTATTGACTGTAAGAAATCAGAACAATCAATATTACCAGAAACGATGTTATATAAAAAATTTAAAGAAGCAATTTTTCTCCTTGCTTCTAATGTTTTCAATGATAGTAAAGCACACTTACCGCTATAAGTAGCAGCAGGGAAATTTGTAAAATTTAAAAAAGCAAGAGCATATTTAATGAATTTGATTTGTATTCTTTCAATGCGGTTACTATGAACCAAAGCACTAGGATTCCAAATTACTGAAGCATACTCTAATTTGGATCTAACAAATGAAACAAAAAGTATCTTTCTAGTATAATGATCGAAACTTTTATCTGACAGACGACGTATAAAACCAAAAACCGACCAAGCTTTAGGAATGATATAATTTAAATAACTACAGAATGTTAATTTAGTATCACAAACGACTCCCAAATCCAATATTTCATCTATTGATGACAATATAACTCCATTTATGCTATATTTAGATAGCAAAACATGACGACATCTATGATATGTCATAACATAGCATTTGTTGGTATTAAATGGTAAACCATTATATTCAGACCAACGAACAACTCTTTGCAAATCTTCGCTAAGATCAGAAATATCATTGGGAGATGATATTTCCTTATATATTTTTAGATCATCAGCATACAAAAGATACTTGGAGTTATGAAAACAATTACTAATATCATTTATATATAAAATAAAAAGCAAAGGTCCAATGATACTTCCTTGTGGAATACCAGTAATTGGAATATATAGAGCTGAGCAGAAACCATCAACTGACACAACGGAATACCTACCAATAAGGTAATAACGGAACCAACTCAACATTTGGGAGTGAAAACCTATTTTAGAAAGTTTTAATAACAGAAGATTATGTGGAACACGATCAAAAGCTTTAGCAAAATCGGTGTAGATTGCATCAATTTGATTACCTTTTTCAAAGCATGATATACAATATTTATTAAAAACAGCTAAGTTTGTTGAAGTTGACCTACCAGGCATAAAACCATGTTGGTGGACAGATATATAACGTTTTAAACGAAAAAATATTTTATCATGTTCAATATGTTCAAAAATTTTTGCAATGTTTGTTAATTTAGAAATCGGTCTGTAATTAGACACGTCATTTCTATTACCAGATTTATGAATTGGAAATATAGTGGTATATTTCCATTTTTGAATGAAATAACCATATTTTAAAGATTTATTGAAAATAATTTTCAATGGTAAAATTAATGAGTGGATACATTTTTTAATCAAAAATGATGATAAACCATCATTATCACTTTTAAAAGAATTAGAAAGTTTACTACATCCAATAGAAATGTCTTCATCAGAAATTTCAAATGTTCCAAAATCAAAGTATGAATTAATAGCATTCAGATCAAATCCGGGTGCACACAAGGTGTTATCGGAACAATTAGATTGAAAAAAATTAGAAAAAAGATTGAGGGACTCTAACAAATTTTTAGAAGTTTCATTATTATAAGTCATAATAATAGGAATTGAAGAATTATTTGCTTTAGATTTTACAAATTTCCAAAAACTTTTAGGGTTTTGCTTAATAGAATCATTGAAACTCAGTATATACTGTTTGTATAAGAACCTATGTAGAAAGTTAAATTCTCTTTCATAATGACGAAACTTTTGATAATCAACGATGTTGTTTGACAATTTAAACTTTTTCAAAAATTGATTCCGTAAATTTTTTAATTGTTTTAGACCATTAGTGTACCAAGGGAGTTTATAAACTTTAGGTTTAGATAACATAATGTTTTCTTGAATAATTTTTAAGAAATTTAATAAAAATATATCATAACAAATGGATACAATCTCAGTATTTAATAAATCAATCCAATTTAAATTTAATACAATAGAATTTAAATTATTAAAATCACAACTATAATAATTGTAATGAATATTATTATTATTATTATTATTATTATTATTATTATTATTATTATTATTATTATTATTATTATTATTATTATTATTATTATTATTATTATTATTATTATTATTATTATTATTATTACTATTATACACATATTCATAAAATTCATAAAATTCAAAAAATGTCCCTTGAGTGAAATATGAAAAATCTTCTTTTGAAAACTTTGTTTTACCAAAAACTATAGCGGTGCACAAAATGTATATCAGATTGAAGCTGCGATGTTCCACTATCACCCCAAGTGGTCCGGTCCAGGAACAAATCACTCAATTCGACCTAGGGCCCAAAATGTCCCTTGAGTGAAATATGAAAAATCTTCTTTTGAAAACTTTGTTCCACCAAAAACTATAGCGGTAGATAAGGTGTATATCAGATTGAAGCTGAGATGTTCCACTATCACCCCCAAGTGGTCCGGTCCAGGAACAAATAACTCAATTCGACCTGGGGCCCAAAATGTTCCTTGAGTGAAATATGAGAAAATCTTCTTTTGAAAACTTTGTTCTACCAAAAACTATAGCGGTAGATAAAATGTATATCAGATTGAAGCTGAGATGTTCCACTATTACCCCCAGGTGGTCCGGTCCAGGAACAAATCACTCAATTCGACCTAGGGCCCAAAATGTCCCGTGAGTGAAATATGAGAAGATCTTCTTTTGAAAACTTTGTTCAAGCAAAAACTATAGCGGTAGATAAAGTATATATCAAATTGAAGCTGAGATGTTCCACTAGCACCCCCAAGTGGTGCGGTTCAGGAACAAATCTCTTAATTCGACCTAGGGTCCAAAATGTCTCTTGAGTGGAATATGAAAAATCTTCTTTTGAAAACTTTGTTTTACCAAAAACTATAGCGGTAGATAAAATGTATGTCAAATTGAAGCTGAGATGTTCCACTATCACCCCCAAGTGGTGCGGTTCAGGAACAAATCACTCAATTCGACCTAGGGTCCAAAATGTCCCTTGAGTGAAATATGAAAAATCTTCTTTTGAAAACTTTGTTTTACCAAAAACTATAGCGGTAGATAAAAGATATATCAAATTGAAGCTGAGATGTTCCACTATCACCCCCAAGTGGTCCGGTCCAGGAACAAATCACTCAATTCGACCTAGGGCCCAAAATGTCCCTTGAGTGAAATATGAAAAATTTTCTTTTGAAAACTTTGTTCTACCAAAAACTATAGCCGTAGATAAAATGTATATCAGATTGAAGCTGAGATGTTCCACTATCACCTCCAAGTAGTCCGGTCCGGGAAAAAATCACTCAATTCGACCTAGGGCCCAAAATGTCCCTTGAGTGAAATATGAAAAATCTTCTCTTGAAAACTTTGTTCTACCAAAAACTATAACGGTAGATAAGATGTATATCAAATTAAAGCTGAGATGTTCCACTATCACCTCCAAGTGGTCCGGTTCAGGAACAAGTCACTCAATTCAACCTAGGGCCCAAAATGTCCCTTGAGTGAAATATGAAAAATCTTCTTTTGAAAACTTTGTTCTACCAAAAACTATAGCGGTAGATAAAATGTGTATCAGATTGTAGCTGAAATGTTCCACTATCACCCCCAAGTGGTCCGGTCCAGGAACAAATCACTCAATTCGACCTAGGGTCCAAAATGTCCCTTGAGTGAAATATGAGAAAATCTTCTTTTGAAAACTTTGTTCTACCAAAAACTATAGCGGTAGATAAAATGTATATCAGATTGAAGCTGAGATGTTCCACTATCACCCCCAAGTGGTCCGGTCTAGGAACAAATCACTCAATTCGACCTAGGCCCCAAAATGTCCCTTGAGTGAAATATAAAAAAAAATTTTAATTTTGTTCTACAAAAACTATAGCGGTAGATAAAATATATATCAAATTGAAGCTGAGATGTTCTACTATCACAACCAAGTGGTCCCGTCCAGGAACTAATTACTTAACTCGACCTAAAGTCCAAAGTAAAATATAAGAACATTTTTTAAAATATTTAGTTTGGATATTTTTTAATTTAATTATAATACCATCAATAAAATATACATTATTTCGTCTGAAAAAAGGTATTTTTACCTTTTGCAAAGTTTTTATTTATTAAATTTTAAAAAATTTTTCTACCTGGTACAGTAGTTGTTATCTTCTTTGAGTAGTTTGTTAACAAAGTTGCGGTGTTGTTAATTTTGTTAAATTTAAACTTGGCAGCACTGGAATTTAGTTTTTTTATGTTTAATATCGCTATCGATATTTAAAAAAATTAAAATTTCAAAAAATTTGCTAAAAAAATTTTAAAATTTTTGTCAAATTTACTTCTGACTGTAATTTTTTGACCGCACTGAAAAAATACTTTTTGCGCTTGAGACCATTATGGGAATAATATTAACGGCTATTATTTTTGTATGCAATATATTAACAATAATTTGGCACTAAGAGTTTTGTTTTGCATAAAATTTCAATAAAATGAAAATATTTTTCATTTTATTGATATTCTTCTGATATAAATATATTCTTTAGATTAATTGTTATTTTTAGATGCAGTGATTTTTGTGTATTTTTAAATAGCAAAATTTTTCTGTGTTAACGATATTTTTCGATTTTTATTTAATGTTATTTTTTCTGTATTGCCGATATATTTTTTTTCTTTTTTGCGGTATTTTATTATTTTGGCAATATTTTCCAAAGCAAAACCAACAAACACATTAAACATATTCGAGATCACTTTTTAAAAATAATGCCCATATACATATTTTTCAAAAATATTAAAAAAATATTTTTTTTTTTTTTTATTTCCGGAAAAGGTATAATTAAAAATTTTGGACCATTTTGGTATTTTTTTTTTTTTTTTTAGAAAATGCAGGATGACCATATATTTTCCCAGTGGCAACGCTGCTGCAACAGAAATAAAAAATACTCACTTCGCTGCAAACTTGAGTACTTTTTCTTCTATCAAATTGTTAAAAAGAAGAAGAACAAATTGAGTAGGTTGTTATCATGGCACAAGTATTATAAGGTATATGCAAAACGGCAACAACTACAACAACGCAACTCAATGTCAAAAGCAACTGATTTTTGTTTGTAAACATTTTATTGTGCTTCTTACTTTATTATATTTTTTTGTTCTGAAAATGTATATATATTTGAGAAAAATAAACAAAAAGTTATGTATTTTACAACTTATATTCGTCTTTTTAGTGGCAGTTTATATTTGTAACACAATTTTAATCATTTAACACTCCAAGTTACTTCGAATTATAAAAGCTCTCAAATGCGCATTAATATAAAATATTAATATTTTTGTATAAAACGTGTATGTTATGTTTTATTTCTTTTTGTTTTTTTATAACATAAAACACACGAAATGTAACTAAAAATAGTTTTTAATAACAACACAAATATATTTTAGTATTATAACACAGGTATTGTATTACAAAATTATTAAATTTTCTTGGAAACAAACAAATGTAAACAAATTTTGACAATATAGTCAGCTTTTAAACAACGAGCAAAAAATAATCAGCTGATCTTATAAGGTTACCTTATTTCAAATTGTTATACCATGGTTGTTATCTTACTTTGTTATCTTCTCGTCCACAAGAGAATTTAGTATAAAAGGAGGCAATGTAATGTAATTTACAAGGCAAATTTATTTATCAGGTAAAGTCAGTTCTACAACAAATACAACAGGCACTTTTTAAATGGTTTTCTGGTTAGTTATGTTACTTTGAGTCTACATTACTTTGAGTCTACATTAGAGAAATTTGTATCAAGACAAACGTCAAATTTTTGTTTGAGTTGCAGATAATTTTTTATCTCTATCAATTATAGGGGAAAACGCATGTCATAATAAACCATGCAAAAAGTACCAACAACAATCAAGATGGCGTCTTTTACCAAGCATTATCAAGACAACGTTGTCAGAGCTCGAGCGCTGACAATTTTCTTTTAACTTTGAGTCTACATTAGACAAATTTTTATCAAGACAAACGTCAAAATCGGTGCAAATCTATACAAGGTAGCCTCAGTTAAACTGCTGATTATTATTTTTGGTTATTACAGCTGTCAAACTGTATACATAAAAAACATTAATGAATTCGCCATATTGTTGTTTTTGCACAATTGTTGCCACCTTCCATAAATTCGAGTTCATTTTGACGTTTGTCTTGATAAAAATTTGTCTAACTTTGAGTCTACATTAGACAAATTTTTATCAAGACAAATGTCAAAATCGGTGCGAATCTATACGAGGTAGCCTCAGTTAAACAGCTGATTATTATTTTTGGTTGTTACAGCTGTCAAACTGCATACATAAAAAACATTAAAGAATTCGCCATATTGTTGTTTTTGCACAATTGTTGCCACCTTCCATAAATTCGAGTTCATTTTGACGTTTGTCTTGATAAAAATTTGTCTAATGTAGACTCAAAGTAATGTACACTCAAAGTAACGCTGCAATAATACTGACAAATTCAGTCTACATTAGACAAATCTTTATCTTGATAAAATTTTGACGTTTGTCTTGATAAAAATTTGTCTAATGTAGACTTAAAGTTAGAGAAATTTGTATCTAGACAAACGTCAAATTTTTGCAGATAATTTTTTATCTCTATCAAATATAGGGGAAAACGTATGTTATAATAAACCATGCAAAAAGTACCAACAACAATCAAGATGGCGTCTTTTACTAAGCATTATCAAGACAAAGTTGTCAGAGCTCGAGCGCTGACAATTTTCTTTTAACGCTGCAATAATACTGACAAATTCAGTCTACATTATCTTGATAAAATTTTGACGTTTGTCTTGATAAAAATTTGTCTAATGTAGACTCAAAGTTAAAATCGGCTGACTAGAAACAAAGCGAATTTGTAAACATAACAAAAATAAAGTAAGTATCAGAGAACCAAGCCGACTCAAAATTGTCGGCGGCTGTGTATCCTATTATGGTCAGCGGCGGCGACTTTCACAAGGTCATATCTTATGTTTATTACTAAAAACTAATATTTCCGTTTAACATACAGTGTCTCACATAAGTTAGTAAATTTTAGTTTTTTAATAAAAAAAATGAGTTATTTTTAGTTATAACATTAGGTAAATAAAAAATAATAATTTTTTTATGAATGGGATTTTTTTGCCTGAGTTGTCTTCTACCAAATGCTGCAAAAAGGAGCACAAAATGTTGAATCGTTTCCGAGAAATTGAGAAAAATAACACGTGCAGTCATTTCAGGTACCTCACAAAAGTATTTGAATTTTTTATTTTTTTTATATTTGAAGATACTCAAAATACAAAAAAGGCAAAAAAAAAGATATGTTTTTTATATTAATTGTTATTAAGTATTAGTGTTAAGCGTTTACTAATTCTTTTTATAAATTTGGGGGTACAATTTTAGGGAAATTAATCGAAGTTTCTTTACATGTATCTTACAAAAGGGAAAATTGGAATAATCGGGTAATTTTTCCTAAATTATTTCTTAAATTTAATTTGTTTTATTCGGAAATATAAATGAACTATTTCATGTCTACGAAAAATAATTTTTACTGCAAAAGTTCTAAATATTGACATTCCAAGTGGGGTACGTAGTTTCATTATGTTGTTAAAAATTAAAAAATCTTTAACCTATGAGCCTATTTTACTGAAGTATTGGTCCACATATTTTAACAAAACTTTCAGATTGTGATTCTGTAGGTATTAGCTATTATTAAATGGGATATTTAGATACCGGCTACAAAAATACAGAGAAATTGGAGCCATAGTGTAAAACGCGACAAAAGGCATATTTTAAGTTACATAACTATATGACTTTCAAGGTATACGGGAAACTATAAAAAGGTAAAAATACCCGAAAAAGTTTACTATTCTGTTAATATTACTTATGTTGATGAAAATAAAGTTAAAAATTTTTCGCTCCAACATTTTTGGACTGCAAGTTATTGATCCAAAAATAATATGGCTAAGGAATTAGAAAAATACACCCAAGTACAATTATGTCGGGGTATATTTTGGAGCTATATCATAAAGTCAGGTATTTTAGCCTTCAAATTTATAATTGGCTATATATCGGGAAGATATTCCCCAACATTTTGAAATAAATTTTTGATACGTAGGGTACCAAAATGGGCTTGATATATGAGGTATTCTATTTTTAATGGTGCCATGCCTCATAATTATGGACTTGGACTCTTCGTATATGGAGTTTTAACAAAAAAACTCATAAGGAACTAAAACCTTATTATTTTTTTTTTACTATAATGACAAAAAAATTATTGTTTTGGTCAGTTATAAAGGAAAAATAGGCGTGTTCTTTCTAAATCAACCTTCTTAGTCCATTAAATATAAAATTGGACCAAAAATCCCCCAAAATTTTACTCCAAATTGGGGAAATAAATTAGTAAACATTTAATTGTGATACCTGTGACCAATTTTTATAAAAAATACATGAATTTCTCCAATTTGTATTTTGTTTGACATTTTTAAATACAAAGGTGATAAAAATTCAAATACTTTTGTGAGGTAAATTCGATGAATTTTCATACTCTTTCTGGAATAACTTGGATACAATGAAATATTTTTGATTGCAGTTTTTTGCATTATAAAGTTAACAAATAGACAAATACAATTTAGTTAATAAATCTAGAATTAATTTTTTTAAATCTCGTAATTAAACCGTTTTAATTATTAATTAAAAAAATTCAAATACTTTAGTGAGACACTGTATGCAATTTTAAGTAAATTTTTATTTGTATTTTGTTCAGCCTTTCTAGCCGGTATGAGTTAGCGTCGGCGACGGCTATAAAAATTATGCGGCGACTGGCTGTCGGTGCGCTTTGTTCTTTGGTAAACGTAAACAAAGTTTGACAGATGCAATATCCAAAACAAAGTAAAAAAAAAAATCAGCTGATTAACTGACTTTACCTGATAAATAAATTTGCCTTGGTAATTTAGTCAGTCTGTGCCCAGCTTCCGTGGAGGTAAGACAATTTAATTGTTCGTGGTAAGGACTGCAAACAATTGATTTTTCTTATTAATAGAGCTATTATAAGCAAGTGGTTTTAGTGGTAAGAACTGCCGAGTCTCCTTGCTTGAGAATACTCTATTGAGTTGTGGTTGTTGTGGAGTTAAGAAATTCCCAACAACACAACAATCTAGGCTGAGGGTATAGTTTCGGCTGTGGAGTTCTCGTGGCTAGCGTTACTCCAGTTGGAAACTGTACAGAAGTGTGGTGGTAGGCTCGTGAGAAATAAAGTTTATAACGTTTATGAAAATAAAACGTGGTGTTGTCTCTGTTCTCTCGGTCTATAAAATAAATTTTTGTGACGAACTACTGGCACGGCGAGTATACCCCAGCGTTAAGCGAAAACGCGTCGTCACAATGGCGCCCGAGCAGGGACCATGAGAGAAAGAGAAACTGTATTTATGTGTGCGCGGAAAAAAAAAATAATAAGAGAAATTTAACCAAAAGAAATAAGTGAAAAATACTGTATTAAGAGAAAATAAGAAACTGTGTAAAAAAAAGTTTAAACGTGGTCGGTATTGGAAAGAAAGAAGAATTGAAATAAATTAAAGAACATTTTTTTAACGGGACATTAAAAAAAAGGAACAAGAAATATATAAATAATTATTTAAGTTGTAAAGCGGAAAGTTTGTTTAAAAGTACTTTATGTTAAATATGTTGCGTTGTAAAGTATATATCGTCGTATTTTTGTAAAGAATCTTTTTTGTAATAAAACCGTCAAGAAAATAATATTGGTGCATATAAAATAAAAAAATTATTAACGAATTGTTATCACATTTAAATGAATTTGGTCTGGAAACCGTCGGTCCTGTCGATGAGCTAAGAAAACGTTTCGCGAAGTTTATAAGTGTCGATCATGATTCGGATTGTTATAAACGTTTATTGGCTCTACAAGAAAAGTATGAGATACAAAATTCCTTGGTTATACCCACATCGAAAAACACATCAGCAGCTTCACCAGTTAAAATTTAAGGATGTAAGCCAGCTATTCATCCTCCAGCAGTAATGGCGAACACACCAAGTACTTCCAGTGAAATTAAATTAAATCTAATTGAGCATGTACGAAAGTAGAAGACGAAATTCGTAAAAGAGTTCAACGTCCAAAAGAGGCTTTTAAAAATTATGTTTTATCAATCCAAGATTTAATGAGGCATACCAATTTATCAGAAGAACAATAATTGCAACGAATATTTCAAAACGCGCTCTCGGACTATCTGGTATATTAAACGAGAGCATTCCATCTACACACACACAGAATCGTATAGAGAATCAACGTCAGTTAACTAGTTCATCAAATAATTGTTACCGTTGTGAAAATCTTAGACATTATGCAACGAATTGTCCAAATTATGATAGCAACCTTTCGGGAAATGCTTCGGGAGGTCGTCGGAATTGAGGGTCGTCGAGCCTCTAGTGTTAAAACCCTCTACTAAAGTGAAGAATCTTGATTAACTTCCACAGTACTAATCGCAGGAAAACTTTTAAAAGCTATTATTGATACCGGTGCTAGCAGAAATTTCATCAGGGCAGATTTTGTGAAAATCATCAGCAACAACCCCGTCTATGTTAATGAAAAGATCGATGTTATTTTAGCTGATGGTTCCACTAGAACTGTATCTCGAGCTATCGAGTTTGAAGTTACGTTAAAAAATTCAATTTTCTGTCTGTTTCTGTGATGTCAGAGACCAGTGATAATCTTATTGTCGGATTAGATTTTTTGCGCCGTTTTAATACCAAATTACATATGGCCGGATTAACTCTGGACTGTACAAAATTAATAACTGAATGTTTAACTGTTGAAAAAGTAAAGCGGCAAGAAAGATTAGAAGAAAATGCTGGTTATGGTAATTCGTATACAAGTCATGAAGATTCTATACCACGAGTAACCACCAGTAATAAATTAGAAGAACAACAAATTATTAATAAATTTTTAGAGAATGAGCTGCCTAAGTTCCAAAATTTACATGGCCTGTCGACAATCACCACTAATAAAATAATTATAACCACGAAATCCAGCAATGCAATGTATCATCGACGCAGAAGTAAATAAATTAATTTCTCAAGGATGCATTGAACCATCACATAGTCCATATTGCTTCCCAATTACTCTAGTAAAGAAGAAAAGCGGAGAATGGAGGACTTGCATGGATTTTCGACAGTTAAACTTCAGGTCAGTACCAGATGCATATCCTCTTCCTCGTATAGATAGCATTTTAAACCGATTACGCGACGCAAAATATATAAGCAGCTTGGATTTACAAAATGGATACTGGCAAATTCCTATGGAAGAGAATAGTAAAAAGTTCACCGCTTTCGCTGTACCCGGTCGTGGATTATACCAATGGCGTGTGATGCCTTTCGGACTACATTCCGCACCTCAACTTTAAAACGTGCTTTGGATAGTGTTATAGGACCCGACATGAAACCCCACGCGTTCGCATACCTTGATGATATTATTATTATTGGTAGAACTTTCGAAGAACACATGAAAAATCTAAAAGAGGTATTCCGTAGACTTAGGAAAGCGAATTTGAAAATAAATGTAGACAAGTCTAAATTCCTTCAAAAAGAAACGAAATATTTAGGTCACGTTATAAGTGAAGAAGGTATAAAGACAGATCCAGATAAAGTAGCCGCCATCGCTAAAATGTCACCACCGAAAAGTATAAAAGGCGTTCGACAATTTTTGGGAGTTGCCTCATAGTATCGCAGGTTTGTGTCAGACTTTTCAACGATAACTCAACTTTAACGAGTTTATTGAAAAAAGACAAACATTGGCGTTGGGGATATGATCAACAACAGGCTTTTGATTTGTTAAAATCTAAGTTAACAGAAGCACCAGTATTAGCATGTCCAGATTTTTCGAGAACTTTTACCTTACAAACCGATGCTAGTGATTATGGATTAGATGTCGTATTAACTCAAGAATTAGAAGGAGTAGAACGTGTAATAGCATATGCCAGCAGACACCTCAATGGAGCAGAAAAAAATTATTCAACAACAGAAAAAGAATGTTTAGCTGTTGTTTGGGACATTCGTAAGATGTGATCTTACTTAGAAGGTTATCGTTTCATAATAATTACGGACCATTTAGCTCTAAAATGGTTAAATTCCATCGAAAGTCCTACTGGCAGATTGGCCCGTTGGGCACTTGAATTGCAACAATATAATTTTACGATACAGTACAGGAATTGTAAACACAACGTAGTAGCGGACACATTATCCCGTAATCCAGTAGAAGTAGCAAATTTAGCCAGCTGTGAACCAATTGAAGCAAACAGTTGTTTATGGCTGAAGAAAATGCTGAAAAAAGTAAAACAAAACCCAGTGAAATATTCCGATTATGCGATTGTAAACGATCAACTTTACCGACGTTTTTCCAAACAAATAAATGATGAAGATGATACCCCTTGGAAACTATGTGTTCATAAAAGGAACCGGGTTCTTCAAGAAAATCATGACAGTGTTGCTGCGGGTCACTTAGGCATACGTAAAACCATCAATAGAGTTGCTAGCCGCTATTATTGGTCTGGTATGTTCGGAGATATTAGTCGTTATGTGCGTCGATGTCAGTCATGTCAACGTTACAAAATAAGTCAACAGAAACCGGCTGGACAAATGTTAACTAATTTTCCAGAGGAACCATAGTCAACGATTTGTGCAGATTTTGTTGGGCCATTGCCAAGGTCAAAATATGGTAACACTATGTTGTTAGTCTTCGTAGATAAATTTTCCAAATGGTGTCAGTTAGTACCGATGCGGAAAGCTACAGCAGAAGGAGTTATAAAAGCGTTCAGGGAACGTATACTCTCGCGGTATGGTACCCCCAAGGTCATCATCACCGATAATGGTACCCAATTTTCGTCAAGAAGTACTCAACGTTTTTTCAAAGAATTAGGCGTCCATCAGCAATTAACAGCACTATATACACCACAAGAAAACCCGACAGAACGAGCTAATCGTACTATAAATACGATAATTGCACAATTTTCTGATAAACAACACAATAAATGGGATGAGTTGCTCCCAGAAATTATGCTTTCTCTGAATACGAGTGTGTCTGAATCGTCAGGATATTCACCAGCATTCATTACTCAAGGGCGACAGCCGCGATTACCTAGAGCATTGTATGATGAAGTTACAGTTGGTACGGGATCTACAAAAGTTAGTCCAAAAGAACGAGAAGTAGAGATGCAGGAGATATTTAAAATTGTACTAAGAAATTTAGCTAGATCATCAGAGAATCAGAGAAGATACTATAATTTGAGAAAACGTAGGTGGAAACCGAAGATAGGCGATGTGGTATTGCTCCATCAATACCCACTCTCAAAAGCAGTAAATAACTTTGAGGCAAATTTAGCACCCAAATTTGTGGGTCCATTTTGTGTCAAATCTTTTATATCACCCGTTATAGTAAAAATTCAGAGTATTGAAAATAATGAAATTAAGACCGCCCATTTAAATGAAATTAAACCTTATGTAAAGTAGTATTACTTCTTACTAATTTCATATTTTTTCTTTTCTGTTTAAATTCTTCATAGATACCGTGTAGAAATAAAAAGAAAAATGAACAGCAACGAGCGATTTGATGAAACTTGTAAACAATTTCGTAAACGTATGGAAGAAGAAAAGGCAAAGTTTCGTAGAACCATATTTTTGGATGATGATGTTCCATCGGTTCCAACACGTAATACCACAACATATTTTCGGATGAGTACAACAAGACCACAAGCGACAATGAGAATAGGGGTAAATACGGTAAAGAAGAATAAAGGTACGAAAGAAGTTACCAAAGTTAAAAATCATGAGGAACTAATTGATTTAGTTCCAGACGAAGAATCTTTAGGAAATCTCGTGCCTCCGACCCCAGGCCACAACTTGAATTATTCACCAGTAAATTTAATTCCAAGTGCAAACGTAACGCCGGAGAAAGAACATAATATCCCCTAGTTTAGTCCACTTTATGAGGAAGATCACTTACCACAAACGCCCGGACATCAAAATAATTATTCCTGGTCACCGCCATCTGTAGTTCACCACATCTTCTGAATTATCAACACCAAAAAGAAGAGGCTGGTTTACAAGTGATGTTGAAGACAAAAGATGTCACAACTTTTGTGGTCACATGGGTTTCGAGAGAACCCCATAGATAATGTTAAAGAAAATCCAGAAATTGGAAATGCATTCATAAACAATGACAGCACAAAATCTTCCCCTAGTTCGTCACAGATGTCATGGGTTGAAGTATCCAGTCCTCGTTATGTTAATGCAAACTTAGTAACTCCTAATCGGTTGTCACGCACTTCATCGAGTCACCCGTCAACCCCTAAAACGAAGTGTTCGTTAGTTGATTCGCCCATTTTACAACCGCTAAACTTATCCATGTCTTCAGACTCTCTAAGCGAAATTCTGTCAGAACATTCGTCACCCACAACTCCCTATATTACAATTTTTGCATCTCCATTAATAACACCACGCAGCCCGTCCCCCTGGTCATCTATAAGCTCAAATAATTCAAGTCAATCAATTAGCAACGTGATGTATTTTGCCCCAAATAGTAATTCGCCAAATCGAGCTACAACGATTTCCACATTTGTTTCCCAGTTACGTTCTCCAGTGCTGTCGTCCACAACGTCATCATCTGTGTCATCCACAACGTCATCATCTACCTCATCTGCATCATCTACTCCAACATCATAATCAGGTACCACGCAACATCACACTATATCCCCCGTTTCATCATCAATAACACAGTATGACAAGAAATCATCGCCATTAAAAATAGAAGCACCAGCTAGACCCCTTAGCCCTGTGGTCATTTCTACCGAACCATGTTTACAAGAACCATTGAGCAACAATAGTGAAAATTACGCCAAAATAGTATCCACCAATCAAACAATCCCATTAAAAGTAGATGTCCCAATCACAATACCCAAAAGAATTGATGATATTGTGCAAATGCCAGTTGAGTTATTAAAGAAAATTGAGGATATTAAAGCAACTAAAAAACCCAGTCAACGTGTTAAATTTCTACACACTATTGGAGAATATACGTATAATGTGGTCATTGCTAAGAGCGGTAATGTGAGAGCAGAACTTCTAAATTAAATGGCTTATGATGTTTTCCGAGGAAGGGAGAAACTGTAATGATTAAAGTAGTCCCTCATTTTTATCATACAAAACAATTCATAATTTATATTTTAATTCCTTATTATTATTAATATTATTTTTATTATTTTACTTTATATAAAAAATAATTGAATTATCCTTATGTTACTTGTAAATACTTTTGTTTAATTTAAATTTAACGGAATTCTAATAAGAAGAGCCACCTAGGTGTCATTTAGATAATAATTTTTGATCATTGATAACAATTAATACAACTCTAGTTTATAGTACTAATTTTAGCACCTAAGAATATGTGAAGAGAATTTAGTATAAAAGGAGGCAATGTAATGTAATTTAGTCAGTCTGTGCCCAGCTTCCGTGGAGGTAAGACAAATTAATTGTTCCTGGTAAGGACTGCAAACAATTGATTTTTCTTATTAATAGAGCTATTATAAGCAAGTGGTTTTAGTGGTAAGAACTGCCGAGTCCCCTTGCTTGAGAATACTCTATTGTGTAGATTGAGTTGTGGTTGTTGTGGAGTTAAGAAATTTCGGCTGTGGAGTTCTCGTGGCTAGCGTTACTCCAATTGGAAACTGTACAGAAGTGTGATGGTAGGCTCTTGAGAAATAAAGTTTATAACGTTTATGAAAATAAAACGTGATGTTGTCTCTGTTCTCTCGGTCCACAAAATAAATTTTTGTGACGAACTACTGGCACGGCGAGTATACCCCAGCGTTAAGCGAAAACGCGTCGTCACAGTTTTTAACGAACACTTTTAAGGAATTAACATCGGTTAATGATGTTTTAGATCTTTATTGTAACCCTAACCCAAATACCCACCCAAAAGCCAAACATTTTCAAGAAAATAAAAATATTTTCAATAGAAGAGGCAATACATTTCACAATGTAATAGCACATTTACATATAAGTTGAAATCTCATTTAAATGAGATTTCAATTTTATAAAAATCCATACCGTTTACACCTACATTTTGTAGATTTACTTTGACAATTTAAAATATTATTATTTTTGTAATTAGTTAAAAAATATTATTAAAAAATGAGTAAATTCTTAAAAAGGGATTTGTTTTTACATTTTGCTTCTCGTTCAAAGAAGAACCAAAAGGAATTAGAATTTCTTAGAAAAAAAAAGCACCGACATATAATGAACGTGTTGTTCCAAAAACAAATGCAGATGTATTATATTCAGTTATTGAAAATCAGATTGGAATGGGTTCATGTATGTGTGCAAATTATTTAGTTTTCTAATTTATTAAATTATTTCGTTTGTATATAGAATCGTCATGGTTCCTTCTGGGAAAAGGATGTTCCCTCAATGTCGAATGAAGACTTTATTGAGAACTTCCGAATGAGTCGCACAAGCTTTAATTTACTTTGTTCTTCTGTAAAGGCAATCAGTAGAAGAGACACGACATATAGGAAATGCATCCCTCTTGAGAAACGAGTTGCTATTGCCATATATAGTCTCCGATCTTCTGCAGAATATGCTTCAATAGGTCACATTTTTGGCGTGTCAAAAGCAAGCGTGTGTCTAATTCTACATGAATTTTGTAAAGAAGTATGGAGAGCGCTTTCTCCGGATTATCTGCCCCCCAATTTTATAAACGAAAGCAAGATAACAGAATGTGTTAATGGTTTTATGAAGCTTGGATTTCCCCAGTGCTTTGGTGCAATAGGTAGTTCCTTTCTCGAACTAAAGCAAAACATTTTAATAGTTTATAATAATTAAATAGCATTATACAAATTTTGGACTAGATCAGATTTTATTAGAAAGTATGCAATTGTTTGAAAATAATTTACATATTAAAAATTGTAAACGGGAAGACTCGACCATATATTTCTCTACGCCATAGATTTATCTATTTACACCCCACAAACCTTAGGTTGTTAGGGTGTGATGCATTTGTTCAGATGTTTGTACGGACAGGAGAAAGCCATCAGACCTCCTGAAGTATAAATTTTGGATTGAAAAAATGTCTTGAGAGGATTAATGGTTATTTTTGCCGCTAAATTTGCTTTGTTAAATAATTGGTTATTGTCTCTGCTAGTTAAATTCGAATTTATCTTCACACATATAATATATTTACTAACTAGAAACTTAATAGGCGGTTCAAACGAGCGGTTAGGCAGACGGACATCGTTAAATAGACTTACAAACCGGTTACAAAACATCAGAAGTAGGGTATAAAAAGTACCATTAAGAAAACTATCTACTTATTTTTTTAGATGGATGTCATTTCGAAGTTAAGCCTCCTGCATCCGAAGTATCAGATTACCATAATTATAAAGGATGGAATTCAACAGTATTGCTTGCTGTTGTTGACTACAGATTCCGTTTTCTCTACATTAATGTAGGAGTTCCTGGTCGATGTAATGACTCTGCAATATTTGAAAATTCAAAATTCCGAAAAATTTTATAAAATCCGATTTTTCAAGAAAAAGCAATTACATGTAATAACGTTTCTATACCTATATTATTAATTGGTGATTCTGCGTTCAAATTATCTGAGTCGATGATGAAACCATACCCTTTTCGGGTTAATGCTCCTACAGCAGAAAGAACGTTTAATTATACGTTATCGAAATGCCGAAGAGTAGTCGAGAATGGCTTTGGTCATTTGAAAGCAAGATTTCGCCGTCTTGGAAAGGGGCTCGATAATAATATTGAAAATGTCAATAATATAATAAAATGCTGTTGCGTCTTACATAACTTTTTGAATGATCAAAATGAAGATATCAATGAGATTTGGCTTCAAAACACTATTGATCAAAACATCAGTAGAGTTCGAGTAAACGAAGAATTTATATATGACCATAACCCTAAAGGCGAAGAAATAAGAAATGCTATTGCAAATTATTTAGTAAACCAATCCTAAATAAAAATATTTAGTTCGTTAAATTTTATTATTATGTTTATTTATTTAAAAAGGCTCTTAATATCTCATTCCTTTCTTTTTCAATTGTTATCATTTCTTCATGTAGTTTCAAAATTTTCATTTCCGTTTCCGCATGTTTTTCCAGTTCTGTTTTTATTATATTATTAGAATCTTCTATTTTTTGTAGTACTTCCTTTTGAAAAGATGTTCTCTTCCTTTTTATTGCTGGGACATTACATTCGATATTGACTAAATTATATCCAGCTTCATTTGGTATTCCTCTTTTGGAGGTGGAAGGGGTATTTGACTCCTGTGTGAGTGAATCTTCTGAAAAATCCAGTTCTTCTAAAATTTCCATTTCATGCTCCAGTATTGTATCGGTTATATCTCTAGATTCTAAAAAATAATAGTTTTTATATTATTGGAATTGAAACTCAAAATTTTTTCTAACACAAAAATGTATAAACTAAGTAGAAATTTGCATACCAATACTTTCTTCCATTAACGATTCCATACAATACGATTTAAACGGCCCCAATATAGAATGTACTCTATTATAAAATTCCCATGACGACGGTGAACCCCCAGATGGTCCAACTTTACGCTTCTCTTCTCTAAAAAGTATTAACTTAATTTTTATGAATAGCGAATATAAAAATATCTTACTTATATTTATTTGTTAAGTTATGCATTTTAACTTTAATTTCTTCTGCTGTAACCATAAACCCTTTACTTAACATCGCAGCCTTCATTTCTTCATATATATGGTTGTTTCTACGGCAGCCTCTTAATTCCTCAATATGGTCTGTCCAAAGACTTATAAGAAAAGATATTTCGTCCTGGTTCCATGTCTTCTTCTGTTTATAAGTTCTTTTCCTGAAAAAAAATTGCAGATGTTGATTTGTAGTGCAGGAATGGTGCTAAAAAATTATGTAAAAATTTGGTTCCTATCTTATTCTTTTTGATGACTTTTTTTAATACTTACGGCTTCTGTTGGTTTTTTAATGATCGTTCCATTTTCAAAATTATAATTTTATTTTAATTAACGTACACAAATTTTATTTAAAAATGTCAAATTGTAAATTAATTATATTTTACACAGTTGCTTTTTACTAACACACAAATAAAAATACAGTGTCGTATTTTAAAATTTATCGATATTTTTCAAAATCTTATAAAATTTTAACTAGATTTTGACGAAATCTCTTAATAAACTAGATTTCATTTTGTATAGGAAATCTAATTGAAATCTCGTCAAATAAACTAGATTGTAATCAAAATCTTATTTAAACTAGATTTCGGTTATATGTAAATGTGCTATAACACATTCTATAAATACCCAGAATGACCCATTTACACATAATAAACCCGATAGCTCTATTTGCAAACTTTGCGAAAATAATCACACCCTTAGGGAATGTTCAACATTTGCTTCATTCGGAGTAAATGATAGGATTGAATTTGTAAAAAATAATGGAATATGTTACAATTGTTTGGCCATTTCTCATATAATTAACGATTGCCATAGCACGTTTACGTGTAGATATTGTTGCGAAAAACATAATACCCTTTTACACAAACCTAATTCGAACTCAAACCCTCAAGAAAACGATGAACAACCACCAACATCAAGAAATGCAGTACAGTCATTTTCTACCCATACCCAATCAAGCAATCCCACCCGAGATGACAGAACAAAATTATTAGGAACAGTAGTTCTTAACGTTGAAGTTCAGGGAAAGTTATTCCCAGCAAGAGCGTTAATTGACCCTGCTTCCGACTGTTCGTTTATTTCAGATAAACTTACAAGAAAGTTGCGCTTACCCACTATACCCATTGCTGCTAAAATATCTGGGTTAAATGAAGTTATTTCAGCCCAATCAAATAAATTTGTGAAGTTGCATTGGTTGGATTTTAACGGGACCTGTTTATCAAACACAAAACACCCAACCCATAGTTTCATACTTTAATTCTGTTAAGCTTGATAAATGCTTCACCCAGTTTGAAAAAATTGAAGATTTACCCATAAAACCCAATACCTCTAAAGAAAAATGTTCTTGTGAGAAAATTTACACGACAAATACCCGTCGTTTACCCAATGGCCGTATCAGCTAAATTCGCCATTTCGATATGGCATAATTTATACGAAATGACGAGAAATTGATGATAACTCGAACTCAAAAATTTAGTATGATAACGTGCTACAATAATATATTGTTGGAGTCACTTGCAAACAATTCAACTTGTTAAAAATAATTATTTTAAATCATATCTACATTGAAATATTATTTTCATAGCTTTCAAATATTTTAATTTTTACATTCATTCTTATTTTTACTTTTCAAATAAACTGAACTTAATTTTAAATATTTTATAAAAATATAATTTGTTTCAATACAAACCCCTAACAAATTGGCGACGAGGATATGGCTCAAGATTCAAAGATTCTAGAACTTTTGGAGATGCAAAGCAAACTTCTTGCTAGCCTAACGCAAGGAAATACATCCAACATAAACCAGGATCTACTAATGGAAAAATTATCTAACAGCATAACGGAATTTTCCTACGATAAAGAAAATTCTGGTACATTCAATAACTGGTATGCTCGATAAGAAGATTTTTTTCTTGTAGAAGGTAAGGATTTGGAAGACGCTGCTCGTGTGAGACTCCTTATGCGCAAACTCAACACAGTTGCATATGGACAGTATTCAGCATACATTCTTCCACGAAATCCAAGGGAGAAATCAGAATCAATTAAGATTTTAAAAGATATTTTTGGAATTCAAGAATCAATTTTCAGTGTAAGATACAAATGTTTACAAACAATCAAAAAGCCGTTTGAAGATTTAATTTCTTATGGTGCCCGTGTCAACAAAATATGTGAAAATTTTAAATTGCCTGAGATGAATGGAGATGGATTTAAGTGTTTAGTGTTCGTTTGTGGTCTACAATCTCATGACGACTCAGAAGTTCGTATGAGATGTCTTTCAACAATAGAAGATGATCCCAATCAAAACATCAACAAACTTATTTCATGTTCTCAGCGATTGTTAAACCTAAAACATGATACAGCCATGGTAGAAGTCAACAACCAGTCATATGTAAATGTAATCAAGTCCAATACAAAACAAAACGATGATGTCAAATGTAAGTCGAAGCCAAAAACGCCATGTTGGAATTGCGGTGCAATGCACTATTCAAAATATTGCAACTACGCAAAACACATCTGCACACAATGTAAAAACATGGGACACAAAGAAGGCTATTGCAAAAATCAAAGAGCATCAGAGAAGTTCAGTTCTGAAAAGAAGAAGAAACATAATAAGAATCCAAAATACTCAAAGGCAAGATCAAATGTTGTTAAAATAAATCGGATTTCCTATGCATCAAGAAGAAAATTTGTCACAGTCAACATACAAATTCCTTCATCAGCAACAACAAATTTTGATGTTAAAATGCAAATCGATACTGCATCTGATGTGTCGATTATTGGAAAAAAATTATAATTATATAAAATTAGATTGTCTTGAAATTTTTGGATTATGGGACAAACCATTAAATAGTGTCTGTTCTCAAATAAAAGAGAATAAAATTGATACAGCAGTCCTAAATAGTATCAAAATTGAATATGCGGACATTTTTCAAGATACACCTTCGAAATGTACCAAAACTCAAGTTCAACTACATCTAAAGCCAAACGCAAAACCAATTTTTCGCGCAAAGAGACCAATAGCATACACCATGCTTTCTTTAGTTGAAGATGAGTTACAAAGATTAGAAAAGTTAGGTATAATCACTCCAGTTGATTACTCAGATTGGGCAGCACCCATTGTAGCAGTCAAGAAACCTAATGGCAAAGTACGCATTTGTGGAGATTATTCATCAGGCCTTAATGATAGTCTTGAACCACATATGTATCCACTACACCGACCTGAGGATTTATATGCAAAAGTAGGAAACAGGTGCATGTTTACGTATATTGACTTGTCGGATGCTTACTTACAAACGGAAGTTTCACCAGAATCAGCAAAACTTCTAACTTTAAATACTCATAAAGGGTTATATACATTCAATCGTCTTGCTCCGGGTGTTAAAAGTGCTCCAGGTGCTTTTCAACAACTAATGGATACCATGTTAATGGGCATAGATGACACAGCAGCCTACATAGATGCCATTGTCATAGGTGGTGCAACAAAGCAAAAACACATTGAAAACGTGAAAAAAGTTCTACAAAGGCTTCGTGAGTACAGTTTTCACATAAAGTTTGACAAATGCAAATTTTTTTACTAAAGAGGTTAAATACCTTGGAAACATCATGTCACCATCAGGTCTACGTCCTGATAAAACTAAAATCAAGGCAATTTTAGATTTACCACCACCATCTAATATATCAGAGCTTAGATCGTTTCTTGGATCTATTACCTATTATGGAAAATATGTTCATAATATGACAGATTTGAGAACACCTTTTGATCGACTTCTTCAAAACAATACTAAGTATGAATGGTCCAAAGAGTGCCAGCAAGCTTTTATAAAGTTCAAAGACATTTTAAATTCAGATTTACTTCTAACTCATTACAACCCTGATCTACCAATTAAAGTCGCAGCAGACGCTTCTGGAAAAGGCATTGAAGCCTATATTTGTCACATTTTTCCCGATAAGTCAGAAAAGGTAATTGAGCATGCTTCTCGTACGCTAACTCCTGCAGAGAAAAATTACTCGCAAATAGAAAAAGAAGCATTAGGTCTTGTATATGCTGTGAAGAAATTCCATAAGTACATTTATGGAAGGGAGTTAATTTTAAACACTGATCATAAACCACTATTATCTATTTTTGGAAATAAAAAAGGTATTCCCGTATATGCTGCAAATAGGCTACAAAGGTGGGCACTTACTTTAATGATGTACAATTTCTTGCTCAGTTCTATTCTAGAAGAGAAAGCTTAAGTGTTATTCAAGATTGTTTAATGTATAACGACATAATTGTTATTCCTAAATGTTTAAGAAATAGGATAATGAAACAATTGCATCGTGGACATCCTGGTAAAGAACGTATGAAGGCATTGGCTAGAAGTCATGTTTACTGGCCGGGAATAGACGAAGATGTTGCAATTTTTGTAAGAAACTGTCATAAATGTGCAGTAGCAGCAACAGCGCCAACCAAACATACATTACAGTCTTGGCCATTAACAACAAAACCAATGGAACTGTTAGATATAGACATAGCAGGGCCATGTAATGGTCAATACTACTTTGTGATAGTAGACGCTTTCTCAAAGTGGCCAGAAATACATCAAGTGTCAAACATCACATCTTCAACAATTATAGCAAAACTCTCAGAAATGTTTTCCAGGTTTGGAGATTGTGATACAATTGTGTCTGACAATGGTACACAATTTGTCAGCGCTCAGTTTGATCAGTTCATAAAATCTCGTGGTATCATACATATCAAAACTGCACCATATCATCCACAATTAAACGGTCAAGCAGAAAGGTTTGTAAGAACACTCAAGCAGGCTTTACAGAAACTTAAGGATGAGGGAAATAGTCATGAAATACTTGAAACATTCCTTCAAACTTACCGCTCAACTCCAAGAGATAATTCAAAATCTCCATCTGAATTATTTCTTCAACGTAAAATTAAGACAACTCTTGATTTATTAAAACCCCGAGATTCTACTAATATACCTCAACGTGATATTAAAATGGAAAACCAATTTAATATTAAACATGGAACAAAAGAAAGAGTTTTAAAACCTAAAGATCTCGTTTATGCAAAAGTTCTTAAAAACAACAAAATGGTGTGGATTCCAGGTTCCATTGTAGAAAAAGTGGAAAATGTTAACTATAATGTCTATATCTACGATAATAAGACAAAACTAATCCCATATTAATCAACTTAAAAGAAGATATGAAAACATCAATATTGATAAGTCAGAATCGATACAACTCATGTTAGAATTATTTGGAATCAAACCTACTTCAATAAATCAACCGCAGCAACAATATCCAGTAGATGAAAATTCGTTAACTTGTGTCACTGAAACACAAGTACAACCAAACAGAATTCCCAGAACTCCTGAAAGACAAATTGAAGCAAATGTTACTTCAAGTACTCGTGATAATCATTCAACTTCACCTCTAATATTTAGCACTCCAATGGCTGAAACACCAACCGTAAGTTCAATACCAAAACGAAATCGAAAACCACCAAATAGATTGGGTTTCTCTTAACATTAAAAAGGGGAGATGTTGGAGTCACTTGCAAACAATTCAACTTGTTAAAAATAATTATTTTAAATCATATCTACATTGAAATATTATTTTCATAGCTTTCAAATATTTTGATTTTTACATTCATTCTTATTTTTACTTTTCAATTAAACTGAACTTAATTTTAAATATTTTATAAAAATATAATTTGTTTCAATACAAACCCCTAACATATATTGACTGAGGTCATATGAAACCCTTGAAATATAACCCAAACACATCTTCAATTATCCGATAACACTAGTCTTACCCAACAACAAGATTTAGTTATGCTAATCTTAAAATTACGCTTTTGTAAGATCATTTCTAATGCCGATGTTATGAAAATGTACAGCAGATCTTATTAAACACTACCCACCCATTGTTTCAGCGATATTATTTCGAAAAAGCGCTAATGAACACATAAAGGACTATAAATGTCAAATTGTCATGTTCAAAGTTAGTTGCGTACACTACCCAGCAATTATAACTATAATGGAAAAAAAGGTTGAAGTTACCCACCCAATTGCATGTTATATATGCTTAAATGCAAAAACTTCACTTATTACCCACATGCCATTAACCCAGAACCAACATCAGACCTGTCTACCCAAGCCTTTTTGGCTACATACACTCGAATTTTTTCGAGGCGGGGATGGCCTGTCGCTACTTACTCTTACACCATCTCAGATTTAGAAGCTAACCAACAGATGTACACAGAGCGACAGGAATTCCTTAATCAAAGTTCTGCAAATACCTTTCAAAACTTGTTGTAACGTTTTTAATTTACCCAAAGCACCAAACATAGATGACTAAAGGAAGCTTATTTTAAGAGTTACAAAACTCACATTTGCAGCCTTTATCTTACCACCAAGGTAAAACTCGAGACCACACAACCCATCCAATGAAAATTTGCGGAACTTAAACCCAATAACCCTAGGTCATTTTTTACTGGTTCACTAACCCCTGCCAAACCCGAAACAAGTAATGAAAACAATACAGATGGTGTTTACTTTTATTCAAAACCCCATAGTATAATTATAAAGTATACTCGTAAGAACAGCTGTTTTACAATTTTTTCATTGGCAAGCCTCGCGGTACTGTCAAATTGTTTTTGTATTCATATGTAAAATTTTTTCGAGTTTTTTTACTCTTGCTCTCCTTCATTCTCCCATTTTTCCGTTCAAAGCATTTTGACATTGTAGGCAGTAGTTTTAAAGATCTACGAGTACTTTATTATTATACTATGACTCACCCTAAAAACACTCATGTATTATATAAATTTAATTATGTCATTCAATTTATTTTCATGTACCCTAATGCTATGGATGAGATCTTCAATGTCGAGGTACATATCTAGGATCTCTGGCCGAATCTGAATTTTATTCCAGTAGCCAAGTAGCTATGGATAATAACGGTGGTCGTTACATAAATATTCTCAAAAAACCCATTTTTTGATGAAGTTTCCAGGCCCGGGAAGATGTTCACACTAGTGAACAATTTTCCATCCCTAAATATAAACGCCCCCAACTGCAGCCAACTTCATCCCCAACAGATGAGGATTATCACTCATAATAAAACTTCCAACTCAAAGTCAACCTGAAGATCGGGTGTGCCTTAAACCCTTAAAATTAAATTAAAACCCTAAATTAATAAAATAATTACGGTTTATAACGTTAAAAGAAATATTGTGTTTTTTATTTTCTGGTAAAATTACCCTACCCAAAAACCCCCTAACTCGTTTCTTCAAAAGGTATTTTTGAATTTTCTACAACCTAGAAACATGAAAATAAAGATAGGACCATATGTGTTGGAATTTTTGTTACTCTTTTTTGTTCTTCTAACGGTACTTTTTGAATTTTCTATAATATTTAAGCTAAAATCATGAAATTAAAAATACTTTTCGTTATTATATTACTCTTTGAGTTTTTTGTAATAATAATTAACTTTCAAACATGAAATTAAAGATATATGGTTCTGTGTTGAGAATCCAAATATTACCTTTATAGTGAATCTGTGTTTGTTAGTCTGTTTTTGAATTTTATTCGTTGCTTTTACTCTATGTCAATACAATGGGGTATCGAAGCGTACTGCGTTTAAGCTATTAGCAATATTACTCTAAAATTTGTAGCTATGAAATCATGGAATTTCGTTTCCAAATATGAAAAATATGAAAAAATATTTTTTTTAAAACTTTGTTCTACCAAAAACTATAGCTGTAAATAAAATGTATATCAGATTGAAGCTGAGATGTTTCACTATCACCTCCAAGTGGATGAACTGGAACCTGTTGAAAATAAAATAATAATATAACAACCATAACTTGATTTCAATTCAAGAATATTACTTAACATGTTGTACCCAACAATATAAATGTGCTACAATCAAATTGTTTTTTAAACAAAATATATTCAACACAATGATGTTTGCGATAACAATATATTATTGCGCAATATTTTTTCTTTGCGTGTACAATTCTAAGTGAATGAGAATCCACAAAAGGGTATTTGTAGTACCTTTTTTGTTTTTCTTTGGTACTTTGTAAAACTTCTTTTATATTAAACCTAGAACCATTAACATGAATATATGTGTGTATCTGGACCTAAATAAGAGAGTCCACAAGTGGGCACTTTGTGGTACTTTTTCGTTATTCTAATATACTCTTTGAATTTTTTGTAACTTTGAGTCTACATTAGACAAATTTTTATCAAGACAAACGTCAAAATTTTATCAAGATAAAGATTTGTCTAATGTAGACTGAATTTGTCAGTATTATTGCAGTGTTAAAAGAAAATTGTCAGCGCTCGAGCTCTGACAACGTTGTCTTGATAATGCTTGGTAAAAGACGCCATCTTGATTGTTGTTGGTACTTTTTGCATGGTTTATTATGACATACGTTTTCCCCTATAATTGATATAGATAAAAAATTATCTGCAACTCAAACAAAAATTTGACGTTTGTCTTGATACAAATTTCTCTAATGTAGACTCAAAGTAATAACGTCCAGTCATCATTAGACAAATTTTTATTTTTGGACCGGAAAAGGAGATGATTCTAAAATTTTATGATTTGAGAAACAATCAAAATTGCCAATATATGTATTGAATTTCTTATACAGCAGAGATATAAAATCCGCTTGCTGTCTGTTTTAATATGAAAACTCACTAGGATTTTAATATCGCTGAAATGAAAAAAATATTGGTAACACGGAAAGATTTTGCTATTAAGAAAAATTTCCCAGAAATGAAAAGAAATATACCAAAATGAAAAATATATCGCTAAACTAATAAAATGTTGCTAAAATTTAAAATATCGTCAACATGGACAAATTTCGCTATTAAAAAATATATATCACAAAAATTTTAATAAATTGAAAAAATATCGTGAAATCAGAAAACAAATATACAGTTGCGGACAAAAACATAGGGTCAAGTATATTTATTTGAATTTTTTGGAGTTTTTGACAAAATTTTATGCAAAACAAGTAAAAGCGCTATATTCGGCTGTGCCGAATCTTATATACCCTTCACCATCGTTGAGATGGAATTAGATTTAGTTTTATCTATATATATAAAAGAGTAATGACTGAGTTATTGACTGACTGAATAACTTGGTGATTCATCATCGCATAGCCTAAATGGTTAAGACTAGAAAGATGAAATATGGACTGTGGATTAGTCTTCTACCGAACAGATCCACTATTTATGTGCAAGAACGAAGCCCATAGTACCTGCAAAAATCGTAATAACGCGTTTTGGTCTATAGCTCGGTAAATACTGGACCGACTTAGTTATCTTTTTTAACACAAAAATTAAAAAAAATCTGTGATCAGTGAAAGAACGAAGCCTCTAGCTGGTATAGTTCATTAAAAAGTGAAAAAAACGATATTATATGCCATAGTTCATAATTGTTGTTGTTCAGCACCCATGAAAACAACAACTATAGGGAAAACGCACATTAAATAAATAAAATAAGATTTGGCAATAACTTGGTTGTTTGTTAACCGATTTGGTTGATTCAAAACCCCGAAATTCAAGAAAAATATTTGTGATCGATCTATATAAGAACTAAGTAACTTATATAAGATTAAAAATATGTTTAATATCGCTATCAACTCAATTTGATAGAATTTGATTTTGATTTCGGCTATGTCGAATCTTTGATACCCCTCACCATCTTACCGATAAATAATTAAATTTTCGCCTTAACGTATGCTTTCATTATTTCATATTTATAAATCAACATTTTTTTCAAATTACGAAAATTTGAATACGAAAAAAAAAACAATTATAGCAACAAGCTTTGCTTTAAAAGAAAAAAATAAACAACAATTCCACATTTATTTATTTTTGTATGTGTATATTGGGGATGTCAATGCCCAGCTGACCACAAACTTCGTTAATGATATCCCATTCGAATATTTCGCGAACATTTCTCTTACAAAACATTCGAGAACGACTATCGTTGGCGACCCGAAAACGAGCTGCTTAAGCTCACCCGTCGCTCACTTTGTGGCAGCAAATCTTTCGATCTCGAAGGTTCGCCTTTCGTATTAAGAGTGAACCTTTAGCGATATCAATAGCGAAACGTAAAAATATTCGTTAATGATTCGTTTTCGATATCAAAAACTGATGAAAATTATTCGATACTGATTTTACTAATCACTTGTGATTATTATCATTAGCAATAGTTCGAAAACGGTAGTTTTTTAATTTTGTTTCATTTCCATTATGTTCCCAAACTAAAATTAAAAGTTGATTTTATTTCTAAAGTTATTTATATCTTATTTCAAACATCACAATTTATCAAATATTAAAAAAATTGTTTACATAATAAAAAATATATTATAAAAATAATAATTCTTATAATAAACAATAAAACTAATAAAGCCATATAACAAAATTTAAATTTCGCCAAGAGTAGAGTCATCAATGCCTTTTCTCCCAATATTTTTAATTTTTCTGTTGTTCAAATCCTCTTCTTTTAACGCAAAAATATTCTGAATAAACCTGAAAGAAAATATATTAGATAGATAAATAAATATGTATGCTATATTCCAAATCTATGTACATATTTAGACAAATAGAAACATTACTTACCATTTTTCTTAAAATTTTATCATATTACTTTTTTATTAAACACTTCTGAAAATATAACTTAACTTAAATGTTAATGCGCAATATTTTACAATCGACTACTTTGAACTTTGACTCAATGACAATATATTTTCATTGTTTTTATTGTTTTGCATGCACAAACAAGAAAATAAGTCGCTTTTATATTTACATAAGAATTCTTCGAGAAATTTAAGAGATTATACAATTTCTCGAAGCATTTGGTTTCGATATTTTATTTAGAAGTTGAATATAGCTATATCAATATTTTTATATTCTCTAAAATTCTGCGAATGTTTACTATCGAGAAATTATCGAGGAAAGTACGAAGTTGCGAACATTCGTAATTAATATAATTCTCGATATTTTCTCGAACATATTTGTTTCGAGAATTCTTCGCTTTTAGCGAATATTCGCTAATAACGACCCGCTTGACCTGAAACAATAAATTAGTGAATGTCCGCAAAAACGAGGTATTTTCGAAACAAATATATTCGAGAAATTATCGAAAATTAAATAAACAGTAAATGTTCGTAGCATCGTAACTTACTCGATAATTCCTCGATAGTTAATGTTCGAGAAATTTTCGAGAATTCTTAAAGTATCGGATTATCACTATATTAAATTTTTTCGATAGTCTCGAAAGTAAATGTTTCGAAAAATTATCTATTATTTCTTAATTTTTCGATTTTTCTTTTTTTACTTTAAAATAATACGTATTATCTTGTTTGTACATGTCATACTTTAGTCATAGTTCATATTGATCGGTTGTAATTTAGACTTAAGTTTATGATGTGAGTTTAACTTTAAAAACATTTTCTGGAAATAAATTATAAAAATGGTAAGTAACATTGCGATATGTCAAAAGACATTCGCAAAACTACATATTTATCTAAATGATATATTTTTTTCTTGCAGACTAATTCAGTAAACTTGGACCTAAGAAAAAAGTGGATTTTGGCAACAGAAAAACTAATATTATTAAGACCTAAAGTCTTAGTTAAGTTTACAATAAAAATTCTTTAAAAATGAAAACAGCTTTTAATTTTAAATGGGAAACAAAATGAAAACGAAACAGTACAGAACTATTGCCAACGATTCATTAGTAATATCAATATCGAACAATTTTCGATATCGAAAACATTTTCTCGTTTTGCTAACGATAGCACTTATTATTCGATATAGATATCATAAACGAACCTTCGATGTCAATCGATTTGCTGCCACAAACTGAACGACAGGTGAACTCTACGAGTTCATTCTCGAAACGCCTTCGATAGTCGTTCTCGAAGGTTTTGTTAGAGAAATGTGCGAGAATTATTCGAAGGCGATATCTTTATCGAAAATTGTGGTCAAGCGGGGAAACTCAGGTCAGGCGGGTGACTAAAAATATAGTTGTGTTTGTGAGTGTAAAAAAAATGCACTTAAAGAAAAGCTCGATTTAATATATATAATACGTCAGGTATACACGGTTCTTTATTGTTACATAAAACATATTTTTATACACTTTCGCATTTCTTACACTGAAATTTATTAATATTGAAGTAAAAAAATATAATTACCATTCCAACTTTATCTTTAAACATTATTATTAAAGAAATTGATTACCAAATAATTAATTCCCATAATTTTTTCCAGTGCATTTTGTTCTCTTTGCACTCTCAGCAACGATTAAATGAAAGAGCGTAAGAATACGTGTGAACTCAGCCAGCCCAATTATGCAAAGAAATTGACATCCCTAGTGTAAATACAAACTGACTGCATATACAAAGAACAACAAACACTGTTATTCATTACTTTGAGTCTACATTAGACAAATTCTTATCAAGACAAACGTCAAAATCAGTGCGAATCTATACAAGGTAGCCTCAGTTAAACAGTTGATTATTATTTTTAGTTGTTACAGCTGTCAAACTGCATATATAAAAAACATTACTGAATTCGCCATATTGTTGTTTTTGCACAACTGTTGCCACCTTCCATAAATTCGAGTTCATTTTGACGTTTGTCTTGATAAAAATTTGTCTAATGTAGACTCAAAGTTATATTACTGCTGTTGCTAACTAAACTACTTGCCTACACAAAAAACAAAAACGTAACTACAATGCGTCATTACAATGCTTTACATACATGTTTGTGTGTGTATTTATATTGTTAACTGATTTGTTTTAGTTTTTGGCTCATAACTTTGTTGATTATGAACGAATTTAGTTTACTAAAAAACCAAAATTTTATACAAATATTTATGACCGATCTATATAAGAATAAAAATCTATAGCTTAAACAAGAGCTTCAAAAAATCAAACATGCGTTTTGCCCGATATCTCAGTTATTATGAAACATTTTTTAGCAAAAAAAATCAGAAAAAAATGTCCGAGCCTTCTTTGCAAAAACGAGGTCCCTTGTATATACAGAGGCTTCAGAAAATGGAAAACTGGTTCCAAAAACCGTTTTTTTAAGCATATCTCCGCAATGTTTGAACCGATCTTACTGAATTTCAATAGCAAAAGAAAGAATTTTCGATCGTTTGATATATATATTATATATGTCAGTTATCGGTGGGCTTCATACACAGCATTTCAACCGTCACACGGATGGACGAAGGGACGGACATGGTCCTATCGTCATCTCTTCTTAAAAGGATACCGAAAATATAAACTTTTTTGCTCTCTGACGAAAATTGTGGAAATTACAAATGGAATGACAAACTTATATATACCCTTTACACCTGTGGTGAAGGGTATACAAATAACGCTAAATAAAAACCGAAAAATATTGTTAACATAGAAAAATAACATAGAAAAAAAAAAATGTGACGCAATATGGATAAAATCGAAGATCCCATCAAAATATAAGTACCGAAATTGATCATTATAAGCTGTGTTTTGTTGCTACCGTTGATAGTTAGCAAAAAAACGATATTTTCCCGACTTGATATTCAAAACAAAATTGCAGAAATAAATCTTTATATTTTATTACAAAAAATTAATAATTTGAATTTGTTTTAGTTGTATTTTATATTTTTTTCCATTTATTGACATTCAAATATCATAATTGTATTTTTGTTCATAAATTGGCAGCACTTTTATCGACGTTAAAGTTAACATTATAGATTATAACATAGATATGAAGTTCAGTTTTCAAAAACCTAAGTCGGTTGTCAAAAAATAAAAAAATAAGTAAGAATGTGCAACAAAACACAGCTATAGTTATTTATTTTCAATTAAAAATCAGCAGTTAAGAGCAATTTATAAACGAATTAATTTAAAAAAATTCTTCGAGAACAGAAAATCACCAAAAATATCTATCAAGTATTGGTAAATTCGGTAAGAAAATACCTTTCTGGAAGGCCCCAGTCTTATAATTCCTTAAATAGTATCCTCATGTAGCCAAATGTATAAAATATGCATCTTATCTTCTAAAAACAGACGTATTTACATTATAAATGATTATTAGTAAAATTTAGTCGCAGAACATTCGTATGTTTCAAGTAGATTTTGAACTGACTTAGTAAAATTTTTTGGTGAATCTCTGTTCCCGAAGAACTTTTTTGCTCTAAATCTTTTTAAATTTCTTTGAAGTTCTGCCTATTAATTTAGAATAAAATTATTTATTTTTTGTTAGGACCTTCGATTTTACCCATATTTATAAACACTCAAATCTATACACTTTTTGATACGAATAGTTCTCGGAATTAGAGATAATCAATCTTTCTTATCTTTACTCAGTTTTTTATTTTTAATATTGCTATCGAGATTTAAAAAAGTAAAGTTGAAAAACTTTTTTTAAAAAAATTTTGAAAAATTTTCTGCTGACCCTTTTTTTATTTTTTTGTCCGCACTGAAAAAAACTTTTTACGTTTGAGACAATGTGCCATTATTGGGATAAAGTTAAGGGATATTATTCCTATATAGGTTTATAATTCAATATATTCGCAATGATATGGCACTAAAGTTGTATTATTTTGCATAAAACTTTGTCAAAAACTGCAAAAAATTCAAATAAATATACTTGACCCTATTTTTTAGCCATAACTGTATATTTGTTTTCTGATTTCGCGGTATTTTTTCAATTTATTAAAATTTTTGTGATATATATTTTTATACCCACCATCAAAAAGATGGGGGGTATATTGATTTTGTCATTCCGTGTGTAACATTTCGAAGGAATCATTTAAGACCCCATAAAATAGGGGAACGAAATTTGGCCCAAATATTTATCTTATATATTTGTTTGGTATTGAAAATAGGCAAAATCGGTTAACAAACAAAAAAGTTATGGGCTAAAAACTAGAAACACAGAGTGTCCGTTGTAGCTTCATTTCATACTTTTCTGCTGATATCTCTTAAACAAAAGCATGTATGACAACGAAATTTTGTACAGATAGTTTGGCGGTCGATTTAAACTTGGAAACCAAAAATGAGCGTGGTCCGCCCACCTCCCATATAAGGTAAAATGTCAACGAAATTTTGTACACATAGTTTAAAGAGCAATGTAAACTCGGAAACAAAAAATGGGCGTAGTCCGCCCACTTTCCGCCTATCTCCCATAAAATAAAATTTGAAAAAGTTGATGGTGGGTATATAGATTCGGACGAGCCGAATATAACATTCGCTCTTGTTTAATAGCAATTTTTGTGTGTGTTGGCGATATTTTAAATTTTAACGATATTTTTTTAGTTTAGCGATATATTTTCCATTTTGCTTTTTTTATTTCTGGGAAATTTTTCTTAATAGCAAAATCTTTCCGTGTTAGCAATTTTTTTTTTTTCATTTCAACGATATTAAAATCTTAGTAGACCTTTTCCGGTTCAAAAATAAAAATTTGTCTAATGTAGACTCGAAACTTCGCGGAACTGTCAAATTGTTTTTGTATTCATATGTAACAATTTTTTCGAGTTTTTTTACTCTTTCTCTCCTTTATTGGCTCATTTTCTGTTCATAGCATTCTGACATTATGTGCAGTAGTTTTACTCTAACAAAATACAAGCAATTGTTGTTTTTGTAGATGTACGAACACTTTCTAATTACGCTATGGGTTCTAGGCTTAATCATAGTATAATAATAAAGTATACTCGTAAGACCAGCTGTTTTACAATTTTTTCATTGGCAAACCTCGCGGTACTGTCAAATTGTTTTTGTATTCACATGTAAAATATTTTTTGAGTTTTTTTCTCTTGCTCTCTTTCGTTCTCTCATTTTTCCGTTCAAAGCATTCTGACATTGTGGGCAGTAGTTTTACACTAACAAAATACAAGCAATTTTTGTTTTTGTAGATGTGCGAGTACTTTATTATTTTACTATGGGCTTAATATAAAAGAAGTTTTACAAAGTACCAAAGAAAAACAAAACAGGTACTATAAATGCCCTTTTATGAATTCTCATTCACTTAGAATATACACGCAGAGAAAACTTTTTGCGCAATAATATATTTTCATCGCAAACATCATTATGTTGAACCATTTTTAGGGTATACGTCCCAACATAATTTAATTTACAAATAACTATAAATTACAACCATAACATGGCCGTGTTTGATTATGGCTACAACCAATCATATTTTTTCTTTACGTGTATATCTGCAATTTCGTGATTTATAGAAAATTCAAAAAATACCATTAGAGGAAATTCTTACTTACATGGGATAATATATCATTAATTTAATGTTTCTAGGTTACAAAAACTCAAAAAGTACCATTAGAAGAACGAAAAAGTGCCACAAAGTTCCTTCTTGTGAATTCTCACTCACTTAGGTTCATGTTTCTAGGTCTAATATGATTTCTGGAGGTAACAAAATTTGTACTCCAAAGTATTTCTAAATTGTAGTGGTATTATAAAAAAGGGTTTTAAACGTTCGAATTTCCAAGATAAGGTACCAATACGGTATAAATTTTATTTCTTTTTTTACTGGTTAAAAAGATATATAGGGTTCCAAAAAAGTACTAAAATATAGTTTTCATCCATTTTCTCTCCAAAAGATCGAACATAAAAAAGTACCAGACACCTGTCCGATTATTTTTAAAATGAATAAAAATAACTAAACAATTTTATATGTATTAGGCTTTTATAGTTTGAACAAAAAGTCGACTTTTCGATATTTCGACTTTTTTTATACCCACCATCAAAAAGATGGGAGTATATTGATTTTGTCATTCCGTGTGTAAGATGTCGAAGAAATCATTTAAGACCCCACAAAGTATACATTTTCTGGTTCCTGGTTAGATTCTGAGTCGATCTTGCTATAAATGAGAAATTGTGCTGAAATGTTATCATATCCGCTAACCTATTTATTTAATAGCTCACTTAAATATGGCTATTTCCCATTGCTATGGAAACTTTCGTTCATAGTTCCAATCCATAAATCCGGAGGAAGATCTGAAGTAACCAATTATAGAGGTATAGCTAAACTTAACGCAATACCAAAATTCGAGAAAATGGTGACAGATATGTTATCCCGCAATTTGTTATCCATAATATCGCCTTATCAGCATGGTTTTTGTAAAGGTCGCTCGACATGTACTAACCTGATGGAACTATCATCCTATATAAATGCTGGTTTCTGCAACGGTAATCCGACGGATGTAGTATATACTGATTTTAGTAAGGCATTTGATAAAGTTAACCATGAACTACTAATAATGAAACTTAAAGCTATCGGCTTCAGCGAAATTCTTCTAAAATGGATCTACTCCTATTTAAAACAAAGAAAACAGTGCGTTTTATATAACAACTGTAAATCCGAATATATAAATGCTATATCTGGTGTTCCACAAGGTAGTCACCTTGGTCCGATCCTATTCCTACTTTTTATTAATGATCTTCCTCTAAATATTCATCACTGCAAAATTTTGATGTATGCAGATGATGTTAAAATATTTAAAACAATTACTAATCCTAATGATCAAAAACTATTCCAAAATGATTTAAATTGTTTTTTCAAATGGTGTGACGAAAATTTAATGGAATTAAATCTCAAAAAATGCAAACACATGGTTTATTATAGGCGTACTCCTAATGTATTTGCTTATAATCTTGGAGGAGTTGAGTTAAGTACAGTTAATAGTTTCACAGATTTGGGAGTACTTTTTGATATGAAATTAACGTTTAACTCTCACATTCAAATAACTGCTAACAAAGCAAGTGGCGTACTTTGCTTTGTTAAGCGCTGGGCAAAAGAATTCAAAGATCCTTATGTCACTAAACGTCTGTATACAACCTTAGTAAGGCCAATTTTGGAATATGCATCCGTTATCTGGGATCCTTACTACAACATTTATATAAATAAACTGGAATCTGTTCAAAAACAATTTTTGTTGTTTTGTCTTCGTGGATTAAACTGGAATCCGAATATTCGCCTTCCACCGTACCGAAGTCGACTTGCTCTAATCAGGCTGCCAACGCTGAAAAGTAGAAGAACGGTTTCTAATATATCATTTATAATAGACCTTCTTCAAGGAATAATTGACTCAGAATTCCTTCTGGGTAAAATTTCCATTAGTGTTCCTAATCGGATGTTGAGATCCTACCATCCGTTAACCATTCCATTCCATAGATCCAATTTTGCTAACCTTGATCTATTTTATAAAATCTGTTCGGAAGTTAATTCGTTATACAATTATGTGGACTTTTCAGACTCACCTTATAATATAAAAATGAAGCTTCTTAGTTTTTTTAACTCAAACAATTTCTAGTATAAGTATCTTTAGTATAAGTATTCTAACTTTTGTGGTAGTAAATATTTTTCTTTATAAAAATTAGAAATTGTAAACTTTTCTCAGCTGTTTGTAATATATGTAGCTGAAGTAAATAAATAAATAAATAAATAAATAAATAAATAAATAAATAAATAAATAAATAAATAAATAAATAAATAAATAAATAAATAAATAAAATACCAATGCGAAAGTGAACCGTAAAATTCTCGAAGGCCAAGCAACAAGAAATCCGTCTGGATGTATTTAAGAGATAATTACAACGAGCCGAAAGTTGTTCCTAACCCAGAGCTACTTCACGACTGTTTGTATGTGTTAGTAAAAATCATTATGTGTGATGCTTGGTGTTTACATTGGGTCCAAGGTAGATTTAGAAGGTAACGGCAACTTTACAACACCAAAAAACCCCATGTATTTTGTTTTTGCATTAACATCTCTTAATTTTGTCATTTCACATGTTTCTTTACAAAGAACAAAAATACATTTGACATCTTCATGTAATTAAAAAAGAGGAGACAGACGCAACAACACAAAAGTAAACAAAAAATAAACAACATAAACATAAACAACAATTGACACTTCAAATTTTAAAACACAAGCCCCCATATTGATTTCAAAAAGAAAAAAATTCTCAGCTGTTTTAATGTCGTTACCATAGTGTAATTATAAAGTATACTCGTAAGAACAGCTGTTTACACACAAGAAAATAACAAACTGGCCCAACAAACTTTCTGCACAATTTGAGGATAGAAATTGTATAATTTCTCAACAAACTCTCTTGTGCAGACTAGAAATGAGAATTTCCATTTTTGCAGACACAAATTTAAGTGCCGCCAAGTCAAATTTTATGAATTTTGTACTAGTTTTGTACAAAAAATGGCAATACCATTGCATATACAAGTTATATGTAAAAGTTTGTTGAATGAATTCCAACAAATAAAATAAAATGCTTTAAATATTTGTTTAATAATTTTAGTAATGAAATTTATTGAATAAACAACAAACATTTATCTTATTTTAAGTATTAACAATTATGTTATATAAATTAATAACATTTTATTGCAATTACTCGAACAAACTTTATCATATTGTTTGACCTATCGGGTCCAAACAAGAAGATGTGACAAAAATCGATTAGTAGACTCTGATAGAGAAAGGTCTTGGCTACATTTCCTCATATTCCGTTTTTTCCGCTTAAGTTGTGTGTTCGAACAAAATTTTCAAAAAACGTTTTGAACAAAATTCGCTTTTGGCATTGTTCGACCTACTGGGTCCAAACAAAACGATGTGACAAAAATTGGTTAGTGGGGTCTGATAGAGGAAGGTCTTGGCTACATTTCCTCATATTCCGTTTTTTCCGGTTAAGTTGTGTGTTCGAACAAAATTTTCAAAAAACGGTTTGAACAAAATTCACTTTTGACATTGTTCGACATATAGGGTCCAAACAAAAAGATGTGACAAAAATTGGTTAGTGGGGTCTGATAGAGGAAAGTCTTAGCTACATTTCCTCATATTCCGTTTTTTCCGGTTAAGTTGTGTGTTTGAACAAAATTAAAAAAAAAACGGTTTGAACAAAATTCGCTTTTGACATTGTTCGACCTACTGGGTCCAAACAAAAAGATGTGACAAAAATTGATCAGTGGGGTCTTATAAGGAAAGGTCTTGGCTACATTTCCTTATACTTGGTTTTTCCCGGTTAAGTTGTGTGTTCGAACAAAATTTTCAAAAAACGGTTTGAACAAAATTCACTTTTGATATTGTTCGACCTACTGGGTCCAAACAAGAAGATGTGACAAAAACTGGTTAGTGGGATCTGATAGAAGAAGGTCTTGGATACATTTCCTCATATTCCGTTTTTTCCGCTTAAGTTGTGTGTTTGAACAAAATTTCCAAAAAACGGTTTGAACAAAATTCACTTTTGACATTGTTCGACCTACTGCGTCCAAACAAAAAGATGTGACAAAAATTGGTTAGTAGGGTCTGATAGAGAAAGGTCTTAGCTACATTTCCTCATACTTGGCTTTTTCCGGTTAAGTTGTGTGTTCGAACAAAATTTTCATAAAACGGTTTGAACAAAATTCGCTTTTGACACTGTTCGACCTACTGGGTCCAAACAAGAAGATGTGACAAAAATCGGTTAGTAGTGTCTGATAGAGGAAGGTCTTGGCTACATTTCTTCATACTTGGCTTTTTCCGGTTAAGTTGTGTGTTCGAACAAAATTTTTAAAAAACGTATTGAACAAAATTCACTTTTGACATTGTTCGACCTACTGGATCCAAACAAAAAGATGTGACAAAAGTGGTTAGTGGGGTCTGATAGAGAAAGGTCTTGGCTACATTTCTTCATACTTGATTTTTTCCGGTTAAGTTGTGTGTTTGAACAAAATTTTCAAAAAACGGTTTGAACAAATTTCACCAAGTCAAATTTTGTGTAGTGTTGTTAGTAGTAAGAATAAATTATTCGTTAACTGTTTTGTACCATTATTATTTTTGATGTTGAAGCTTGTTTTTGAAGACAAATAAGTTTTTTATTTTAGAAAAAAACTTTTATTTAGCTTACGTAAATATACTAATGTGTAAAAATAAATATTTTATTTAATTTTAATTAGATGTAATTGTATGTATCCGAATAACGAATATTCCTTGAGAAAATCAGCATCACTATTTCATATTTTGCTTTGTTTACATCATTTTGTTGAAATTTTTATAAAATTTAACTATTTTAATATTTTTTCTGTAAAAATGCATAAATTCTAACCCGGAGTTAGTATGATATATTAATTACACCTCAATTTAAGACGGGTATATATTAATGTACAATTTGGAATTACGTTGTAACAGAAAACTATGAAAAAGTTAAACATATGCGATTGTGGCGAACATTGGGTTGACATGCCGGCAGCCGGAATGTTGGTATTTTAATCCAAAAGCACCCAGAATATATTTTTTCCTGTTTGTGTTTATGATTTTAATACAAAATAGTTTCAAATATGTGTGCATATAGTTTAAAAATAATTGCAGAAAATATATTAATCTGTCCGTAATTCATTTAATTACTTTTTAAATAGCTATACTGACACATTTTGAATTTAGGAACAAATCTTAACATCCGAACATTTTGTTGAAAAATGTATGAATGAATTAAAAAATTTTTATTTTTTTCTTGAAAAATGTAACAGAAATAATTTTAAAACAGCCTTAAAGTAGAGTCGAACCAATATTAAAAAGTTAACAGTAGTTTACCACAGGTATAATAAGGAAATCATCACTTTTGAATATATTATATATGAGGAATTATAGCCAAGACATTTCTCTATCAGACCCCACTAACCAATTTTTGTCACATCTTTTTGTTTGGACCCAGTAGGTCGAACAATGTCAAAAGTGAATTTTGTTCAAACCGTTTTTTGAAAATTTTGTTCGAACACACAACTTAAGCGGAAAAAACGGAATATGAGGAAATGTAGCCAAGACCTTCCTCTATCAGATTCTACTAACCAATTTTTGTCACATCTTCTTGTTTGGACCCGGTAGGTCGAACAGCGTCAAAAGCGAATTTTGTTCAAACCGTTTTTTGAAAATTTTGTTCGAACACACAACTTAACCGGAAAAAATCAAGTATGAAGAAATGTAGCTAAGACTTTTCTCTATCAGACTCCACTAACCAATTTTTGTCACATCTTTTTGTTTGGACCCATTAGGTCGAACAATGTCAAAAGTGAATTTTGTTCAAACCGTTTTTTAAAAATGTTGTTCGAACACACAACTTAACCGGAAAAAACCAAGTATGAAGAAATATTGCCAAGACCTTTCTCTATCAGACTCCACTAACCAATTTTTGTCACATCTTTTTGTTTGGACCCATTAGGTCGAACAATGTCAAAAGTGAATTTTGTTCAAACCGTTTTTTGAAAATTTTGTTCGAACACACAACTTAAGCGGAAAAAACGGAATATGAGGAAATGTAGCCAAGACCTTCCTCTATCAGATTCTACTAACCAATTTTTGTCACATCTTCTTGTTTGGACCCGGTAGGTCGAACAGCGTCAAAAGCGAATTTTGTTCAAACCGTTTTTTGAAAATTGTGTTCGAACACACAACTTAACCGGAAAAAATCAAGTATGAAGAAATGTAGCTAAGACCTTTCTCTATCAGACTCCACTAACCAATTTTTGTCACATCTTTTTGTTTGGACCCATTAGGTCGAACAATGTCAAAAGTGAATTTTGTTCAAAACGTTTTTTAAAAATTTTGTTCGAACACACAACTTAAGCGGAAAAAACGGAATATGAGAAAATGTAGCCAAGAACTTCCCCTATCAGACCCTACTAAGCGATTTTTGTCACATCTTCTTGTTTGGACCCGATAGGTCAAACAATATGATAAAGTTTGTTCGAGTAGTTGCAATAATATGTTATTCATTTATATAACATAATTGTTAATACTTAGAATAAGATAAATTTTTGTTTTTTATTCAATTAATTTCATTACTAAAATTATTAAACAAATATTTAAAGCATTTTATGTGAAAAGTTTGTTGGAATTCATTCAAATAACTTTTACATATAACTTGTATATGCAATGGTATTGCATTTTTTTGCACAAAACTAGTACAATATTCATAAAATTTTACTTGGCAGCACTTAAATTTTTGTCTGCAAAGTTGAAATTTCTCATTTTTAGTCTGCACAAGAGTTTGTTGAAAAGTTTGTTACTCTCTGAAAAATGGAAGAAGGAGAAAAAGTTTGTTGAAAAAGTTTGTTATCTTCACGGACATCAACTGTTTTACAATTTTTTCATTAATATACCTCGCGGAAATGTCAAATTGTTTTTGTATTTTTATGCAAAATTTTTTTTCGAGTTTTTTTACTCTTCCTCTCCTTCATTCTCTCATTTGCTGTTCATAGCATTTTGACATTATGTGCAGTAGTTTTACAAAAAAAAAAAAAAAAAAAAAATACAAGCAATTTTTGTTCTTGTAGATGTGCGAGCACATTCTTATTACGATATGGTCGTTACCTTCTTAATCTACCTTGATTGGGTCTACACATGAGTTTTTTCTATTATAATATGTAACTCTCAGAAGAGAGTAAACTTTTTGTTTATAAATACAAGCAATTTTTGTTCTTGTAGATGTGCGAGCACTTTCTAATTACACTATGGTCGTTACCATAGTATAATTATAAAGTATACTCGTAAGAACAGCTATTTTACAATTTTTTCATTGGCAAACCTCGCGGTACCGTCAAATTGTTTTTGTATTCATATGAAAAAATTTTTTCGAATTTTTTTACTCTTGCTCTCCTTCATTCTCTCATTTTTCCGTTCAAAGCATTTTGACATTGTGGGCAGTAGTTTTTCACTAACAAAATACAAGCAATTGTTGTTTTTGTAGATGTGCGAGTACTTTATTATTATACTATGAGTTATGGTCTAAATTTGACTGAATAAAGTGAAGATATTAGTCATGCCCATAAAAAAATCAGTACGTGATAGAAAAAAAGTGAAAGCTGATTCTTGTTAAACTCTCAAAAATCCATCTAGTCCACATATTTTTGTTAAAAGAAAAAATAAAAAAATTTTTTCTTTACCCACCACTGTATTTCTACTCAATTGTATGTAACATGGGTATTTTTACTTAACTGTGAATAAAATCAAGATTTGTGCATAAATTTTGAAGATACATACCATAGCGTAATTAGAAAGTGCTCGCACATCTACAAAAATAAAAATTACTTGTATTTTGTTAGTGTAAAACTACTGCACATAATGTCAAAATGCTATGAACAGCAAATGAGAGAATGAAGGAGAGGAAGAGTAAAGAAAACTCGAAAAAAAATTTGCATAGGAATACAAAAACAATTTGACAGTTCCGCGAGGTTTGTCAATGAAAAATTGTAAAACAGCTGTTCTTACGAGTATACTTTATAATTATACTATGGTATGTATCATAGTGTCTACAAAAACAATAATTACTTGTATTTTGCATTACCAGCTTTAACTTTGAGTCTACATTAGAGAAATTTTTATCAAGACAAACAAATTTTTATCAAATTTCTGTTTGAGTTGCAGATAATTTTTTATCTTTTTCAATTATAGGGGAAAACGTATATCATTATAAACCATATAAAAAGTACCAACAACAATCAAGATGACGTCTTTTATCAAGCATTATCAAGACAAAGTTGTCAGAGCTCGAGCGCTGACAATTTTCTTTTAACGCTGCAATATTACTCCGTGGGAGTTTTTTCTGCTACATTTACTCCTATCGGACGCTTCCCCAGGTAGCGGATCGGGGGGATTGGATATAAGGCACATGATATGAACACTCTATCATATGGTGCATTTTGGCCCATTGCTTGAGGGTTCGTATCATGGGTATTATATCCGGTCCTAGGACTTTTTCAGCTTCTTGCGGACCAAATAAATGTAGCGCACTTTAAGGTCAAGGTGGTAGGTAGTAGTGCTGAGGACCTGAATGGTTAGTTGGTGCCTAAACAAACTAACAGTTAACAGCTGCCCTCCAACGCCCATGGCACGGGTTGGTTGTAATCTCTATCCAAGTCCGCGCACGCCGTCACTGCACGAGATGGTTCTTCCCTATACTGGCATACTCGTGGGACGAAAATTTACTTTATAAATTTAAATCTAAATCGGACGAAAGATGACGAACGGTCGCAGGGCAACAGAACAGAAACGTACATGCTAACGGACGACGATAATGTGATGATGGGGGTTCAACGAGACTTTCTGATACAGGAAAGTCAGTTGTTGGACCAGCTATCAGGGACGGATGATCTTCTTGATCATTCGACCAATTCATTCGCTGAGACCGGTGCCTCGGAAAAACTCGAGGATCTTACCCTTGGCTCTGAAGATGAGCTTGAGATCACTGTAATCTCAACTCGCGCTCAGGGTCAAGAGAAGAACCAGAGTATTGAGGTCAGGTCGGAGCGGAAGGATTGCTCTAGTGATCAGGAGGATCATACGCCCGGCAGTACTTTGGTTCGGCAAGATGCGGTAATTCTTGATGCGACAACCGCTGATAATTTCCGAACCAAAGAGGAGAAAGCGCGAAGTGGCGCAAGAGCCTCTCTTATCTATCTGCAGAGGATAGCTAAGAGAGACCTTTCGACACTTTCAGGCAAGGATAAGTACCTTACCAAGAAGCACAGAAGGAACGTCAAAAGATTCGAACGGATCTACGGACCTATCTGCGACTCCTTGGGAATGTCTTATCCTGAAGGATCAGATGTGGATGCAGACCGTACTCCAGAGGTGTCCCGTGAGGGCACAGGAGGAAAGTCTACAAGCTCATCGATCCCAGCCGGAGCTAGTAGGGACGGTAGAGGCGAACCTGCTAAACCTGCAACCCTTATGGAACAGCGGGTTACAGCAGGCGAACCAAAATCTACCAAAGTTAAGGCTGATGATGTACCATCCAGCAAATCTGGCAAACCACAAAGGGTTATCAGGGGTGCTAGGCCTGGGGATGATCAGCCCTCAACCAGCAAGATGGCGACATGCCAGAAGTCTACCAACTCCACCGGTGTAACCCGTATGGACGATACTGGTGTAGTTGCCAAAACTTCTGACATGAGGTCATCTTCATCGAAGAGTGTTGGCCAGAATCCATCCGGCACTCTTAAGGGCTCCCAAAAGGGAGTCATTAAGAGGGCCAGGTCTGGAGACGACCAACAAACTTCGGTGGCAAAGAAGGCTGTCCATACGTCCTGTAACTCGCTTAGGGGCCCCCATACGGAGGTAACTAATAGAGCTGGTTCGGGAAATGAACAGCCATCCACATCTAAAAAGGCGCAAGAATCAGTGATGCAAGATTGTATTCAAGCTGCTGTCATTGACAAGGCTGATCCAGATGGGAGGATCAGCGTTGAGCAATGGCGACAGATTGAGCACAGGCTCATTGAGGAAATCGCTCTCGTGAAAGGAAGGACGGATGAGGTAGCATCCAGAGACGCAGACTGGATGAAGGGTGTCAAAACTATCAACTGCGGAAATAAATCTTTTGAATTTTTAGAAACGCAGTTGCTAAGTGCGACACACTCTATCCAGAGGCGAAACTCGAGGTGATACTGGCATCCGAGTTGCCCCTTCGTCCAATAGTGACAGCATGGTTCCCACCACCCATTCTAGAGGTTGGAACCATTCTGACAGTATTGGAGAACCAGAACTAAGGTCTTCTTACAGGTCAATGGAAGCTTGTCAACACCTTGATCTGTAAGGAGAACCAAGGTAGGGACTTCAGATTCGCTGTGGATCAGGAGTCTCTAAAGAAGCTGGAGTCACTAAGGGGAGTTGTCAATTTCGGGTTTGGGGTTATCAGATTTAGATACTCTAAGTCTGATAAAACCAAAGAGGACAACAGTGGTGCAAATTAATTTGCACCATTGTGAGGCAGCCTCAACCGAATTGACAAAACTCCTTATTGACTCCAATGTGGATGTAGCTCTTACCCAGGAACCTTGGATTAACAACACCAGGGTATGTGGATTAAGAGCTATAGGCTACAATCTGTTCATACCATCCACATTGGAAAAGGTATGAACATGTATAATGGATAGGAAGGATTTAAATGTTAATCTTCTTCACTCTTTCAGTAATGGGGACCTAACGGTTGTACAATGGAAAGCTACTGGAAACAGGAAACTGGTTTTGGCATCAGTGTACATGCCATATGAGGCGGCCGATCCACCAGGCATCGCTCTGCAGCAGTTGGCGGAGCACTGCAGGAGGAGAGGACTGTACATGATCCTAGGATGTGATGCGAACGCTCACCATTATCAATGGGGTAGCAGGGACGTCAATAAAAGGGGTGAGTTAGTTTTTAATTTTATAACTGATTATGATCTTCATATCTGTAATAGAGGGAGTGAACCACATTCAGAACGAAAGATAGGGAAACAGTTATAGATATAACGCTAGCAAACCGGAGGGGCGATTTCGTTAGGCACTGGAGGGTTAACATGGACTATTCCTTTTCGAATCATAATATGATATCCTTCAGTTTGGATCTTGCAGGATCGAGCGGAAAGCCCTATAGGAACTCTAGGAAGACAGATTGGAAGTCTTTTAGTGAGTTAATGAGTAGGGATTTAAGGGATACTGATAGCTGGAAGAATTTGGCTGAGGGTATCGAGGCAGTAGTGAATAACTTCACGAATGTAATCAGGAATAGTTTTGAGCTTAGCTGTCCGTTGGTGTATCCGGGCAAACGTAAACAGACAAGATGGTGGACCAGGGAACTTAGGGACCAGCGGTCTACAGTTAGGAGGTTGTTTAATAAGGCCAAGCTATCAGGTAACGAAAGTGATTGGGGCAGCTATAGGGATAGTTTTGCAACATAAGGAGAGTGAAACGGACATCATGGGTAAATTTCTGTGAGTCCGTGGACTCTGTGAACGAGTTGTTTAGATTTAGACGGGTATTATCCAAGGACCCTCTGGCACCTGGATATATACAACGCGCGGACAATTCGTGGACAGAGTCAAGCTCAGACTTCCTCAATTTACTTATGGAGACACATTTCCCAGGCTGTACTGATATTATGTCTGAGTCGCGATTTGGTAGTGTCAGTGATAACCTATATTTATCCGGCTCGGACGAGAGGGATAACGACACAATTATAGAGATGGTCACTAGAGACAAAGTAACGTGGGCAGTGAGCACATTTGAGCCATATAAATCACCCGGCCCAGATGGAATCTTTCCGGCCATGTTGCAGAATGTCAATGATAGGGCCATCTCACTACTTGTGGATATATTTAGGGAGTGTCTTAGGTTAGGATACATTCCCAGGGGGTGGAGAGAGGTTAGAGTCATATTCATACCTAAGGCGGGTAAACCGACTCACTCGAAACCCAAGGATTACAGGCCAATCAGCCTATCGTCTTTCTTACTGAAGACAATGGAGAGACTGATTGATTTGCATCTTAGGAATAGATTGGGGACTTATATAATCAGTGACGCTCAGCACGCCTACCTGAAGGGTAAGTCTGTAGAAAGTGCTTTACATGATGTAGTGAGTTACATAGAGCGAAGCTTGTTGCATAGGGAATATACCATGGCAGCTTTCCTCGATATTGAAGGGGCCTTTAATAATATTAGGATTGAGGCGATCAAGGAGGCACTGGTTTCAATCAACGAAAGTGAATTCCTAATTAAGTGGATAACTATAATGCTGAGCACTAGAGTAATCAACTCGAATATGGGAGACACTTGTGTGAGAAAGCTTGTGACAAGGGGCACACCACAAGGAGGAGTAATTTCTCCGTTGCTATGGCTCTTGGCCGTGAACGTCATTCTGAGACAGTTCGATGCTAGGGGACGGAAAATTGTAGCCTACACAGATGACGTGGTTATACTGGTCTCTGGTAAATTTCTACCAACGATCAGTGAGGTCATGCAATCAGGTCTACGGGAATTGTCTCTTTGGGCTGATAGTAAAGGATTGGGAGTGAATCCAGGGAAGAAAGAGTTAGTCTTGTTCACCAGGAGATATAAGGTTGAGCCTTTTAGCTTACCAGTATTGAATGGTTTGGAGCTTGAATTGTCAAGTGAGGCCAAATACCTGGGTGTTTACCTGGACAGCAAATTGGCTTGGTGGAGGAATACTCAGGAGATGGTCAAAAGGGGACTTAATGCCTATTACACCTGCAGGAACTCTATAGGTAAGAATTGGAGACTTAGACCGCTAGTGGTATCTTGGATATATAATTCGGTTGTAAGACCGATTCTTACTTATGGCTGTTCAGTATGGTGGATGGCTTTAAGTAAAATGACCTACAGGAACCTTCTATCTAAAGTTCAAAGGTGTGCTTCATCTGGCATCTCTGGCGCTATGAGAAGTACACCTCAGGCTGCTCTGGACATCATTCACCACTTACTTCCAATTGAGGAGTTCGTAAAGGGAATGGCTGTTCGTAGTCTATTTAGATTTAAGGAGCTAGGATTATTGAGGAACTTCAGAGCGGGGCATGCTAGCATACTCGATATAGTTCAATTTAATGGTCGGACACTATTCGTAGCTAAACCTACGGATCATATCGGAACCATAATTGACTTCGGGGCTACTCCCACTATTGAAATACCTGACAGGGATCTCTGGGTTGGAGTAGAAAAGCTCCACGGAGGTTGTGCTATCCTTACAGACGGCTCGAAGATGGATGTAGGCACCGGAGCAGGTGTTTACTTTTTGGGAACTGACATCAGACGATCATATAAATTGTCTGATAGTTGAATCGTTTTCCAAGCAGAAATTCTGGGCATTTATAAAGCCCTCGAGTTGCTGGAGGAAAATGTTGAACGCAATTCTGAGATCACTATATACAGTTAGGGATAAAACTATTTGTACACCCATGCATTTCGTATATCTTCAATAATTTATAAAGAATAAAAAATGATTATATGTAGTTTTAATTCAGGTCCATTTTTATTGAATTATTTGATAAAAAATAAATTAATATATAACACATTGTTAAAAAAAGTACAATTTAAGTAAAAATCTTTCGGAACAAAAGTATTTGTACATCAGTACTTTGTACAATTATTTGTACGTTGGACTCTTGTATGATGATTTTTTTAAATACCGTTATATTTTCTTCGTTAATCGAGTTTTATTTTACAAAATAAGAAGTTGGTTTTAACGTTTTGAATAATAAGCACATCAAAAATGGGAAAGCGAAAAGAGTTGAGTTTGGATATTAAAAATTTAATTATTGATGAACATAAAAAAGGAAAATCTCTCCGGAATATAAGTAATTTAGTAAATTTGCAACATTCCACAGTACAATACATTGTAAGCAAGTATAAAAACAGCGGATATGTTGAAAATGTGCGTGAAGGTATACGAAATATATGAGGTGTACAAATAGTTTTGTCCCTAACTGTACGTTGACAGTCAGGCAGCATTATTGGCCCTGAAAAGTCACTACGTTAGGTCTAGATTGGTCCTTGAGTGTAAGAGGGAATTGAGAAGACTAATGAATGTTTATAAAATAACTTTGTTGGGTTCCAGGACACTGTGACATTCTCGGCAATGAAATAGCCGATGAGCTGGTTCGCATTGGCTCGGGACTGGACAGCTCTATCGTGGAGACATTTGTTAGTATTCCAAATGGGTCCTACTTTAGGGCCATAAGGGAGTGGATTCTGGACAACACGAATCGAGCCTGGAGGAACAGAAACAGATTCGAAACACCTTCTGGGTATGAGTCGCAGTAGTATAAGAATCATAGTAGGAATGCTTACTGGTCATTTTTCACTAGGGAACATGATGAGTAAATGGGACATTGGCACGACAGATTTTTGCAGGTCGTGTGATGATGTAGAGGAGTTAGAGACAGTGGAGCACATTCTCTGTCACTGAGTAGGACTTCAGCGGCGTAGGCTGAAGTGGTTTAGAAGCCACACACTGCATGAACTAGATGAGGTTACGGGCAATGGGCTTATTAATCTCATAGGGTTTGTAATGGGAATAAGATGGCTTAGGGGCAATCAGAACTAATTGCTAGGGTTTTAGGTTCCACTCTTCTTTTCTCTATCTATGTTCTACTCTCTTTTTCTGTCTTCTATTTCTTAAGAAATCACAATGGACCATTTTGGTCTCTGGGTGGAGGCGTGAATACGCCACCCTTTTCACCTAACCTAACCTAATACTGACAAATTCAGTCTACATTAGACAAATCTTTATCATGATAAAATTTTAACGTTTGTCTTGATAAAAATTTGTCTAATGTAGACTCAAAGTAAGAGAAAGGTAATAAACTGAAACATTTTTGATGCATTGACTTTTAAAAAGAAATTTTGGTAACAAAAAAATCTAAAATTTTGCATAATTTAAAAATAACTTAGAATCTATTGAGCACATAAAAAAATTAAGTTTAGGTGACTCGAAGATATTTTTAGACCGCATCTTTTGGTGTATCACTTATGTCAATCGTAAACACCGTTCTTGACTTTGAGTCTACATTAGAAAAATTTTTATCAAGACAAACATCAAAATTTTATCAAGATAAAGATTTGTCTAATGTAGACTGAATTTGTCAGTGTTATTGCAGCGTTAAGCCCAAATTACAATTGCGCGTAGTCAGCAGCAGTGTGTGCTGCCATAATCAGCTGATAATTTAGAAAGCACTGTTTGTTATGGTGTTGATTACATTTGGTCAGCAGCAGTTTGCAGTGCTGTTTCATTTAGCTCTGTTTCTAAATTCACTGCGCTGCTTTCAAACTGAGAGCGAGACAAAGAAAGTGAGCAAATAAATGAGAGGCTAAAATACACAAGTAGAATAAAGCAAGATGGTGGTTGTAAATTTTTGCTGCGTGCGCTTAAATGTAATTATATGGACAGCAACATGTTATTCTGACAGTGAACAGCTGATAATTTTTTCTGATAATGTTGCTGACTACGCGCTATTGTAATTTGGGCTTTAAGCAACAGTACCAGCAAAAATTATCAGCTGATCACTGTCAGTACAATATGTTGCTGTCGTTATAATTACAATTCAGCGTATGCAGCCACAATTTACAACCACCATCTAGCTTTGTTCTACTTGTGTATTTTAGCCTCTCATTTATTTGCTCACTCTCTTTGCCTCGCTCTCAATCTGAATGCAGCGCAGTGAATTTAGAAACAGTTCTAAATGAAACAGCACTGCAAACTGCTGCTGACCATATATAATCAACACCATAACAAACAGTGCATTCTAAATGATCAGCTGATTATGGCAGCACACAATGCTGCTGCTTACGCGATATTGTAATTTGGTCTATAAAAGAAAATTGTCAGCGCTCGAGCTCTGACAACTTTGTCTTGATAATGCTTAGTAAAAGACGCCATCTTGATTGTTGTTGGTACTTTTTGCAGGGCTTATTATGATATACGTTTTCCCCTATAATTTACATAGATAAAAAATTATCTGCAACTAAAACAAAAATTTGACGTTTGTCCTGATAGAAATTTCTCTAATATAGATTCGACGTGAGTTATGTGGAAATATACTAGAGTAATTTTCTTACTATGAACGAAATATTAGACATGCCCATAAAGAAAATCCAGACTTGATGGAAAAAAACTGAAAGCAGATTGGTGTTTAGCACATCAAAATACATCAAGTCCAACTATTCGTCTATGGTGGAGGATTTTTTGTTGACCAGTGTAATTGAAAGGTGTTAGGTGAAACAAAATGAGATATTAACACTTTTTAATGCCGTTTTCACACTTGCATACAACTGAAAGGAATGCATGGAAGATGTTAAAATGTGAAACATTTGTTCACACTTGCAACATCTAACATCTACCATCAATGACAAAGTCACATGGTTGGGGAAAAATGCTTGAGGGAAAAAACTAAAATTTATAAGATCAAAAAAATAATCAATAGTTTTATTAAATATTGAAATTAAACAATAAAAACAATTATTACAACGTCAATTTTTACGATATTTTTTTAATATTTGTATTTTAATTAAAGCTTTAATACATAATTTGTTGTTGTTGTGTTCCTATAATTTTTTTTTTTTTGTTTTCATTTTGTTTTTCTTGATTTTTTCAGCTTCATGTAATTTTTCTAGTGATGACACTATGACGAAAAATGTTAGGTGGAACAAAATGAGATAGGAACATCTTTTAAAGATATTGAATGCTGTTGAGTTCTGAGTCCTATATTTGCGGTCCACACGAGCCTTTTTCTTGTTCGCACATTGAACAAAATGCTGTGCGCGCATGCATTTGGTTAGTGTGACCCAACTTGTTCAGTTTTGTTCTTGCTCGCGCACCGTTGTTCACACAATTGTTCGAGCAACCATGTCTGCCATCAAACGTCATTTTGTATGCGGAAGAAGAGGCGCTGCATGTAAAAGTATCGAAGCGACGCTGACGGCAAACAAAAAATTATGATTTGTTCGACAAATGTTCTGCCCACTGAAAACAAAATGAAAAAATTGTGTGCGTAGCTCTGCCGACGTTTTGTTCTTGTGCGAACACGAAAAAAGCTAGTATAGACCATAGTAAAATAATAAAGTACTCGCACATCTACAAAAACAAAAATTGCTTGTATTTTGTTAGTGTAAAACTACTGCCCACAATGTCAGAATGCTTTGAACGGAAAAATGAGAGAACGAAAGAGAGCAAGAAAAAAAAACTCAAAAAATATTTTACATGTGAATACAAAAACAATTTGACAGTACCGCGAGGTTTGCTAATGAAAAAATTGTAAAACAGCTGGTCTTACGAGTATACTTTATTATTATACTATGGTATAGACGGTACGATACAATTCATATGGTAAGATGTTAACATCTTGTAAAATTGATGGTAGATGTTAGATGTGAGCAAGTGTGAATAACACATAAAGCGCAGCCGATGGTATAGGCGGCTTTTCTTGAGCCGGCTCAGTCGTTTAATGGCCCAATCAGTCAACTTTGCGACGCAACGTAGAATGAGGAAAAGTAGCGTGAAACATTTTGTACACCTAGTCAACAAAAGTAAACGTATCATATGTTTTTGAACATTCATTGTGTAAACAACCTTGTTTTTCGGTTATTTTGTGAACAAAATAAACTACAGGGTTGTTAAAATCTCACGCAGCTACGTAAAAATCTATTTTCTGTAGATTTCTGCGATACGCTACCTAGAATTTTTGTGTCAATAGCTATATACACACATCTGCATAAAGCAGATTGAAACAGCTGCTTGCGATACGATGATTTTTAGTTGAGTGGTTGGGGCATAGTGTAATTATAAAGTATACTCGTAAGAACAGCTGTTTTACAATTTTTTCATTGGCAAACCTCGCGGTACTGTCAAATTGTTTTTGTATTCATATGTAAAATTTTTTTCGAGTTTTTTTTAATTTTACTCTCCTTCATTCTGTCATTTTTCCGCTCAAAGCATTTTGACATTGTGGGCAGTAGTTTTACACTAACAAAATACAAGCAATTGTTGTTTTTGTAGATGTGCGAGTACTTTATTATACTATGGGTTGGGGCATAGTAAAATAATAAAGTACTCGCACATCTACAAAAACAACAATTGCTTGTATTTTGTTAGTGTAAAACTACTGCCCACAATGTCAAAATGCTTTGAATGGAAAAGTGAGAGAATGTAGGAGAGCAAGAGCAATAAAATCGAAAAAAATTTTACATATGAATACAAAAACAATTTGACAGTACCGCGAGGTTTGCCAATGAAAAAAATTGTAAAACAGCTGGTCTTACGAGTATACTTTATTATTATCATAGTATAATAATAAAGTATACTCGTAAGACCAGCTGTTTTACAATTTTTTCATTGGCAAACCTCGCGGTACTGTCAAATTGTTTTTGTTTTCACATGTAAAATATTTTTTGAGTTTTTTTATCTTGCTCTCTTTCGTTCTCTCATTTTTCCGTTCAAAGTATTCTGACATTGTGGGCAGTAGTTTTACACTAACAAAATACAAGCAATTTTTGTTTTTGTAGATGTGCGAGTACTTTATTATTTTACTATGATTATTATGCTATGGGTTGGGGCTTAAGCCAGTGTTAGTCGGCGGCGGCGACAGCTTGGAAAATTAAGTGGCGCCGGATAGACGCCGATATTGAGCCGGTCGGCTTGGTTCTCTGTAGTACATAGTAAATTTCATACCGGTACAATTCTGTCGTTTATAGAAGATGAATTACTGTTTTGATAGTATTGTGATTTTTGTTGTATTATGTTTTGGAATAGGTATCCGTGGAATTGTCTCCTTAAGTTCTTATTCGGGAGCATCGACACCACCAATGTATGGTGATTATGAAGCCCAAAGGCATTGGCAAGAAATAACGTATAATCTTCCTACAAATGAGTGGTATTTAAATACTTCAAACAATGATTTGCTTTATTGGGGAATTGATTATCCTCCTTTGACAGCATATCACAGTTATTTCTTAAGCATTATTGCGAATCGTATAAATTCAAGTTATGTAGCCTTATTTCATTCCCGAGGTTATGAATCAGTCGAACATAAAAGTTTTATGCGACTTACAGTGCTGGTATCAGATTTGATTATATATATTCCAGCAACTGCTTTAGCTATAACATCGTTTAAATTGTTTATATCAACGGAAAATATATTGCCATCATTGATGTTATTGGTGTTGTATCCTGGTCAAATATTAATAGATAACGGACACTTCCAATATAATAACATGTCTCTTGGACTATTTATTTTCTCAGTTGCATGTATAATAAAAAATCGCCACAATTGGGCCAGCTTCGCTTTCTCATTGGCTTTAAATTACAAACAAATGGAACTGTACCATGCCCTGCCATTTTTTGTTTATCTTCTTAAGGCATGCTTTTCGGATAAATCGTAAGTAAATTAATATTGCAAACATCTTGTGTTATAAAAAAAAAATCTACATATGTATGTATGTATGTATGTATGAGCTTTTCTCTTTTTAAGTTTAATGTTCCATCGCAATGCAACTGATTGGAATTTTAAAAAATATGGTATCATTTAAAAGAAAAAGAGCTTTTACAAAACTACTTCATTTAAATAACTTAAATTTTGTTAGCTCACAGCTCATTGTATGTAGCCGATTTTCTTTGTAACGGTACTTCAATGAAGCGCTGTCAATTGGACTTTATTTTTATACCACTATAGGTGGTTTGGGTATTATGTGTTTGTGCAGAAATCGTAACGCTAGCTGGCAGTCCATGTAAAGTTTGTGCGCAATATACAGGTCGCAATTTTGAAGATAATTTGATGAAATTTGGTACATATGGTTTCTTCAACACAAGGAAGAAGCCTATTGAATTATTTGAGTTACGATCGGCCTATTATTTAACCTAGCTCCCATACAAATGTCCTCTCGGAATAGAGTTTTAACACTTATAGATGCCTTAAAAATAAGAATATGTTAATGAAATTTAGCATAAATAAGTTTTATATAAGCACAAATCCGTTTGCCGAATTTCATGAAGATCGGTCCATAACTGACCATATCTCCCATATAAACACCTCTCCCGAAAATCACTTTAACGTTCATAAATCCAATACAAATGTTAGTATAATGTTAATATTTAACAGAAGTAAATTGTATATAAGTAAAAACAAAATTATTTGTATCGAAATGATGTAGGGTATCTTTATCGGTCAAGCCCGACCATATCTTCTCTCGTTTTAATATGTGCGATTTTTTAATCTTGCTATTTACTTCATAATTATTGTCGTCCAGGTATTTGTTGCATTATATTCTTTAATTTAATATACAAAGGAAGTTTTTGAAATATGTGTGTTTGGATTTTGGGGCAAAAGTATTGTATTGGTCATGAATTTGTTGCGACAAAATAAAGTGACACTTTACCTAATTTTTTAAATTTGGTTTTCAATTTTTGAATTTTTGGATACAAAATGGTAGACATTTGCTTAAAAAATGCTAAATTTTAATATTCTATTCATTAAATTCTATTCAAATTATTATATCTTTTGGAAAATAAGGATAAATTCGGACATATTACCGAAAAGTCTTCGACCACAATCCAGAAAGATTTCTTGACTCCAGATAAGGAAAATTAAGTCAAATTAGTATTTTTGTCTTTATAGTACAACATTATAGAATCTGAGGCTAAAAGAATAATTTCGCTATACAAAACTGAAATTCAAAATGAAATTTAGAAGAAATTGAAGGGGTCAGAAACCCTAAAACTACGAAGTAAAATCGTAACGATATTCTCGCCAAAAGAGAATGAGTTTCATCATCTAAAAGCAACAAAATTAGGGTCAACCTAAGAATATTTTTATTTTTTAGATTATTTGGTTTACAACTAAAATAATTTAACAAAATTATGTACATATTTAGTCGTCTCCACCTAACATAAAATATTTCACATTAACACTAACATCTTGTTACTGATAAATGTAGATCGTTCAATTTGATATCAATGTTAATTTTATCGATTTTTAAATGTTCTAAATAAATAAAGAAATAAATAAAGAAATAAATAAAGAAATAAATAAAGAAATAAATAAAGAAATAAATAAAGAAATAAATAAAGAAATAAATAAGAAATAAATAAAAAAATAAATAAAGAAATAAAGAAATAAATAAAGAAATATAGAAAAAAATAAAGAAATAAATAAATAAATAAATAAATAAATAAATAAATAAATAAATAAATAAATAAATAAATAAAGAAACAAAGAAATAAAGAAATAAAGAATTAAAGAAATAAAGAAATAAAGAAACAAAGAAATAAAGAATTAAAGAAATAAAGAAATATATAAATAAACCACCTCCAAGAAATTTTGTCCGCCCATGTTGCCTCGTTTCTCTGGAATCTGGATTCATTCCACACAGAATCCCTGATTTTAATTTTAGAAAAATCTTCATAATACCGAAAGTTGATTGTAATAGAGAAATACTCAGTCTACAATCTCCAAAAAGTTTTTTCCGCCTACGTTGCCTTGTTTCCCTGTAATCTGGATTCATTCCACACAGAATCCCAAATTTTAAATTTTAGAAAAATCTTCATAATTTTTTCCAACTCACTCTGTTAAAGATTCTGAAAGTGGATTATAATAGTGAAATACTCTGTCTAGGTTAGGTTAGGTTCTTCAGGTTGCCGCCCAATAAAACTGTTTACAACTCACTTGGGTCCTGAGAGGTCCCTTTGTGTTACCAGTAAAAAGAAAGAAAGATAGACAGAGGATGTGGAAGGATGCAGGAGAAGAGAAAATGGGGGGATAGGAATGAAAGTTCAGATTAGAGAATAAAGGCTCCATTACTCTACCGTAAATGTAAAAACGTAAATGTAACTGGAAACGTAAGTGGGTGCTTACTCAAAAAACGTAAATGTAGCCAGTACTTTGTTGTTGTTTTTTTCACATCAACATCAGTGATGTAAATTACACATATTTTCAGTAAATCAAATTCAGTTTAAAAATCGGTAGATTTATTGGTTTGTGTTTTAGCGACTTGTATACAAAACGAAATTTGTGCTTTTATTACAAAATTTTTAAATTTTAATTTATTGATTAAACTCCGCACTTTATTTAAATTATTTTAACAAGTTTTTTCCGAAGAAAACAGCAAAACAAATTGTTCAGTTGATAAACTTATTATATCGATATTTTTCGCAGATTTAGTATATTGAAATAAAAAGATGTCAACACTATCCTTTCAGCTGTCACGTAAAAACGTAGAGCGACCTAATTTGATTAGGTTGCTACGTAACATTTACGTTTTTTAGTACACATACACACATAACTCTCATAAGCAAAACGTGTCAGCTGATTCGCTACATTTACATTTACGGTAGAGTAATGGAGCCTTAAGAAACATATAAGGTAGAGAAAAAGTAAAGAAGTAGTATAACGAGATATTAGTAGTTGCATACAGAAAAACGTACAAGAATCTGTCGCTGTATAGACATCAAAGAGTCAATGTGTTGGAGTTCTATTCCTGAAACCATCCGCATTCTCTCACGAATGAGTTAATGCCATTAATGCTGCTGATCGATAAATCGGTGAGGCTATCGAGAAAACTTTGTCCCAGATAACGCGATCGAAGGTTTTCCAGGGCAGGGCATGTGCAGAAGAGATGGAAAATAGATTCCTCCTCATCCTCGTTGTTACAACTCCTGCAAAAATCGTACGATTGAATACCCAGTCTATTGGCATGAGTACCAAATCTACAGTATCCTGAGACTGCTGATACGACATTTCTCAGATGTGATCTCGAGAGACGCAAAGGGAATGATGATCTAGCTGCGTCAAGCTTGGGCCAAATCATACTTGTAATTTGACATGTGGGTTCGATTTCCCATCTGTGTTGTGCCATGTCATAAAATGCGATTTCAATACGCTTCTTACAAGCATTCAGGGGTAGACCACAGAACCAATCTATGTCAGCGTGCTGTAGGTTAGTACCGTGCCTTGCTAACTCATCGGCAGTGTTATTGCCTTGGTTGACCCCGTGTCCACGCACCCATTTGAGTGCAATTCTCGAATGTGACGCCATCTCATTTAGGGATGTCCGGCATTCATGGACTAGATTTGATGTAGTATATACACCTGTCAGGGTTCTGATTGCAGCTGGGCTGTCAGTAAAAATTACGATATCCCTACCGTATATCCTATAATACCTTAGCCAATTAACCGCTCCTTTAATGGCCATAATTTCGGCCTGTAAAATACTGCATTCGTTTGGAAGTCTAAACGACCTTCTTATCCCGAATTCAGCAATCTAAATGCCACCACCCACACCATAAGCGTTCCTTGAGCCATCGGTGTAGATGCATAGGACTCTACTACGGTTGAGTCCACAGCAATGGAGAATGTGTACAATCTCGAGAGGATCGGTTTGGGAGTAGTAGTCTATCAGCACGGGGAGAACGTTAGTTGTTCCTAGTATGCTCGAATGACCATACGCCCTATATTGCCAGCCACCTGTGGCGTTGAGCATAGTTGCTGTATTCATGGCGTGCTTTCGGGCCAGAAGGTCCACTGGGATCCAGTTCAGCATCGCAAATAGTGTCTTTGAAGACGTGGTGCGCATTGCGCCGGTGATGAGAAGTCCCATTCTGCGTAGGACTCCTTCGAGTTTGGAGCAATTCGAAGCAGTACTAAGTGAGTTCCACCATACTGACACTCCGTAGAATAGTATTGGTTTAACGACAGTCTCGTAAATCCAATTCACGTCTCCGGGATTTAAGCCCCATTTGCCCCCTATGGCCTTCCTACAGACATATATAGCCGTTATAGCCTTCGATATTCTTGCCTGCATATTGGGCTTCCAAGACAATTTGTTATCCAGAATTATGCCCAGATATTTAGCACTGGTTGACAGAGCAAGTTCAGTACCATTCAGTTTTGGTAATCTAAAATATGGTATTTTGTACCTTCTTGAGAAAAGTACAAGTTGCGTTTTGGAGGGGTTTACGCTTAAGCCACTGTTGTTGCACCAACCATTAATCGTTTTAAGCGCCATCTCCATCCATTGTGATAGCGTGTCCAAATGGATTCAGGAGATAACTGCAGCCAAGTCATCCATTTTAAAGCCATATGAATCCATTTGTGTAAGCAGTTTATTTAGAGCCATATTCCATAGTAGAGGTGATAGTACCCCTCCTTGTTGAGTGCCCCGTGTCGCATGCCTCCTTATAGTGGCGGTGCCCATGCTAGATCTGATGATCCTAAGGTTAAGTAGGTTTGATGCAAACTCTACCACTGATTGGTCCAGTCCCATATCCTCCAGAGCAAGCCTTATAGATGTCGGTTCGCCTTCTATATATAGAAAGGCCGCCAATGTGTAGTTGCCGTATTCGAGAGATTTCTCTTCCCACGATCGAGTGAAGAGCGGTGTCAACTGATTTGCCTTTTGTATAGGCATGTTGAGAGCCTGATAGGAGATTCTCACTAGTTGACATTATAATATGGATGTCAATTAGTCTCTCCAATGTCTTGAGCAGAAAAGATGTGAGACTAATTGGTCTGTAATCTTTCGCCTTTGTATGAGAGGGCATACCCCCTTTAGGTAAGAAGATAACTTCTCCCATGGTCCATAACGTAGGTACGTAAGACCAAGTTAAACAGGCTTTATAGATATTTATTAGCCACGGTGAGACCGCATCTATGTTGTGTTGTAGATCGGCCGGTATGATGCCATCCGGTCCCAGTGATTTGAAGGGACTGAAGCTTCCTATGGCCCATTGAAGGCTATCTGAGTCAATGGGTATTGGGACATTTGTCTTAGTATTTGCGATGATTCCGTTTATGGAATCATTGCATGTTTGGTTCCCGGGAAGTGCGTATCCATCAGTTACAGTGTTTCATGGCTGTTTGTGGTCCAGCTGCCATCCACTTTCTGAATGTATCCGGGGACAGCAGGGTATTTCGACAGGATCTTACGCAGTCTGCTTGTCTCGGAGGAGTTTTCAATACTACTACAGAAATCCCTCCAGGATTTGCGTTTTGAATTCCTGATCTGATTCTTGAAAATATTCAAAGATGCCTTATAGAGCGACCAGTTCTCTTAGCGTCATTGAACAGCTTGCGAGATCTCTTACTAGATTCTGCTATTTCGGGCGACCACCACGGCGGTCTAACCTTATTTCTATATCTAGAGGGTCTGCACGTGCGTGCAGTGGCTTCCTTGAAGGATGCCGTAAACCTATTCACTGCCATGTCCAGTTCCCTAATATGACCGGGGGCTGTGAAAGAAGATTGGTTAGGATTCGTTTTTGCTCCTCCCACCTAGTTTTCCTCCTATTGAGGAATGGTTTTGCTACAATGGTAATTCCCTGGATTGAGAATTCAATATAGCGGTGATCAGACAGAGAGCAATCATTTGATACCCTCCAGTTTTTGATGAGCTGCTGATGTGTCGCGCTAATTATGGTAATGTCAAGAACCTCCTTTCTGTTTGCAACTACAAAAGTAGTTTCCGTACCCTTATTGACTACTACTAGATTATTACAAAGTAGGAAGTCTAAAATACACTCACCTCTGGTGTTGGTGTCAGAGCTACCCCAGATGTGATGATGGGCGTTCGCATCGGCTCCGATAATAATAGGAGTCTGCTGGTTTCTTGCTGCCTTTACCATATCATGCACCAATTTGTGTGGTGGGGGGTCCACGTGGTCGTGCGCCATATAGCAGGAGATTAACCAGACCACGGTTTCTCCTGTCTGACATGCTGAAGTCACCGTATCTGCATCGCTGTAATCAGTTAGGATGAAGATATTAAGGTGGTTTTTAGTCAATATACAAGATCTTAAGTTACCTGTGCAGTTTGCATACAAAAGCCTGTAGCCCTTTGCGCCGAGTCCAAGAATTTTGCCGTTATGTGTCCACAGTTCTTGGATCAGCGCAATATCCTCGCCTCGCTCAGCGAGACGGAGGAGTAATGCAGCGGATGCTGCCTTGGAGTGGTGAAGATTAATTTGTATTACCTTCACCATCCGGGTCATACACGACTGTGACGTCGCTGTCTTCTGAGTCGGAACCCAGAAGCGCGTCTTCGTCCTGCACTACCTCCAGTCGACCAAAGAGTTCCCCAATCCTTTCGGCATCAGATTGAGGAGCTTCTATGACGACCGAAGGTGTGGTGTCGTCGGCAGATGTTGTCGATGCGTCATCTCCTGGCGGATCCTCTAGCTTGACACCCCGATAGATGCAAAGCCGAATAATATCAAAACCATAGTAGATTCCGCATTGCCTCTGTCGAAGTGGCGCCAAGGACTCCTGGTTTAGGACCACGACCACCTTTCTTGTTGCGCCTTCCGGAGGAGCAACCTTGACCACCTTCCAGTCATGAGTGGGCAATACTGACCGCCCATCTGGATATACGCTAAGATCTCCGCAGGTTCATGTGGTTCTGCTGGAATGACCGCGATTGATCTGCGAGGTATCTCACTTACCGGGACCACATCCAGTCTCGCACCAGGCCAAAATTCCCCTAGGGACGCTACAGCTAGCTGCAGAAGGAGCACAGAGCGTTCGCTAGGGCACGCCAAAAGTTTGATGTGGCCTTGGAACCAGCCAGCATCATCATTTTGGGGAGATGGACCAGGATACTCTTTCAGAATCTGCCAGTACACTCCCAGTAGTTTTTGTCGGATCAGGACCCATTTCTCTTGAGAAATGGCTCCATCACTGACACCCCTATCGATAATAGCCCTCACCAGTGGATTTCTTGCAACCTCACTGAAAGGTCTATTTACAATGCGGGGAGAGTTTTGCCTTGGACGTTTCGTCTCCGGCTGTTGTTTCGTATGAGGATAGGTTTTTTCTCCTGATCACTGCCGTTTAGGCGCACCAGTGGCAGAAGAATTGCACACATCTGCACTGGTTGAGGCTGCTTCTTCTTGTTTTGCAAGAAGTGCTCTGGCCCATATGAGTGAGGATTTTTCCTCAGGCGTCAGTCTATCCTCGGGTGTGGAACCCAGTTTTTCGACTGTACGCAATGCGGCACGTCTAATTACAAAAGCCCTTCTGTGGGGTTTCCTGCCCAATGTATCCCGCAGTCAGATAACCTTCCACCTGTTTTACTGATTTGTGCGTAGACCTAGCGTTGACAGGAGGTCTAGGAGACCATTTTTACAATGTATCACATAGACCCACTGTGCAAGGCTCGAGCGAGAGTCGACCCCTCTGTGACCATTTCTTAGAAACGTACCACAGGAGCGTCGACTACCGCTTCCCCTATCCGCCACCTGGGACGCGCTCGATGGGAGACAGACAAACTCCACACTCTGTCTACCATCTCCAAAAAGTTTTTTCCGCCCAAGTTGCCTCCTTTCCCTGTAATCTATTTCGTACATTGTACGTCAGCTTTTGTTTATAAAAGATTCTGAAAGCGGATTATAATGGAGGAATACTCTGTCTTCCATCTCCAAAAAGTTTTTTCCGCCCAAGTTGCCTCGTTTCCCTAGAATCTTTTTTCATCCCACACAGAATCCCAAATTTTAAATTTTTGAAAAATCTTCATCATTTGTCCCAACTCGCTCTGTTAAAGATTCTGAAAGTGGATTATAATAGAGGAATACTCTGTCTACCATCTCCAAAAAGTTTTTTCCGCTCAAGTTGCCTCCTTTCATTGAATTCTATTTCGTACATTGTTCGTCAGCTTTCGTTTATAAAAGGCATGAATTTTTTTCGGTGTATAATCTAATATAATTTATCTCTTTTTTTAGCTTTACATATCAATTATATTTATTTAAAATAGCAGATTTTTTGATTATTCTCTGTCATCCAATCAAATAATATCATTAGCTCTGTTTCTGTGCAAGTTTACAAGTTTTGATCAGAATTTACATTAAAATATTCCCGAACACTTAAACCTGGAACATTCAGAACTAAGAATAGAGAGGCAGTTATAACACTGACAAACTTTAGGGGCGATTGTGTTATGAACTGGAGGGTAGCTAGTGAATGTTCCTTTTCGGATCATAGTAGGAAATCCTTTAGTTTAAATTTCGCGGGTTCAAAGGAGGACCATATAGGAACTCTAGGAGAACCGATTGAAACTCCTTTATTATGAATAGAGAACTGAACGCCGCTCCAGGTTGTTAATTGTCATCAGAGAGAGTTGAAAGTTTATTGGAGGATTTCACAGGGAAAGTTAGGAATAGTTATAACTAACTTGTCCCGTAAATGGTGGAACAAGGATCTTATGAACCAAAGATTAACTGTCAGAAAGCTGTTCAATAGGGCAAAACTGACACGTAGGTGTGAGGATTGGAACAGCTATAGGGAAAGTCTCAATAGGTATAAGGCAGACATAAAGAGAGCAAAGAGGGACTCATGGAGGAACTACTGTGAGTCCGTCGACTCTGTAAATGAGTTATCTAGATTCAGGCGAATTTTATCCAAGGATCCAATTGCTCCAGGATATATTGAACGCGCGGATAACTCATGGACGGAGCCCTGTTCTGAGTCTCTGAGTTTACTAATGGAAACTCAATTTCCAGGCTGTAGGAACTTAGAAGCGGATACACAGGCAGGGGGAATCTTTAGATTCTCAGAATGTATATCTGATGTGGAAATTGGTGAAGTAGTTAGTGACATAGTCTCGATGGATAAGGTAGTATGGGCGGTGAGTACCTTTGAACCTTACAAGTCACCTGGTCCAGACGGTATTTTTCCAGCCATGCTACAGAACATCAACGACACGGCACTAACATTTCTCACAGAGCTTTTTAGTGTATGTCTCATTAGAAGATATATTCCAAGGAGGTGGAGAGAGGTTAAGGTCATTTTCATACCTAAGGCAGGCAAGGCGAGCCAGTCGAAACTTAAAGATTTCAGACCGATCAGCCTATCGTCTTTTCTATTGAAGACATTAGAGAGACTGATCGATTTATCTGATCTGATTTAGCTGGCAATGAAGTAGCTGATGAATTAGCTAGGAACGGCTTAGCTTTGAATGGAGCTGTAAGTGAAAGTGGAGTGAGACTACCTCTAGGCTTTTACATCAGGTTGACTAGAGAGTGGATTCGGGAGAGAACCAATCATGCATGGAATGGTAGAACGAACTGCAAAATATCAAGGGTCCTATGGCAGATACAAATCTACTATTAGGCATGAAAAGGGGAAACCTGAAAACCATGATAGGTATTCTGACAGGTCATTGTCCAATTGGGAAAATGACAGGAAATTGGGAAACAGGTTCCTCCGGTCTTTGCAGAATGTGCGAAGATAATGAGGAAATAGAGACGGTGAAGCATATTATATGTGACTGTCCATGTCTACAACTAAGTAGGCGGAAATGGCTAGGCAGTCGATTCCTCGACGAATTGGATAGTATATCAAGAATCGATCTAGGTAACTTGATAGGATTCGTCATGGGAATAGGCTGGCTAAGGGAGTGTCTTTGGCTTAGAGCGAACGAAATAGGGCGGTAGATTTTTCCTTTTTTTCAATATCTCTGTTCTTTTCTTGGTCTCAGCCTTCTCATATTTTCTTTCCTTTCATTACTTCTACTACTACTTAGTTTCTATCACTTCTAAGAAGGGACTCACAATGGACCTCTAGGTCTCCGAGTGGATACACAGGTACTCATCTGGGTACTGTGTAACCCAGATGAGTACCTACCTACCTAAACCTTGAACTTTGATAAGTACTGGAACAGAGCTATTGATAAATAAGTTAAAATAAACATAAATATGGTAGTTCTTAAGTGTAAGGAGTGAGATCAAAAAATCTATACACACATTTTGCCTCATAACTTTTTTCGGAGGCAATATTTTAATCTTTTATTTTTAAAACATACACTGTCGGACAAAATAAAGTGCGCTTTTTTACTCTTGCTATTTAGTTCATAATTATTGTCTTCTAGGCGCATAATGAGCTACTTTTTTGGTGTCCACGTATTTGTCGTGTTATATTCTTTAAATTAATATACAAAAGAGGTTTTTGAAATATGTGTATTTCGAGTTTTGGGCAAAAGTCTTGTGTTGGTCATAAATTTTGTGCGACAAAATAAAGTGACACTTTATTTAATTTCTTTAATTTGGCTTCCAATTTTTTATAATTAATTATTTTTCCAATTAAATTATTATTAAGTTTAGAAAATGAGGATGAATGCGGAAAATTAGTGTATTTGTCTTTAAAGTGCAACATTTTAGATTCTGAGGCTAAAAGATTCATTTCGTTATACAAAATTACAATTCAAAACGAAATTTAGAAGAAATTGAGAGGGCAGAAAACCTGAGACAAAGAAGCAAAATCGTAACGATATCAATATTCTCGTCAAAAGAGAAACTCATTCTCATCTAAAGCTATAAAAAAATAAGTAATTATAACTATATTAGCTTTTACTGCTGAGAAATATATATGAGTTTTAGAAGTACCTATTCCAAGTAAAAGTCACATTGCTGTTGTGCTAATATAATAAAGCGACCCGTAATAGAAAAATAATCGTTAAAGTCCCAGAACCATTCTAAAATACAGTTATTTGGATAAATAAACAAAAATCTTATTAAAACTTTTAAAAAACTGAGAAAATTTTGGAAACTGCCATGGAAAAGTCTGAAGTTTAAAATTTTTGTAACAGGAGATCGTATAAAAAATGTTTTCTTAGCTTGGGTACATATTCTGTTTTCTTAACTTTGGTCAAATTCATCGATTTTGTAAATTTTAATCGAGAATCAGTGAACAGTGTGGCAGAATCGAAATTTTTTGGAAATAAATTTGTAACTTCTGATCGATTGATTGGATTTGGATGAAATTTGGTATAGGTATAGCAGAGGAGTGTGCAATATTAAGTTTGGAAGGGGGACTGTACAGACCTCTCAGGGGCGGAGCTAAAGGGGCTCAAAGTTGGGTACCTCTGACATACACATTTTTTAATCGCTTGTCAAATTTTTGTTTCTCGTCCAATTTCAATTTTTTATACATTATTGTAGGCACTGATAAGACCTATAAAAACATTTATCTCTTACAGTTTTTGAGTTATTTGCATTTGAATTTTTAAGTACCTCAATTTTGCATGTTCTTGGTCCAGTTTCTTTCATATATATCGTAGTATTTCCGACCGATTTCATGTGTTTTTCTTTAGCTAAATAAAGAACAAAATTATCTATTGTATAAAAAAAATTGGATATCATTACCGAGTCCAAAAATAAACGATTTTGAATTTCAAAATTTGCAAAAATTACGACTAGTGAGAGTTTAAAATTATTTAACCCTTCCAGCAGCACAGATAAAAATGATGGCACACATAAAGGTGCTATCCTGAAGAACAAGATACGTACTACAAAATCCGAAATTTCATAAGGTATGCTTAGATATGTAAGTATTAATAAAAGAAATTTAAGCCCCCAGAAAAGCCTTGATGAGCAACCGTTTTGCTCTCTTGAGTGATGATATAGAAAATAATCATACAAAAGATGATAATTCTATTAAAAAATCAACTAAACCCCCACCAATATATCTTCCTGAGCCTAGCTCCAATAATTTAGTTAAGACATTTGTTAAGCTTATTGGAAAAAACAATTTTCATATTGTTCCAATAAGAAAAGTTGGCGTTCAAGATACAAAAATTGTAGTATACACTGAGGATTGTTATAAAAAAATCTCTCATTATTTAAATGATAGTAAGAAAAACTTTTATACATACCAACTTAAAAGTAGTAAAGGTTGACAGTTGTCATTAAAGGAATAGAGTCCAGTGTTGAACCAGTTGAAATCAAGGAGGCCCTGGAAGAATTGGGCTATCAAATAAAAATAGTGGTAAATATTTTTAATAAAGACAAAATTCCCCAGCCAATGTTTAGAGTTGAGTTGGAGCCGAACGAAGAGAAACTAAAGAAAAATGAAACGCATCCTATTTATTCTTTGCGATACTTATTGAATCGCAGAGTTACTATAGGGAGCCCCTTAAGAGAAAGGGGCCTTTACAATGCGGCAACTGCTCATACTCATACTAAAAATTATTGCACCCTACGAACGGTTTGTGTAGCATGCGGAGATCTGCACTCGTCTTCACAATTTGATATTCACCCTTATTCTCAGTTACGCACAAATCGAAAATAGGTATTCCAACCAAAAACTGAATCGAAAGAAAAAGACAAGGGTATGTTCAATCTAGCTGTTTTACTATGAAAGTGCAAAAAAAAAACTAATAAAAAATAAATTTAAATTTAAAACATAAATTAAATAAAAATAAATAAATACCAAAAGAAAAAAAAAGCAATTAACTATTCAGGTGTAAAGAAAGAAAAATTTTATTTTTTATATATATTTATAAAAGAAAATTAAGGTTTATTTGTTTTAAATTTCAGAATCGTTTCGAGAATATCTTAGGAACGCTTAAGATATCCATAATCAATGTCATCCTTCTTTAACATTAAATTTGCCAACTTTTCATATTGCTCTGGCGTTGTAGTTTTTGATCTGCAATAAATTAAATAAAACCTTAAAATTTATAACAAATAAAATGTATAATTAATGAAATATTTATTGAATTTTATACTTAATTTTTTTCTAATTTTCACTTTTTGTTAAAACCAAACATAAATTTGAAGCTTTCAGTCATACAATAACCAACATAGACAAAGGTAACTACGATCGAAATGCAGAATACATAAAATCGAAAAGAAAAATTTTAAACGAAACGGAACAGAACGCAGAATACCAAAGTTGCCAAACGGATTAAATTACGATTCGAATCGAAATGCAAAATAAGGGTGATTGTGAAGATAGGTTAAAAAAAAAATGTGGCAACTGCGGTGGCGATCATTCAGCCAATTACCGCGGGTGCCCAGTGTATAAGGAATTATTGAAAAGATTAAGAGAGAATCAAAAGTTAAAAAGAAACGGAGTTGTCGAACTAGCAACTGTTAATACCGTTACTAATCTGATGAATTCTGGAGTTGGCCTTAGTAATGAGGGTAATTGGCCAAATTTGACAATTAATCAATCGAGCATGGCCAATCCTGGAAATATTTCCTATGCCAACGTTTTAAGAACGAGTTACCAACAATCTAATGTCCCCCAAAACTCGGGAGAGTTAGAAACTTTAATGCAAACTCTAACGCAGTTATCTCTCTAAATCAAAATATGACAAACTTTATGTCATCCATGCAAAACACAATACAAGAGCTTCTAAGAACGCAGAACCAAATGATTCAAATCCTCTTAACGAGAAAATTAGTTATTTGAGAGTATGTTTCTGGAATGCAAATGGTTTAAAACAACATAAAACGCAAATTTCATACTTCATGCAAAAGCAAAATATTTATGTGATGTTACATCAGGCATCATCTATTCACCTTGAATGTTTCTCAGGTAGTTTAACCCTAAGCTCGGTTTATTGCTCACCACGATTTTCAATGACTAAAGAAACATTTGAAGAATTCTTTAACACTCTAGGAGATCGTTTCCAGGCATGTGGCTATTATAATGCTAAAAACACACGTACTGGGGTTCAAGATTAATAAATCGTAGAGGTAGACAGTAAAGGGCTGCATGAATGCCGAAAAATGAATGCTGAATACATTCATCGTAAAAACAGTTCATGTTGTGTGCTTTTTCATTGAGAAATGAATGAATGAGTATTATCCACAATAACTGACCACGAAAACTCAAAACATATGAGTAGAGAATGCAAAACCATATAGTACAGAACCTATGTGAGTTGTGTGGATATGTTGTATACGATTTCATTGTGCAATGAAATAGATAATTCATTGTATTTTCTTTTTCGCTTTTGTTTTGATTTGTATATAAAAAGTGCGTGGCAAAAGCAAAGACAAAATCCACCACCAAAGAAGCACAAAAAAAAGATCAAAAGCCATATATGAGTTCGTACATGTATGTACTACCCATAAAGAAATACAAAAAATACAGAGCAATACATTAGTTTATACATGTGTGTTCTTTTTATAACGTTCTTTAATTTGAAGTTTTGGTTGTTTGTTTACTAATGGACGAGTTGTGACCTTTTTGTTACTGTAGGGTATAGCATACGTGTTTTGTTGTTTTACAAGTTGAAATACGTTGATCCGCACTGAGTTGATTATACCTTTCTCAGTGACATATCTACTTTTAAAAAGGTCAATTTATATCTTAAACTTTATAAATTTAATTAAAATGTTATATGAAAATTTGATAATTGTTTAAGAAATTATTATTTGATTTTTATTGAAAGTAAAATTTTCCATTATTTTGTTTTGTATTTCTCTGATGAAAATAAGTTTTATTTCTGTTAAACTAATAATTATTATTTCAGGCTTTTATATATAATATAATAAGTTTTGAATGTTTGTGAATATTTTCATCTAAAATATTTGTTAAAAATAAATTATTTTGTGTAGTTTATTTATATTTTAGATGTAAAATAAAAAAATGTAAAATATTCTTCAATTGCTTGAAAATAATTTGAAATAAAATTTTTTAAATATTTTTCTATTTGTCATATAAAATAAAAATTTTAAATCAAATTCCAAAGTCTTCAACTAAATTGAAAATATACATATCTTATTTCCTTAGGTTGAATACAATTAATCTATATTTTATATTCAATTTTAAAAAATCTTTTTCAAAACATTTAAATTTTTCTATTCTTAGAAAATATTTGAATATTTTTGATCATCATTAATATTTTGTAATATTTTTAAATTTGACTGGAATAATAAAAATAAGTAATATTTTCATTTTTATACTTAAATATTTGAAAAGAACTATGTAACTTTTTTTAAAACCTTCTGTGGCTGAATATTTTTATTTCTTTGGAATTTTTGCTTAATAAAATTATTTTTTTTTTTTCTATTTAAATATATTGTTTTGCAATCAAAATCATAAAAATTTGTTGATTTTTTTTCATTTAAATAAAATATATATGAAAATTATTTAAGATTACAATAATCATATAAAAACGTATGAATATCTTCTTAAGAAAAAAATATTTGTTTTAATTTTGATTAAATTAAATATGTTCTTCTTTAATTACTTTTTTTTTTTTTTTTTTTAATAAAATAGAAAATTATAACAAATTTAATTGATGTATTATAAATAAAAATACAATTAAAATATCCCAATATTTCATTTTGTAACTATATCAATATGTAAAATCTTTAGAATGTTACCATAAACTTCTGTTTTTTTTTTTTACTACGTTATAAAGCAACCACCAAACAAGCAAAACATAATATCCATCACATAAAGCATAAACATTCATAGTATCTACTGATAATTCGAATTATTCATGAAAATGGTCGTACACTGAGTGAAGTTGATACGAACAGCGAAAAAAAACTCACAACGAAGTAACTGTTAGCCTACGATCATTGCCAAAACATACACAGAATTGTTTTTTTATTTTCGTTTTATCTACTCACACTTTCTTATAATGAATGAATGGTATACTTATCTATACACATAATTTTTCACTATAACAGAGTTCATTGAAGTGAATGTTTTACGCCGGCAAGAAAATGAATGTGTTTGCGCAGCCCTTTAGTAGACAGCTTTATAAGGAACCAGTTCATCGCAAAAATGGGATTGATTTCGTGTCCCCTGGATATCCAACGTACTGGCCAGCTGATCCTAGAAAAATTCCTGACCATATCTAAAAATATAAACCGAAATTCAATAACTACTGAAATTTCCTATAACTTAAATTCTGATCATTCTCCTATAATAGTAACATACTATGGAAGGAAATTATCCCACGAACACTTTCTGTAGGACAAATTGGTTGAAATATAGAAAATACATAAGTAGTCATATCCACACGAATCCAAATGTTCAGTGTGAGGAAGATATTAATGAATGCGTCAATGACTTTACGTCATTACTTACTTCAGCAGAAAGTTAAAAAGAATATTATAATAGGCAAAATTTTATAAATGATGATAAGATTACTTCCAATACTGAAATTGAAAAACTTCTACGTGAAAAAAGAAAACTCAGAAGAGAATGGCAACAAACTAGATCACCAGCTGCAAAGCTGAGGATCACCAAAGTAGAAAATATATTGAAAGCTTAAGGAATAATAAACATACCAATTTTTCAATATGTAAGGCAGCGAAGGATATTAAACCAGGCACAAAGTCCTTAAAGGAAAGCTGACGGTACCTGGGCCCATAGTGCAGAAGATAAGGCCAATTTATTTGCATGCTACTTAAGCACAGTCTTTCAACCCAATCCCAAAACAAATGATTTTGTATTGGGAGAAACACTTGACACTACACTAAATTATGATGACATAATTGTTGTTAGCCCAGAGGACATTGATACAATTATTAAGGAAAATATAAATGTTAGAAAATCACCAGGACATGATTCAATAACACCATCAATGATTAAAAAGCTACCGAATGTGACAATAATTTGTGCTATCAATCATTTTCAAGGCGATCTTAAAACTAGAAGTTTATCCAACAATTTGGAAAACTTCTCTGATTAAAATGATACCAAAGCCAGAAAAGGATTCTACTATAGCATCTTCATATAGACCCATTAGCTTACTTTCTTGCTTGTCGAAGCTGTTCGAAAAAGTATTTCAAAAGAAAATTCTACCATTCTTGAACGATGGAAATATCGTCCCAGTTCATCAGTTTGGTTTTCGTGAAAAACACGGAACCTTAAAACAAGTGAATCGTCTACATGGAGAGATAAGGAAATGTTTCGAATTAAAGAAGTATTGTTCAGCTATTTTCTTATATGTCGCACAAGCATTCGACAAAGTGTGGCACAAGGGCCAAATCTATAAAATTAAATGTTTACTACCATCATGTACCCACAAATTGCAGGAATGCTATCTATCTGACCTTATATTTAGGGTAAAGTATAATGACTTTGTGGCAGAAGAATTTGAAATAAAAGCCAGTGTTCAACAGTGATGATACTGCAATACTCAGTTCTCATGAAAACCAACAAATAGCATCTAGCCAACTAGATATTTACCTCCGACGTGTGGAGACATGGTTGAAAAACTAGCGTATTCGTGTAAATGAAGTGAAAAGTAACTATGTTACATTCATAGACGACTAACGTCGTTATATAGAAGACAAGAGACTTCATATGAAGTTAAAAGCTTCTAGTCTTCACTGGTTAATTAACAGTCATTCAAAACTAAGCCTTGACAATAAAATCATCCTGTATAAAACCGTTTTAAAGCCAATTTGGACATACGGCATCCAATTATGGGGAACAGCCAGTAATACGAGTATTGATATTATACAGAGGGCCCAATCAAAGATTCTTAGGACCATGACGGGTGCACCATGGTACATAAGAAATGAGAATATCCATAGGTATCATTTGTAAGAGGCGAGTATAGGAAGCTCAGAGAAAAATACATTCTTAAACTAGAGTTTTTAAGATTTTAATACATATTGTGAGGTCTAAAATAAGACAGATTCAATATACAAATAAAACGTAAAAAAAAACTTTGGTACATATGAAACCAATTTGTTTGAACCTTGTCTAGACAGTTAGGCTAGTTATAATTAAAATTACTTCCTCCTTTATATCTCCGCTTAAAAAAATGAGATTCTTTTTGGCGAGAATTGCGATATAGCTACGTTTTTACTTCGTAGTATTAGGGTTTCTGACCCATCAATTTCTTCTAATTTTCATTCTAAATTGTAATTTTGTATAATGGAATGGTTCTTTTGGTCTCAGATTCTAAAAAGCTGCTCTTTAAAGACAATTACATTAATCTTTTTTCATTTTCTCTATCTGGAATCAAGAAATCTTATTGAATTGTGGTCGAAGACTTTCTGATAAAATGGAAAGGATCTATCCTTATTTTTTAAATGTAATAATAACTTGTATAATGGAATGGTTCTTTTGGTCTCAGATTCTAAAAAGCTGCTCTTTAAAGACAATTACATTAATCTTTTTTCATTTTCTCTATCTGGAATCAAGAAATCTTATTGAATTGTGGTCGAAGACTTTCTGATAAAATGGAAAGGATCTATCCTTATTTTTTAAATGTAATAATAACTTGAATAGAATTTAATAGATAGAGTATTAAAATTTAGCACTTTTTAAGCATATGCCTTCCATTTTATTTCAAAAAAATTCGAAAATTGGAAGCAAAATTTAAGAAATTAGGTAAGGTGTCACATTTGTCGCAAAAAATCCATGACACAACACCTTTATTCCAAACTCGAAAGGCACATATTTCAAAAACTTCTTTTGTTTATTATAACGACAAATACGTGAACACCAAAAATGCAGACCATAATGAACCTAGAATTATTATGAAATAAATAGCAAGAGTAAAAAAAACAGCACTATTTTGTCCGACAGTGTATGTCAGTTATTATTTTTAATAACAACCATGTTGATTTGTTGTGAGTTTGATCAAAATGAGTGACAAAAAAAGTAAATGTTAAAACTATTAAAATTAAAAAAAAAAATCCAAATTGGTCCTACAAAAAATTGGGCAAAGAAATAAAGGTCTGTTGTCAAACTGTTTCCAATGTTATTAAACAGTATCAGGAGTCTTTGACCATTGATAGGAAACCTGGTTCGGGAAAAAAAGAGGTCCACATGACATTGGGAAAGCATATTGAAAAGAGCTCCAAACACATCTGGTAGAAAAGCAGCCCGGTTAGCTCAGTGCTCTGATTACACTGGTTGACAAAAAAATCCTTCCCCAAAGACGAATAGTTGGACTTGATGCATTCTGATGTGCTAAACATAAATCTGTTATCAGTTTTTTTCCATCAGCTCTGAATTTTTTTATGGGGGTGTCTAATATTTCGCCCATAGCAAGGCCATTACTGTAGTATATTTTCGCATAACTCAAGAACGGTGTGTACGATTGACATAAGTGTTACACCAAAAGATGCAGAGTAAATATATCTTCAAATAACCCAAACTTAATTTTTTTATGTGCTCAATAGTTTCGGAGATATTTTGAAATAAATGCCCTAAAAAAAACTTTTTTATGCAAAATTTAAAATTTTTTTATTGCTAAAATTTCTTTTAATAAAATGTTTCAGTTTATCATCTTTATCTTAAAGCTGGTAATGCCGCGAATAAAATAAGGCATGTATCTTTAAAATTAATACATAAATCAAGGCAAATTTATTTATCAGGTAAAGTCAGTTAATCAGCTGATTTTTTTTTTACTTTGTTTTGGCTATTGAATCTTTCAAACTTTGTTTACGTTTACCAAAGAACAAAGCGGACCGGCAGCCAGTCGCCGCATAATTTTTCTAGCCGTCGCCGACGCTCACTCATACCGGCTAGAAAGGCTGAACAAAATTCAAATAAAAATTTACTTAAAATTGCATATGTTAAACGAAAATATTAGTTTTTAGTAATAAACATAAGAAATTTACTTAATTTATGTAATATAATATAAAAAACATTTTGAGCTGACAAATAAGCTGCCGCCGATATGACCTTGCGAAAGTCACCGCCGCCGATCATAATAGGATACACAGCCGCCGACAATTTTGCGTCGGCTTGGTTCTCTGATGCTTACTTTATTTTTTGTTATGTTTACAAATTCGCTTTGTTTCTAATCAGCCGATTTTGACATAACTAATAGAGCCCTGCAAACTGTGTCTTATAAGGCTGTACAAGCCACTTGATATTTTTCAAGTGTTGTTATCAGTGTGTGTGCGGAGTAATAAATACTGTTCTGCAGGCACTTAAAACCATACAAATACTGCGTGTGTGCTTCAACTTTATGAACAAATCATGAGTGTGCTATGATAGCGACCAAACAAGCCTCTCAAAGGCTTGTATAAAAAAATACAAGCCTTTTGACCACTTGTTTGCTTCAATAAGGAAAAAAAATTGTGTTTTCTTTTTTATTAAAATTATATGTGTGTGTGTGCGTTCATGACTGTATAAAGTAATTTCGTAAGTAAAACAGTCGTTTAAAAGTATTGTTTATAAACTTATTGTTATTTACGATCAAATAAATTATTAATGTTACTAGTTATAACAATTTAAAGAAACATGCATTAAGTTTTATTAGTAAACAGATTTTATTAAATATTTAAAGTTTTATTTATAAACTCATTTTTACATTAGGTAATAATATGTATAAGCCTTTTCTAAAAATAACTTTAGTCCAATAAAAACAGGTATATTTCTTAGTGTAAAAAATTTATTTAAAACAGCAAGAATTTGGCAATAAAATCTGTAGAAGCACCTAAATAGATCAATAAGAAACAGGTACATATGTTCTGCACTGTAAAAAATGTAAATTTATTTTTTATAAAACCACGAATTGAGTTCGCTTACAATCAGGTAAAACAGCATCCTTTACTTGATTATATATTGAACATGTACATATGACGGGACACACAATTTAGGTAAACGTCTTAAAATATTTCATTTATAATTTTATTACAGTGCAGATGTTCCATCGTATTCTTAACATTTGGGAAAATTTATTAGTCAAGGAGTAAACGTATATGGAAACGAATTTGAAAAATGAAAAGACATTGTTCTATATTATTTCCTTTTAGTTTTAAAATAGAATGATTACTTAGTAAATATAAATTAAATGCAATAAAATCTATCATAATATAAATAAGTACAATTTTAAAATTTTTTATAAACATACAATTAATTATAAGACTAACTTTATTTAAAATATAAATAAATACTAAAGATAAAAATTTTCTAACTTACATATGTAACTGACAGTTTCAAATGTCAACTTTAATTTTTTTACTTTTTTAACTCTTAATAAAGAGTATTTTTTAATAACTTTATGAATTCACCCTTTTACATTTATTTAGAAAAGAAGAACCAACAATAAAATATAGACATACTGTATATATGTGTGTGTATGCAAGAATATTTATAAACAACCACTTTTTACACATTATGAAGATTTTTTGCCACACACAGCAACTACGTATTACAAAAAACAAACAAATCATTAAGCCCACTTGAAATCTTTAAATCATTTCTCAACGTCTTGTATGATTTGCTTTTTTTTTGCCACACCACTTGCACCACTTGTTTACGATAAATGATTTGAACGCACGGATTTGCAGTCGCTCATACACAGTACACACTTGCTTTGCTTCGGGCAGCGAACAGTACGAACAGTATTTATTGTTGTTTTTGCACATGTTGGCTATGAAACACACACTTGAAATTCAAGTGTGTTTGCTTTTCAAATCATCTTGCGCAGGAGACTAATAACTAACCAGCAAACCATTTAATAAGTGTCTGTTGTTTTTGTATTGTTGTATTTGTTGTAGAACTGACTTTACCTGATAAATAAATTTGCCTTGACATAAATCTTGATTTTATTCACAGTTAAGTAAAAATACCCATGTTGCATACAATTGTGTAGAAATACAGTGCACAGTGGGGCAGAATCGAAATTTTTTGGAAATAAATCTGTAACTCCTGATCGGCTGGTTGGATTTGCATGAAAATTAGTATAGGCATAGCAGAGGAGTGTACAATGTAAAGTTTGGAAGGGGGCCGAACAGACTTCTCAGGAGCGGAGTTAAATGGGCTCTAAAGTTGGGTACCTCTGACATACAAATTTTTTAATCGCTTGCCAAATTTTGTCTCTCGACCAATTTCAAATACTTTTATACATTATTGTAGGCACTGATAAGACCTACAAAAAACATGCTTGCATGTCCTATTTACCTCTTATTGTTAAGTTATTTGCATTTGAATTTTTAAGAATCTCAATTTTGCATGTTCTTGGTCCAGTTTTTTCATTTATATACTATTGTTTCCGACCGATTTCATTTGTTTTTTCTATAGCTAATTAAAGAACAAGATTATCTATTGAATAAAGAAAATTTGAAGTCGATATCTTTACATAGTCCAAAAATAAGCGATTTTGAATTTGAAAATTGCAAAAATTACGACTTTTTGTGTATTTTTTGGCCGAAAATGTATCTACACTCTTTTTTCTCTAAAATAAAATTTTCTTTAACAACATATAATAATTTTATACTTTTCTGAAAGATATCTTTACATAAAAGACTTTAAAATAAAAAGCAAGCCCAATTACTCAAATGGTCAAGGTACACACTCTCCCGAATTTTACTCATTTTATATGAAAGTTTTGATTTTGGTCTATATTTTCTCAAATCCCAAAGCACGAATCGGCGAACAGAATGCAGTTTAAGAATCTGTTATATATTGTTAAAAGTTTTCAATCAAAATCTACGGGACTTCGGAAAATGTGGATTTTATAGCCGAAAATGTGAAAAAAAAAACATTTTTGAGATTTTTGGCGTTTTTTTTTTTTTTTTTGAGAATTGTGGGATTCCTTTTACAAAATTCTTAAAGTTTTTTTTTTTTTTCACTTTCTCATTTTACACAATAAAGTCTACATCCAAATTTCGTTAAGTTATCTTTAATAATAAAAATTTTATTACAGATTAAATATTTAGAGTTTCTCAAAAAAACATCTTTTTACAAAAATTTTAGTTTAAATGCTAAAATTAGAAAAAATATAGATTTTTTTCGTCTAAATTACGTTGCTTAGCTGACATAATTCTTCGTTATACAGAAAAATATTGAGATCATTATCTTTTATAGAACCGAAACTACTCAAATTTAAAGTTTTATAAGTCAAGAAAAATTCCAATAACATTGCACAGTGGGGCCAAAAGCAAAATAAATGGTATTAAGTTTGGAACTTTGAAACCACTTAACCGATTTAGATGAAACTTGGAACATCGATGGAGGAGCAGTTAGGCTTTCAGAATATTGTTGGCAAGAGTCTGTAGCTGTAGCACGGACGCCGCTGCAGTGGGCCAAAGTTGACCACCTCAAAAGTGAAAAACATATTATATATCAATTTAAAGGAAATTGTGTCTTCTTTAAAACTGTGTATAATAAATTTCACTATTTTAAAATTTTTAGCACACTTTTCTTGAAACAAAACGAACAAATGCAAATTATGTTTACATGGACATATTTAAAAAATTTTAGACTGAATATTTTCTAAATACTTATAGGTATCAACATAATTTTTGCACATGATATAAACTATTTAATGCAGAATTGATAAGTGTAAAAATCAGAAAAATATATTTAATTTTACTATATATTTTTAAAGGTCGAAATTTTGATTATTGAAAATATGGGTATTTTCGGAAAATTGCCTCGTGTGACTAAGTTTACCGGTAGGCTGTCATAGTTTATATATGCAAAAGTTATAAGCCGCGATATGTTTTTCATCCTTGAGGTGGTAAACTTTGGCCCACTGTAGCGGCGTCCGTGCTGCAGCTACATATTCTACCCAACAATATATTGAAGGCCTAACTCCTCCTCCATCGATGTTCCAAGTTTCAACTAAATCGATTCAGTGGTTTCAAAGTTAAAGACTTATTACCATTTATTTTGCTTTTGGCCCCACTTAACTGTAGGTATGCATGGGTATCCTAACTTAACTGAATGCAATCATGATTTGTGCTTCAATTTTTATGATACGTGGCTTTATTTACTCGTAGTTTTACCAGCATTAAGATAAAGATGATAAACTGAAACATTTTTGATGTTTTCACTTTTTAAAAGAAGTTGTAGTAAAAAAAGAAATCTTGAATTTAGCATGAAAAATTTTATTTCGGACACTTCTTTCGAAATATCTCCGAAACTATTGAGCAGATAAAATTTTTTAGTAGAACTACTTAAACCCAATTTTATACCACATATATATAAATCGTGCATACCGTTCCTGAGTTATAGTGAAATATACACGAGTAATCGGCTTATTTAGGACGCAATATTAGACACGCCCATAAAAAAAATTTCGACCGGCTGGGAAAAAATTGAAAGCAGATTCGAGTTTAGCATGCGGAATTCCATCTAGTCCACATATATATCGTCGATTCCATGAGAGATTTATAAAAAATGCCAATTTTTTTACGGAGGGTCAACCGATTTTGTTTATATTTGGTACGCATATAATCTATGGAATCATTTAAATATCTCCATTTTTATTTTTTTGAATTTTGAAAAATTCGCGAATTTATTCGCTACATTGATTTTTCGAAAAGTCAAAAAAATCGCAAAAGTGTCTAACTTTAAACACCAATATCTCTAAAAGTTGTTAGCGAATTTTAATGATTTAAATTGCATATTGCATACAAAAATTTAAATTTTTAAAAAAATTTTGATTTTTAACTATTTTTGTTTATACTCTTTTAGTAATATGTAGCTTTAAATGTTTATAACTCCTTAAGTAAACGTCGGATTTTATTGATTTAAAAACTAGTATAAAGTTTATTACCATAAATATTGTAAATTATATTTTATTTTTTATTTTATTTTATTTATTCAATAGCCAATGAAATTACAATTTCTTACAGGCTAGCATACATATTATTCTTAAAGCTATTAACAATAAAATATCTCATAATCATACAATATTATTATTTAATAAGTTTAAAATACTCCTCTTAATACGGATTGGATTTACTGAAATATTGTATGAATCAAATATAATTTTTTTGCTCATGATGCACTCACGAAAAGAATGCAATTTTCGGATGCATTTTTAAGAAATTTCTACCCTTTTGATTTTAAATATTTTTGCTTAATATTGAAGACAAATATTAAGCAATTATTTTTAAATTACTACATTTATAGTGGACATAGTCTTCTTAAATATGCTATTTAAATCATTAAAATCCGTTAACACCTTTTAGAGATATTGGTGTTTAAAGTTAGACACTTTTGCGATTTTTTTGAGTTTCCGAAAAATCAAAATAGCGAATAAACTCGCGAATTTTTCAAAATTCAAAAAAAATAAAAATAGAGGTACTTAAATTGCTCCATAGGGTATGCGTATACCAAATATTAATAAAATCGGAAGACATACAAAATATTCTTGGGCGTTCTTTCATGGAATGGACGATATATATATATATATTTTTTTTTTTGAAGTAGCAGGAAAAAAAATTTTTTGTCTACCAGTGTTATTTGGTGCGAAAAGTTAAAACCAATGCAGGCTTTAAAATATACAAAGTCAAACAAATTCCGGACATGAATGCTGAAAAAAAATTAGAAGCCAAGAGTGGCACGGAAATTCAAATCAAATTTCATACAAAAATACTCATGTTGTATAATGGACGACGAAACATATGTACTAGCAGATTTTTCGCAGCTTCCGGGTCAAAATTTTTATGTTGCTAATGCTCGAGGAAATATTGAAGACCCAAAAGCAGACAAAATTCCCTAAAAAATTCCTGGTATGACAAGCTTTATACAGCGGAAAAAGAAGCTAGTCATTTGTTACAGTGGGCTCTATAAATACCGAAATATACATCAAAGAATGTTTGCAAAAAAGGCTTCCTCCTTTCATAAGAGAGCACAATGTATCCACATATTTTTACCCCGATTTGGCATCATGTCACTACGGTGAGAAAGCTCTGGAGTGGTACCAAAACAATAACATAGTTTTTGTACCAAGAGAGGACAATTCTCCTAATCGTCTGGAGCTTAGACCAGTGGAGAGATATTGTGAAGAAAATATCGAAGAATTGAAGAGCACAAAAAAGATGTCACAAAATATCGAAAGTTTTAAAAGATGAGAAAACTGTTTCAAAAAAGTGACTGAAACAACTATCAAATCTCTAATGGAAGGAACACCAAAAAAGTTCCACGAGTTCATAAGTAGTGGTTAGAACTATAAGTTATATTTTTCTGTGATCTGTAATATAATATAAATAAAATAAAAAAATTAAAACAAAAATTAAAGATATTTCCAAATTATTGAATTTTATACATGTTGGGTTTTTTCGTTCTGATCCTTTATTCTTACTAAATTTCAAAATGAAACGATTTCTATTTTACTTTTACATTGATAACTTTGAATATGCACGTAAAAGTAAATACACACATGGACAATCAAACAGGTGTGAATTTCTTTTAATATTTTATGTTTTAAAATAGTTCAAACTTACATTTATATTTCATTTATTAAATACAACTATCCAGAGAATAAAACATAATTTTAGAATAAAGTATATTGCATTCTGAATATCGGAACAGGATTTTTGAGGAAAACCCATATTTTTCGTGGTCAATAAAATATTTGTTTGCCAAAATATAAAAATTACAGAATAATTTCTTACTTTTGAACTAAATATTACTAAAGCGTCAATAATAGCATAAGAAGACATAATAACTTTTTTTAGTTTCCTTTATTATCCTTCCCAGAGCGAATACACGCCAAATGTCCTTGCTAGTATGTTATACAGTCAATAAATATTTTAATTTTATTTATTAATTAGGTTGGAATTCTTCAAAAACATTTCTTTTAAGTTTCTTTATCAATTTCAGCCAGAATTTTATTCATAGGAAAGACTTATTTATTCAGAATCTTTCAGCTTGTATCTTAAGACTTACTCTACCAATACACTTCATTACGCTTTTGGTTGTTGTAAAGCTAAAACTTCCACAAAAGTTATAGGTAAGGGTCACTATATGGCACTATAACGATTTTAAATAATGCGAGATATTACAAATAAGAAAAAATAACATACTCAGACCGATAAATTAAAATAGGAACAATATAATAAATTTTAAAAAATGTTATTATACCTTTATTAAAAGTATTCACATCAGAAATCTACTTTGCTTCAATTTAAAAACAAGTATCTGTCTAATGAAAAAAGATGTAAAAAGATCATATAAAGAAAAGGATTTATGGTAATAAGTCGTAGTATGTGAGTACCTTTGATCGGAATGGTTATGTCTGAAACGTTTTAATCAACAGAGAAATGTAGTTTTTCTTTGCTTAGATTTATTGAAAATAATCATGGGACCCTAATTTGAGTAAAAGTCAATAAATTAAGATGCATTTTTGCTAAAAAAAAAACTTATTATACCCTTCACCACAGGTGTAAAGGGTATATATAAGTTTGTCATTCCGTTTGTAATTCCCACAATTTTCGTCGGAGAGCAAAAAAGTTTACATTTTCGGGATCCTTGTAAGAAATGATGACGATAGGACCATGTCCGTCCGTCCGTCCGTGTGTCGGTTGAAATGGCGTTTATGAAGCCCACCGATAACTGACATATATAATATATATGTCAAACGATCGGAAATGCTTTCGAGAATTTTGCTATTGGAATTCAGCAAGATCGGTTCATACAATGCGGAGATATGTTAAAAAAACCGGTTTTTTGAACCGGTTTTCCAGTTTCTGAAGCCCCTGTATATACTAGGGACTTCTTTTTTACAAAGAAGTCTCGGACATTTTTTTCTGAATTTTTATTCTGAAAAAATGAAATAAATCGGTTCAATAATAACTGAGATATCGGACAAAACGCATTTTTTATTTTTTGAAGCCCTGGTTTAAGCTATAGATTTTTATTTTTATACAGATCGGTCACAAATATTTTTATAAAATTTCGGTTTTTTGAATCAGCAGGATCAGTTTATAAATGGCGGAGATATGCTTTAAAAACCGGTTTTTGAAACCGGTTTTTCTGTTTCTGAAGCCTCCGCATATACCAGGGACTTCGAATTTTTAAAGGGGGCTCGGAAATTATTTTCTGAATTAAGTATTGTAATGACTATTAGTAACGTTTTTTGTTTTTTGTATAGACAAGTAGTTTAGTTAGAAACAGCAGTAATATAATGAATAACAGTGTTGTTGTTGTTCTTTGTATATGCAGTCTGTACAAAAATAAATAGATATGGAATTGTTGTTGTTTATTTTTAAAAACTAAAACATATCTGTTAAGAATATACATAAATACATACACAAACATGTATATTAAGCATTGTAATGACTATTAGTGACGTTTTTGCCTATAAGACAAGTAGTTTAGTTAGCAACAGAAGTAATATAATGAATAACAGTGTTGTTGTTCTTTGTATATGCAGTCAGTTTGTATATACACACATAACAAAATAAATAAATATGGAATTGTTGTTGTTTATTTTTTAAAAGCAAAACCTGCTATGATTGTTTTTTTTTTTTTCATATTCAAATTTTCGTAGTTTGAAAAAAATTTAGATTTATATATGTGAAAATATGAAAGCATACGTTAAGGCGAAAATTTTATTATTTGTCGGTAATATGGTAATATGATGTCAATAAGATAGTAAGATGGTAATATGGTGAAGGGTATCAAAGATTCGGCACAGCCGAATCTTTTTTCAATTTCATTTTTTAATAATAACTGCATTATATCTTATCAGGAACATTAAGGGTTTATATTTTTACTTTCACCAGGGACAGAAAATAATCATTATTCTTCAAATTTTAAACAAAAAAATCAGATACAAGGAACAACCGGATAAAAGTGTTAAATACAGAAATGTAATCTTCAGAACAGGTTCTATCGGAATCCGGAATGATTTTTATTTTTTTTGATTTTTATGAAATAAATCAATATTAATGATTATTTTTGATTTTTATTTTTTCACTCAACTTATAATCATTATTTTTTTTTGATTTTTATTTTTTTGCTCAACTTTTAATGATTATTTTTGATTTTTATTTTTTGCTCAACTCATAATGATTATTTTTGATTTTTATTATTTTTTTTTTGCTCAACTCATAATTATTTTTTTTTTTTGCTCAATTTATAATGATTATTTTTGATTTTTACTTTTTTTGCTCAAAATATAAAACTTAACATGAGAAATGAAACTATTACGCAAAAAAAAAAAAAAAATAAAAACATTTGGCTCGGTTGAGATTTGAACCCACGCATCAACATGGCATGTGTGTGAAGATAAATTCGAATTTGAAAAGCAAAGACACAAACCACTTTTTTTAACAGAGGAAAAAATCAGGTTAACAGCGCACTGTTAACAGTTAACAGAGCTCTGTTAGCAATTTAAAATAAAATAAATAAATTAAATTGTAAAAAATACTGAATATTATTGCAAAATTTAAAAAAATAATTAAATATTTTGTTAAAACAATGTATAATAAATCTAAATAAATAGGAATATGCCATAAATGGCTTCTTGAAGACATAGAAAATTACTACAAAAATTTTGGTGTTTCTTTAGAGGATTAGTGGATATTTTGGAAAAACAAGAAATAGTACCACTATCCCACTATATAGGATTAATAGTATAGGAAACAGGTAATTGAATAGTGGAAGTGGTATGTCTGAAATAATTTCAGAACAAGAAATATTTCAGAACAAAAATTGATTTTTTTCATTTTTGGCCATTTCTCTAGAAGATGAGTGGATATTTTGGAAAAACAAGAAATAGTACCACTATCCCACTATATAGGATTAATAGTATAGGAAACAGGTAATTGAATAGTGGAAGTGGTATGTCTGAAATAATTTCAGAACAAGAAATATTTCAGAACAAAAATTGAATTTTTTCAATTTTGGCCATTTCTCTAGAAGATGAGTGGATATTTTGGGAAAACAAGATATAGTACCACTATCCCACTATATAGAATTAATAGCCTAGGGAATACATAATTGAATAGTGGAAGTGGTATGTCTGAAATAATTTCAGAACAAGAAATATTTCAGAACAAAAATTGATTTTTTTCATTTTTGGCCATTTCTCTAGAAGATGAGTGGATATTTTGGAAAATCAAGGAATAGTACCACTATCCCACTATATAGGATTAATAGCCTAGGGAATACATAATTGAATAGTGGAAGTGGTATGTCTGAAATAATTTCAGAACAAGAAATATTTCAGAACAAAAATTGATTTTTTTCATTTTTGGCCATTTCTCTAGAAGATGAGTGGATATTTTGGAAAAACAAGGAATAGTACCACTATCCCACTATATAGAATTAATAGCCTAGGGAATACATAATTGAATAGTGGAAGTGGTATGTCTGAAATAATTTCAGAACAAGAAATATTTCAGAACAAAAATTGATTTTTTTCATTTTTGGCCATTTCTCTAGAAGATGAGTGGATATTTTGGAAAAACAAGGAATAGTACCACTATCCCACTATATAGAATTAATAGCCTAGGGAATACATAATTGAATAGTGGAAGTGGTATGTCTGAAATAATTTCAGAACAAGAAATATTTCAGAACAAAAATTGATTTTTTTCATTTTTGGCCATTTCTCTAGAAGATGAGTGGATATTTTGGAAAATCAAGGAATAGTACCACTATCCCACTATATAGGATTAATAGCCTAGGGAATACATAATTGAATAGTGGAAGTGGTATGTCTGAAATAATTTAATGAAAAAAATCAATTTTTGTTCTGAAACATTTCTTGTTCTGAAATTATTTCAGACATACTACTTCCACTATTCAATTATGTATTCCCTAGGCTATTAATTCTATATAGTGGGATAGTGGTACTATTTCTTGTTTTTCCAAAATATCCACTCATCTTCTAGAGAAATGGCCAAAAATGAAAAAATTCTATTTTTGTTCTGAAATATTTCTTATTCTGAAATTATTTCAGACATACCACTTCCACTATTCAATTATGTATTCCCTAGGCTATTAATCCTATATAGTGGGATAGTGGTACTATTCCTTGTTTTTCCAAAATATCCACTCATCTTCTAGAGAAATGGCCAAAAATGAAAAAAATCAATTTTTGTTCTGAAACATTTCTTGTTCTGAAATTATTTCAGACATACTACTTCCACTATTCAATTATGTATTCCCTAGGCTATTAATCCTATATAGTGGGATAGTGGTACTATTCCTTGATTTTCCAAAATATCCACTCATCTTCTAGAGAAATGGCCAAAAATGAAAAAAATCAATTTTTGTTCTGAAATATTTCTTGTTCTGAAATTATTTCAGACATACCACTTCCACTATTCAATTATGTATTCCCTAGGCTATTAATTCTATATAGTGGGATAGTGGTACTATTCCTTGTTTTTCCAAAATATCCACTCATCTTCTAGAGAAATGGCCAAAAATTAAAAAAATCAATTTTTGTTCTGAAATATTTCTTGTTCTGAAATTATTTCAGACATACCACTTCCACTATTCAATTATGTATTCCCTAGGCTATTAATTCTATATAGTGGGATAGTGGTACTATTCCTTGATTTTCCAAAATATCCACTCATCTTCTAGAGAAATGGCCAAAAATGAAAAAATTCTATTTTTGTTCTGAAATATTTCTTGTTCTGAAATTATTTCAGACATACTACTTCCACTATTCAATTACATGTTCCCTAGACTATTAATCCTATATAGTGGGATAGTGGTACTATTCCTTGTTTTTCCAAAATATCCACTCATCTTCTAGAGAAATGGCCAAAAATGAAAAAAATCAATTTTTGTTCTGAAATATTTCTTATTCTGAAATTATTTCAGACATACCACTTCCACTATTCAATTTTGTATTCCCTAGGCTATTAATCCTATATAGTGGGATAGTGGTACTATTCCTTGTTTTTCCAAAATATCCACTCATCTTCTAGAGAAATGGCCAAAAATGAAAAAAATCAATTTTTGTTCTGAAACATTTCTTGTTCTGAAATTATTTCAGACATACTACTTCCACTATTCAATTATGTATTCCCTAGGCTATTAATCCTATATAGTGGGATAGTGGTACTATTCCTTGATTTTCCAAAATATCCACTCATCTTCTAGAGAAATGGCCAAAAATGAAAAAAATCAATTTTTGTTCTGAAATATTTCTTGTTCTGAAATTATTTCAGACATACCACTTCCACTATTCAATTATGTATTCCCTAGGCTATTAATTCTATATAGTGGGATAGTGGTACTATTCCTTGTTTTTCCAAAATATCCACTCATCTTCTAGAGAAATGGCCAAAAATGAAAAAAATCAATTTTTGTTCTGAAATATTTCTTGTTCTGAAATTATTTCAGACATACCACTTCCACTATTCAATTATGTATTCCCTAGGCTATTAATTCTATATAGTGGGATAGTGGTACTATTCCTTGATTTTCCAAAATATCCACTCATCTTCTAGAGAAATGGCCAAAAATGAAAAAAATCAATTTTTGTTCTGAAATATTTCTTGTTCTGAAATTATTTCAGACATACCACTTCCACTATTCAATTATGTATTCCCTAGGCTATTAATTCTATATAGTGGGATAGTGGTACTATTCCTTGTTTTTCCAAAATATCCACTCATCTTCTAGAGAAATGGCCAAAAATGAAAAAAATCAATTTTTGTTCTGAAACATTTCTTGTTCTGAAATTATTTCAGACATACTACTTCCACTATTCAATTATGTATTCCCTAGGCTATTAATCCTATATAGTGGGATAGTGGTACTATTCCTTGATTTTCCAAAATATCCACTCATCTTCTAGAGAAATGGGCAAAAATGAAAAAAATCAATTTTTGTTCTGAAATATTTCTTGTTCTGAAATTATTTCAGACATACCACTTCCACTATTCAATTATGTATTCCCTAGGCTATTAATTCTATATAGTGGGATAGTGGTACTATTCCTTGTTTTTCCAAAATATCCACTCATCTTCTAGAGAAATGGCCAAAAATGAAAAAAATCAATTTTTGTTCTGAAATATTTCTTGTTCTGAAATTATTTCAGACATACCACTTCCACTATTCAATTATGTATTCCCTAGGCTATTAATTCTATATAGTGGGATAGTGGTACTATTCCTTGTTTTTCCAAAATATCCACTCATCTTCTAGAGAAATGGCCAAAAATGAAAAAAATCAATTTTTGTTCTGAAACATTTCTTGTTCTGAAATTATTTCAGACATACCACTTCCACTATTCAATTATGTATTCCCTAGGCTATTAATTCTATATAGTGGGATAGTGGTACTATTCCTTGTTTTTCCAAAATATCCACTCATCTTCTAGAGAAATGGCCAAAAATGAAAAAAATCAATTTTTGTTCTGAAACATTTCTTGTTCTGAAATTATTTAAGACATACCACTTCCACTATTCAATTATGTATTCCCTAGGCTATTAATTCTATATAGTGGGATAGTGGTACTATTCCTTGTTTTTCCAAAATATCCACTCATCTTCTAGAGAAATGGCCAAAAATGAAAAAAATCAATTTTTGTTCTGAAATATTTCTTGTTCTGAAATTATTTCAGACATACCACTTCCACTATTCAATTACCTGTTTCCTATACTATTAATCCTATATAGTGGGATAGTGGTACTATTTCTTGTTTTTCCAAAATATCCACTCATCTTCTAGAGAAATGGTAAAAAATTAGAAAATTCAATTTTTGTTCTGAAACATTTCTTGTTCTGAAATTATTTAAGACATACCACTTCCACTATTCAATTATGTATTCCCTAGGCTATTAATTCTATATAGTGGGATAGTGGTACTATTCCTTGTTTTTCCAAAATATCCACTCATCTTCTAGAGAAATGGCCAAAAATGAAAAAAATCAATTTTTGTTCTGAAATATTTCTTGTTCTGAAATTATTTCAGACATACCACTTCCACTATTCAATTACCTGTTTCCTAGACTATTAATCCTATATAGTGGGATAGTGGTACTATTTCTTGTTTTTCCAAAATATCCACTCATCTTCTAGAGAAATGGGCAAAAATGAAAAAAATCAATTTTTGTTCTGAAATATTTCTTGTTCTGAAATTATTTCAGACATACCACTTCCACTATTCAATTATGTATTCCCTAGGCTATTAATTCTATATAGTGGGATAGTGGTACTATTCCTTGTTTTTCCAAAATATCCACTCATCTTCTAGAGAAATGGCCAAAAATGAAAAAAATCAATTTTTGTTCTGAAACATTTCTTGTTCTGAAATTATTTCAGACATACCACTTCCACTATTCAATTATGTATTCCCTAGGCTATTAATTCTATATAGTGGGATAGTGGTACTATTCCTTGTTTTTCCAAAATATCCACTCATCTTCTAGAGAAATGGCCAAAAATGAAAAAAATCAATTTTTGTTCTGAAACATTTCTTGTTCTGAAATTATTTCAGACATACCACTTCCACTATTCAATTATGTATTCCCTAGGCTATTAATTCTATATAGTGGGATTGTGGTACTATTCCTTGTTTTTCCAAAATATCCACTCATCTTCTAGAGAAATGGCCAAAAATGAAAAAAAAAATCAATTTTTGTTCTGAAATATTTCTTGTTCTGAAATTATTTCAGACATACCACTTCCACTATTCAATTACCTGTTTCCTAGACTATTGATCCTATATAGTGGGATAGTGGTACTATTTCTTGTTTTTCCAAAATATCCACTAATCCTCTAAAGAAACACCAAAATTTTTGTAGTAATTTTCTATGTCTTCAAGAAGCCATTTATGGCATATTCCTATTTATTTAGATTTATTATACATTGTTTTAACAAAATATTTAATTATTTTTTTAAATTTTGCAATAATATTCAGTATTTTTTACAATTTAATTTATTTATTTTATTTTAAATTGCTAACAGAGCTCTGTTAACTGTTAACAGTGCGCTGTTAACCTGATTTTTTCCTCTGTTAAAAAAAGTGGTTTGTGTCTTTGCTTTTCAAATTCGAATTTATCTTCACATACATTCAACATGGCTGTGTTTGTTAGTCTGCTGTCTTACTCGCTACACCACAATCGCCTTATATTTTTGTACGCTAAAAAGTAGTTTTCATATAGGGAAATAAATAAATACAATTTTGACATATGTTAGAAACACCGCACTTCAAACATTTAAAACTTTGAAGTCTGTTGATAAATTTGGAAAACTACTTCACCAATTACAATTTTTGTACAATCAGTAATCCAACATGACTTCAATGAAATCCTTTCAGCTTTGCATTTCGAGAAGAAACACATTTTTTCAACGGGAAGTTCCTATTAATAAGGTGATGAACGTGAAAATGTTTATGGTCCTCTTAAAATGTTTACTCGTTAAATGAATATTTATTAATGTTACTTACGTTTATTTGTAGTAGATCTTATCAATGTGGTAAGGAAATCAAATATAAGGCGTCTTTTTTGATGGAGGTATTTATGACCTTTAAAAGATAAATTGCGTTCTATATTATATTAAATGCAAAATTTATTAATATTATATACACTTACCATTTTTACCTGATATTTCACAGAAGGTCTTGTTATTCGAAGACAATTGATTATTTATTTATATTATTTTAAATCCTGATTTTTATTTTTCATATTTTTCTTCAATTTTATGTTGTCTAGAAATAAAATTAATTTATGAAATATGTTTGACAAATACTTATTAAAACCACAAACCAACTTATTCTGTATTTAAACCCTTTATACGAATTAAATATTTAAATAATTAACAAATCATCTATAACAAAAATTGCAAATAAATTTTTTTTTATTTGGCTTGCTTTATAGTCGCTCCGCCGGATATTATAAATTTTTCTTTAATTATCTTTTTTTGTTATAAATGTAAAAAGATTTCATATATTTTAATATATATTTTAAAATCTTAACAACCAAAAATTCAGCTTTTTTATCTGTTCCTTCCATGAATATGTCCATAAATAAGTAATTACATACCATGTTAAAAATAAGTAGTTACTAGACTACTTCCATATAATGCAAACGGTATGTTGTTGTCATTGAAAAGTAACTACATCCGTAACTACATGCCATTACCAAGTTTTTGCTGGGGAGTTGATTAAAAAAATAAAAATAAAAAATAATCATTAAAAGTTGAGCGAAAAAATAAAAATCAAAAAATAATTATTATTTGTTGATTTTTATTTTAAAACTCATAATCATTACGGTCCTTGACTTTCACGCTATTATTGCATTTTATTAATATTTAGTTTCAAAATATAACATAATTTTGTAAAGTCGATATACAGTGCTGTGCAGAACAAGAGCAACAAAATTAGGGTAAACCTAAGAATAATTTTATTTTTTAGAATATTTGGTTTACAACAAAAATAATCTTACAAAATTATATACATATTTAAGGATTAACAAAAAAACAAACATTTAACTTTGTCTATTAACAAAAACTGGAATAAAACACTACAATCTTCATATAGGAGTGTGCACAGCAATAGGAACATATACATATTTTGCTTCATTTTGTTCTATAATTTTCATTTTCCGTAAAATTTAGTAGTTTTAATGCGATTGAATTGTTAAGTGATTTATCTAGAATGATTTCCATTTGAATTTGTTCACTAAAAAACATTTTCGACTGACCTGCGTCTGAGTATTAGACCACATGGTTAAAAAATGTTAAGCAAAAATTGTAAGCAATGACGTTTAATCCAATTCTTCAAAAGTTTTAAAATATATTTCGCATTTTTTCAATGCAATAAAATAGAAATAAGCAATATATTTCTCTATCTATAACGAAATTTCTGTGCTTTTTAATAACCTTTAACCTAAAAATATAAAAATCTCATTAGATTTCTAAGAAAAGGACATAGTTTTCTCCCTAGAACTCAAGTACTGTCATTATTACATCTTTTCTCTGCCCAAAATCATTTTTTGGAACTGTGCTGTTTAATATGTACACCTTGACAGTATACCGGGTTGTGTGGATACATATAAATATTGTTTTTAAATTAAATAAAGAACTTTAATTTTTTAATATGATTAATTTTGTGAATTTCAGGAAGAAAGCAACATATTTATATGAAATTATAAATTATTTCTTGTATAAAAATAGAAATAAAAAAATGTACCTATATTGAATAAGCTTTTCAGTGAGCTTCTTTAAATCCTTTCAATGGACTTTGAGTATAGTATATATTAAACCTTAGAGACTCTATTTATTTTGAATAATATCTGAACGAAGTTTTTTAGCGGAAGTCCTTCTACATGCACTGAAATGTCATAATTTTTTAAATTGTGCTTCCAAACAAAATTTGTTTACCTTAATTAAGCAGTATTCTATAATTTGTATTATAAAATAAAGTTACTTTCCACTTTTCTTATTCCAAATAAACAAAAATTTATTGCACCGGCCTATATTGCCACAAATCATAATTCTTTTTAAAAAAACTATAAGTAAAATAAGAAAATAATAAAAATATGTGTATTATTTATTTATTTATTTATTCAGATATTTTTACTATAAAGCTGTCATTTACTTAAAAAATTAGCAATACATTTTAAAATTTTGTGTGAATTTTTACAATTAGAAATTTTGTTTCTTTTGATATGCACACTTTCATATAGAGAACATACAATATTTTTCTGTTTTTTTTCAAAAAGAAAGAAAATCAAATCTAAGGTACAAACGTTTGTTAGTACCCAAATGTGTTAACAATATTATGAAATTAGATTTCTTCCAATTTTAATACTTTAAAAAAATATTTAAACATTTAGGATAACTTTAATTTTGTTGCTTATGTTCTGCACAGCACTGTAATATTCGACTGTTATTATCTCTATGAGGTTACTCTTTAGTTTAAATTTGTATAGATCTTCGCAGGGATCATACATACATAATTGTATTAAAGCTTTTATAATTAATTTCCAAATTATGATTTAATTTTAGGATTTTAAAAAAGATATTTAATCTGATTCAAGTCGGATTCATAACAGCGACAACATTCCTTTTACTTTGGATGCCTTGGACAACTTCATTAGATTCTGTATTGTCAACTGTACTACGGCTTTTTCCTTTTAACAGAGGTGTTTTTGAAGATAAAGTGGCAAATGTGTGGTGTTCCTTAAATGCAGTTTATAAATTAAAGTGAGTTTTTTTTTATAATAGAAATATTTTAATTAAGGAAATGTAAAAATCAACAATTTAAATTTTTATACCCACCATAAAAAAGATATGGGCAATTCTCTTTTTATGTTTGCCTTTATGAAACCGACCTTCAACCTCAAATATTTTTTTTTTTAAATTCTGACTTTTTCAAACAACTATTGATGCAATTATGTTAACAACACTTTTTGCTGTAACAAAAAAAAAATTCAAGACCTGAAACGATTCCATGTGGTACCGGCAAGCACCCAAAGTCAAAAATTCCAAAAAAAGTGTTTGAAACTAACAAGTTTTTTATTTCTTTTTATTGCTGTAGTCGCGGATTTTAACATAAGGTTTCAATTCTTCTAATTTAGACTATAAACACTTGTAGAAAAGGACCAGCATGGATTTAATTAGCGTGCAATTAACCAGTGTCAAATTGTGTTGTGAAACCAAATTTTAAAATTTTTCAGTTTTTTCACTAGGGATTTTACGCCTTTTCGGATATTTCAAAATTCAAAACAGAGCCCAATAGCTCTTGAAATTATGCATCATTTGACATATATTTCGTTAATGTGCCCTCTACAGAAATGCTGAAAGAGGTACCCAAACTTGGAGAAAAAAAAACGTGAATTCAGTGAAGCTAGAGTATAGCGTTATCAAAGAAGGTTTCCAAATGACATTTAAAAATCATTGTGGCGTTTTAAAATATTATTTTGCTAAACGTGTATAGCTATTTTAAAGAATTCAGCAATTTTTCATATTTTGTTATAGCGGATGTTGGCATTATAAATCAATTTTAAACTGAAATAAGTTTCTATGTAAAATTCTACTTACGCAGAAAATATAATTTCACTAAAAATTTTCATCAACGGTTTTCATGGGCTAAGAACGCGATGTTTTTAGTTTAACATTAATCGTCGAGGCACACCCAAGGTGCTAATCAAAATTGGCGATGATATATGTCAATCTGTAGCGGCTTTAATATCCTATATCGAAATCAATATGGCGTTCGAAAAAAAGTATGATTTTTCATTTAATGCAACTTTAGAGATTTGACTAAGTGCAATTAAAAAATGTATATAAATGACATTGTCTTATGACTTATTAAAAAAATGATGAATTTTGCAATAAATGGATGAATATGAACAACACTACATCACTAAAAACTGAATTTTGCAAATTTTATAAGAAGGTTCAATAATTATTAAATCGCTAATATATCCACGCATACTTAACGTATCGAGATATTTTTATTTTGTATTTTAGATACAGCATTGTAGTACATAAATGCAATAATTTTTGATTTAGGACTATAAATAGAATTTTGGCAATTTGTTTAAAAATTTTTATCTTAAACCTTTATAACATTGATGCTTTCGGTAAAAGTCCTTCTCGCGAACTGATCTGTTTTCCATTAGAGCCAAGGAATATCGGTACTTAATATCGTTGATGTGCCATTTAAAAATTTTCGATATTTTTTTGAACATCAAAAATAAAAGAGTTTGAAGAATTTGCCATATATTGATTTTATCATTCCGTGTGTAACAGCTCGAAGAAATCATTTAAGACCCCATAAAGTACATATTTTATGGGTCCTGGTTATATTCTGAGTCGATCTAGCTATGTCCGTCCGTCTGACTGTCTGTTGAAAGCAGGATAGGGCTCGAACGGGACAACTTAGGGGGACGAAATTTGGCTCAAATATTTATCTTATATAAGGTTTGTTTGGTATTGAAAATGATCAAAATAAACAAAAAAGTTATGGGCAAAATACTAGAAACACAGGGTGTCCGCTGTAGCTTAATTTCATACTTTTCTGCTGATATCTCTTAAAAATAGTATGTACGATAACGAAATTTTGTACAGATAGTACGAGGGTCTATATAAACTTGGTCGATACAAACTTGGGTGTGGTCCGCTCACTTTACCGCCCACCTCCAATATAAGTTGAAACGTCCACGAAATTTTGTACAAATAGTTTAAGGACCAATGTAAACTCGGAAACAAAAAATGGGCGTGGTCCGCCCACTTTACCACCCACCTCTCATATAACGTAAAATTTGAGAAACTTGATGGTGGGTATATAGATTCGGCCGAGCCGAATATAACTTTCGCGTTTGTTATTTATTTAATTCTACACTGCAACAAATGATACTTTTTATTTTCACCCTGAAAACGATCGGATGTGGACTATAGACTTTTTTGGCCTTAGATCTCGTAGCTCCATAAGTTTTAATTATATTTAAGATTTTTAAATTGATTTAGAAAGCAGAAGATATCTTTTTCAATATTTTGCCTTTGATGTTAATTTTGTAGATTTTTTTCCTCAAGTCTTGATACATTTGTTTACAACATTTTAAAATTATTTTGTTTAGACTAAATTGAGATATCCCTTTATAAAATCAATTAAAAACTCAAAAAGTTATTAAGCATTATCTAAACTTTATTAAAAAAAATTTTCATATATTTTAAGATAGTTTTTTTTTATATTTATGCTCTACACCACCATCAGTGTTGCGAAAACCAAAGAGGGATAATATAATAAAAACACATTCTGAAATTGATTCTTTAGAAATTAAACAAATTTTATTAGTGGACTCTTCTAAATTCTAATTTAAACCTGCAACACTAACCATATTTTTTATACAAACTTTATTAAACAAATTTTCATATTTTTTAAGATAGAGTTTTTTTATATTTATGCTCTACACCACCATCAGTGTTGCCAAAACCAAAGTGGGAAAATATAATAAAAATACATTTTGAAATTGATTCTTTAGAAATTAAACAAATTTTATGAGTGGACTCTTCCAAATTCTAATTTAACCCTACAACACTAACCATATTTTTTATACAATAATATTAAGGCAAAATGACAAAACTCCTAATGAAATAAGTCCCATGAAATAAGTCCTAATGAAAAAGGACCTAAAAAGAATGAATTAAATCCAAAATATTTTAAATAAAATAAATCCTAAAAGAAATGAAATTACTTCAAAAACAATAATGAAATAAAGCCCTAATTTTAGATTTTATTTCATAATGAAATAACTCCTATACAGGAAAATGAAATAAATGCAAATGAAATAATTTCAAAAAGTAATGAAATAAGTCCCACATTATATACATATGTATATTTTAAAAATGTTTGAAGCTTTAATATTAATATTTAAGAGTACAGCGTTAATGCTTTCCTTTATAAAAATTTCTTGTTTTCTATTAGAAAATTTAAAAAATTAATTGTTAAATAGAAAACATTATAAAAATCGGGTGACGTTTTATTGAAAATGTCTCTGTAGTGCTGTTGGCTTTCAACTAAATGTTATTATTTTATTTTATTTTTTTCAAGTTATTAATAAGATATGGTTAAATGAGAAAAATTTTAGCCTGCGGCGCTTCACCATACAGATTATTTTTTCCATATATTTATAACAAGTTTCAAAATAGTTCTTTTCTGAAAAATTTCTAGCCGGCGGCGCTTCATCGCTTCCAGCAATTATAATCGTCTTCATTAATAGACAAATTTAATATTAGTATATCACTCATTTCTCGCAATAGTACAGATATCGGTTTAAAGTTGTTTTATTAACTGAAAAAGTCTGGTGTATTAACATTTCAGATTATAAGCAGTTCCGCGAAAAAATCATGTTCTAATTACGTTACCTATTGCATATTACTTGAAACAATATATTATTTAAGTTATGCTTCGGCTTTTGTATAGTCATCATCACTAAGATATCTAGAAAAACTACCTAATTGAATATTATTTTCATTTAAAAGTTTAAAAAAAAATTACATAACTTTTGATAACCAAAACTGCGTCTCCTGAAAAATTAGATTCTTGGAGTTATGAGTAACAAATGAGCGATATGCATTACATAACATATAACATATAAGATTTTAAAGAAAACACTCTTCAAACTTGCTGAAATAAATGACTTCTTAAAAGAATTGAAAATATAGTTCATAAATAAAGACTTAATTAGACTTTTATTCAGAAATTTTAAAATTAACCCAAATTTAAGAAAATGAAATAAATCCTTAAGAAATGAAATAATTTCTTACTTCTTTGAATAATGAAACAAATCCCAAAATAAATTTTTGAAGGGACTTATTTCATTATTCGTATTTTTAAAAAATTAAATAATTTCATAAGAAAATGAAGTTACTCCCTAAAAAAATGCAATAATTTCAAAAAAATTTAGGAGTTATTTCATATGAAAGAACTTCCAAAATGTATGGAATTTTTTGGGACTTATTTCATTTTAGTTTTTTGAAATTATTTCATTGGGAGCTATTTCATAGAGCCTAATATTAACGATACGTAAATTTTACGTACCTCTAGAACACTATTTGTTATTGTTATGTAAGATAAGTGTATTTTTATTATTAATTTGCCTCTAAAGGGCTTAATGTGAAAAAAAAACAAATTCAATAAATAAAAATAAAATACAAAAATCCCTTCCAAATATACCAAAATTTAATTTATAAAACGTCATTGAACTTGACCAGTGACTTGAGATGTTTATCAAACATGACAATATGTTCTATTCTTCCTTTTTTTTGTTGTTTTTATTAAACTTGGGGCCAATTGAGACCGGTACTCATATTAATTGTAAAATAAAGCATATGAATACAGAATATTACGTCGATACTAACATTTATATGAATACATTCACTTTTGGGTGAAATTTTTGGTACTTTCATTTATATTTATAGAAATCTTATTGTGTCGAATATTAACTTGATACTAACATTTTAATTGGATTTATGCCCCTTAAAGTGATTTTCTGAAAAGGGGTTTATATGGGAGTTATAGATAATTATGGACCGATCTTCCTGAAATTAGGCACACAGATTTAGACTTATATGGAACCTATATGTGCCAAATTTCTTTAAAATTGATTACAAGATTTACATGGACGGTCAGATGGACGGACATCGTTAAATCGACTCAGAAACTGATTGTAAGCCGATTGATATAAATTAGACCAATACTTGGGTGTTACAAACATCAAGACAAACGCATAATACTTTCCCCACATATGATGGTGTAGGGTATAAAAATAAAATATCATAGGGCTGTCAACTTATGAAATTTTTATGTAGTATATTGGTAAGCAGATGTAACAAGGGGAAAGGGTAAAACAGGTATATGGGCCGTTATCAACAATTTTTAACCTGGCTGAAACTGACTTAAATCCTTAATAAGTTTTGTGGTAATAATGTTTTAAACAAATTGGTTACTGATCTGAACTCACGAGACTTGAAAGTAATAGAGTGCAAAATGTTAGCACCATAGGTGTCTTTTTATAATCATGATTGTTGTTCAAAGTTCAAGAACGTAGAAAAACGGCTGAAAATTACTTAAGTTTTTTCCATTCTTCTACAATTTTTGATCGCACGTTTATAGTTTTTGATCTCATTCTATCATAAATAAACTAATCGGACTTTGCAGGTAAATTCTGCACCATCTTTGTTGTTGTGCAGACTTCCAACAGTTAAATACAAAATTTTTCAAAAAGTCAGTTTTTCGCGAGACACATTCACAGTTTCATATGACATGACATGAATTACTGCGTGAACTTAGTTTTTTGTTATTTTACGAGGAGGAGCATTAAGAATAAAATTAAAAAAACAAAATTTTTTTTTTGACTTTTTTAAAATTACGCAAAAATTGCTCTTTTTGTTTTTTTATTTTTATACAGCAAATTTAAATAAGAACGACGACAAGGCACATCGTGTGGACAGCTTGATCTTAACTATAATTGGCATAACTAGTAGGTGTTATGCTTAACAAAAATTAGGAGGCGCATTAAAAAATTTTTGAAATATAAACATTTTATGGACCAAAAATATTGTGTTAAAAAAGGTTCACAATATTAAATAGCATTTCTTTGAAATAAACTCTAATAAAATATATTTTCATACAATATATGGAGAAATAACTTTGATTGCAAAGAAAATTTTTTAAATTTTACTAGGAAACCATAAAAAATATGCTGCACTAATACTTTTATTTGAATAACTCAGTAGGTTTTGATATTACGCATAATTTTCACCAGAATTATACATAAACTTCTAGTTTGTGAAAATGTTTATATGTTCAACTTAAAACTGCTATAACTTTCGCGCCCCTCGCGCGAAATGATTAACGCGAACTGATTCTATATGCATTTGAGAGTCACTTTATATATATACTAGGGTATCCAATCGATTAACCGTCGTTCGGTTATCCGTTTAATTTTTGTCGATTAACTGTCCGAATAATGTAAAACTGTCTAATTTCGAATAACGAATAAACCGAATAACTTGGGTACTCATTTACCTCCCTAATTCACTTAAAATCGTAAATATTTCCTATACTATTTATCCGATTGTAAAGATTAAGGTGTCAATTAAAAGCTCTTAAGGTTGCATTTACAAAAATAAAATAAAAATAATATAAAAGTTTCATAAACACAACTTTTGAAGTATTTTGTAATTTCTTGTGGAATTTTTTTTTTTTTTTTTTTTTGTGGAAATAATTTTTCTTAATAGCCGGCCTTCGGCCTGGCGGAAGGGTTTTTAACTCTGTGGTATGTCCAAAACCGGCTTCGCTAACGAAATTCTTTCTTTTTACCCAACTTTTTTTATAACGAAAATTTTTTGATACGAGTTTCTTAGGAAAATTCGATTTTCAAAGCCCTATAACTTCCAAAATATTTATTTGCGGCCAAAAATTTCATTATCATTATTATCATTATATTCACCGTTAAAAGTACTATCAATGGCACAAAAATCAAATAAATCGGAGCTGAATTAGGGTGGTCTATTTATACCATAACTTGTAACGAATAACCGGTTAACCGAAATGTAGTTTTCTTGAGTTATAAATTATAATTTTTTTTATTTTATTTTATTTTTTTTATTGACAAATTTATGTAAACTACATAAACTGTTACATTCCAGTAAAAATAAATAAAAATTATTTTTACTGAGGTACTTTTTCTTCTGCTTTAGAAGTAATAAAACAGGATCCAATATATTTAGAAATATTTAAATGAATTGTTCTGCTATAAGAAAAGGAAAAAAATGAAATAATGTTATGCATAATTTTCTTTATTAAAATAAAAATTAAAACTAAAATCCTTGAGTCATTAAAAAAAATTGGATGTTCATATTGCAATTTTGCACAAAATCGAGAACATAACATGATATAACACAGGTATCAAAAAATTCAATTCATTGAAAATTATACAAATATGTACTATTTCTGTATGACAAGTTCAGGATCTTACTGACTTCTTTGAATGCTTTTTTGTTGAGATATAATGTTTTATAAAAAGCGACAAGTATACTATTACCTTATATTCATAAATAATTAAACTTGTATCAATAGAAATTCTTAAAACATTACTTTGAGTAAAGTAAATTCAAAGTTACACAAGTCATAATACGTTCAATTAACATCTCCTAAATGAACACAAAATTAATTTAGACACTTAACAAAATATCATTCTTACACGGAAAATACACTAACATGAAAAATGTATTAAATATAGCGGAATTAGGAGAATATTTTATAGTATTAGCTTAAAAATTCAAATTTTTCATACAAATAGGAGAAAATAATTACGAAATGATCCCCTTGTAAAATAATTCGATCTTATATTATGTTTCTTAGTCACTATTTCAATAGATTAAATGCTATAATTTGTGTAATTTATATGTTTTACATACATAACATGGTTATTCGGTTAATCGAATAATTTGTCAATAATCGGTTAATAACCGGTCAACTTTTAACCTCGAATAATTATTTGTCGAATAAACCGATTAATATGAACACCCGAATAATTGGATACCTTAATATATACAAAAGGATTTTAATGTGCCGACAAAAAAAAAAAATAAAAAATTTTTAAAGGACTGAAATCATAATGGCCCATATATTTGTTCTCTCTATTTAATGTATTGGACTTTTTTCATTTTCACAATTTTCCACTACTTCCTCATCAATGGCAGAATTTTCATTAGTTATTTTAAACACTATTTTTTATGTTTATACACTTTATTGCTTTAAAAAACAATAAGCTAAAACGTAATCAACTTGTCGTGCTGATTCTAAGAAAATTGACTAATGGTAATTGAACTACAAAACTTGTGAATTCCTTTAATAAAGAAAATTTTAAATATTATGTTTTAACATTTTTTAATATCATTTTTATGTTTTATTTATTTTCTATTTAGGAAATAATAAAAATACTTTTCGAATTTACCTAAATTAGTGTTTGGAGATAAGAAGAGGTTTTGATCATGAAAACCCATATTTTTCTGTGGCCAATAAAATATGTATTCGCATAAATTTTAAAATTACAAAAATATTTTCTGTTTTTGAAACTTTATAATAATAAAAGTCCTTGCTAGGACATAGCGTTTTCCGAACTCCAAACACCAAATTAGGTAAAATTCAAAAGTATGTTTTTATTCCTTAGATAGTTGTATTTAACCTTTAATTGCATGAGGTCAAACCCCCGAATGGCGAAATGGGTACCGTAATGTATAAATGGAGGGAATGTCCTAGACATACATGGTACCGACAGTTAGAAATAGAAGCAGTAAATGCCAAAAAATCGTGGAACCAACTAAAACTTATTGTAACAGATAAACGAGAATGAAACGCAATCGATGATATAGCAATAAAATAAAATTATAAACATACACAGAAAAAAGTTTAATAGTATTAATAACTAGAATAATTTATTTTATTACTGTGTAAGCTCGGTATTCGCGCCTACCCATTATCGCGACGGCTTAATTTTTAAAATTGCAGATTCTATAATCGTGACAGTTTACGAAAAACGGGTTCTATTTTCGCGACTTTTATCTGTTTTTATACCTTTCACCACCACTAGTGGTGAAAGAGGGTATACTAAGTTTGTCGTTCCGTGTGTAACACTTAAAAAACATCGTTTGGTCTATTGAAATTCTGAGTCGATTAAGCAATGTCCGTCTGTTGAAAACACGCTCACGTATAAACTAATTGAGCTATTCCAATGAAAATCACTCAGGTTATTTGTTGTTCCTCTAAGAAGTTTGGAATTGCAAACCAGCCAAATCGGTTCAGTAGAAAAAAAGTTTTATATATAAATCTGGAAGAACCCCTAAACCACAATTGAACTGATAATATTTCAACAAGTAATAAACGGATTTAAATAAAATTTAGCCAAAATGTCTATATATGTTCACTTTAGATTACTGCCGAAACTGCTAAATCGGTTCAGTAGAAAAAAAGTTATAGACAAAAATATGAACAGTTTCTATGATTTCAACGCCATAAGTGTTTCTTAAACATCATGTTATAATTTGTATATGGAGTGCATGTGTGTGTTCTTCTCAATATGAATGTTGATAAACACAAAGGCATACAACTATGTTGAGTTTGATGTATGATCGTGGTCACCATCGAACACACCAAGACATGGTGTGTTCGCTACTTTTTAACAACATATATTGATAAGTTTACTAAACTAGTTAGTTGTTGTTGTTGTAACGGTTCTGCTGATGTCGGAAGTTCCTCCCTGAAAATATAGAGTTAAATTTTTTTTATTTTTTTAATTATTGTTGTGTGCCAAGGGAATGATTTGGGAACTGGAGAGAAAATTTGCCACCTCGGTCGGTCTTAACCATAGGTCAATGGGGCGCAAATCAGTTGGCCTATTGGGACAATTAAATAAATGCACTGTGCCATGAGGGCTTTGAAGGCAGGCAGGGCAACGGTTCAAAGTGCCTGGAACAATACGTTCTTGGTAGCAGTTTAGAATACTGCACCAACCGGCTCTGAGTTGTGCCAATAGAGATCTTGTTTGCCTGGGAAGTTGCCTCTCATCGTCCGAAATTGCAGGGGGGTGTTCGTTTAAGACTCTGTTGCATCTATAGCCATTAATGGCTTCTGAGACCGCCAGTCGATGCAATTCTTTCCGTGCGTTCGTCATGGACAATCGGTCAAGGTCGGGTGAAATGATCTCCTGGATGTCCTCTCGAAAGCGACGAAAGTCTGTCCGGATGTGTCGAGGTGGGTCCTGCATCAAAATTTGATGTGGCTGGTGACATGCCAACATGAACTGTCTAGTCAACAACACGTTATGTTGTCTGACTGACAGCATCCTCGTCTCCTCATGTAAATGATCCACATTCGTCATTTTAACACATCCGGTTGCAATTCGGAGTGCATTGTTCTGGGTCGTTTGTAAACTTCGCCATTGGGTGTCGCTAAGGAATGAGGTCCATACTGGGGCAGCATAATTAAGGAGGGAGCGACCAATCGCCTTATATGTTGCCACGAGCGTCTCCTTAATCATGCCCCAAGAGGTACCAGCGAGTGCTTTTAGGACCTTGATCCTATTTCTCACCTTTTGGTTGATGTAGGTGGCGTGCGAGGAAAAGTGAAGAAGGCTGTCGAAAACTATCCCTAAGATCTTCGGGTTCTGCACCGTAGGGATAATTCTGCCTTCGACTGAGATGTCGAGAGTCCTCCGTACTTCCTTTGTCCAAGAGGAAAAAAGAGACACCGTAGATTTAGAAGTTGATAACCTGAGATGGCGTTCCTGCAGAAAGTCTGAAATGGTGGCCATGTATTGGGAGATTTTGGCACTTATGTCGTCTATATTTACGCCTGATGAGATTACGGTGCAATCATCAGCGTACGACACCATTGAGACATCTTGAGGTGGGGCAGGAAGTTTGGCAAGATAAATGTTGAAGAGCATTGGTGAGAGTACTCCTCCTTGAGGCACGCCCATTTTTATTGAGTGATCAACCGTATCAAATTAGGCCATTGGCGATCTGAGTGGTTATCAAATTCAATGCCGTTGTTGTGCTATGCGCTTCTCTGAAGCCATGTTGGTATGAGGCCAGCGGGAAATGCTCTTTTAGAGTCGGTAACAGTAGGGATTCTAAAACCTTAAGCATTAGCATAGAGATGCCATCCAGACCAAGAGCTTTAGAGGGTTTTGCTTTGGAGATAATGTTCTCAACTTCACTGGGAGTGAAGGAGATGGTCTCGAGTGAGATTATTGGTTCTCCTGATTATGGCTCTTTTTGTCCGGTTCTGCAAGACGGGATGTTCAATGAATTGTCTGCAGAATTGAGTTGCGCATTTTCTAGCATCTGTATGTTCGGTGATATTGAACGCAATAGCTACGAGGTTTTTATTATGTTAATTACCAGATAGACTTTTTATTGTCGACCAGAGCTTTCTAGATTCAGTTGAGCAATGGTTGAGGTGGTCTAACCATTTGTTACGACGGTGTTCGTTAACGAGATTATTGATCTCTGTCGTAAGTGCTTTAATTTCCTCATCAGCTGGGCTAGTAGCACGTAAGAGATCGCGCCGTTGGGCCAAACGTGCTGCTTGAGATGGATAATTAGGTCTGACATTGGGAATTCTGCCTGCAGGGATAAAGCGCCTTGTCACCATGAGAATAGCAGATCTTAGAATTTTCTCATTCTTTCTGGCACATGAGGGGGGAGGCAAGTTACGAAGAAATTCTTCGATGGCGTTTGTGAAGCCATGCCAGTTGGCTTTATTATAGTTCACAAACGTGCGCTTATCAGGCTCCATGAAGTCGCTAGGCTTCTCTACTGTGACCAATATGGTCTGAGTTAAGGGATGACTGAGTTTGCCAGGTGGTATAGGGAAGTAGCGAATGGCAGACAATATATATGTCTGGGGAGCTTGAGCATCTAGCAGTCACTCTTGTAGAGAAGTCCTCATTAATTGCTGCGAAATCCGATTCGTCTATCTGGTCGGCAATTAGGGTACCGCGGGGATCGTTCGGTAATTGGGAGTACCAGCTCTCATGATGAGCGTTGAAATCGCCAAGTTGTATCTTGTTATCTCCTTGCAATAGGTGTGAGATGCTGCGATAATAACGGAGCCCTATGCTGTTAACGGGCGGGATATAAATATTAACGATTTCCAATTCAATATCTCCAGTTTCTATTGAAATGCTCATTACCTCTAGGAATGGGTCTGGAGTAAGAGAGGGAGGCGGGGCTGTCAATCTAAAATTGACGTCTATATGTATGAGAAATGAGAAACCTCCGCCGTTGTCTCTATCTCTCCGGACAATATTATAGTCACTGGACGATGAGAGAGAACTATTTGTGGTCAACTTCGTTTCCCGTATGGCAGCGATAAGGATGTTATTCACATGCATAAAATTGATTATTTCCACAATCTTATTTCTAAGACCATTGTAATTTAATTGCAAGATCTTGAAGGATTGTTGGGAATAATCACTATGCTGTGTTCGCTGGGAGTGGTGCACAGGAACTACGGGTGGAGGTGTAGTAGGCAATTGGGATGGTGATATTGCCGGGGTCACAGGTTGTGGTAGTTGAGGCGTATGCGGGGGTGACTGCACAGTACTGCGAACAGGTGTCATTTGCGCAGTAGGGGTTGGGTAGGCTGCTGTCGCTTGGGTGGTGTTGTTTAAGCAACATGCAGCTATAAATTTCGCACTCCAATCCTTGTGTGTGCGAATACTCGTGAATCGTCTCATGTGGCAAAATTTATTACAGCCATTGCACTTGACAGATGTTATATTTCTCCTGATAACGCCTTGGCAAACGGAACACAATGTTTGGGACGTTTGTGATCCAGTATGTCCTGAAGGTGGGGATTGGACAACATGTTGTAAGGTAGCAATCGGAGAGGTAGTGCTAGAGTTCTGAGGCTGTAAACTACAACAACCTGCCACGAAGTTAGAGGACCAATCGCGGTGGCTGGTGAGACCTGAGCACCTTTTCAGATGGCACCAGTTATTACAAACGGTACATCTGACCGAGGTGGTGTTACGCTTAATGTGTAGATGGCATATGGAACAGAACCAGAGATCGGGACCTGGGTTCTGTTCGATGCCGGCTATAATTAAAAGGGTTTTGAGCAATATTGCCGGCATAAATTGCTCACCTGGAGAAAAAACTTCCGGTTGATACAGCTGTCGCTGAGTTGACAATCTTTGGCCGAGCTGAGCTCGGGTCGTTCCGGAGCGAAGATCCAATTGTCGTGGGAACGAAACTAGTTAGTAGTTCGATGTGTTTCAATACACATCGGCAGAGAAGGATATGGGAATGTATTTATTAAAAGTTTGTCAGCTAATATATAGTTATAAATAAATATAATGTTGCTGGAATAAATTGCATAAATATGAAATTGTTTTGAAAATGTTTGGAGTTTTATTAAGCACATTGATACATATTTATGTTACTTTATAATTTCTAATTCATTATACTTTTTGTGCGTTTATAACATGCAAATATAGTGATATTTTTTTAATTTTCATTGTAAAAATAAAACTGTAATATACTCAGTTATGTGAGAATTTTGTTTATTTCTTTTTAATTCATTTAAATTGCTATTTTTAAAAAAGCATAGCTAATTTTTATAATTTTCCTAAAGATTAATATTTATAAAAGTTTTCAAATATAATTTTTCAAAAATTTTTGAGAGCACAGTTGGGTATAATAATAATATAATTCAACAGTAAATGCTTAATTCATGACCGGTTAGGGTGATTTATATAAATGCAAATTACGAGGAGGGAAACTCTTATAGTTAGAAGATTATACTTTGCTTTAGTTTACTTATTTAGTTTTTCCAACATCATCAGAGAAACGGCTCTCTAATTGAATCGTTAAATATAAATTTGAGGTAAGCGAAGATTTATAGAAATAATTGTTTATTTTAATTTTATAATTTTTTGTTAATGTCGATGGCGGCACCACGGCTCGAACCCATGTTCATCTGACGTATGTTATGTTTTATAGTCTTCATCGCTTACCACTCAGCCACTGATTGTTATTGCGCGCGAGTTGCTATTTGCGCACTTAACGAGCATGTTAATAGTGAGTGTGTTTGTGTCAACTGGTTCTCAAGTGGAACTTTGGTGACGAGTTAGGTGTCAATTGGTACTCAACTTGTACAGAGAAACCGGTCCATTATTGCAATTACCACAAATTTCCCGCAGGGTGGTTTGTAAAACAAAGGGAAAACAATGTTCCAATATCTGTAGCGATTTTATGATCAAAATTCCAAAATTTATCAAACCAAGGGTTTGAAGGATGGTTGAAAAAATTTAAGCGTCGACATGGAATTAGATTTTTAAAAATTGCGGGCGAGAACTTGTCTTCGAAACCTCCTCTTATTGATCCATTTGTGAAAGAGTTTAAGGATTACGTTAATGAGCATGTGTTGTCTCTTCACCAAATCTTCAATGCTGACGATTCCGGTTTATATTATAGTATGCTTCTAAATCACATTATTGTCACATGTAATAAGAAAACAGCTCCCGGAAGAAAAATATGTAAAGAGAATAACTTTTTTGCCCTGTTCAAATGCGAATGGCATAGACCAACTGAAATTGTTAGTTGTTGGAAAATCGAAAAACCCACGCGCTTTTAAATGCTTTTTCAATAATCCTGTAATATACAATTCCAGTAATAACGCCTGGATGACATCATTTGTATTCAAGGACTGGTTCCATCACGAATTTGTTTCCCACGTAAGCTAATTTTCACCAATTAGTAAAAGTAAGTTGTTCATAAGTAAAAATTTTTTAGTTCCGAGAATTTTTGGCTTCAAAAGGTCTGCTGCAAAAAGCAGTTTTGCTTTTAGATAACGCGACGTGTCACCCAGTTGAGGAACTAAAAAGTGATGACGATTTAATTATAGCAATGAATCTACCTCCTAATTGCACTATGCTTATTCAAAACGTTATCAGCTTGGTCAAATTAAATTATAAAAAAACAACTGCTCACCCACTTGCTTGGCGAGAAGGGAACAAATTTGAAGCTCAAACTAAAAAACTTCAATCTCAAAAATACAGTTCAGATTCTAGCTACGTCCTGGGATAAAAGGATAACATGCCCTTAAATATTTTACAAAATATAATTCAGGAAGAAAATGAAGATCTTACAACTATTGGTACACTTGTAGCTTAAATTAGTACGGAAAACTTTTTCACGAATGCTGACATAAATAACTGGATTCAAGAAAAATTTCATGTGGAAAATAAGAGGAGCAAATGGAATTATCAGATACGGAATCGGAGGATTTATGTGATAGTGGACATGAAGAAAACAAAATTAAAGTGGACGATTTTATAACATCGATAAATATATGCATACAATGGGCTTTGGAAAATATACACCCACCATAAACTTTTTCAAATTTTTTGTTACATGGGAGATGTTGTTACATGGAAAGTTTATATCGATCCCTGAACTATCCTTACAAAATTTCGTTGTCGAACATGCTTTTTTTAAGAGATACCAGCAGAAAAGTATGAAATGAAGCTACAACGGACATCCTGTGTTTCCAATATTTGGCCCATAAGTTTTTTGTTTATTAACCGATTTTGTCACTCCGTGTGTAATATGTCGAAAAAATCGTTTAAGACCCCATAAAGAATATATTTTCTGAGTCCTGGTTAGATTCTGAGTTGATCTAGCTATGTCCGTCCGTGGATCCGTCTGTCCGGCTGTTGAAAACAGGATAGTGCTCGAACGAGACAACCTATGGAGACGAAATTTGGCTCAGATATTTATCTTATATAAGGTTTGTTTGGTATTGAAAATGAGAAAAATCTGTTAATAAAAAAAAAAAAAAAAAAAAAATATGGACAACTATTGCCGAATTTTTATCAAATTTTTATTATATTAATCGTCACTAAACCTGTCCCTAACGTAATAAACTTTAAAGTGGCGTAGTTTCGGTTCTGTAAAAGATATTGATTTCAATCTTTGTCTGTGTAACGAAGAATTATGTCAGCTAAGCAATGTAGTTTAGATGAAAAAAATTGAGTTTATGCTTTTTCTGATTTTTGCAATTAAAGTAATATTTTTGTAAAAAAGTGTCTTTTGAGAAACTATAAATGTTTTATCTGTAATAAAATCTTTGTTATTAAAGATATCTTAACGAAATTTTCGGTGGATGTAGACTTTATCATATAAAATAAGAAAGTGAAAGAAACTTTAAGACTTTTGTAAAAGGAATCCCACAATTCTCAAAAGATTTTTCCCTTTTTTTTTTCTAAAAAATCCACATTTTTCTGAAGTCCCATAGATTTTGATTGAAAACTTTTAACAACATATTACAGATTTTTAAACTGCATTCCGTTTAAAGATTCGTGCTTTGGGATTTGAGAAAATATAGACTAAAGTTAAAACTTTCATATAAAATGGGTCAAATTCGGGAGGGTGTATACCTTGACCATTTAAGTTATTGGGCTTGGATTTTATTTCTCTGTGATACCTTTCAGCAAAGTATAAAATTATTATATGTTTTCAAAGAAAATTTTGTTTTAGAGAAAAAAGTCTGTAGATACTTATTCGGTAAAAAAGACACAAAAAGTCGTCATTTTTGCAATTTTCAAATTCAAAATCGTTTATTTTTTTGACGCGGTAAAGATATCGACTTCAAATTTCTTTTATTCAAAAGACAATTTTGTCCTTTAATTAGTTAAAGAAAAAAACAAATAAAATTGGTCGGAAACACTAGGAGATATATGAAAAAAACAGGAAAAATTGGGGTACTTAAAAATTCAAATGCAAATAACTCAAAAACTTTAAGAGGTAAATGGGACATGCAAGCATGTTTTTTGTAGGACTTATCAGTGCCTACAATAATGTCAAACTTATCATTGCACACTCCTCTGCTACGCATATACCAAATTTTATGCAAATCCAAATCCAGCCGATCAGAAGTTACAGATTTATTTCCAAAAAATTTCGATTCTGTCCCACTGTGCATTGTTCAGGAGAACATAAAAACTGTTTATTTCCCTCATTTTTCAACATTTTGCAATCCGTTCTTCTACGAATTATTAATATTACGTCTACTAAACCTCACACTGAACAATAAATCTTTTAATTCCATTATTCGCGGATTTATGGTAGATAGCCCGTTTTGTCGTAATTATTTTTAATGTATGTTATAAAATGTTCATATAGCCCGTTTTGTTTATTGGAAATTAAAGAAGTAAAACATAATATTTTTGGAAAAAAAATGACAATATGTTAAATTTATGATATCATACCAATCAGGAGATAAAAAAGTGAAATTTTGTGGTTTGCTGGACCATTTTTAATCGTTAGAAATTTCAAATAACTGGAATGTTTATTAAAAGACGAAAATGTGTTCAAAATTAAAATTATAACTTAAATTGAATGCGAAAAAAATTACCAAAAAATTTTTTGAACCAATTTAATATCAACAACTCAAAAATGGTCAAAACCTTTAAAGACGATGTTTATTGCACTTTTTATTTAATTATCATTTTTTTAAGAAACTGCTTTTGGTATCTAAGATATTTTGCTTATAATCACCAATTTTATTAAATTTTGTTCCTTCCTGTCTCCAAATCTATGGTATAGTGCTCCCACTTAGCTCCATAAAATGTTGATGGGTGTACCTGCGTGAGATCTATAAGCATCCAAAAAAGGTTAAAAATCTAACTTCAAAGGCTTTTTTTCTTCTGTCTAATTAAAAACATTTAAAAAATTGTTGTTATCTAGTAACTTTCTACCAACAGCTGATTTGCATTCTTTTGTTTGACATTCATTAATTGTCAACAAAGCGGGGAAACAAGAACGAGCTCGATTGGCTGGCTTGGCGGTTAAATACAAGCTGTCATCAATTTTTTTTATTTGTTTTATTTATAAGATTGTCATCAACATTCACTGTTACATCTGCATTTCTGCCGTTTACAATAAGGCTTCGCTCATAAGAATTTGCTTTTAAGAGACTCATAAAGAGACTCACAAAGAAATATGAAATAATTGGCACAGATTATAATATTGACATTATTTCTTTTCAATTAAATTGGGATTTTATTTTATTATTTATATTATTTTATAAAAATAAACGCGTCCATTCGTGTAAAATTCTTAGTTCGGGTGTAATTTATATTTTTGACCGATATTATCCTTAGAATAACGATTTAACTCAGACTAAAAATAAAACACGTCTGCTTAGATCAGAAACACTCACAATGATTTAAAAAAAAAGTGCGTTTATTCTCCAAAAAGTATGTTTTTTTTCAGCAAAAAGTGATTTTTTTGCAGAAAAAATTACAAAATTGTCCTAACAATTTTTCTGGTTTTTCAACCCATTAAATACAAAAATAACAAAAAAGCAATTTCTGAAAAAAATTCAAAAAAGTAGGCTTTGTTCTGCGGCTTCTTATATACAGTCATATATTTTTACACCTTTTAAATTTTCTTGAAAATTTGAAAAAGAAGTCAAATATTTTTGTTGTTTTAATATATTTTGAAATAATTGTTTTGTTATTGCAATGCCTGAAATGTGTAGAATAGATTGTGGCAATTTGTGAAAAAGTTACGGTATTTATATCTGATATTAAAAGAAAAATTTGTATGCAAAATTTAATATTAACACACATTTTTTGTATTTCAAAAAATGTGTGTGAAGATAAATATGCCTAGTTAAATACGTTTTCAAAAAAAATCGCATGCGATAAAAAAGTTTGAAAAAAAAATATCGCATGCGAGAAAAAAGTTAACGCCATGGAAAATTCGCATATTTGAAGAAATTTTTGGATATTTTCTGAAATTTAAACTTTAAAATAAAAAATCCTTAAAAAAAATATCTCTATGCTGAAAAAATATAACCATTGAATTATTATAAATTTTTTTGAAATGATGAACGTTTCACACTAAGAATAATCATACAAACGTTATCTAAAGGATTTTGCTAATATTGTCATATCCTTTGATCTCAATGAAAATAAAGTTAATAAATTCTACTAACAATCCCTATAAATGGTTTTCTCAAATTGTATTTGTGAAAATTTTCAAAATGTGATACACCACATATATGGGTTCTCTGAAGGACATGTCCATTATGCCCATATCCTTCGATCTCAATGAATGAAATCTAGTGGAAAATGAAGCTAATGAATCCTACTTACAATCCCTGTAAATGGTTTCCCAAAATTGTATTTGTGAAAATTTTTATAAATTTTCAAAAAATGACATATTTCATATATGGGCTCTCTGAAGGATATGTTTATTATGCCCATATCCTTCGATCTCAATCAATGAAACCTAGCGGAAAATGTAGCTAATGAATCCTACTAACAATCCCTGTAAATGGTTTCCTAAAATTGTATTTGTAAAAATTTTGTGAAAATTTTTATAGATTTTCAAAAAGTGGCATATTTCATATATAAGCTCTCTGAAGGACATATCCACTATACCCACATCCTTCGATCTCAATGAATGAAACCTAGTGGAAAATGAAGCTAATGAGTCCTACTAACAATCCCTATAAATGGTTTTCCCAAATTGTATTTGTGAACATTTTTATAGATTTTCAAAAAGTGACATATTTCATATATGGGCTCTTTGAAGGACATGTTCATTATGACAATATCCTTCGATCTCAATCAATGAAACCTAGTGGAATTGGGGATTTTCCCTGGGAAAAATCGCTGCAACTTTTACGTTTGTAGGCAAGAGGTGTAGAGAAGCAAGCGGGTTAAGAAAAGTTGCACGTCGTCGTAAAGCTAAAAATTTCATGAAATTTTTTCAATTTTCTTTTTAATTTTTCTGATTTGTTGTTTTTTGTCAAACATATTTTAAAAAATTTCACAATACAAATTTATATGTGTAAATATAGAAGGGATTTCGAAGCAACTTGAAAACAAAATATCATAAAAATACCCTGCGATAATCCCCAATGTAAATAGGCTCTAACAATCCCTGTAAATGGTTTTCCCAAATTGTATTTGTGAAAATTTGTATAGATTTTCAAAAAGTGACATATTTCATATATGGGCTCTCTAAAGGACATGTCCACTATACCCACATCCTTCGATCTCAATGAATGAATCCTAGTGGAAAATGAAGCTAATAAATTCTGCTAACAATCCCTATTAATGGTTTCCCCAAATTGTATTTGTGAAAATGTTTATATATTTTCATAATGTGATATATATGGGTTCTCTGAAGGATATGTTCATTATGCCCATATCCTTCGATCTCAATGAATGAAACCTAGTGGAAAATAAAGCTACTGAATTCTACTAACAATTCCTATTAATGGTTTCCCCTAATTGTATTTGTGAAAATTTTTATAGATTTTCAAAAAGTGGCATATTTCATATATGGGCTCTCTAAAGGACATGTCCACTATACCCACATCCTTCGATCTCAATGAATGAATCCTAGTGGAAAATGAAGCTAATGAATCCTACTAACAATCCCTATTAATGGTTTCCCCTAATTGTATTTGTGAAAATTGTTATAAATTTTCTAAATGTGATATAACTCATATATGGGTTCTCTAAAGGATATGTTCATTATGCCCATATCCTTCGATCTCAATGAATCCCTATTAATGGTTTCCCCTTATTGTATTTGTGAAAATTGTTATAAATTTTCAAAATGTGATATAACTCATATATGGGTTCTCTAAAGGATACGTTCATTATGCCCATATCCTTCGATCTCAATGAATGAAACCTAGTGGAAAATTAAGCTCATAAATTCTACTAACAATCCCTATTAATCGTTTTCCCAAATTGTATTTATGAAAATGTATGTATTTTCAAAATGTGATATAACTCATATATGGGTTGTCTAAAGGCTATGTCCATTAAGCCCACATCCTTTGATCTCAATGAATGAAACCTAGTAGAATAAAAAGCTAATGAATTCTACTAACAATACCTATTAATGGTTTCCCCAAATTGTATTTGTGAAAATTTTTATAAATTTTCAAAAAGTGATATAACTCATATATGGGTTGTCTAAAGGCTATGTACATTAAGCCCACATCCTTTGATCTCAATGAATGAAACCTAGTAGAATAAAAAGCTAATGAATTCTACTAACAATCCCTATAAATGGTTTCCCCAAATTGTATTTGTGAAAATTTTTATAAATTTTCAAAAAGTGATATATCTCATATATTTTATTTTATCATGCATGTTTGAAGTTTTTTTTTCATCTATTTTTTAAGTAGATGTAACTTGTTGCAACTTCATTGTATATAACATCTTGTTATAAATATTAGATAAAATTTTACTAGCAATTCAAATTTAAAGCTTATCAACATTAGCGTCTGTATTTAAAAAAAAAAGAATAATACTTTTAACCTTTTAATTATTAAATTTATTTAAAAAAGAACATAATTATTTAAAAAAGAACATAATTTTAAGAAAATAAACTAAAAATATAAAAAAACTGTTTGTGATAAATACAAGAATTTGGTGCAAAGTTATGAGGATTCTTTCACGTTCTATACAAATTATATATAAAACTAATTATGATTATTGCCAGGAATCCTTAGTGGCTACTATTTCGGTTTAAGGGAAATCTGATCATTTATGTGTAAAATTGTTATATTCCTTTTCCGATAAGTTTCAACCATCTTAATTCGCTTTCTCTACGTTACACTCTGTAACACCTGTACTAATGAAACTTTTACATTGTTTCCCCTCTACTATTTTTTTTTTTTTTTTTTTTTTTGAACGACATTCCTGTTATATAGCTATAATTTTCAATAACAAATACAAATAAAATAAAAAAAATCACGCAATAGTTATTTTACTGGACGCGAAATCATAAGACGGTTGGGTTAAATTTAACAATATCAAGTAACGCGGTTCAAAGTGACATATATATATATATATATATATATATATATATATATATATATATATATATATATATATATATATATATATATATATATATATATATATATATTGTTTTTTTTTTTTTTTTTTTTTTTTCAAAAATTACAATCTTTTTTTCTATTTAATACGTTTCCAAAAATATTTTATGAACATTAAAGTGTCCCAACGATACGTTAAATTTTGCTTAACACGAAAAAAAATATTTTAAAAATTTTTAAAATTGGTCTTCAGTTCCCTACCAGCGACTAAAAAGTCATGGGTCTCATATATTTTGGTAAAAAAGATTAGATCTTTCAATCGAAATGGGACCAAAAAATATTTTAAAAAATTTTCCCATGCCATTTTGTTTCGCTGGAAGACTTTTTCAGGCATTTTGATGAATTTTTTTTTTTTTTTTTTATTGAAAAATTATATATAATATATTATCAACAGTACTTACAACAATACAAATTTTCAATATTTTAGCCTTAAACGGAACAAAATTATAAAGTTATTATCTATTTTTTAAGAAAAATATAGATTTTTTTGCATGATGTACTAAAATGACGGTTCCAAAATTTTTGTAATTTTTTTTTTTTTTTACATATTTTTTCTTTTATAATTGGAACAAAAAAATATGCATTTTTTGATACACATTTCAAGACCAAAACCAATACTATTTTTTGGACGAAATATTTATCTTCAATATTAAGCAAAAATATTTAAAATCAAAAGGGTAAAAATTTCTTAAAAATGCAATAAAATCCGACGTATACTTAAGGAGTTATATAAATTTAATGCTACATATTACTAAAAGAGTATAATCAAAAAAGTTAAAAATCAAAATTTTTTGGAATATTTAAATTTTTGTATGAATGGATGCAAATTTTTTTAAAAAATATTAAAAATAGTAGATTTCATTGTCCCAGACCAGGTAGAAATTTTTCAAAAATACATCCTAAAATTGCATTTGCATTATAAATGCATTTTTAAATTGTAATATTATTTCTAAATCACTACATTAAAAGAGGTCATATTCATCTTCTATATGCAGTTTAAATCATTAAAGTCCGTTAACAACTTTTAGAGATATTGATGTGTAAAGTTACATACTTCAGATTTTTTTGACTTTTCGGAAAATCAAAAACGTGCATAAATTCGCGAATTTTTAAAAATTCAAAAAATGGAGGTATTTAAATGATAGATTATATGCGTATCAAATATGAACAAAAACGGACCCTCCATAAAAATTTTTTTTTGCTTTTCCAACATGACCCAATGTGTATTTTAATAGTTTATATACATACATATGGGAAATTATCAAAAATTTTTAACCTGGCTGAAACTGACTTAAATCCTTATTAACTTTTGTGGTAATGATATTTTAAACAAACTGATTACAGATTTGAACTCACAAGACTTGAAACTAATACAGTGCAAAATTTTAGCCCAATAGGTTTCTTTTTCTAACCATGATTGTTGTTCAAAGTTCAAGAATATAGAAAAACTGATAAAAACTACTTAAGTTTTTACCATTCTTGTACGCGCGTTGATACTTTTTTTATCTTACTCTATCATAAGTAAACTAATCGGACTTTGTACATAAATTCTGCACTATCTTTGTTGTTGTGCAGGCTTTCAATGACTAAATACAGGGTAGTAAAGTTTTGATGACAAAATTTTTGGGTTTTTTAAATTTTTCAGTTTTTTGGGCGCGGTCTGTGCGCCCCTCAACCGAATACAAAATTTATAAGGATTGATACTTGTTGTAATTGTACGTATTTTGCGTTATATCCCGTTGATGTGCCCGAAATAGTCAACGTAGTAGATAGTCTCTAAGTTTGGAAAACAAGACCGAACATTTTTCAAAAAGTCAGTTTTTCGCGAGGCACATTCACATTTTCATATGGAATTGCTCGGATTACTGCGTGAACTTAGTTTTTTGTCATTTTACATAACAAAATCAGAGGAGCATTAAAAAGAAATTTAATACAAGAATTTTATGGACTTTTTGAAAATTATGCAAAAATTGCACTTTTTGTTTTTGTATTTTTATACAGAAAATTGCAATTTAAACAAATATTAGATATAAAGATATAAGAGTGGTGATAAATATAATTCATAAATTTAAGTCAAATGTCGTTGATAATTTTATGGACCAAAAAATATTTACTTGTGTTAAAAAAGGATCAACATATTAAAAAGCGTTTCTATGTAATAAACTATAGCAAAATCAATTTTCAATCAATATATGGAGATTCGATCCAAATTGTTCACAAAATTTTTAAAAATCGCGATTTTTATTGAAAAGAAAATTTTTAAAATTTTACTAGGAAACCCTAAAATATGCTGCACTAATACCACCAAACATTAAAAATATCATAAATTTTATTTGAATAACTCAGTAGGTTTTGATATTATGTGTAATTTTGACCAGAATTGTACATAAACTTCTAGTTTGAAAAAATTTTTATAGGTTCAACTTTAAACCACCATAACTTTCGCGCCCCTCACATGAAATGATTAACGCTTCTACATGCATTCGAGTCACTTTATATGTATACAAAAGGATTTTAATATGCCATCAAAAAATAAAAAATATTTTTTTGAAGGGCTAAAATCAAAAATTTTTGATAATTGCCCATATACAAAATGTAAAACAAAGAGTATATAAATATGTATAAAAAATTATTTTTTTTTTTTATAAATTTTTATAAATTTTCAAAAAGTGATATATCTCATATATTTTATTTTATCATGTATGTTTGAAGTTTTTTTTTTCATCTATTTTTTAAGTAGATGTAACTTGTTGCAACTTCATTGTATATAACATCTTGTTATAAATATTAGATAAAATTTTACTAGCAATTCAAATTTAAAGCTTATCAACATTAGCGTCTGTATTTAAAAAAAAAGAATAATACTTTTAACCTTTTAATTATTAAATTTATTTAAAAAAGAACATAATTATTTAAAAAAGAACATAATTTTAAGAAAATAAACTAAAAATATAAAAAAACTGTTTGTGATAAATACAAGAATTTGGTGCAAAGTTATGAGGATTCTTTCACGTTCTATACAAATTATATATAAAACTAATTATGATTATTGCCAGGAATCCTTAGTGGCTACTATTTCGGTTTAAGGGAAATCTGATCATTTATGTGTAAAATTGTTATATTCCTTTTCCGATAAGTTTCAACCATCTTAATTCGCTTTCTCTACGTTACACTCTGTAACACCTGTACTAATGAAACTTTTACATTGTTTCCCCTCTACTATTTTTTTTTTTTTTTTTTTTTTGAACGACATTCCTGTTATATAGCTATAATTTTCAATAACAAATACAAATAAAATAAAAAAAATCACGCAATAGTTATTTTACTGGACGCGAAATCATAAGACGGTTGGGTTAAATTTAACAATATCAAGTAACGCGGTTCAAAGTGACATATATATATATATATATATATATATATATATATATATATATATATATATATATATATATATATATATATATATATATATATATATATTTCTAAATGTGATATATATATATATATTGTTTTTTTTTTTTTTTTTTTTCAAAAATTACAATCTTTTTTTCTATTTAATACGTTTCCAAAAATATTTTATGAACATTAAAGTGTCCCAACGATACGTTAAATTTTGCTTAACACGAAAAAAAATATTTTAAAAATTTTTAAAATTGGTCTTCAGTTCCCTACCAGCGACTAAAAAGTCATGGGTCTCATATATTTTGGTAAAAAAGATTAGATCTTTCAATCGAAATGGGACCAAAAAATATTTTAAAAAATTTTCCCATGCCATTTTGTTTCGCTGGAAGACTTTTTCAGGCATTTTGATGAATTTTTTTTTTTTTTTTATTGAAAAATTATATATAATATATTATCAACAGTACTTACAACAATACAAATTTTCAATATTTTAGCCTTAAACGGAACAAAATTATAAAGTTATTATCTATTTTTTAAGAAAAATATAGATTTTTTTGCATGATGTACTAAAATGACGGTTCCAAAATTTTTGTAATTTTTTTTTTTTTTTTACATATTTTTTCTTTTATAATTGGAACAAAAAAATATGCATTTTTTGATACACATTTCAAGACCAAAACCAATACTATTTTTTGGACGAAATATTTATCTTCAATATTAAGCAAAAATATTTAAAATCAAAAGGGTAAAAATTTCTTAAAAATGCAATAAAATCCGACGTATACTTAAGGAGTTATATAAATTTAATGCTACATATTACTAAAAGAGTATAATCAAAAAAGTTAAAAATCAAAATTTTTTGGAATATTTAAATTTTTGTATGAATGGATGCAAATTTTTTTAAAAAATATTAAAAATAGTAGATTTCATTGTCCCAGACCAGGTAGAAATTTTTCAAAAATACATCCTAAAATTGCATTTGCATTATAAATGCATTTTTAAATTGTAATATTATTTCTAAATCACTACATTAAAAGAGGTCATATTCATCTTCTATATGCAGTTTAAATCATTAAAGTCCGTTAACAACTTTTAGAGATATTGATGTGTAAAGTTACATACTTCAGATTTTTTTGACTTTTCGGAAAATCAAAAACGTGCATAAATTCGCGAATTTTTAAAAATTCAAAAAATGGAGGTATTTAAATGATAGATTATATGCGTATCAAATATGAACAAAAACGGACCCTCCATAAAAATTTTTTTTTGCTTTTCCAACATGACCCAATGTGTATTTTAATAGTTTATATACATACATATGGGAAATTATCAAAAATTTTTAACCTGGCTGAAACTGACTTAAATCCTTATTAACTTTTGTGGTAATGATATTTTAAACAAACTGATTACAGATTTGAACTCACAAGACTTGAAACTAATACAGTGCAAAATTTTAGCCCAATAGGTTTCTTTTTCTAACCATGATTGTTGTTCAAAGTTCAAGAATATAGAAAAACTGATAAAAACTACTTAAGTTTTTACCATTCTTGTACGCGCGTTGATACTTTTTTTATCTTACTCTATCATAAGTAAACTAATCGGACTTTGTACATAAATTCTGCACTATCTTTGTTGTTGTGCAGGCTTTCAATGACTAAATACAGGGTAGTAAAGTTTTGATGACAAAATTTTTGGGTTTTTTAAATTTTTCAGTTTTTTGGGCGCGGTCTGTGCGCCCCTCAACCGAATACAAAATTTATAAGGATTGATACTTGTTGTAATTGTACGTATTTTGCGTTATATCCCGTTGATGTGCCCGAAATAGTCAACGTAGTAGATAGTCTCTAAGTTTGGAAAACAAGACCGAACATTTTTCAAAAAGTCAGTTTTTCGCGAGGCACATTCACATTTTCATATGGAATTGCTCGGATTACTGCGTGAACTTAGTTTTTTGTCATTTTACATAACAAAATCAGAGGAGCATTAAAAAGAAATTTAATACAAGAATTTTATGGACTTTTTGAAAATTATGCAAAAATTGCACTTTTTGTTTTTGTATTTTTATACAGAAAATTGCAATTTAAACAAATATTAGATATAAAGATATAAGAGTGGTGATAAATATAATTCATAAATTTAAGTCAAATGTCGTTGATAATTTTATGGACCAAAAAATATTTACTTGTGTTAAAAAAGGATCAACATATTAAAAAGCGTTTCTATGTAATAAACTATAGCAAAATCAATTTTCAATCAATATATGGAGATTCGATCCAAATTGTTCACAAAATTTTTAAAAATCGCGATTTTTATTGAAAAGAAAATTTTTAAAATTTTACTAGGAAACCCTAAAATATGCTGCACTAATACCACCAAACATTAAAAATATCATAAATTTTATTTGAATAACTCAGTAGGTTTTGATATTATGTGTAATTTTGACCAGAATTGTACATAAACTTCTAGTTTGAAAAAATTTTTATAGGTTCAACTTTAAACCACCATAACTTTCGCGCCCCTCACATGAAATGATTAACGCTTCTACATGCATTCGAGTCACTTTATATGTATACAAAAGGATTTTAATATGCCATCAAAAAATAAAAAATATTTTTTTGAAGGGCTAAAATCAAAAATTTTTGATAATTGCCCATATACAAAATGTAAAACAAAGAGTATATAAATATGTATAAAAAATTATTTTTTTTTTTTATAAATTTTTATAAATTTTCAAAAAGTGATATATCTCATATATTTTATTTTATCATGTATGTTTGAAGTTTTTTTTTTCATCTATTTTTTAAGTAGATGTAACTTGTTGCAACTTCATTGTATATAACATCTTGTTATAAATATTAGATAAAATTTTACTAGCAATTCAAATTTAAAGCTTATCAACATTAGCGTCTGTATTTAAAAAAAAAGAATAATACTTTTAACCTTTTAATTATTAAATTTATTTAAAAAAGAACATAATTATTTAAAAAAGAACATAATTTTAAGAAAATAAACTAAAAATATAAAAAAACTGTTTGTGATAAATACAAGAATTTGGTGCAAAGTTATGAGGATTCTTTCACGTTCTATACAAATTATATATAAAACTAATTATGATTATTGCCAGGAATCCTTAGTGGCTACTATTTCGGTTTAAGGGAAATCTGATCATTTATGTGTAAAATTGTTATATTCCTTTTCCGATAAGTTTCAACCATCTTAATTCGCTTTCTCTACGTTACACTCTGTAACACCTGTACTAATGAAACTTTTACATTGTTTCCCCTCTACTATTTTTTTTTTTTTTTTTTTTTTGAACGACATTCCTGTTATATAGCTATAATTTTCAATAACAAATACAAATAAAATAAAAAAAATCACGCAATAGTTATTTTACTGGACGCGAAATCATAAGACGGTTGGGTTAAATTTAACAATATCAAGTAACGCGGTTCAAAGTGACATATATATATATATATATATATATATATATATATATATATATATATATATATATATTTCTAAATGTGATATATATATATATATTGTTTTTTTTTTTTTTTTTTTTTTTTTTTCAAAAATTACAATCTTTTTTTCTATTTAATACGTTTCCAAAAATATTTTATGAACATTAAAGTGTCCCAACGATACGTTAAATTTTGCTTAACACGAAAAAAAATATTTTAAAAATTTTTAAAATTGGTCTTCAGTTCCCTACCAGCGACTAAAAAGTCATGGGTCTCATATATTTTGGTAAAAAAGATTAGATCTTTCAATCGAAATGGGACCAAAAAATATTTTAAAAAATTTTCCCATGCCATTTTGTTTCGCTGGAAGACTTTTTCAGGCATTTTGATGAATTTTTTTTTTTTTTTTTTATTGAAAAATTATATATAATATATTATCAACAGTACTTACAACAATACAAATTTTCAATATTTTAGCCTTAAACGGAACAAAATTATAAAGTTATTATCTATTTTTTAAGAAAAATATAGATTTTTTTGCATGATGTACTAAAATGACGGTTCCAAAATTTTTGTAATTTTTTTTTTTTTTTACATATTTTTTCTTTTATAATTGGAACAAAAAAATATGCATTTTTTGATACACATTTCAAGACCAAAACCAATACTATTTTTTGGACGAAATATTTATCTTCAATATTAAGCAAAAATATTTAAAATCAAAAGGGTAAAAATTTCTTAAAAATGCAATAAAATCCGACGTATACTTAAGGAGTTATATAAATTTAATGCTACATATTACTAAAAGAGTATAATCAAAAAAGTTAAAAATCAAAATTTTTTGGAATATTTAAATTTTTGTATGAATGGATGCAAATTTTTTTAAAAAATATTAAAAATAGTAGATTTCATTGTCCCAGACCAGGTAGAAATTTTTCAAAAATACATCCTAAAATTGCATTTGCATTATAAATGCATTTTTAAATTGTAATATTATTTCTAAATCACTACATTAAAAGAGGTCATATTCATCTTCTATATGCAGTTTAAATCATTAAAGTCCGTTAACAACTTTTAGAGATATTGATGTGTAAAGTTACATACTTCAGATTTTTTTGACTTTTCGGAAAATCAAAAACGTGCATAAATTCGCGAATTTTTAAAAATTCAAAAAATGGAGGTATTTAAATGATAGATTATATGCGTATCAAATATGAACAAAAACGGACCCTCCATAAAAATTTTTTTTTGCTTTTCCAACATGACCCAATGTGTATTTTAATAGTTTATATACATACATATGGGAAATTATCAAAAATTTTTAACCTGGCTGAAACTGACTTAAATCCTTATTAACTTTTGTGGTAATGATATTTTAAACAAACTGATTACAGATTTGAACTCACAAGACTTGAAACTAATACAGTGCAAAATTTTAGCCCAATAGGTTTCTTTTTCTAACCATGATTGTTGTTCAAAGTTCAAGAATATAGAAAAACTGATAAAAACTACTTAAGTTTTTACCATTCTTGTACGCGCGTTGATACTTTTTTTATCTTACTCTATCATAAGTAAACTAATCGGACTTTGTACATAAATTCTGCACTATCTTTGTTGTTGTGCAGGCTTTCAATGACTAAATACAGGGTAGTAAAGTTTTGATGACAAAATTTTTGGGTTTTTTAAATTTTTCAGTTTTTTGGGCGCGGTCTGTGCGCCCCTCAACCGAATACAAAATTTATAAGGATTGATACTTGTTGTAATTGTACGTATTTTGCGTTATATCCCGTTGATGTGCCCGAAATAGTCAACGTAGTAGATAGTCTCTAAGTTTGGAAAACAAGACCGAACATTTTTCAAAAAGTCAGTTTTTCGCGAGGCACATTCACATTTTCATATGGAATTGCTCGGATTACTGCGTGAACTTAGTTTTTTGTCATTTTACATAACAAAATCAGAGGAGCATTAAAAAGAAATTTAATACAAGAATTTTATGGACTTTTTGAAAATTATGCAAAAATTGCACTTTTTGTTTTTGTATTTTTATACAGAAAATTGCAATTTAAACAAATATTAGATATAAAGATATAAGAGTGGTGATAAATATAATTCATAAATTTAAGTCAAATGTCGTTGATAATTTTATGGACCAAAAAATATTTACTTGTGTTAAAAAAGGATCAACATATTAAAAAGCGTTTCTATGTAATAAACTATAGCAAAATCAATTTTCAATCAATATATGGAGATTCGATCCAAATTGTTCACAAAATTTTTAAAAATCGCGATTTTTATTGAAAAGAAAATTTTTAAAATTTTACTAGGAAACCCTAAAATATGCTGCACTAATACCACCAAACATTAAAAATATCATAAATTTTATTTGAATAACTCAGTAGGTTTTGATATTATGTGTAATTTTGACCAGAATTGTACATAAACTTCTAGTTTGAAAAAATTTTTATAGGTTCAACTTTAAACCACCATAACTTTCGCGCCCCTCACATGAAATGATTAACGCTTCTACATGCATTCGAGTCACTTTATATGTATACAAAAGGATTTTAATATGCCATCAAAAAATAAAAAATATTTTTTTGAAGGGCTAAAATCAAAAATTTTTGATAATTGCCCATATACAAAATGTAAAACAAAGAGTATATAAATATGTATAAAAAATTATTTTTTTTTTTTATAAATTTTTATAAATTTTCAAAAAGTGATATATCTCATATATTTTATTTTATCATGTATGTTTGAAGTTTTTTTTTTCATCTATTTTTTAAGTAGATGTAACTTGTTGCAACTTCATTGTATATAACATCTTGTTATAAATATTAGATAAAATTTTACTAGCAATTCAAATTTAAAGCTTATCAACATTAGCGTCTGTATTTAAAAAAAAAGAATAATACTTTTAACCTTTTAATTATTAAATTTATTTAAAAAAGAACATAATTATTTAAAAAAGAACATAATTTTAAGAAAATAAACTAAAAATATAAAAAAACTGTTTGTGATAAATACAAGAATTTGGTGCAAAGTTATGAGGATTCTTTCACGTTCTATACAAATTATATATAAAACTAATTATGATTATTGCCAGGAATCCTTAGTGGCTACTATTTCGGTTTAAGGGAAATCTGATCATTTATGTGTAAAATTGTTATATTCCTTTTCCGATAAGTTTCAACCATCTTAATTCGCTTTCTCTACGTTACACTCTGTAACACCTGTACTAATGAAACTTTTACATTGTTTCCCCTCTACTATTTTTTTTTTTTTTTTTTTTTTGAACGACATTCCTGTTATATAGCTATAATTTTCAATAACAAATACAAATAAAATAAAAAAAATCACGCAATAGTTATTTTACTGGACGCGAAATCATAAGACGGTTGGGTTAAATTTAACAATATCAAGTAACGCGGTTCAAAGTGACATATATATATATATATATATATATATATATATATATATATATATATATATATATATATATATATATATATATATATATATATATATTTCTAAATGTGATATATATATATATATTGTTTTTTTTTTTTTTTTTTTTTTTTTTCAAAAATTACAATCTTTTTTTCTATTTAATACGTTTCCAAAAATATTTTATGAACATTAAAGTGTCCCAACGATACGTTAAATTTTGCTTAACACGAAAAAAAATATTTTAAAAATTTTTAAAATTGGTCTTCAGTTCCCTACCAGCGACTAAAAAGTCATGGGTCTCATATATTTTGGTAAAAAAGATTAGATCTTTCAATCGAAATGGGACCAAAAAATATTTTAAAAAATTTTCCCATGCCATTTTGTTTCGCTGGAAGACTTTTTCAGGCATTTTGATGAATTTTTTTTTTTTTTTTTTATTGAAAAATTATATATAATATATTATCAACAGTACTTACAACAATACAAATTTTCAATATTTTAGCCTTAAACGGAACAAAATTATAAAGTTATTATCTATTTTTTAAGAAAAATATAGATTTTTTTGCATGATGTACTAAAATGACGGTTCCAAAATTTTTGTAATTTTTTTTTTTTTTTACATATTTTTTCTTTTATAATTGGAACAAAAAAATATGCATTTTTTGATACACATTTCAAGACCAAAACCAATACTATTTTTTGGACGAAATATTTATCTTCAATATTAAGCAAAAATTTTTAAAATCAAAAGGGTAAAAATTTCTTAAAAATGCAATAAAATCCGACGTATACTTAAGGAGTTATATAAATTTAATGCTACATATTACTAAAAGAGTATAATCAAAAAAGTTAAAAATCAAAATTTTTTGGAATATTTAAATTTTTGTATGAATGGATGCAAATTTTTTTAAAAAATATTAAAAATAGTAGATTTCATTGTCCCAGACCAGGTAGAAATTTTTCAAAAATACATCCTAAAATTGCATTTGCATTATAAATGCATTTTTAAATTGTAATATTATTTCTAAATCACTACATTAAAAGAGGTCATATTCATCTTCTATATGCAGTTTAAATCATTAAAGTCCGTTAACAACTTTTAGAGATATTGATGTGTAAAGTTACATACTTCAGATTTTTTTGACTTTTCGGAAAATCAAAAACGTGCATAAATTCGCGAATTTTTAAAAATTCAAAAAATGGAGGTATTTAAATGATAGATTATATGCGTATCAAATATGAACAAAAACGGACCCTCCATAAAAATTTTTTTTTGCTTTTCCAACATGACCCAATGTGTATTTTAATAGTTTATATACATACATATGGGAAATTATCAAAAATTTTTAACCTGGCTGAAACTGACTTAAATCCTTATTAACTTTTGTGGTAATGATATTTTAAACAAACTGCCCAGCAGTTCAAAAGGTGCCAATTTGCCCATTATCACTAGATATATAACTACTTAGACGATTCACTAGTTACCTTTGGTAGTGCAAGTGGTTGATAAACGATCACATTCTGCATTACATTTCACTAGTAAAATAACTACTAAATAATGTTTATTGTTTTAACTAGAAAATATAATATCTAAAAGTAAACTGCCACTTCTATGTTTACATGTAATGCATAGAGTTGCCGTTGAGAGCTTTAAAAGCGTAAATTGAGAAATTTATTCTCGTGTTATATATGAATATGCTGCAAAATTTCTTTTAGTGAATTCACTATTGAATTGTAGTGCAGATAGTGGCATTTCGCTTTCAGAAATTTACATTAATGTATGCCAATTCGCTACAACTATTAATTTAGTGAATTCACTATTGAAATGTAATGCAGTTAGTATCTAATCGGCAAAAAATCTTTAATTTGTCTCTAGAATTAAACTTGATTATATAGGAATTCCTTATAACTATTACATTAGTGAATACACTATTGTATTGTATTGAAATTGTTGGCTCTTCGTTTTCAGAAATTCACAAAATGTACGATTTCGTTACAACTATTAATTTATTAAATTCACTATTGAAATATAATGTAATAAGTGGCCAATTAGCCAAAAAGTATTGCATTTATCTATAGAAATTCCCTACATTGTAAACAAATTAGATACAACAATTATTGATTTATTTTATTACTCAAATGTAAATATATTTAAGGAATGGTAGTCTGTTTTTATCATATTTTTAAAACTATTTTCTTATAAGTGCCTCTATGTACAATATAAGTTCTCAAATACTTTGGTCGGTATATACAGTTATTTTGCAAAATTTATAAGAGATATACACAGAAAATTCAAAAAATAAAATCAATCAACAAATATGTTAGTATATAATTCATTCAATCAACAACTTGTTTAAATTTGCTCCTCTCACCAAAATGATTATATCAATTACTAAAAACTGTAAAAAATACAAAACAGAAAAAAATTCCCAATTAATAGATTAATTAAGTCAATTAAGTGGGTGATTGAATAAATTAATAATTTAAATGAGTAAAAAAATTATTACTAAAATTTAATTCTTATTTGAATATATTTATTACGTTTTGAAGCAAAATTAAACAACTTTATTAATTAAAAAAAAAATATATGGTAATAATTTTTTCTGTGTATAAGCTAAAAAAGTCAATACATTATTAAACTTTTTTATGTATGTAATTTATTAACAAAAATATTTAATACTAGCTTTTTCCAGTGCGCTTCGCTACCCATTTAACGCCACAACTAATATTTACTTTATATGTGGGCTACTACTCCCCTCGCACCTATTCGAATTTTAATATGAAAATTACAACAAAAATTTTTAAGACTTTCACTATAATACTCATTTAGATACCCGAAAATTAATATATTTTTTTATATCCATTTTCATTTTATCAAAGCGATATAATAAGCTGGACGTTCATATGAAGATTGATGGTTTTCACCATAATAGTTCTTCAGATTATCACTCCCCTGCTACGATAAAAAAAAGATATATCATATTTGAAGTTAGTGACAATTTATTTATATGAAACTATTTTTTATTTAATTATTAAATAAATTATAACAAAAATAGTAAAAAAATTGTTCCATTGAATATTGAGATTAGGACCCTAATAAATTTAAAGTAAAAAATAAAAATAAAAAACATATAATCGGCCTAAACCGATAATACCCCAATCACCTATGGTAGTGTAGAGTTTAATTATCGAGACAAAAGTTGCAGGAACAACATAATAAAATACCTAATCATTAGCTTTTATTTATTTATTTATTTTTTAAAAATTTTGTGAAATCATTAAAATATAAAGTTTTTTTCTTTAAAAACTGTTAAAAAAAAGTAAAAAGAAAAAAATCTTTCATAGGACAACATTACACTTAATAAATATCTTATATTAGTTACTTTTAATAATTTAACTGTTTGTTAAATGTTCACATTTTGTCTAAATAAATAATAGTAAAATAGTAAAAAAATTGTTCCATTGAATATTGAGATTAGGACCCTAATAAATTTAAAGTAAAAAATAAAAATAAAAAACATATAATCGGCCTAAACCGATAATACCCCAATCACCTATGGTAGTGTAGAGTTTAATTATCGAGACAAAAGTTGCAGGAACAACATAATAAAATACCTAATCATTAGCTTTTATTTATTTATTTATTTTTTAAAAATTTTGTGAAATCATTAAAATATAAAGTTTTTTTCTTTAAAAACTGTTAAAAAAAAGTAAAAAGAAAAAAATCTTTCATAGGACAACATTACACTTAATAAATATCTTATATTAGTTACTTTTAATAATTTAACTGTTTGTTAAATGTTCACATTTTGTCTAAATAAATAATATAAAAATAAAAAAGTATACGTTTAAATTACCAATTCACTAACTACATGTAATGCCTAAAATCGCCGTTAGTTTTTGTTAAATAAGAAATTTTATGTAAATTCATAATCAAACCCATATATAAATTGCCAATTCACTAACTACATGTAATGCACAAATTCCCCATTATTGTTTTCATAATACGTTTTCTCTTAATTCATAAACAAAACCATACATAAATAGCCAATTCACTAACTACATGTAATGCCTAAAATCGCCGTTAGTTTTTGTTAAATAAGAAATTTTATGTAAATTCATAATCAAACCCATATATAAATTGCCAATTCACTAACTACATGTAATGCACAAATTCCCCATTATTGTTTTCATAATACGTTTTCTCTTAATTCATAAACAAAACCATACATAAATAGCCAATTCACTAACTACATGTAATGCAGAAATTTGCCGTTAGTATTTTAGTATCATTTTCTTGACACAGATGATGCATACATTACAACAAATATTCTCTTGAAATTGAAAACAGCACATAGCAGAATGTTAAATAAAGAAATCAATAGCCCAGTGGTTAATACGCGTGCCTACAAACCAGAAGGTTAGAAGTTCAAGCCCAGCTGAAGACATCGATGAATAAAAATATAAAATAAAAACATCAGAAAATTCTTAAAAAAAACTAAATTAATAAAATAAAAAAATAATAATTACTTATCAGGGAAATTAAAACTTTAAAAATACAAAATAAAAGTACAATTTTATTTTTTAAACTTTTTCGTCCCAAATACTAGAGTTTTTGTACTACTGAAAATACTAGTGACTTGTTATGCTGATAGTGCTAGTTTCTTACGAACAGTTCAATGTGTAGTATTATGTTTCATTCGAAATAACTAGAAAAATGGCACCATCCAAACTACTAGTGAATAGTAATGCAAAGGGTGGCCAATTGGTTACCTCCAATGACATCCCCATGTTAAATTCACCAGTTAAAAGCATTGTGAGTGGGTTGAAAAGTAACTAGTGGTAGTTCTTAGTGGCTAACGAATTCGACGTAACGGAACTAGTTCGGCGAACTGCTGGGTGATTAAAGATTTGAACTCACAAGACTTGAAACTAATACAGTGCAAAATTTTAGCCCAATAGGTTTCTTTTTCTAACCATGATTGTTGTTCAAAGTTCAAGAATATAGAAAAACTGATAAAAACTACTTAAGTTTTTACCATTCTTGTACGCGCGTTGATACTTTTTTTATCTTACTCTATCATAAGTAAACTAATCGGACTTTGTACATAAATTCTGCACTATCTTTGTTGTTGTGCAGGCTTTCAATGACTAAATACAGGGTAGTAAAGTTTTGATGACAAAATTTTTGGGTTTTTTAAATTTTTCAGTTTTTTGGGCGCGGTCTGTGCGCCCCTCAACCGAATACAAAATTTATAAGGATTGATACTTGTTGTAATTGTACGTATTTTGCGTTATATCCCGTTGATGTGCCCGAAATAGTCAACGTAGTAGATAGTCTCTAAGTTTGGAAAACAAGACCGAACATTTTTCAAAAAGTCAGTTTTTCGCGAGGCACATTCACATTTTCATATGGAATTGCTCGGATTACTGCGTGAACTTAGTTTTTTGTCATTTTACATAACAAAATCAGAGGAGCATTAAAAAGAAATTTAATACAAGAATTTTATGGACTTTTTGAAAATTATGCAAAAATTGCACTTTTTGTTTTTGTATTTTTATACAGAAAATTGCAATTTAAACAAATATTAGATATAAAGATATAAGAGTGGTGATAAATATAATTCATAAATTTAAGTCAAATGTCGTTGATAATTTTATGGACCAAAAAATATTTACTTGTGTTAAAAAAGGATCAACATATTAAAAAGCGTTTCTATGTAATAAACTATAGCAAAATCAATTTTCAATCAATATATGGAGATTCGATCCAAATTGTTCACAAAATTTTTAAAAATCGCGATTTTTATTGAAAAGAAAATTTTTAAAATTTTACTAGGAAACCCTAAAATATGCTGCACTAATACCACCAAACATTAAAAATATCATAAATTTTATTTGAATAACTCAGTAGGTTTTGATATTATGTGTAATTTTGACCAGAATTGTACATAAACTTCTAGTTTGAAAAAATTTTTATAGGTTCAACTTTAAACCACCATAACTTTCGCGCCCCTCACATGAAATGATTAACGCTTCTACATGCATTCGAGTCACTTTATATGTATACAAAAGGATTTTAATATGCCATCAAAAAATAAAAAATATTTTTTTGAAGGGCTAAAATCAAAAATTTTTGATAATTGCCCATATACAAAATGTAAAACAAAGAGTATATAAATATGTATAAAAAATTATTTTTTGTGCTTATATTTTTTTTTACCCTGCCATTGTCACACATATTAAATGACTTTACTAAGTAAACAGAAGTAAAGTTTACTTCTGTTTACAAGATTTGAGAGTAGTGAATAGGAATTTAGTGGACAAATAATTTGTTTCACTACCACTTTGCTTAGTGAGGCTAAAAATTAAATTATTAGATAAAACATTGTAGTTTAAAATTTTGAACTATCATTAAGTACTAGTGGAAAATGAAAATTTAGTGCACTACACCCAACTCTGCTGCTTACGTACATAACAGCTTTTTTTAAGAAACAAAAAAAAATAATAATGTTCGATCGATAATATATTTGAACTGTGTTGAAGAACATAAAAATGTGAAACTTAGTATTAAGCGATATGTTGCCACAAATATTGAATATTGCAACACTATGTCAACAAAGTGTTGAAGTATTTTTTTTTTTTTTTTTTTGCATATTTTTTAAGAGTAACAATTTCGAAACTTCTTATTAAAAAAAGCAACAAAGAAAATAACCAATAAGGGAGGAAAGTTGTCAGAACCAACATCTAACAAATCGATTTGTAATACAATATTTTGAATAAGGAGTAAATATACCATAAAATAACGTCAAGAAAATATAAAAAAAAATTATTAATTCAATTTGAAAAAACTATTGTATAGCATTACTTTGCACTAGGTTTAATTTTTAATTGTCCACTAGGTTTCATTCATTGAAACCTGAGATTTGTCACATTTTGAAAAATAATAAAAATTTTCGTAAATTCAATTTGAAGAAACCACTTATAGGGAATGTTAGTAAAATTCATTAGCTTTATTTTCCACTAGGCTTCATTCATTGAGATCGAAGGATATGAACATAATGAGCATATCCTTCAGAGAACTCATATATGAGATATATCATTTTTTGAAAATTTATAAAAATTTTCACAAATACAATTTTAGGAAACCATTTACAGTGATTGTTAGTAGGATTCATTAGCTTCATTTCCCACTAGGTTTCATTCACTGAGATCGAAGGATATGGGCATAATGAACATATCCTTCGGAGAACCCATATATGAGTTATATCACATTTTGAAAATTTATAAAAATTTTCACAAATACAATTAGGGGAAACCATTAATAGGGATTGTTAGTAGGATTCATTAGCTTTATTTTCCACTAGGTTTCATTCATTGAGATCGAAGGATATGGGCATAATGAACGTATCCTTTAGAGAACCCATATATGAAATATGTCACTTTTTGAAAATCTATAAAAATTTTCACAAATACAATTTGGGAAAACCATTTATGGGGATTGTTAGTAGAATTCATTAGCTTTATTTTCCACTAGGTTTCATTCATTGAGATCGAAGGATATGGGCATAATGAACATATCCTTCAGAGAACCCATATATAAGTTATATCACATTATGAAAATATATAAACATTTTCACAAATACAATTTGGGGAAACCATTAATAGGGATTATTAGTAGAAGTCATTAGCTTAATTTTCCACTAGGATTCATTCATTGAGATCGAAGGATGTGGGTATAGTGGACATGTCCTTTAGAGAGCCCATATATGAAATATGTCACTTTTTGAAAATCTATAAAAATTTTCACAAATACAATTTGGGAAAACCATTTATAGGGATTGCTAGTAGAATTCATTGACTTCATTTTCCACTAGGATTCATTCATTGAGATCGAAGGGTATGGGCATAATGAACATATCCTTCGGAGAACCCTTATATAAGTTATATCACATTTTGAAAATTTATAAAAATTTTCACAAATACAATTAGGGGAAACCATTAATAGGGATTGTTAGTAGGATTCATTAGCTTTATTTTCCACTAGGCTTCATTCATTGAGATCGAAGGATATGGGTATAATGAACATATCCTTCAGAGAACCCATATATAAGTTATATCACATTATGAAAATATATAAAAATTTTCACAAATACAATTTGGGGAAACCATTAATAGGGATTATTAGTAGAAGTCATTAGCTTAATTTTCCACTAGGATTCATTCATTGAGATCGAAGGATGTGGGTATAGTGGACATGTCCTTTAGAGAGCCCATATATGAAATATGTCACTTTTTGAAAATCTATAAAAATTTTCACAAATACAATTTGGGGAAACCATTAATAGGGATTATTAGTAGAAGTCATTAGCTTAATTTTCCACTAGGTTTCATTCATTGAGATCAAAGGATATGGGCATAATGAACATATCCTTCAGAGAACCCATATATAAGTTATATCACATTATGAAAATATATAAAAATTTTCACAAATACAATTTGGGGAAACCATTAATAGGGATTGTTAGTAGGATTCATTAGCTTTATTTTCCACTAGGCTTCATTCATTGAGATCGAAGGATATGGGCATAATGAACATATCCTTCAGAGAACCCATATATAAGTTATATCACATTATGAAAATATATAAAAATTTTCACAAATACAATTTGGGGAAACCATTAATAGGGATTATTAGTAGAAGTCATTAGCTTAATTTTCCACTAGGTTTCATTCATTGAGATCGAAGGATATGGGCATAATGAACGTATCCTTTAGGGAACCCATATATGAGTTATATCACATTTTGAAAATTTATAAAAATTTTCAAAAATACAATTAGGGGAAACCATTAATAGGTATTGTTAGTAGGATTCATTAGCTTTATTTTCCACTAGACTTCATTCATTGAGATCGAAGGATATGGGCATAATGAACATATCCTTCGGAGAACCCATATATGAGTTATATCACATTTTGAAAATTTATAAAAATTTTCACAAATACAATTAGGGGAAACCATTAATAGGAATTGTTAGTAGAATTCAGTAGCTTTATTTTCCACTAGGTTTCATTCATTGAGATCGAAGGATATGGGCATAATGAACATATCCTTCAGAGAACCCATATATATCACATTATGAAAATATATAAACATTTTCACAAATACAATTTGGGGAAACCATTAATAGGGATTGTTAGCAGAATTTATTAGCTTCATTTTCCACTAGGATTCATTCATTGAGATCGAAGGATGTGGGTATAGTGGACATGTCCTTTAGAGAGCCCATATATGAAATATGTCACTTTTTGAAAATCTATAAAAATTTTCACAAATACAATTTGGGAAAACCATTTACAGGGATTGTTAGAAGGATTCATTAGCTACATTTTCCACTAGGTTTCATTGATTGAGATCGAAGGATATTGTCATAATGAACATGTCCTTCAGAGAGCCCATATATGAAATATGTCACTTTTTGAAAATCTATAAAAATTTTCACAAATACAATTTGGGAAAACCATTTATAGGGATTGTTGGTAGGACTCATTAGCTTCATTTTCCACTAGGTTTCATTCATTGAGATCGAAGAATGTGGGTATAGTGGATATGTCCTTCAGTGAGCTTATATATGAAATATGCCGCTTTTTGAAAATCTATAAAAATTTTCACAAAACTTTTACAAATACAATTTTAGGAAACCATTTACAGGGATTGTTAGTAGGTTTCATTGATTGAGATCGAAGGATATGGGCATAATGAACATATCCTTCAGAGAGCCCATATATGAAATATGTCATTTTTTGAAAATTTATAAAAATTTTCACAAATACAATTTTGGGAAACCATTTACAGGGATTGTAAGTAGGATTCATTAGCTTCATTTTCCACTAGATTTCATTCATTGAGATCGAAGGATATGGGCATAATGGACATGTCCTTCAGAGAACCCATATATGTGGTGTATCACATTTTGAAAATCTATAAAAATTTTCACAAATACAATTTGGGAAAACCATTTATAGGGATTGTTAGTAGAATTTATTAACTTTATTTTCATTGAGATCAAAGGATATGATAATATTAGCAAAATCCTTTAGATAACGTTTGTATGATTATTCTTAGTGTGAAACGTTCATCATTTCCAAAAAATTTATAATAATTCAATTTTTCAGCATAGATATTTTTTTTAAGGATTTTTTATTTTAAAGTTTAAATTTCAGAAAATATCCAAAAATTTCTTCAAATATGCGAATTTTCCATGGCGTTAACTTTTTTCTCGCATGCGATATTTTTTTTTAAACTTTTTTATCGCATGCGATTTTTTTTGAAAACGTATTTAACTAGGCATATTTATCTTCACACACATTTTCAAAAATACTTACACAGGTTGAAATGTCAATTAAGAAGTGCGATCGAAAAAATTTTAACATACGTTTTTTTTTTATCTTTTTATCTTTGAAAAACATATCAGTTATTATTTTTAATGACAGCCATGTTGATTTGTTGTTTGATCAAAAGGAGTGACGAAAAAGATTTACGTGCTATAAATTATTAAAAAATTAAAAAAAATCTATATTTGTCCTACAAATAATTGGCTAAAGAATTAAATGTCTGCTGTCAAACTGTTTCCAAAGTTATTAAACAGTATCAGGAGAATTCGACCATTAATTGGAAACATGGTTCGGGAAAAAAAAGGTCCACATGATATTGGGAAGGCCAAAAAAATTGAAAGCATATTGAAAAGAACTCCAAACACATCTGATAGAAAAGCAGCCCGGTTAACTCAGTGCTCTGACTATTTGGTGCGAAAAGTTAAAGCTAATGAGGAGTTGGAAACATATAAAGTCCAAAAAGTTCCAGACTGGAATGCTGCTAAAAATTTAGAAGCCGAGAATAGGGCACGTAGGGCAAAATCAAATTTCTTACAAAAATACTCATGTTGTATAAAGAACGACGAAATTTATGTACTGGCTAAAGCTAATGAGGAGTTGGAAACATATAAAGTCTAAAAAGTTCCAGACTGGAATGCTGCTAAAAATTTAGAAGCCGAGAATAGGGCACGTAGGGCAAAATCAAATTTCTTACAAAAATACTCATGTTGTATAAAGAACGACGAAATGTATGTACTGGCAGATTTTTCGCAGCTTCCGGGTCAAAATTTGTATGTTGCTGATGCTCGAAGATATGTTGAAGATAAGTTTAGGATCGAAAAGCTGACGAAATTTCTTAAAGAATTTCTGGTTTGGCAAGATTTATGCAGTTGCGGCAAAAGATGCATGTCATTTGTTACAGTGGGCTCTATAAATACCGAAAAATACATCAAAGAATGTTTGCAAAAAAATCGTCTTCCTTTCATAAGAGAGTAGAATGTGTCCACATATTTTTGTCCCGATTTGGCATCATGACACTACGTAAGAAAGCTCTGGAGTGGTACCAAAACAATAACATAGTTTTTGTTCCAAGAGAGGTCAGTCCTCTAAGTTGTCCGTAGCTAAGACCAGTGAAGATATATTGGGCTTTTGTGAAAAGAGAATCGAAGAGGACAAAAAAGTTGTCCCAAAATATCGAAGATTTTAAAAGGAGATGGGCAGACTGTTCCAAAAAAGTGACTGAAACAACTATCAAATCTGTAATGGAAGGGTTACCAAAAAAAGTCTACGAGTTCATAAGTAGTGGCTAGAAGTACAGAAGTTATATTTTTCTATAATATGTAGTATAATATCAATTAAATAAAAAAAAAAAACTTTAAGATCAACCGTTTCCAAATTATTGAATTTTATATATGTTAATATTTTTTCGATCGCACTCCTTATTTACGCCTAACATTGTCATAAATGGTCCGAAATCTTGTCTTTAATATAGTATAAAATCTTGTGATATATTTTCAACTTTTAAACTCGCAAAGACCTAAGAATATTATTAAAAGTGATGACAAAAACTTTTTTGAGCTTAAATGAAATTTAAATAAAAATTTAAAATGGTAGATCTTTTTAAATTAAAATTTTTAATAGAGTACGAAAATGGTTAAGAAATCGTGTATATGAAATAGAAACATTAAAAAGATAAGTTAATGAAAATCTGGCATGAAAATTTATTATCACTTTAAATATTTGTAAAATTCTCAGTAGTTATATATTTATTCAGCGAGAAAGTATGATTTTTTTAAAGATTATGATGTTCGCATTATAAAAAGTGTAACTCATGGTTTCCATGACTGTTTTTTTTTTTTTTTTTTTTTTTTTTTTTTTTTTGATTTGATTTTTTTAATTAAGGAGTTCGTTCGAAAAAATCTTAACAAATAAAAAATTCAATAATTTGGAAACGGTTGAACTTAGACTTTTCATTCTTAATATATTTAATTGCTATTATATTGCAGACCACAGAAAAATATAACTTTTAGTTCCTATAATTTTGTTAATGTTCACAATAGTTCGGTTGATAACATTGTATTGTCTATTAAAAATAAAATTAAAGAAGCTAATGTATCTACAAAAAACAAGTATGGATTTCAACCAAAAGGTTCAAAATATATAGGCACACAAATATAATCAAATCAAAATATAATTCTGCTAGATATAAGTATTTTAACATTTGCCGAAATAGAAAACTTGAGTTCTATAATGAAAATTTGGAGCAACTTAATTTGGTTAGCTGCAGTAAAGTGTGCTGGAAACTCTAATAATATGAAATCAAGAAAACAATTAGCAATAGGTAACCTAACTGCAGATGATTTTCGTATACTTTTTAGAAATATATTGCAAAATGCAAATAAAATAAATGAAATTCACTGGTGTATGCCATATTATATTGATGCTTTTCTCGATCCACCAATAGAGATTTTTGAACTGTCATCAGTATTAAGATCGTTAAAACTAAATAAGTCCCCTAGTAATGCCGATATAAGCTATGAATTCTATAAATTTGCTCCCGCCTGTTTTGTTACGGAAACACTTTTAGATCTTAATTATATATTTATGCACGAAAATATTCCAACAAGCTTTAAAACCGCCATATTATACCTCTTTAAAAAAAAAAAAAATTGTTCCCAATTGCTCTCCAAATTACCGTGGCTTATCATTAATTGATACCCTGTGCAAAATCTTTAACAACGTAATTTTTAATCGCATAACAAATTGGATCGAAAAATATTCTATATTGAATGAGTATCAAGCCGGGTTCAGAAAAAATTACTAAACTGTTGATAACATCTTCAATCTGACAAATATTGTACAGTTAAACAAAATAAATAGTAAAAACACATTCGCATTTTTTGTGAACTTTTCCTCTGCTTTCGATATGATTTCCAGGAATGTGCTTTTTTATAAATTATCAAGTATGGGATTATCGTCAAAGATTGTTCGTATTCTACAGCTGACATATGAAAATACATCTAGTCAAGTACTGTATGGAAATACGTTTTCTGAATCTTTTAAAGTTTATGTTGGCGTTAAACAAGGGTGCATACTAAGTCCAATTTTAATTGCATTGTATCTTAATGACAGCTGATTTCCTTGCTGGCGGAGTAAACGTTGCAGACATTGCTGTTAAAATTCTTCTTTACGCAGATGACATTGTCATTTGGGTCGATTCCCCAAGTGTACTGCAAACCGTGATTGATTGAAAAAAAACGCAATTTTGGAACTTGCCATCTCCGATTTCGATGAAATTCTGTATACACACTCATTACTTCAATACAAAATTTGAAGTTCTTCAAAATTTTCAAATTCGTTGTAGTTTAGATTTTATCGCGGTTCAAAACTCACTTTTTTCAGAATTTTTTCTTAAATACATGAAATTTAAATCAATATATCTCCGTACATATTTGTCCGATTTAAACAAGCTTTGGCTTAAATTAATGCTCAAGGAATCTAGTTTCTAATTATTTTTATGAAAACGCAATTTTTTAAAAGAAAAGAATAATGAAATCAATATTCGTCCTTGTATCAAGGATATTTAAAAAAAAACATATCTTCCATTTTTATAGTTTTTCCCTAAAGTATTGGCATTAACATGTAAAAAATTTAGAGTGGGACCATGAGGGAATGCTGAGAAAATTAACATTATCTAAAAATAAATTATTTATTTCTTTAACAATTTGAAAATGTAGAATGTTTTGTAAATTAATAAATTTGAATACAGTGCGCGAAATAACTTAAGCATATACAATAAAATTATAAGAAAAACCACTTTATTTATTTTATATCGAAAAAGTATGTTCCACATTTTATTTTGAGCTATTTGCAGTTACATATTTTGACACTGAAATTTCAAAACTTAAGATCACTGTTAAGAAATATGATGCAATTGAAAAGAGTAGAATGAAATAACCTAAGCATACAAATTATAATAGCATGCTTTTTTTTAAATTATATACAATGTTATAGCGGTTTAATAATTGTTATAGCTAATTGGATTCCTTATAACATATTTCAATCGTAAAGGCATTGATAAAGAAGTCTGTAGGCAAAATATACGTCAATATTCCATTATTATTGTCCATGAATTTTTTTAAGGTTTTTATAGTGTTAAAGCGGCTCCTTTCAGTAAGAACTGTTTGGCATATAACTCCTCGCATACTCTCGGCCAAATTCAGGTCTTTGAAAAACTGGCTCATGTACTATTAAAACAGTTTTTTCTGCAAAAAAATTTATTTTTTTTTTAACTTTTAATTTTTGATGAGGTTACATCTCGGTGAAATGTATGGACCAAGTTCCAATAATCCTTTTTGTAAGAAAATGAACGTTTATCATAAGTTTCTGTACTTATAAAACCCTTTAGGAATATATTATTGTAAGTATTTGCACGATATTCTATAATAAATCCTACCAGAAATTTGTTAAGTATCTGATTTTCTCATCCCACCGTTTATTTTGTATCAATACACGAAAGAACCATCTGGTAATACAAGTTAAATATTTTATTGTCACTAAGAACAACTTTCTCCAATTTTTGTCCAAAATCGTTTATTTTTTGCGAACGACAGTCTTGGTGCTTTGTGAGAGTACAAAGATTTAAATTTTAGTATCCCTTTTCGCATACTATATGTTGGGATATAATTTTTAAATGTATGAATATGACTCAAAGATAATATCAGTTTAAAAATGGTTCATATTTAGCGAGGCGATACTTCTTTTTTAGTGCGAATTCTTTTTATGTCCATAATATTCTTATTAAAATTTTTTATTTCTTTTTTCAAGACTGTTTTTTCGGTAACTTTCGCAATTGTTTGGACACATAAATATGATAATCTTTATTTCGGATTAGTTTTCAGATATTTGACAAAAAATCCAGCCACATATTCTGTATGCTGTCAACCTGGCGGACTTTTATTTAATTCAATACGTTAAACGGGACATTTCGTTAATTACTGTTACATTAATACAATGAAACATTTTAAATCATACAGGGTTCATTTACTATGGAAACATTAATACCAAAATGGTAAATTTTGATTATCTGAAAATTTAATTTTGTATGCTTAGGTTATTTCGTTCGGAGTTTTTAAAAATTTTTATATTTTTTCCAAATAAACCATATAAAATATTACATTTTCCATAAACCCTTTAATGCACTTAAATTGCAGTGTCTAAAAAGATAATTCATATTTTAATTATATTTATAGGTAGCAAAATATGTAAACTTTTACTCTGTATGCTTAGGTTTTTTCGTGCACTGTATGTATACTTTAAAAACTTTGGCTTATTATTAACAATTCTATTTTATTAATTTGAGAAATTGTAATACATGAATATATCTTGGTGGAACAATATAAACAGCTTTAAAAAATAATCCTAAAATAATTTTAATTTTCTCTGCATCCCCTCATGGTCCCACTCTAAATTTTTTATATATTGTTGACAACACTCTAACAGTTTAAGAAAAAATAATAAAAATGAAAGATATGTTTTTTTAAATATCCTTGATACAAGTACGAATATTGATTTCATTATCCTTTTCTTTAAAAAATGGCGTTTTCATAAAAATAATTGGAAACTAGATTCATTAAGCATTAATTTGAGCCAAAGCCTATTTAAATCGGACAAAGAGGTCTAGAGATATATTGATTTAAATTTCATGTATTTAAGAAAAAATTCTGAAAAAAGTGAACTTTGAATCGCGATAAAATCTAAACTACAACGAATTTGAAAATTTTGAAGAACTTCAAATTTTGTATTGATGGTGATGTTCATCTTTTTTGTTTTCTGCCCATACAATACGCCAAAATACATGCTTTTTTTTAGAAACTGGTTCCTTTATACTGATACCTTAAAGCTACATTTTTCTTATATTAATAGAGTTATATAACTGCCTGAACATAGATTAGAATGTTAACTATAAAAATTATTGCAATGGAATCCTTTTGGGCTGAGGAGTGGGTAAATATATGTGAACAAATTTAATATGTTCCTGAAAATGCTAAAAACCCCCTGTGTGAATAATGGAAACCAATACTTGAACTTTTAAAAATAACGGAAAGAGAATATCGTATATCTAACGCAACAGGCTCTCGATTTCATTATTTGTATTCGCAATTAACTTATAGCACAAATCCTATTTTTACTTCAGAATTTTCGTCTCGCGCTGCAAGTCTAATAACACACTAAAAAGGTATCTGGAAAATCATATTGCAAATATTGTAGGTATAGTCATCCCAATCACCAGTAACAGTTCGGTTTTTTCCATCACGTCACATTTTTAACTCATTGAGGACCAAAGAAAATATGGTTTCATGATGAGTTTTTAGGATATAAAATTTTCCCAGTATTAGGTAGAGCAGATAAGTTAGTCATGTTGTATAGCCAAGACATGAGGTACTAGTTAAGTCTTTTACTTATCATACATAGCCGCTAGATGTCTTTAAAGTTGTAAAAACCAAGAATTTCTCAATTAAACCTAATCAAACCATGGAAAAATTAGGGTTAAGGAGTGGGTGTAGAGGGGAGAAAGACTTTTAGGTGCTATACAGGGCATGTTAGAGACATGGCATATTCTACACTTTTGTTTTATTGTTCCTTCTCTATAAAATACAGATCCATAATTTACTCTATCTATTACCCAAAAAATTATATAACCTAAAAATTTCTTAGAGGTACATATTTAATTTAGTCATCAATGGGTTAAAAGTGTGATGTGATGGAAATGTTTCATGTTACTTTTTTCACTACTTTTAGTCTCAGGAGTAAGATTTAAACAAAATTATTCAAGATATAACTTTTTTTTTTATTTTTTGTTAGCTTTGCTATTTAAACTTGGATTTTTATTTTTTCAAACGCATTTTCTGTCGATGCGATTTTAAAAATTTATCACTTTTTAAATCTGCGGTCTTGTATCAGTTATATTAAATACAAATTTTCCCTACGCTCCTAACCTTATCACTCATTTTTCAATGGTTTTATGAGGATTAATTGAGAAATTCTTGATTTTTACAACTTTAACGACTTCTAGGGGTTATGTGTGAGAAGTAAGAGACTTTACTAGTAGTACATTTTTATAGCCCCATGTCTTGCCTTTAAAACATCTGTGAAAAATTTCCTATACCTATGCCTAGAAAATTTTATAACCTAAAAACTTCTCAAGGAAACAAATTTTCTTTGGTCCTCAATGGGTTAAAAATGTGACGTGATGGAAAATTTTCATTTGACTTTCTACACTATATCAAGCCTAATTAATAATAATAATATTGTGGACTTATTCCAGATATAAAATTGTTTTTTACGATTTTGTTGACCTGTGTAATCAGAGTACGTGGAGGTCTTCTTGTTTTAAATAATAGAGCATTTATACGTTCTTCTGTTGACTTATGTACCTTTTGTAATCTGGGTGAATCCGAAAATACGTTTCACTTCTTAGGAGTTTGTTCTATTTTTAATGAGTTCCGGGTTAAATATTTTAGTAAAACCTTTTCGGATATGAACGAAGTAATAAATAAACGAAATGGCAATGATAATGATTACTATAGTTTATACAAATATTTGGAAATTTGTTTAAAGTACAGAAAACAAAGAATACTAAGAATGGAAGGCTTGTCAAAAAAACCTAACTCTGTTGTCAAAAAAACCTAACTTTAAGATTGTGTTAGTCAAATTTTATTTATATGTATTAGTGCTGAAACCACTTTCACCACACATCATAATCATACATAGTTGCACAAAAGAGTATTAACAAATTATTAAATATAATTCATCACAATTATATTCGCAGATTTTTATCTTTTTATGCGGGTTACATCCGCAAATAGTAATATAATTACATTTCTTTGCTTTTTGTTGATGAATATGAAAATAATTTAAAATTATTTTAAAATCTGTTTTATTTTTATTACCAAAAGTAGCAACTTTGTTCATTCAATTTAAATTTCAACATACAAAAAAGGAATGTCAAAAATAAAATAAAAGAATATTTTTTCAGTTTGTGGAAAATATTCGTTTAACGGGAGTTAAAATACTATAAACGCGTGTGAAAAAATAATAAAAATATCGTGTGTTTGTTGAAAAATGTGTCGCGTGTGTAATTTTCCTTAAATTTTAAGGAAAATATTTGTTGTTTCTCTCTCTCACAAGTGTGTTGAATTCACACAAAACTTGTATGTGAAGAGAGAGAAATGTTGTTGTTGCAGGAAAGAGTACTATTTTCCCTTCTTAGTATTCTTTGACAGAAAACTTATACTGAATGAATTCATTAAATTCCTTTGAAATTTATTATTAATTTGATGTACAAAAGATTTAGTATAAATCGTTCTTTTTTATATAATCAATAAAATTTGGTAGAACCTAAGTAAATTTGCTTATAAATTAATTTAATTAAAATCATCTTTAAAATGCCAATCTGGATCACAACTATTATAGTTAAGCAAAATATAGATACATATGATCTCAAAAATTGTATTACATACCTTTGTAAATATTAATAAATATTTTAATACAAATTTTGACACAGGAGCTTCGAAAATTCTGCCAGTACATACGTTTCGTCGTCCATTATATAACATGATTACTTTTGTATGAAATTTGATTTAAATTTCCGTGCCCTATATATGTTTTCAACTTCGCATTAACTTTAACTTTTCGCACGAAATAGTCAGAGCATTGAGCTAACCGGGCTGCTTTTCTACCAGATCTGTTTGGAGTTCTTTTCAATATGCTTTCAATTTTTTGGCCTTCCCAATATCATGTGTACCTTTTTTTTCTTCCCGAACCAGGTTTCCTATTAATGGTCAAATTCTCCTGATACTATTTAATGTTAATTGGAAACAGTTTGACGACAGACCTTTAATTCTTTGGCCAATTATTTGTAGGACCAATTTGGAAAAAGTGTTTTGGAACCACTGTGCTTTGTTTAACTTTTGAACCGTTCAAAAAATTTCAAAGAAATTCAACACTTATTTCTGAGGTGTTTTCCAACTGTTTTGGAGGAGCACAATTTTCTAGCTGCTCTGTGAGCAAGGGACATGTCCTCCGAAATGGGTCACCTCGGATATTATATAAGAAATAATTGAAAGAGTTTACCACTTTCGGAGGTTCTTCTCCTGCCCACATACCAGCTGCAAACTTATACATCTCCAAAATATTTGGAAAATACCTCAGTAATAACTATGTTGAATTTCTTTGAAATTTTTTGAACGGTTCAAAAGTTAAACAAAGCACAGTGGTTCCAAAACGCTCTATTTTGGAAATAATTCAGTAACTAAAGAACCTTTAGAGGTATCAGAACTGAGATGTTTTCGAGTTGATCGGGTCAGGGGGGAAGTGGGTGGCCCTACAAAGTTGCCCATCTTGGGTATGCCATTTTTTTTTTAAATCGCCAAAAATTAATTTATGATATGAAGGAAAAGAAATTTTATATATAGGTAATCCTTGTAAATCTCTACAAAAAAATATGCTTACATGTGTAGGATATCTCTTTTAGTTTAGGAGATATTCGGGTCGAAATAAATGTATACCTCATTTTTAGCCTCGCCTTTTTTTAGTTTTTTAAACTTGGCGGGCTTAATTTTTCCCCTAGAATTTGTCTAAAATGTTTGCCAGATTCCCTATAAAATTTTAAATAATATTACTGCAAGAATCATATAATTATATGAATCCGTTAAAAAGTTATATTAATCTAAATTTGGAACTTTAAACAAATTTTACATTTTTTGTGTTTTTTCCCAAAAAGGTGGCAATTAGGGTTTGGGGTCCGAGAATTCCCGGCCGGGAAATCCCGGGAATTCCTGGAAATTTTTCGTCGGGAATTCCCGGGATTTTTTTTAATTTTTCCCTGGAAATTTAATATTCATGTAGTTTTTTAATCGTATAGGAAAAAATTTTACTGTTTGTATCGCCTAAGTGAAAATTGTAAGGAATTTTTAGATGCTAATACGAAATATAAATAAAATTAGATACAAGTGATATTTTAGATTATTGAAAAACATTTCATCGGTGCGCTGATGAAAAGTCTTATTTGACTACTTTTCACTAGGAAAAAAAACGTTTTATTTTGTCCAATCACATTCCGAATACAAGAGTTTTTAACTTTATATTTCTACAATCTTTTAAACATTTAATGATGATGTACCATTTTAAAATTTCATTTAAATACTAATTTTTCATTCCATAACACCATTCATAAAAGTGGTAGACATTTTTCAAAAATGCATCCTAAAATTACATTTGCATTATGAATGCATTTTTAAATTGTAATATTATTTCTTAACTACTATATTAAAAGAGGACATATTCATCTTCTACATGCAGTTTAAGTCATTAAAATCCGTTAACAACTTTTAGAGTTATTGATGTTTAAAGTTACACACTTTTCCGATTATTTTGACTTTTCGAAAAATTAAAATCGTGAATAAATACGCGAATTTTTTGAAATTCAAAAAAATAAAAATGGTGATATTTAAATGGCTCCATAGGAAATATGCGTGCCAAATAAGAACAATATCGGTTGACCCTCCATCAAAAAATTGGCTTTTTTATAAATCTTTCATGAAATGGACGATATATATATATTTTTTTAGTTTTCAATAAGTTTGTGCCAGTACTTTTTGGGTAAAATGAGAAAAGGCTGATAATTCTCTAAAAAAATGTACAGAAATACGGGAACACGAAAAACAATTTATTTAGAAGGTAAACATCAAACTATTTGGAAATTCATGTGTGAATGTTATTTTATTTTTTAGCATATATCAACGTTCTTAATTTTTTTAATTGAAACTTTCTTCTTAGTACCAAAACTAAATATTTATTATTTATTTTCATTCAAAGTTTTTATTTGTATATTTTTATTTTTTGTTTATTTGACTATTTACTAAGTCTATCCAAAGATATAGTCTAGGCTGTTTCGTGCAAGAATTATAACATTATTCTCTTAAAATCTCTATCAATTTTGGAGTACGGGAACACTTCTGGGTAAAATAGGGTTCCCGCGTCGTCCAATTTAGGTACATGAACAAAGCTTATATTTTACAAAATGAACCAAAAAATATTTTCTAAATCTAATTCGTAATAGATTTGAATAGAAGAAAATTTGTATGATTAAAAATATTTTTTAAACTTAAATTGTAATATTGGTAGTGGATTCTTCAAGCAATTAATTCTTGTGAAGTTAAAGAATTTAAGTCTAAGAATTAAATATGAAAGCTTTAAAGAAATTACTGGGAAAATAAATTTAATTCGATTTTTAAAAGTGAATTAAACAATTAAACCTTTGGAGCACTACTCTGTTAAATTTTTCGTTTTTAATGGTATTAATACAAAGTATTATAGTGTAAAACCACCTTAACTAATCATAAATTTGATTTATAATGTTGTTTTATAGTACTGAATAGAAAAAATTACATTCTTTATAAAAAATCATTGTTTTTTTTTTTTTTTTAAATTTAAATTTTTTTATTCCCGTTTTCCGGGAAACAAAATATCACGGGAAACCCCAAACCCTAGTGGCAATATTTATTCAGTGATAAAATTAGTTTTTTGTTCTGAGCATTATCATTTTTTTAATGTTTTCAAAAGAAATCTTATGTAAATGCGACAAAGGTCTGCCCACGAGCCCTATCCAAATTTAGTCAATTTTGGTATTTAGCTTTTTCATTATTTTTTATGTTCTCAAATAGCAAAGCTGGGATCGACTTAAAATTATTTTAATTTTTTAGCTCTATATGTAAGGTATACACCCAAAAAGTATTTTCTGAAGGAGGCCCCTTATAACGAGTAACCATTTCAATGAAAAAGTCAATTTTTGAAGGAAGCTTTCCCCGAACTGGAATTTTGGGTATTTTGGAGTAAGAAAATGGGAATCTATTTGTTTTTTTCTTTTAAGGACAAATTCTTATTGTACTAAAATTTTATAACGATAGCTTAATTAATGTAGATTTTATTTAAGTTCAAATATTATTTTTTTTTTTTTTTTCGAAAAATAACACTAAATACACAAATTTTTCGTTTTTTGATCACTTTAATGAAAAAAATTAGTTCAAATACTTTATTATTTACATATAATTTTTCAAGTAATATCCCTCCCAATATATATATATATATATATATATATTGGAAACCGTTAAATATATTTCATTGAAATATATTTAACGGTTCAAAATTTGCACAAAATTATTTAAAAAAAACACGTTGAAACTGCTATGCACTTACACTATCGGACAAAATAAAGTGCGGTCTTTTACTCTTGCTATTTAGTTCATAATTATTGTCTTCTAGGTGCATAATAGTCTGCATTTTTGGTGTCCAGGTATTTGTCGTATTATATTCTTTAAATTAATATGCAAAAGAAGTTTTTGAAATATGTGTATTTCAAATATGGGACAAAAGTGTTGTGTTGGTCATGCATTTTGTGCGACATATTATAGTGACACTTTACATTATTTCCTAACATTTTTTAAATTTTTTGATACAAAATGGAAGGCATATTCTTAAGAAGTGCTAAATTTTATTATTCTATTCATAAATTCTATTAAAATTATTATTGCATTTGAAAAATAAGGATAAATTCGGCCATATTATCAGTAATTCTTCGACCACAATCCAGTAAGATTTCTTGATTCCAAATAGAGAAAATTAATTAAGATTAACGTAATTGTCTTTTAAGTGCAATATTTTAGAATCTGAGGTCAAAAAAACCATTTCATTATACATAATTACAATTTAGAATGAAAATAATAAGAAATTGAGGGCCAGAAACACTAATACTGCGAAGTAAAGTGGTAGGTATATCGCAATTCTCGCCAAAAAGAATCTCATATTTCTAAGCGGAGAGATAAAGGAGGAAGTAATTTTAATTATTACAAGCCTAACTATCCAGACAAGATTTAAACAAATGGGTTTCATATGTACCAAATTTAAGAAAACATTTTTAAACGATCTTCTAATACGAAAATTTAAAACTTCAGATTTTTCCATGGCAGTTTCCAAAATTTTCTAATTTTTAATAAAATTTATGTTTATTCATCCAAATAACTGCATTTTAGAATGGTTCTGGGACTTTAACGATTATTTTTCTATTAATGCTCGCTTTGTTATGTTAGCACACACAGAAAAAACTAAATTTCGTAGTCTATTACTAAATTTCAAGGTTGGAAACCGAAACTAATAAAGGTATCGGTAACGGTATCGGTATTCAATTTTATTTTATTTCGGTAACAGTATCGATAACGGTATTTTAAATTATATCGGTATCGGTATACCGGTACCGAAACTAAAATACCGGTAAATACCGTTATTATCAAAAAACTAGAAAAAAAAAACTTTAAAAAGTTCAAATTTTAAAAAATTTTTACTTGAATTTCGCCCAAAAAAAAAATTACATATTTGTATATGAATATTTTTCTTAACAGAACTTCATACGATTTTTATAACTGCTTATTTTATGGCAACATTTAAACTCGACATTTTAATTACAATTTTTTGCAGTAAATTAAAGTAAAAAATTTGGACAAAATTTTTATTTACCACAGTTTTTAATAAAAATCCTTCAATTAATTTTAGAAACATTTTTAAAAAAATTATTTTATTCTACAAATTGCATAATCACACAGATTAACGGTACAAAAATATGGAAAAAGCATTTCGGATATCGTAGGAATACTCGTTTAAATCACCATTAAAATTAGTAACGAAAATATGATTCCCAAAAGAGTTTTTAGGTTATATAACAGTTTAGGTAAGAATAAGAGCTAATGTGCCAATTACAGCCGAGGAATTTTGTAGAAGAGAAATAACTCCCTAATTCCCCATTATCCCATTTACTCACTAAAAAACTTTAAAGTTGCAGGATCAAAACGACGCGTCATAATAATGGTTAAATGAGAGTGATAAATTTAAACGTAATCCGAACTTTGAAGAACAATTTTCAGGACTTTTCGATTTCCCGGGATTTCAATTAAAAATGTGAGTTCAAATAGTATAAAATTGTTTGTAGCCTCAATAGGGTGGTCCATCAATGTTATTGAAAATAATCAAAGTGTATCGCATATTTAAATGTACCTAAATTATGAAATAATATTTTCGAAAAATGTCAACTTTCTATGATGATTGTGAACATGGTGCTATTTGGTCTGACATGACTATCTTTTTCTCTTAACTTTCTTAATGTTTTATTTTTCCAAATTTGTAGAGATTAATTCTGGATGTTGGCCATACCAATGACAAATTTATATCGTATATTTAAGATGCTTACAAGATCTTGCTGCTTATTAGTGCTTACATGATATTTATTTTAATTAGTACCTTAGATTCATCCTATACAAGTAATTTAAAGAATTATGAAATTATATAAATAGATCCCAACTGGATTTAGCATGTTATATTTGTTAAAAAAAATTGAAAATTTTTTGAATTGTTAAAATTCATTCAGTTTTCATTCGTTTAAGTGCTTTTAAAATTTCCGGGAATCACGGTTAAAATTTCCGGAGAGATAGCTCAAGCTATAACTTTCCGAAGGAAAATTTTCGGTCTTTTAGAAAATCAAAAATTAAGGAGAGAATCTTCATAGAAGCATTTCGTAAGTATATTTTTTGTGTTCGCACTAAAACTTTTTATCAAAGTGAAGTCGCACCAGGTTTAAAACATCTTTAAACATATATTTACTTATTTCAAACTATATAACCAAGAAACAAACAATAAAAGTTCTCTTTAAAATAAAATTCTATAATTATTACTCTTATTATTAAAAATAATTTTATCTTTCTTATTTTCTCAAGTAAATTATATGAGAAATTTTTCTTACAATACCATATTATGTTGAAAAAATATATTTTTAAAATACCGAAACTAAATTACCGGTATATATCGGTACAGAGGGAAACGGTATTTGAATACCGGTATTCTTAACAAAATAATAATTTCGGTATCGGTATCAGTTACGGTAACCAACTTTAAACGGTATTTAATCGGTATTGGTATTTATAACGGTATCGGTTTCCAACCTTGCTAAATTTATAAAGTCAGTTATTTTTATACCCTACACCACCATAGTTGGTTGGGGTATTATGCGTTTGTGCTGATGTTTGTAACGCATAGAAAACGTTATCCAACAACCACCTTAAAGTATACCAATCGACTCAGAATCACTTTTTAAATCGATCTAACGATGTCCGTCCGTCCGTCCGCCTTGCTGGACGGCTGGCTGTCCATGTAAACCTTGTGCACAAAGTACAGGTCGCAATTTTGAAGATAATTGAATGAAATTTGGCAGGTGGGACTTCTATGACACAAGGACGAAGCCTATTGAAATTGGTTATGATCGGTCCATTATTTCACCTACCCCCCATACAAATGTCCCCCCGGAATTAAGTTTCAACACTAAAAAATGCCTTAGAAATAAGAATATTTTAATGAAACTCGGTACAAAGAAGTTTTGTATAAGTATCAATCTTTGTACCGAATTTTATGAAGATCGGTCCACGATTAACCATAGCTCCCATATAAACCCCTGTTCCGAAAATCACTTTAACGTGCATAAATCCCATACTAATGTTAGTATCAAGTTAATATTCGACACAAATAAGTTTTATATAAGTAGAAACAACATTGCCAAATTTTATTAAAATCGGTCCATAATTTACCACAGCTCCCATATAAACCCACTTCCGAGAATCGCCCTAAAGTGCATAAAATCAAGTAGATGTTAGTATCAACGTATTATTCTGTATTTGTATATTTTATTTTACATTTAGTAAAAGTTTTGATCTAATATAGGTTTCCTCCCCGAATTTTTATGGTCATACATAATGGTGTAGGGTATTATATGGTCGGTCTTGACCGACTATACCTTTTTTTCTCGTTTTTATTGAAATCGGACCTATCACTGCATTCAGGGACAGAAAATAATCATTATTCTTGAAATTTTAAACAAAAAAATCAGATACAAGGAACAACCAGATAAAAGTGTTAAATACAGAAATGTAATCTTCAGCACAATATAAAACTTAACATGAGAAATGAAACTATTACGTAATTTTTAATAAAAAAGATTTCTCATCGTAAATTAGATTTATTTACTAAAAGGCAAGTGTGATGATATATTTTTCATCAGATTTTTAAAAAAATATCCAATTTTTTTTTATAAAATTCGAATTTTGTTTCTAAGATTTTATTTTTTTTTTATTAAAAATCAAAGTTTTTACTTAAATACAATTTTTTACTAGATAAAAGTTTAATTTCTCATGTTAAGTTTTATATTGTGAGCAAAAAAATAAAAATCAAAAATAATCATTATGAGTTGAGCAAAAAAATAAAAATCAAAAATAATCATTATGAGTTGAGCAAGAAAATAAAAATCAAAAATAATCATTAAAAGTTGAGCGAAAAAATAAAAATCAAAAAATAATGATTATTTGTTGATTTTTATTTTAAAACTCATAATCATTACGGTCCTTGACTGAATTTGTTAAATAAAACATTCAAATTCGTAAAAGTTTTATTGAAAAAAAATATATTTTTTTCTTATTAAAATATTTTTACTATTTATAAATTTGAATATATGAAAATGTTCATAAAATACAATTACTTTTTTTAATGAAAACTATTAAAAAACTATTTAGTTTTTTATAAATTTTCAAACAATATTTATTTTGAAATCAATAAAATTTTTAATAAGAATTTTTGAAAATCAAAATTAAATTTTTTTTTTTTTTTAGATTTATTGTATTTCTTTAACAGATGTAGACTGTGCAAAATAATGTTATGATTGTGATAGAGTTTTAATGTGTAAGAATAAATAGCATTATGTGGTGGATTATAATAGATAAAGTATTTTTATGCTTATAAATAGTAGTATTTTTTTTTTATAAATTCATATTATCAATAATATTTTAACTTTTTGTAACTTCTTCATCTTTCCATCAATAACGAAACCGACCTTATTAAAAAAACACAATCGTTACTAAGAATTATGTCTTTATGTAATATTACTTACCGATTACAGTTTAGGGATCTTTTAGGTGTTTCACATATCCTTTAGTTTCAAAAAAACGATCCAGCGATTACCTTTTAGAATGGATAAATAAATCTGGATTAAGTGACAATGCATATATGTTATGGGAGAAAAATGACAACATCTGATACTCCAATAATTTTAAAGCTTGCAAACTTATTGTATAAAGTTCTCTGGATGGACATACGGGCGGATCGCTAAGTCGTTGCAGAAAATGAGCAGATTGAAAAGATCAATACATTAACACATAATGTGGTGTACTTCCGAAAAATTTTAAAAATACCATATATAAGTCGGTTTAGTTTAAGTCGTACATAGGTCATATATGAGAACCTCAGAAAATCTCTTTAAAGCTTGTTTGCTATCAATTAGTCAAGTTTGACCAACTATAAAGGACTGAATAGAACAAGTAAGAGTTCTATTCAGTCCTATGCTTGAATATTTTGGGAAAATACTAGTAAGGGATTAATCCCCTTATTTTGTAAATCCCTTCACCTCACTTTGAAAAAATTTTCATACAAATTTTTGAAAAACAAAAACAATTTACATGAAAAAGTTTTGACAGTGAGGGGAAGTGTTTTACAAAATTAGGCCCTAAAAGTTCCAAAATATTCGCACATATCGACTATAATTTAATTAACAAGATGATATGAAGAGAATAAAACAATACTACTTACATATTTTTTTGCGATGTTTGCAGATGAACATACGGACATTGTATATACCATATCTTATGATCTGGAAGAAGAAACAATTATACCAATCAATATATTTAGAAAATCTATAGGAACATGAAGGCAACTTACCATAGGAAGTTTTTAAGTATAGGATTTCACGATTAATGTTTTAAAATGTTTATAATTTTCTTTTTAATTTTATATTGAATTTGTCAAAATCACAAAAAAAAAAAAATTGTTTTTTTATATTGGTTATAAAATAATGAAAACCAATTAAACAAAATCTTAAAATCAATTTTTTTTTTTTTTTATAAAATATAATTTAAAATCAAGTAACGAATTATTTAAAAAAATTTTAGTCATAATTTTTTCTGTGCAACAATGATGTGACTTTTACTTAGAATAGGTACGTCTAAAACTCATATATTTTAGCTTTTTCTTGGCAGTAAAAGCTAATATATTTATAATTACTTCCTTTTTTTATAAATTTAGGTGATGAAACTCATTCTCTTTTCGCGAGAATATTGATATCGTTACGATTTTACTTCGTAGTCTTAGGATTTCTTCTCTATCAATTTCTTCTAAATTTCATTTTGAATTGTAATTTTGTATAACGAAAATAATCTTCTAGTCTAAGATTCTAAAATATTGCACTGGATTGTGGTCGAAGAATTACTGATAATATGGCCGAATTTATCCTTATTTTTCAAATGCAATAATAATTTTAATAGAATTTATGAATAGAATAATAAAATTTAGCACTTCTTAAGAATATGCCTTCCATTTTGTATCAAAAAATTTAAAAAATTTTAGGAAATAATGTAAAGTGTCACTTTATTATGTAGCACAAAATGCATGACCAACACAACACTTTTGCCCCATATTTGAAATACACATATTTCAAAAACTTCTTTTGAATATTAATTTAAAGAATATAATACGACAAATACCTGGACACCAAAAATGTAGACTATTATGCACCTAGAAGATAATAATTATGAACTAAATAGCAAGAGTAAAAAATCGCACTATATTTTGTCCGATAGTGTATGTATAAAGAATGCTGCAGCAAACATTTACTATGGAAATTAAGGAAAATGTGCACATTTCGCTGAAGGGGGGTCAAGTTTCAGTAAGTATTTAAACGATCGTGAAAAGGATTTATACAAGTATTTGGTATCATTGGAAAGGATATTACTTGAAAAATAATAATATGTAAATAATAAAGTATTTGAACTAAATTTTTTTATTAAAGTGATCAAAAAACGAAAAATTTGTGTATTTAGTGTTATTTTTCGAAAAAAAATTTAATATTTGAACTTAAATAAAATCTACATTAATTAAGCTATCATTATAAAATTTTAGTACAATATAAAAAAATTTGTCCTTAAAAGAAAAAAATAAATAGATCCCCTTTTCTTACTCCAAGATACCCAAAATTCCAGTTCGGGGAAAGCTTCCTTCAAAAATTGACTTTTTTCATTAAAATGGTTACTCGTTATAAGGGGCCTCCGTCAGAAAATACTTTTTGGGTGTATACCTTGCATATAGAGCTAAAAAATTAAAATAATTTTAAGTCGATCCCAACTTTGCGATTTGAGAACATAACAAAAAAAGAAAAAGCTAAATACCAAAATTTACTAAATTTGGATAGGGCTCGTGGGCAGACCTTTGTCCCAAACTCCTCCGGATTTACTTTACACGCATTTACATTAAGATTTCTTTTGAAAACATTAAAAAAATGATAATGCTCAGAACAAAAAAACTAATTTTATCACTGAATAAATATTTTTACACAAAAAATGTAAAATTTTTTTAAAGTTCCAAATTTTGATTAATATATAGCTTTTTAACGGATTCATATAATTATATGATTCCTGCAGTAATATTATTTAGAATTTTATGGGGAATCTTGCAAACATTCTAGGGGGGAAATTAAGCCCGCCAAGTTTAAAAAACTAAAAAAAGTCGAGGCTAAAAATAAGGTATACATTTATTTCGACCCGAATATCTCTTAAACTAAAAGAGATATCCTACACATGGAAGCATATTTTTTGTATAAAACATAAAGAAATGTGTCCTTAAAAGAAGAGAATAAATATATTCCCATTTCCTTATTCCAAAATACCCAAAATTTCAGGTCGGGGAAAGCTTCCTTAAAAAAAATACTTTTTTCATTGGAATGGTCACCCTGTCGTTACAAGGGGCCTCCGTCAGAAAATACTTTTTGGGTGTATACCTTGCATATAGAGCTAAAAAATTAAAATAATTTGAAGTCGATCCCAGCTTTGCGATTTTAGAACATAACAAAAAAAGAAAAAAGCATTTTCCAAAATTGACAAAATTTGGATAGGGGTCAAGGGCAGACCATTGTCCCAAACTCCTCCGGATTTACTTTACACGCTTTTACATTAATATTTCTTTTGAAAACATTAAAAAAATGGCAAAGCTCAGAACAAAAAACTAATTTTATCATTGAATAAATGTTGCCACCTTTTTTAGAAAAAAAAAAAACAAAAAATGTAAAATTAGTTTAAAGTTCCAACTTTAGATTAATATAACTTTTTAACTGATTCGTATAATTATATGATTCTTGTAGCAATATTATTTAGAATTTTGTATGGAATCTGGCAAATATTTTAGAAAAATTCTGGAGGTAATATTAAGCCCGCCAAGTTAAAAAACTAAAAAAAGACGAGGCTAAAAATGAGGTAAAAATTTATTTCGACCCGAATATCTCTTAAACTAAAAGAGATAACCTACACATGTAAGCGTATTTTCTGTAGATATTTACAAGGACTATCTATATATAAAATTTCTTTTCTGTCATATCAGAAATGAATTTTTGGCGATTTTTTTAAAAATGTAGATATTTACAAGGACTATCTATATATAAAATTTCTTTTCTGTCATATCAGAAATGAATTTTTGGCGATTTTTTTTAAAAAATTACATAACCGAGATGAGCAATTTTGGAGGGCCACCCACTTCCATCTTGACCCGCTAGGAGACTGTACTTCTCCAGATCAACTCGAAAACACCTCAGCTCTGGCTATGTGAAATTTTATTGAGATAACTTTAACGGTTCTTTAGTTACTGAATTATTTCCAAAAAAAAGCATTTTGGAAATTGCCCTTTACGTGGCTAAATTAAATATCAAAAAGTAATAGCTAACAACTGCTAAAACAAAATTAGCTCACACATTACAAAAGCGGAAGCAAAAATAACACACTGCTTTTTAAATTTCAAAAACTGAACAAAAGCTAAAGTCCAAAATGGAAAATTTTAGAAACGAAACAAAAGCAGCAGCACTCATTTTTTGTGTTTATGAAAATTCATCTCAAATAAAACAAGAAGCAAAAGCAGTCAGACAAAAAAGGCACACTCAGAGAAACGAAAATGTGCTACAAGCAGTACGACCATGAGGCTCATGGCATGAGCTAATAGCCGCACGAGCAAGTGCTAAAAGCCACATGAACAGGAGCTATGCTAGGTAGAATTAATATTAAATGCATTTAGAAATATTAACTTAACCGTATGTGTTTTTTTTTTTTTTTTTTTTGGTATGTAGAAATCCTTAAAATATTTGGAAATTTTATTTATTTACATGCGTACAATTGTACGTATGTAATTATATTCATATGTTTGCATAGTATGTACATAATTTTAAAACGTTTTCGATTGTTTTAATAAAAATGGGATAAATCTTAGTTTTTAAATTAAAAAATACTTTATGGTAACAGTTACGACATAAAAATATAAAATATACATGCCTATTCATAGAAAAAGTCTTAAAATAGTCACAATTTTATTATGACTAAAAGTTAACATAATTCTTGTGAGTCAGTCACAACTCCATATTCTGTTAACATCGTCAAATAACATGTTTAACATGCTATGTAAATTAAAAAATTTTACTATTATTGTCAATTGAAAATTAAAAATAAAATTAAAAGATTTTTTAGAATTTATATTATTCGGGCTCAAGTTCATTGAATAATTGTAGAAGAATACATTGTAAAAGTTTATTGGATACTCGGCAGAATGGAATGCATTTTCTAGTCAGCCACGACCGTCATCAGCACTCTTCAGTGTCCCTTTTGGTGTCCTCTGTAAACCTCATCTATTTAACTTACAACTTTTTAGGAAATGGAATCTGTGACTTCTTTTCCTATAGTTATTAAGTTACACGAATGGTTTACGATAAAGCTTTTTACAATTATTTGTATTCTCCTTTTACAATTATTATTGTTTATATGCTTTAAAAACTATAAAAAGTTCAACAAAAATTACAAACATATTAAAATATTTTGTTAACAATTTTAAATCTTTAGAAAAAAAGTGGATAATTGGCTAAAAAGACAGCAAGATACAATGAAATTCGGTAGGAAGTGTGGGTAAGAATTTGATATATAAATTTTTTTTTTTTTTTTGTTCTTTGGTCATCAAAGGCATGTGTGCATTGTTTTTTTCACAAACAAAAAATATTTATATTTTCATATTTTTTATTTTCAATTAAAATGTACAGAATTTTAAGACTATAGTCAGAATTTGAGTGTTATGACTATTTTTCAGTCACAATATTTTCTGTGAATATGCATGATAATGTGGTTTTCTTACAAATAATAAACCGTTCATTGCTTAAAAACGCTTATATTCAGTTTTGATTTAGAAATTATTAATAACATTCAAATATATACATAAGCAAACTAAATAAAATTTAAAAATTAATAGAAGAACTTCATTTTTTGTGGCAGGAATATTTTTACGCGTTGCAAGTACTAAACCATAACAATTTTTGTTTTCTAATTGTTTTAAATTTCTTATCGTACTCATTATGCACATTGTATGTAAATTCAATCTGTGTCTTTCAGCTGCTTATTTGAATTTGTTGTGTGGCTTTTAGCTTATGCTCGTGCGGCTAATAGCCCTTGTTCGTGTGACTTTTAGCACATGTTCGTGCGTCCGAGAATTCATCTAGGGCATAATGTCGTATTCGATTCTAATTAATATACCAGTACCACCATGTGCCTTACCATTCGGATGATTTGAATAGTAGAATGAATAACCTGTAATATAAAAATTGGATCTATTTGTGAGATGAGTCTCAGAGACTAACATCACATCAATATTTTGCTGCTTCATAAAGTATGATATTTCCGATTTATGCTGGTTTAACCATTTGCATTCCAAAAACATACTCTCAAATAACTAATTTTTTCGTTAAGAGGATTTGAATCATTTGGTTCTGCGCTCTTAAAAGTTCTTGTATTGTGTTCTGCATGGATGACATAAAGTTGGTCATATTTTGGTTTAGAGAGGTAACAGTTTGCGTAAGAGTTTGCAATAAAGTTTCTAACCCTCCCGAATTACGGCGGACATTATGTTGCTGGAAACTCGTTCTTAACACACTGGCATAGGAGATATTTCCAGGATTGGCTGTACTCGATTGATCAGTTTTTAAATTTGGCTTAACTGAAGCCATACGCTCATTACTAACACTTACTCCAGAATTTATTTGGTTAGTAATGGTATTTATAGGTGCGTATTCAACAATTCCATTTCTATTTAGCTTTTGACTCTCTCTTAACCTTTTCAACAATTCTTTATATACTGCGCAGCCGCGGTAAGTTAACCTAGCAAAATAAAAATCAAAAGCAAGAGAAATATTTTCGTGTTACCGCTTTTTGTGTGGCTATTTATTATTTAATACTGCTAGTTGCTTATCTCGCAATTTTTAGTTCGCGGGTAAATATCTCGAAAAATGGTCTTTTTAAAAATAAAAATAAAAAATATATGTTAATGGTGAAAATGTTTTCTATAAACATGGTAGTGGCGTTCTAGGAATCGCAATATTTTACAAACTATGACAACAAACGTCATAATAAATACGAAGTATTTCAATTTGTATTGTTTTGTTTATAATAAAACAGAAAACCCGCTAAATGCATCCAAAAATCATCCAAATTGAATGTAATTCGGCAAGAATATTAATATTGTCGCTTGTAACTCAAATGCCGAGTTTTAGTTTGATTACCGCGATAGTTCGCTATTTATAATATCTCAAAAATAAGAAAAATACTAATAATGCGTGAACCAGGCTCTCTCAAAATTGACCCATTTTTATGATTTTCCAATTTTTGCCTTAATTTCTCAAATCGCAAAGCTGGAATTGAAAAGATTTATATTTTTTACAAAGTTTGATGTGTTTTTAATTTTTTGGTAATGTAGATTTTTGCTCCAAGATATCGTTTGGGAAGATATAGCAAAAAATTTAAAAAATCCCTTTTTTTTTAAGTTTTTTTGGGAATTTCGTCCTCTTCAACAAATTTTCGTATTATGCATTTTTTAAATATATTTGAAAAGAAGACAAAATTTCCTAAACAACGGTATATAAAATGTATTATTTATCATCCTGATGGCTATAAGAAAAGGATATGAATTAAGCACTATGATAAAAAAAAAAAAAAAAGCTTTATTACAATACTTCTTGATACCGCATTACCAATCCTAGAAAAATTAAGCAAATTAATCAAAACAGACGATATGGACTTGTTATATACCAATATTTAGGAAATTATGTCAAAAATATATAAAATTATTTATAATAAAAAAATTCGTTACATATTTTTTTGCGAAAATGTGCCGAGAAAGTGTTAAATTGGTTTTTGTGCAAATTATTAAATTTTAAATTTGGAATCGCCTTATAACACCCAGGGGTCGGCAACTATTCGAGGCAATGTCGCTTAGCAAACTAGATTCCATATCTAGTGGTCAACCCACTTACTGGCCTGCAGACATCAATAAGATTCCTGATCTTATTGACTTTCCTTCACTAGATCTTTCGTCAGATCATTCACCAACGATCCTGACACTGATTAAAAGTCCAAGCCACTTTGAAACCCAAAGCTCTTGTTTCCCCAACAAGAAAACAAACTGGATGAAATACAAATACACCAAAAAGCGAAAACGAAATACAATCTGCAGTTAATATTTTCACAGATATGCTGACTAATGCACCTATAGTATCCACACCTTCTAGTTTCTCACGAAGGCCAAAATACAGTTAGGGACAAAACTATTTGTACACCCCATGCATTTCGTATATCTTCAATAATTTATAAAGAATAAAAAATTATTATATGTAGTTTTAATTCAGGTCCATTTTTATTGAATTATTTGATAAAAAATAAATTAATATATAACACATTGTTAAAAAAAAGTACAATTTAAGTAAAAATCTTTGAGAAAAAAGTATTTGTACATCAGTACTTTGTACAATTATTTGTACGTTGGACTCTTGTATGATGATTTTTTTTAAATACCGTTATATTTTCTTCGTTAATCGAGTTTTATTTTACAAAATAAGAAGTTGGTTTTAACGTTTTGAATAATAAGCACATCAAAAATGAGAAAGCGAAAAGAGTTGAGTTTGGATATTAAAAATTTAATTATTGATGAACATAAAAAAGGAAAATCTCTCCGGAATATAAGTAATTTAGTAAATATGCAACATTCCACAGTACAATACATTGTAAGCAAGTATAAAAACAGCGGATCTGTTGAAAATGTGCCAAGAACTGGACGGCCAAAAAAGGTTTCCAAACGGTAAGCGAACTTGGTGATAAAAGAAGTGGCAAGAAATCCAAGAGTAACTCGGGCAAAATTAGCGGAACAAATCGCAAATACTACCGGAACAATTGTTCATCCAAAAACAGTAGGGAGGATCTTACATTCTGCGGGATATGCAAGTAGAATTCCCCGCAAGAAACCGCTGATTAGTAAAAAAAAAACCAGCATTTGCGTTTAGAGTTTGCCAAACGATACATTGATAAGGACGAAGAATTTTGGAATAAGATTTTGTTTACTGATGAAACCAAAGTCAATCTTTTCGGAAATGATAGCAGGGGAAAAGTGTGGCGCAAAAAAAATACAGTTAGATGTTAACAATTTGACCCCAACAGTGAAACACGGTGGGGGAAGTGTTATGGTATGGGGGGCAATAGCAGCCAGTGGGGTAGGGCGAATGGTATTTATAGATGGTGTAATGGACCAGCATCAATATAAACGTATATTGGAAGACAATTTGAAGGATTCCGTAGATGGTTTGGGTCTTGGCCAAAGTTGGATATTCCAACAGGACAATGACCCAAAACATACAGCGCGTTCAGTGAAGGAGTGGTTGCTTTACCATGCACCAAGACAACTTAATTCTCCTCCCCAATCACCTGACTTAAACCCCATCGAGCACTGTTGGGATATTTTGAAACGTAAAGTCGTTACAAAGCACGTCCGAAGCAGGGATGAACTTAAAATTGCTTTGGAGGAAGCCTGGAAGGAAATATCTCTAGATCAAACGATCGATGCCCAGAAGATTACAGGCCGTGATAGATGCAAAAGGAGGACCCACAAAATATTAAATTTTTCCAATATAAGTATTATAAGTAGGTGTAGATTATATGTACAAATACTTTTGTCCCAATGAATTTTCATTATTTTGTATTTTTTTAAATAATGTGTTGGATATTAATTTTGTTTTTATAACTTAATTAAATAAAAATATATTAAAAATAATACTGCATACGACAATTTTAAATTCTTTATAAACTATTGAAGGTATACGAAATATATGAGGTGTACAAATAGTTTTGTCCCTAACTGTATATTAAATGTTGAATCTCTTATTAGGGAAAAAAGGCAACTAAGACGTCAATGGCAAGATTCTCGATCACCAGCCGTCAAAACTAAACTTAATCAATGTATCAGAAGATTACGCTTCGCTCCGAAGAATCAAAAAGAATCCAAATTGAAAACATATCTACAAAACTTAGATCCTACTAAGAAAACTGATTATAGTCTATGGAAGGCGGTGAAAAATATGCAATACCCTATTGCATATGAGTCTCCCATACGCCTCCAAAATGGCCAATGGGCAAAAAGTTCTAATGAAAAAGTTGAAACATTTGCTAGTCATTTAGAACACGTTTTCACTCCAAATAATACAGATTCAACTCTAAGACCTGTAGTAGTTAGCGACCATATTCCCATTCCATTAAAGTTCCGGCTCTCTGCCGTGAAATTAGCAGTAAAAGGTCTGAAGGCAGGAAAATCTCCTGTGACGGACAAAATTACCAGCACAATGATTTGTTTCTTGCCAAACTCGGCTCTGAAATTTATTTTATTCATTTTCAATGCCATTTTACGTACTGGCTACTTTCCAAGTACTTGAAAGTTGTCAGAGGTAGTAATGATACCCAAACCCGGAAAAGACGTCACTCAAGTAACATCTTACCGTTCAATAAGCTTATTATCAATTTTTTCGAAATTGTTTGAGAAATTGCTCCTTGAGAGAGGGACTAATACATAAAATGACCACGTTACTTCCACAGAACGTTCATAAGCTACTAAAAATCTATATACTAAATAGATCTTTTAAAATAAGATCGAAAGGTGTGATTTCTTGATGCAGAAAAATGTCCACAGGTGTACCTCCAGGAAGTATTTTAGGGCCTCTTCTTTATATACTACGGCAGACATGCACACTAGCCCTATGACCTATACATCAACTTTTGCAGATAATACTGCTTTTGTAAGTATGCATACAAATCCTGTGCTTGCATCCGAAAAACTCCAATCCCATATCACTGAGCTGGAAAAATGGCTATATAAGTGGAAGATCAACGTGAATGCTTCGAAATGTGTCCATATAACATTTGCCTTACGCAGGGAAAGTTGTCCTCCCATTCGAATAAACAATGTCCAAATACCTGAATAGGACAAAGTAAGGTATCTTGGTATTCACCTAGACCGGCGTTTAACATGGACTCGTCATATAGAATCCAAAATTACTCAAATAAAACTAAAATCTGCCCAAATTCATTGGTTAATTGGTCCAAAGTCAGCCCTAAACTTGGACTATGAATTACTGTTATATAAAGCAGTAATAAAACCTATATGGTTATATGGCATACAGATCTGGAGATCAGCGTCCTCATCAAACATTGAAAAATTACAGAGAAGACAGTCCAAACTCCAAAGAATAATAACAGATGCACCATGGTACGTCAGAAATAGCAACATCTACAAGTATTTCAATATTCCTACAATTCGTGAGGAGATAAATAACAGTAGCATCAAATATATGAAAAATTGATTTGGATCTGGATCTTGGAAGATAACACTACTTATGAAAACTCAACGTTGGATTTTACAGTGGCAATATCACCAATAATTTAAGTTTAGGTTAAGATTTTAATACTTATTGTAAATTTCTGAAAAAGAAAGATTCAATAAAAAACTAATATATATCGTAAATTCCACGAAAGGTTTATAAAAAATGCCAATTTTTTTACGAAGGTTCATATTTAGCATACGCTTTGAATTTTGAAAAATTCGCGGATTTTTTCGCGATTTTAATTTTTCAAAAAGTGAGAAAAATCACAAAAGTGTCTAAATTTAAACACCAATGTCTCAAAAACTTGTTAACGGATTTTAATGATATAAAAAACATATTTAAGAAGAATAAGTCCAATATAAATATAATTTAAAAATAACATTATCATTTAAAAATGCAATTTTAGAATGCATTTTTTAAAAATGTCTACCCTTTTGATTTTAATTTTCTTTTAATATGTTAAAAAGCAATATCTTTACTATAAAATGCAAAAATAACTGTTCAGGGACAATAAAATCTACTATTTTTAATATTTTTTTTCAATTTTTTTTTTTTTTATATTTACTTTTTATTTATTTACTGAATCTGCCTTTATTAGGCCTGACAGTAAGTATTTAAATTTTAAAACTAAACTTTAAGATATCTACTCTCTAAGGAGAGCTATGTTGTAAACAGTAGAACAGAGTCGTCATATCGAGGCTTCAAATTTGCTAAAATCAGTTTTTTAGAATATGGCGGGAGAAAGAGATGCATGAATATAAAATTTACGAATGTAAAAGTGATACGCTATGTTGGTTGGAGTTTTGAAACGAAGCAGAAACCCAAAACAAAACAAACAAAAATCACATTCTACATAACAAAATAATTTAACAAGCAAATCATTAATATTTACATTTATGTGGAATAAAACAATATTTCCACAAATGAAATTTGTTTTCAGTACGTAATAGCTCAAATGAAATTTGTTTCTAGCACATAAATAATAACTTTTAATTTAATAAAAAAATAATTTTATATTAATTCTGTGGCCAAAAAATAGAATTAGAATAAAAGAAACTCGACAAAATCGAGAATGAATAATCAAAGCAAAAACAAGTTAGAGAATTTTGTGTGAGTGATAAGCAATAGTACACAATTTCTGTCTCTGTTTTCTTACACTACTGTATGTATACTGTGGTTGTAAACAAGCCTCTCATTTGCGGGGCGGTAGTAAGGCTCTACGAAGCCTTGAATATGTCTGCACTTCAGCAAGGAGTCTAGCGAGTGGATTTAGATGAGTTTGAAGTTTCTGGATATATTTTTCACTGTATTCTTCTTTTATCCAAGTCCCTATGGATATTCTCATTTCTTATGTACCATGGTGCACCCGTCATAGTTCTAAGAATTTTCGATTGTGCCCTCTGTATAATATCAATGCTGGTATTACTGGCAGTACCCCATAATTGGATGCCATAAGTCCAAATTGGTTTTAATATGGTTTTATACAGGATGACTTTATTGTCAAGGCTTAGTCTAGATTGACTGTTTATTAACCAGTGAAGGCTAGAAGCTTTCAACTTCATATGAAGTCTCTTGGTTTCTATATGTCGACGCCAAGTAAGTCACCTATCCAAATGAATACCAAGGTAAGTGACATGATCTGACTGTGGTATATTTATACCATTAAGCGTTACTAGGGACAATTACCTCTTCTTAAGCTGAACGTAACATGGTTACTTTTTAATTCATTTACCCTTATTCGCCAGTTTGCTAACTATGTCTCCACACGTCGGAGGTAAATATCTAATTGACTAGATGCTATGTGTGGGTTTTCATGAGAACTGATTATTGAGGTATCATCAGCAAATGTAGATATAGTCAGCACATCGCACGTAGGCAAGTCAGGAGTGTAAATTAAATAGAGTGTAGTGTAGGAGTGTAGGAACACTTCCCTGTGGAACACCTGCTTTTATATCATATTCTTCTGTTACAAAGTCATTACACTTTACACTAAATAGACGGTCAGATAGATAAGATTCTTGCAATTTGTGGGTACATGGTGGTAGTAAACATTTGATTTTATATATTAAACCTTTGTGCCATACTTTGTCGAAAGCTTGCGCGACATCCAAGAAAATAGCAGAACAATATTTCTTTGATTCAAAAGATTCTCCAATCTCTCCAGTTAGACGATTTACTTCTTCAATGGTTCCTTGTTTTTCACGAAAACCAAAGTGGTGAACAGTTAAATCTTTTCCTGGCTTTGGTATCATTTTAATCTGAGAAGTTTTCCAATTTTTTGGAAAAACTCCTAATTTTAAGATCGCATTAAATATTGTAGATAGCACAATTATAGCCACATTGGGTAGGTATTTGATCATTAATGGTGTTAAATCATGTCCAGGTGATTTTTTTGCATTTATATTCTTGATGATTGTATTAATGTCCTCTGGGCTAACAACAATTATGTCATCATTGTTAAATGTAGTGAGAGGTGTCTCTCCCAATACAAAATCATTTGTTTGGGAATTTTCTTGAAAGACGGAGCTTAAATAATATGCAAATAAATTTGCTTTTTCCTTTGCACTACGGGACCAGGTACCGTCAGCATTCCTTAAAGGATTTTGAGCCTCTACCGGCGGCTTAATATTTTTCGTTGCTCTCCATAACGAAAAATTTGTGTGCTTGTTATTGTCAAACTTTCAATATAATTTTTATTTTGGCGATCCTCTTCTACTTGAAGGGCTTTTTTCAGTTTTTTACTTGCTATTGACAGCCTCAGCTTTGCAGCGGGTGATCTAGATTGTTGCCATTGTCTTCTGTATTTTCTTTTTCAAGAAGAAGTTTTTCGATATCCGTATTTGAAATATGCGTTTTGCATTTTTTAAGAATTTGACTCTTAGAATGTTCTAGAGCAGAAGTAATTAATGACGTAAAGTCATTGACGGATTTATTTATATCTTCCTCACACTCAAAAGAAGGGTCTGTGTGGATATGACTACTTATTAGGGTGATCGATTATTCGACTTTTTGGAGAAACCGGTTTTCGAATAGTTCGAATAGTTGGTATTTTGAAAAAACCGGTTGTACTTTTTTAAATTCAGAAAAAAACGGTTAACCGGTTTATTTGCAGAAGTTAATATTTCTATTTAAAAACTACATTTCTTAAAGAAAAATCAATAATTTTTTTTTTTATTTTTGAAAATAACTATAACCCATTAAGAACGAGATAGAAAGATATAGTCGATCGAGGTCGATATTACCCTACACTATTGTGTGCATCAAAATTCGATGAGGGGTGTTTTTTTTTTCTAGACCTGTGGAATTGTGGACCAGTACTGTGGTCAATTATGGACCGATCTTCATGAAATTAGGAACACAGATTTAAAAGTATATGATTTCTGGGAAGTTATTTGTATGGGGGCTAGGGGAAATAATGGACCAATCATTACAAATTTCAACACGTTTCGTTCTTGAACTATAAGAAATCAAAATTGCGACCTGTATTTTGATTACAAGTTCTACATCGACTTAAAGCCGACTGGTACAAATGAAGGTAAGTCTTAGACCCATATTTTTGGGTGTTACAAACATCAGCACAAACGCATAATAGGCATGTAGGATATAAACATTGTAAGAAAATAATCATCAAAAATGATATTAACATTTACTTAGCTTAAATAGAAACCAAGGGTTAATATGGAAAAAGCCAGAATCAATTTTATTAAAACGATTCTTCAGGTGAAACTTTTTTAAAACAAAATCTTTGAAAAGCAATTTCTTCGTTGAATAAAAAAAACTAAAACTTTTAAATTAGATGCAAAAATATTACAGGTGTTACAATAGATAAAACAAATTTCATTCAGGATAATTATTACTTACTTATTTAATTTTAAACTATTCTTTTAAGACATTAAAAATCATACTTTATGAATATTAAAAAAAAAAAAAATAATCATAAATTTCGAATCAAATATCAATATTTAGTGCATAATTTTTTAAATAAAAAGGTATTTTTAAAACCGGTTTTTTGTGTTTAAAAAAACCGGTCTATTCGACATTCGAAAATTGAACATTTTGAAAAAACCGACAGCACATTGGCTGAAAAAACCGGTTTAAAAACCGGTTGGAAAACCGAGTCGATCACCCTACTACTTATGTATTTCTTATATTTCAACCAATTTGTAGTATATGAAGTATTCATGGGAAATTTTGATATAGTAGTTCTTCCATAATAAGTTAATATTATGGGAGAATGATCAGAAGATAAATCATTTGAAATTTCTGTACTTATTGAGCTTCGAATAATATTTTTAGAAATGGCAAAATCAATGAGATCTGGAATCTTTCTAGGATCAGCCGGCCAGTAAGTTGGGTGTCCAGGGGACACAAAATCCAAGCCATTTTTGCGATCAACTAGAGCTTTATATAGCTGTCTATCTTTGGGGTCTGGAACCCAAGTAAGTGTGTTTCGCATTGTAGTCGCCACATGCCAGGAAACGATCTCCTAGTGTATTAAAGAATTTTTAAAAATTTTCTTTGGTCATTGAAAATCGTGGTGAACAATAAATTGAACTAAGAGTTAAATACCCAGAAAAAGATTCAAGGCAAATGGATGTTGCTTGAATATAGTCCCTCGAGAAACATTTCGATCATTTTTTTCATACAAAAATTTTAATTTTTTTAAAAATTTTGATTTTTAATTTTTTTGGTTATACTTTTTTAGCAATATATAACTTTAAATATTTTTGAAAAATGTCTACCCTTTTGATTATAATTTTCTTTTAATATGTTAAAAAGCAATATCTTTACTATAAAATGCAAAAATAACTGTTCTGGGACAATAAAATCTACTATTTTTAATATTTTTTTCAAAACATTTCGATCATTTTTTTCATACAAAAATTTAAATTTTTTTAAAAATTTAGATTTTTAATTTTTTTGGTTATACTTTTTTAGTAATATGTAACTTTAAATATTTATAACTCCTTAACTATACGTGGGATTTTATTAATTTAAAAACTAGTGTAATTGTATAAATCAATATAAATCAAGAAAAGAATGCAATTTTCGGATGCATTTTTAAGAAATTTTTTACCCTTTTGATTTTAAATATTTTTGCTTAATATTGAAGACAAATATGTTTATTATATAAAACATTAGCACTTAATTTGGGACAAAAAGGTTTTCTACCACAATTAACAAATATTATGATTAAAATTAATTTTAAAATAAGCTCACAAAAATTAAAAAATACAAAAAATTAAAAAACAATTTTTTTTTATGAAAAAATTTGAAGAAATATTTTAAAAAATTATTTTAAAATAGTGAACCTACTTGTCCCAGAACAATTTATATTGCAATTTGTAGCAAATATAATAATGTTTTTGATATCAGAAGAAGAAAAAAAATTGAAGGGTAGAAATTTTTCAAAAATGCATACAAAAATTGCATTTGCATTATGAATGCATTTTTAAATAATAATATTATTTTTATATTACTACATTTATAGTGGACTTATTCTTGTTAAATATGCAATTTAAATCATTAAAATCCGTTAACAAATGTTTGAGATATTGGTGTTTAAATATAGACACTTTTGTCATTTTTTTCACTTTTTGAAAAATTTAAATCGCGAAAAAATCAAAATTCGAAAAAATAAAAATTAAGATATTTAAATGGGTCCATGGGGTATGCGTATGCCAAATATTATTAAAATCGGGAGACATACAAAATATTCTTGGGCGTTCTTTCGTAGAATGGACGATATGTAAAAAGAAAAAAAATTGGAATAACATAAGTAATACCAAAGAATATACAACATATAGAAGGCGCATGTCAATGAAAACTGAAATATTTTTTAAAAGTATTTCATGATGCGGGAGGGAAGGCAAATGGAAAAGAAGCTTGCGTGTTTTTTATCTCTTTTGTTATGCTCTTGAAATGAATAAAAAACACACAAGAAAGTCAGTCTCGCACGAGCATTCAAGCAAGAATGTTGTGTTATTGCTTGTTGCTTGAGATACACTCATGAAAAATATTTAATATTAAGTAGGATTAATTAATATGATTTTTTAATTATATAACTATCTTTTTTTAATTAATAATGTACTACAATTAATTTTTTATTATAAAATACAAATCTGAAATAATCGTTCGTGCTGAATTATTCGATATTTTTTAATAAGAAATTAAAATCCTAAATTAATAATTTATCGTTATATTTTTTTTTAATCAAATAATAGAAAAAATAAACATTAAATCTTAATTTTTATGATTACTATGGTAATCGTTGCGATCCCTGGTTATTATTATTAAAATTCTAAACTAGTAACGTGTATTTCCACTTACAAGTCTTGAATTGACGAAGAAACTTTCAAAATAAAATTACTATAAAAATGATGTTATTTTTTTGGTGTATAATTTCATAATGGGAAAAACAAAACATACACAAACATAATTGTGAATGTATGAGTGTGGCGATCGCTGGTGTAGTGCCTATAAAAAAGTAGAAACAAGGAATTGGTCGTTTATTTACTAAAGGAGATAAAATACGATCGTGTATGTTAGTGTAGGGCATAGCATATGTGTTTTGTTGTTTTAAAAATAGAAATACTTTAATCGTCACCGAACTACTTATACCTTTTTAAACGTCATATGAGCTTATGTAAATATACTTTCAGAATATCAAATTTGTATTTTAAAATTTGATTTGTGTAGTTTTGTTACTTATGTATTCAAAGTAACAGATGTTAAAGTTAAGTATATTAATTAATTAAATAAATAAAAACAAAAATATAAAATTATATCCACTTGAAAAAAATATAAAAAAAATATTTTTATTTTTTTTATTCATAACAAATTTGTCACCAAAAAAATTAGATTTTTCTTTAATAATTTTGTTTTATTCTGTAAAGAAGGTGGAATTATATTGAAAAAAGATCTTTTGAAAAAATATTTAATTTGTATATATACCTTCTATATAAAAAAATTATTATGACAAAAATAAATAAATGAATAAATAAAAAATAACTTATTTCCTGCCAAAAAAATAACTTATATATTAAAAAAATCAGTATTTTTGTTTATAAAAAAATTTAGGTCTATAAATTGAATCTTTGCTGTATGAATATTTATTTCTTTTTGTATAAAAAAAAATAATAACTTTTTGCTTAGAAAAAGGAAATCAAAAAAACTTCTTTATTTTTCAAAATAAATGTTATTTCTGCCCAAAAATAAAAGAAATGAAATACTTTTTTTATTCAAAACTATTTTTTTACTAAATAAAATATATATTATTTAAAAATAAGTTTTAAAATTGAAAATATTAATATTATTTATTTCTAAAAAAATGTATATTTTAATAACAATTTCTTGATTCAAATAAAATACAACTCAAAAACATGGAAAAAATCACAAAATAATTTTTTTCCGAAAAAAAGGAAAAACTTTTATTTACTATTTACTTTATTTTTATTTTTCTTTCTAAAAAATCCAAAAAATGGAAAAATATATACTTTTAAAAATGAAAAAATTTAAATATTTTTTTTAAATAATAATTTCAAAAACTAAAAATTCTCTATAAAAACTTTTTTAATAATAATAAAAAAAACACCAAAAACAAATTATATGCACATTTTATGAAATATATAAAAATATAATATATAAAAGTAAAATATAACAATTATTAGTTTATCAAAAATATAACTATAAAATATAAATTGACAACTTCGAAATCATATAAAAATTTGTCACGTCACTAAGAAAGGTATAAGCACGTCGGTGCAGATCAAAGTATTTCTACTTGTAAAACAACAAAACATGTATGCTATGCCCTACTGTAATATTAACGTTCATATCTTTTCCATTAGTAAATAAACAACTAAAAATTCTGTTGGCACTTTTTTCAAAATACAAGAAACAAATTGTTTCTTTCAATTTGAAATAAAGATCTTTATACATGTACAATCTTATATATATGTGTGCGTGTTTTTATTTGCAATTCTTTATAAGGAATACACACATGTACAAACACATATACTTAAACTCTTTCTCTCTCTCTGTTTTGGTGGTGGATTTAGTTTTCCCTTGTTACTTATCCCCCTCATCATCGCAAAATGTTGAGAGCGAGAATTACATGAGAGCAGGTACTATGATTAGAACCCGCCATAAGAAATTTTGTTTCTACATGATGCGCATTCTATATATGAATATTCTTTGGTAATACTTTTAAATGAAGTTTTGCAATTAGATAGATTTTTTGATGCTTACTTTGGACCTTTAGTAATTTCTTTGGATATCTCAATAGAAATCCCGCAAATACCAAAAAAACGTTAAAAAATTTCCAAAATGTGATTTTTTAGCAAAAATGTCTATTACCAAAAAATTACAAACACATCAAACTTTGTAAAAACTATAATTATTTTTTAATTTTAGCTTTGCGATTTGAGAAATTAAGGACAAAATTTGGAAAATCTTAAAAAAATAGGTCAATTTTGGGAGACCCTGGTTCACGCAGTATTAAATTTTTGAATTTTTTTCCTTCACACAATTCCTTATAAAGTAATTTTCAGTAAAGTATAAATACTATATATGTTATAAGGAAAATTTTTTATGACTCAAAAAGAACGTAACTATCTTTTTAGCAAAAAAACTGCGAAAAAAACGATACACAAATTTACACAATTTTGTTATTTGTTATTCATAATATAAAAAATATTTCAAAAAATCGAGTGAAATTTGGACCTGAGAACTTTACCAAGATTGGTCCAAAAATAAAATTTTTTATCTTTGAAGAACAATATCTCTTAAACTAAAAGAGATAACCTACACATACGTTTTTTGTAGATCTCGACTAGCAGAATCCACTCATATAAAAATCGGCTGAGATATAACGAATCTGTATCGTTTATGTCCATAACGTCCAAACTCAAAACGTAAACTCGCTTATTTTTTTCGTGTGAAGTCCTTATATATAAATTTGAAAAAATATTTTTGCATAATATTATTGATTGATAATTTTTTTTCGTCAAGCATCTTTCCCTCCACCATGTGACATTATCATTGATGAATGATGAACAGATGTTAGATGTTCCAAATGTTTCACATTTTCAACATCTTCCATGCATTCCTTCAAGATGTATGCAAGTGTGAAAGCGGCATAAGTGAATTTTTTTATAAATAACTTTTTAGCCTCCTATACCTGCTGTGGTGTTCTAACCATTCAAAGCAAAACTTTCTACATGGACTTTTGTTAATAATTTAAGTGTTGTTATAACACTACGACAAATCAGTAAGCTATGCAAAAAGTATATGTAAAGAATTTTCCTTTTTAATCTGAATAATATTGGTTATTTGCTTTTTTTCAAAAAATGTTAGAGGAAACCTCAATTTGTTTCATTACGAACTGTGTTATTTGTCCAGCGATTTATCACTGTAACACCATGTTATCTATTTTTAGTAAAACAATTTTTTTTTTTTAGAGAAAATCTTCAAAATCACCAAATGGCGTTAATATGTTTGGTAGCTACTTTATTAGCTATATTGCCCCCCAACATACATCTGTAAGCTATGCAAAAAGTATATGTAAAGAATTTTCCTTTTTATTCTGAATAATATTGGTTATTTGCTTTTTTCGAAAAATGTTAGAGGAAACCTCAATTTGTTTCATTTCGAACTGTGTTATTTGTCCAGTGATTTATCACTGTAACACCATGTTATCTATTTTTAGTAAAACTATTTTTTTTTTTTTGTTTTTTTTAGAGAAAATCTTCAAAATCACCAAATGGCGTTAATATGTTTGGTAGCTACTTTATTAGCTATATTGCCCCCCAACATACATCTGTATTTTAATTTCAAAAAGGAAACTTTTCTATACACTTTAGTCAATACATCTATCTCATTTTTTTTGCTGTCGTACCAAGTAAGTAGAAGTATATACTTTAAAGTTTCTACAGTATAAGTAAGTAGTATGTTTATGTACCTTCTGGACCACTTTTTCCATACAAAAAAAAAAATAATAATAATAATAAAACAAGAGCGAATGTTATATTCGGCTCGGCCAAATCTATATACCCACCATCAACTTTTTCAAATTTTACGTTATATGGGAGGTGGGTGGTAAAGTGGGCGGACCACGCCCATTTTTTTGTTTTCGAGCTTACATTGGTCCTTGAACTATTTGAACACAATTTCGTTGAAGTTTCACCTTATGTGGGAAGTGGACGGACCACGCCCATTTTTGGTTTCCAAGTTTATATCGACCCTCAAACTATTGATACAAAATTTTGTTGTCGTACATGCTTTTGTTTAAGAGATATCAACAGAAAAGTATGAAACGGACACCCTGTGTTTCTAGTTTTTAGCCCATAACTTTTTTTTATTATCCGATTTTGCCCACTTTCAATACCAAACAAACCATATATAAGATAAATGTTTGTGCCAAATTTCCTCCCCTTAGATCGAATCAGAATCTATCCAGGACCCAGAAAATATATACTTTGTGGCAGGCGCGGATCCACGGGGGGGAAAATTCGGAAATTTTGTATAAGTGCTAGTTTCACGTCATATTGAAATTACAATAACTAATGTTTTAATATTAGAGCCTATTTACATTGGGGATTATCGCAGCAATTTTTAATTATATTTTCTTTTGAAGTTGTTTCCAAATCCCTTCTGCATTTACACATATAAATTTGTATTGTGAAATTTTTTCAAAAATGTTTGACAAAAAACAACAAATCATAAAAATTTAAAATAAATTTGAAAAAAATTTCATGAAATTTTTTTGCTTTGCGACGACATGCAACTTTTCTTACCCCGCTTGCTTCTCTATACCTCTTGCCTACAAACGTAAAAGTTGCAGCGATTTTTTCCAGGGAAAATCCCCAATGTAAATGAGCTCTTACTTAAAAATTTCGACTTCATGAAAAATATGTTTTATTTTATAAATCCGAATCTTTTCAAAACTTTATACGAAATAATTTTTTAACATCAAAAATGAACAAAAGCATTTTCACAGTAAAAATTTAATAAAAGTCAAACATTTATTAATAAATAACACAAAATTTTCCCAGCTCTTTTATACAAAATATAATATTTTTTTTTGATTTAATAAATTTTACATATGATAGAAATTTTGGTTCACTACACAGATTTAATTTATAAATAAAATAGTAAAGGCCTAAAAATTGTAATTTTTCAAGAAAAAGCTTTAAACTATTTTTATTGAATATATTCACAATTTTGTGTTAAGAAAAAAATTGTTTAAATAAAACTATTAATTTAACATTTTCCCAAGAAAATATCTACAATTTTCCTTCTGAAAATTTCTCTTGCTTTCCTGAGGAGTTGTTGTACTTTTTTCGCACACCTGTATGAAAAATTTTCATATTCAAAAATTAATTTTTAAATACACCCTATAGCGTTGAAAAATTAATCGGGAAATGACATAAATAGCACCATAAATAAAGCCTATTAAATTTTGGAGTTATGCCTAAATTTTTTAGGTTCCTGTATTTTTTCTATTAAGATATTTTGAAAGTAGAATAATCAATTTTATTGTCGTATTTATTTCTTTGGTTTGAAATTTTTGGTGATTCAATGCATTAGAATTTTTCTGTAAAAGTCAACAAAAAATATGCAATCAAGATTTGTTTTTTTTAGTTAGATAAAAACTGAAGAATTTATTCGATTTTATGTGAAATTCCCCAGAAGGTATGCTACAAATAAAGCTTAAAATGAAATAATTTGCTTAAAGTAAATGAAAAATTTTTTAATAAAATTTTTTAGTTTTTAAACGATTTTAAATATCGACATCTCATTTTATTGTAAACAAAATATCATTAAGACTTAAAAAAGAAATACGTAAAATAGAAAAGTATTTTAATATAGTTAAAAGGTATGTTTTTCCTAATAAAAAAATCTAAAATTTAGGGAGTTCCGAGATTTTTAGTTCAGCAACTAATCTCAAAATTGTTTTTTCGAATTTTCTCGAAAATTGGTGATGTACTCAAGAAGATTGTTTTTTGAGTAAAACTACAAAAATATAAACATTCAGACTGAAATAGTATGAAATTTTATAAAGTGATTTATTTACATAATTTTCACTAGATTTTCTTCACGGGCTCCTCTTTGCCGAAAAAATATAATATATTCCAGTAAAAATTAAATTTAAGTGAGATTTTATTTCACATTTAAATGTTTAATTCATTCAATCATCTACTTGATTGATTTAATCAATTTTTAATTAAAAAATGTTTTCTATTTTTCATTTTTTGTAGTTATTAGTGATTGATATAATAATTTTGGTGATTTATTGGATACTTGTTTTGGTGTTAGCAGATTAACTTCAAATTTTCATCTAAGTAAAAAAATAAATTTTAAAAATTACTCACATAACGAAGAGATAGTTTAGTGTGCTTTAGGGAATGGTAAACAATGCCAAAACTCGATTTTCGATTTTACGATCAACTTTTTTCATTTCGATTTTCAAAATCGATTTATCGGTCCCCAAAATCGATTTTAATTTGAAGTCGATTTTTTATTGATAAAGTCAAAAGTGTATCAAAAACATCTAAAAATTAAAAAATAAACCTATAAAATTATTTCAAATATTCAGGTCACAAGTATAAAAGTTATGTATATAATATATAAGAAATCTTTGAATATTTTATTTATCTATCAAACCAATCTTCTTCAGTAAAGCTTTGTAAAAAGGCTATGTTCACTACTAAGCCTGTTTCTTTGCTGGGTTATTATAAGGACATCCTTCAAGAATAGAAGTTCACACGGTACTGATTTTCTCGAGCAATTTCATTAATATTAGGATAAATTGTTTTATTATTTCTTTTTTCCTTCAGAGGATTTAGACTATTGTTTTCCCAACTGCCCAGCTAGGAATGATATGTAAAAATACTAAGATCTTTTGCGAATTAAATATTGGGATTTTTTTCATTTTCTATTGGCAAACTCCACTTGGGTGCATTTTTAAATTTTATTCCCGCCAAATTATGTTTAAAAAAGCGGACATAACTTTATTATTACCAACCAAAAAATTTTAATTTATAAGATTTTTATAATTCTACATATTTTTTTAACTTTTTAAAACAAACACGATTTTTGAAACCAAATAATCGATTTCAGTATAAAATAGTTAACATAAAATCGATTGCAAACAACCGACTTTTTTTTCCCATGAAAATCGACTAAAATCGAAATCGATTTACCATTCCCTAGTGTGCTTGACATCCCATCCAGATCTAAAAGCTTAGCTTTTTGTGTTTTTCTAATGATGCACTCTTTATTTAAATTATTTTATTTTGAACTATTCAGTAGTATTACAGAAGTAAAAACACGGCTTTCATAATTAAAATCCTTTCAATATTCTCTGAGAAATTTTTATTTTAATACATATTTGTAATTTTGCATATTTGTATGTAATTAAAACTAATAATTATAAATAACCAGTTTTCTGTCAAAAAAAAAAAAATTGGTTAAATTTTCATAGTTCTAAAACTATATATAAAAACATAGTTTTTCCAGTGATGATAAAAAAATTTCCCCCCCCCCCAAATGCTTTGGCTGGATCCGTGCCTGCTTTGTGGGGTCTTAGATAATTCCTTCGACATGTTACACACGGAATGACAAAATCAATATACCCCCCATCTTTTTGATGATGGGTATAAAAAAACTCTTTCGAAGATCGGTAACTTTTTCCGTATAAAAGTCAGGGTTGAAAAATTTCTTTGCGTTGACCAATCATAAGCAAGGTTTAGGTATATAATGTGAGGGAAGTGTGTGTTTCATACATTGTATTTATTTATAAAATTTATGAAATATAATAAATCATAAAATACATTAGGCTCTAACTACTGTGGTTTTTGGCCTGTTCGTACATGTTTTTTTTTTTTTTTTTTTTTTTTGTAAATTTTTTAATAAATACTACAATATTTTTTTGTATACACGGCGAAATGCACTTTATGAAATTTTTTTGTCAGCAATTTTTTTTTTTTGTATAATAATAAAGGTATTCACTTCAGAAATTTGCAACTTTGCAAAACCTTTGCAAAGTGGAAAATTTGCATCGATTTCTGTAAACACAACAACAATCACATAGAATAAATTTAGCACAACTTACTAGCAAAGTTGCAATTTCTGACGTGAATACCTTTAATATTTAGTTATTTTAAAGTACAATTTAGTAAGGAGACAATTTTGCACTTTTTATTGTGATTAAATTGTAAGCTGATAACTTACATATATAGCGTTTGAATATTTTTGATTTATTCACCTATATTTATATGATTAGTTTTTGTAAAGTGGAAAAATAAAGTTGCGAGCTGTTTTCTTTATATAAAAAAAAAGACTATTCTTATTTTATTCATATTTAATATTTTCATGAACTTGTGAAATTTATTTTATATACATATATATGTTTATATAATCACATTAAAATAGCTATCCTCAGAACAATGTAATAAAATAAAAATACAGTATCCAAAAATTATAAACCATATACCATATAAGATTTTTGAGCGCGTGTGCTGTGTCAGCGAAAATATTTTAAATACTATTTTATATATTTGTTTATAATTTTATTGCATTTGGTTTTTATGTTTAATATGTTAACTTACATACTAATAGTATAAATAGGCCACATTAGGTGTGTTCGCGTACTTGTTCAGTCAAAAAAGTATAAAGAGGAATTTTTTTTTATTAAATACTACAATATTTGTTTGTGTAACGGCTAAATGCATTTTATGAAATTGGAAACCAATGAATTTATTTGTGTATTTTTTGTTTTTTGTACACTGAAAAAAGTAATTTCAATGAATGTAGTACGTTAAATCAAATTCATTAATTTTTTTCCATAAATTTATTAGCTTAATGTACAAATTCATTGCTTCAATGAAATTATTAACGCTATTATGAACATTACATTAAAACCATTCGTTAAATTTATTTCTTATTACAATAGGTAAATCAGTTAATTGATTTAATGTATTAGTTCATTGAATTAATTTATTGAATGTACTAATACATTGATTTAATTAAGAAGAAGCATTACACAATAAACAAAAGCATTGAACCAATGATAAATTTCATTCAATTATATCAAAATAAATGATTTCTAACTGGAAATAAAGTAAAATGAAAACAAATACAACTCAGTTTTCTTTTATCTTTTAACAAGAAATGACGCGTTTTAAACAATAGCAAAAAGTAAACAAATTAGTGTTATGTTAAAAAAGAAAATAATTTAAAACTAAATAAGATAAATTGAAATATTAAAATACATAAATATAATATAAGGAGAAGTAAAATAGCATAATTGAATACACCAAATTGAATTAATTACCCAAAAGAAGGAATTTGCAGACTTGCCTTCATAACACGTAAGTTTAATAATATTTATGATTTTAAATAGTTTTTAAATATTACATTTCATTTATATTTATGTAGATAAAAATACTAAGATGCAGAAAAATGTATTATTAGCCTCAAATACCAGGGTTTAAAAAAATATTGCGATTTCAAAATCAAGAGTATTCGATTCGTAAGTATACATAAATATATGAAATATTTTAATTGAATTCTTAATAAAAATATATTACAGACTGATCAAGATTTGAATGCTACATCCGGTGATCGTCAAAATAAGGAAATTTCTATAGACCAAAAAGATTTAAAGGTAACTAGTTCAAATATTTCAATGCAATTGAACGAATTTCAAAAATTTTATTTATAAACTTTCTTTGTTAAGGATAATGCTGTAGTTATATTAATGTGCCATCTAAATGGATATTCCATACCATCATTGAGTAATATAGAGGACAACAGGAATTACTATTACACGATCACATCTGTAACATGCATTTTGTTTATTTAAATTTTTTAGTGAAATGTAATATTTTTATATTAATATTTAATTTTTGCTTATATTAACTTAATATCATATAATTTAATCATTTAATATAAAATAAAATAAAAACCAGAAATACAGAACACGCTTATTATAATACATTTTTAATGTATAGTTTCATTGGGACAAAATATGAGTTCATTGAAACCAATGTACTGTTCACTGAAATTATTTATTTTATTTAATGAATCATTCAATGTAAGAATAAATTTAATCAATTAACTTGTACATTGAATTATAATATTAATTCATTGTTTCAATGAACCTGTACATAGGGTCAAAATTAGTGCACAAATTCATTGTAACAATGAACTTTTTAATTGTATTTATGTACCTTTTTGGTTCAGTGTATAATAATATGAATTAATATGGAGAAAATTTTTTTTTGCACTTTTAATTGTGATGAAATGTGTTTGGGTAGGTTCTAGACCACATTAGGTGTGTTCGCGTACTTGTTCAGTCAAAAAAGTATAAAGAGGATTTTTTTTTATTAAATACTACAATATTTGTAGTGCATTTGCTAAATGCATTTTATGAAATTGGAAACCAATGAATTTATTTTTGTAATTTTTTTTTTTTTTTTTTTTTTTGTATAATAATATGTATGTAATTATGTTAAAGTGCATACAAACAAATTAATAAGGAGACAATTTTTTTTGCATTTAATTGTGATGAAGTTACAAACTGGTGACTTGGATAAATAGTGTTTGAGTATGTTTGCAAATATTCACTGGAATATTTTTATACTTTTATGAAGTTGAAAACCAACATCTTTACAAATATTTTAAAAAGAAGTACAAAAATCGAATGTTTGAATTGATGTTACATTTCATTGCCTAGTTTAAGGCGTTTATATGTATAAGAAATGTGGAGAAAATTAACAATTCTCATAATTTTTAATGATTTCAACCAAATTTTTTAATTCATATTACATTTAATTGCCTAGTTTAAGGCGTTTATATGTATAAGATATGTAGGAAAAATTGATAATTTTATTCTTTAAGAATATATCATAAATTGCATGATTTTTTTTACATTTGATGACAGATACATAAAGTGGGGACAAGTGTGCTTTTTATTAAATTCTACAATATTTTTGTAACACGGCCAAATGCATTTTATGAAATTGGAAATTGTATAATAAATAATATGTATATAATTATGTTAAAGTACATTCAAATAAAATAGTAGGGTGTAATTTTTGTGTTTTTAATTGTGGTGAAATTAAAAAGTGATGACTTAGATATAAAAATAAACTTGAGATTTTTTTTTTTTTTTGTTTTTTAATATGCATAAAATAACCTTGTAAAAGGTTTTTGACTTTGATGAAAAATATGTTTTATTTTGTTGTAAAAGGTTTTTGACTTTGATGAAAAAATAGGTTTGATTTAGTTGGGAAAGGTTATGTTCTAATGTTATATTTGGAAATTATTGTAAAATTTATGTTAAGACAATTATGAAATTTATGTTAAGAGAATTGTGAAATTCATGTTAAGACAATTATGAAATTTATGTTAACAGAATTGTGAAATTTATGTTAATAAGATGAGAGAAAAATAATAATAAAATGAGAGTAAATTGGAATTATATGAAAAACACTCAATTTTTATAAAATCTTTTTGGAGTAAAAACTAGTGAATCTGTTTTATGATTTTTTTTCAAGAGAAGAGAGTATTTCTTTAATTGCTATAAAAAGACATATCAGAATATATTTTCTAATCATTGCTCTAAAAGTTACTTCAAAGTATACTTAACAAAATGATGAGTTATCGCTTTTGGATAACACTTTTGATTATTTTTTTTTTTATTTTAAATGTTTCGTTGTTAGATGTATGAAGAAATTATTAAATTGGCTCAGGGTATTAAGCCAGAATATATAAAAATTGACGACATTCCTCTATATCAACCATACAAAATTTTAAATTTCGATTGGAAAGAAACGCAACATGGATCAAAAGTCATAGCATATTTAGATAATAATAAATGGTTTTATCTTCCGCAGAGATTTACAAAATTTTTAAATAGGGAAGATCCATACTTGACTAAAATGAATGTTCAAAATTGGACAATTGTGTACAAGGGTCGGCAGTCATCAAACGGCCTTGCAATATTTGAATTAAATTTTAATAAAAATTGTTAAATGAACTACAATTTCATGCAATAAAATACATTTAATATAAAAATATACAGTAAATTTGAATTATAAATGTTCTAAAGTACATAAAAAAAACACTCAATTTATGTAAAAACTTTTTGGAGTAAAAAAAATTAATTATTTTTAATAAACAAGTAAAGTGGAATAGATATAAATATAAATCTCTGAAGCTAACTTTTTAATCAGTTGTTAAACTTATTAAAAGGAGGAACAAAAAATGAATTCGAATAATATTACAAATGCCGATATTGTTGCGGCTTTCAATAAATTAAAAACAAGGCCATAATCTGGCAATAAAGGATTTACTTCCATCAAAGCCATATAAGGTTTTAACTATGTTCCGTCATAAGAACAAATATGGAAATGTGGTAATTGCAGTACTTGAGGAGGGAATGTTATATCTTCCCAAACGATATAATAATTTGAAAGATAATATAATAGAAGAAGTTTACAATGAACAATTTATATTAAGAAGAAAGTTAGAAAATGGCTTACATGTTTGGGAATTGGAAGAAGCAGCCGGTGATAATTCTGCAGTAGAAGACGAAGTGAGAGAGTTTTTCATTCCAAATTTTCAATCATTATTCAGTTGGGAAAATAGTAAAATAAAACATGTATAGTTATTAATTTTTTTTAGCAAATTAAATAAAAAGTAATAAAAGCTATATCAAAAATAAAAAAATTGTGTTTTTTTATTTTATATTAAACATGATTAGATGTGTGTGAAGATAAATATGCCGAGTTAAATATGTTTTGACGTAACAACTTACGTCGAACATATTTAACTTTTGAGTTAAATATGTTTATTTTTAAATATGCCGCATCGTCAAAAACATATTTCAGTACATTAAAACATATTTAAATAACCACGACTTTTGTGGTTCCTGAAGGATTTTTTTTCGAAATTTACTCTTAATGGTTTTTAGGCGATCCCTTTTTTTTGGTCATATTTGACTATATCCTCACTTGTCACTCAAATGGACTATATGCAAAATGGGGACATGGATCTCCTCTATTAAACCACATAACGACCATTACTCAATTGTATTCGTGAGATTTTTGACAAATTTATGAAAATTATACTTAATGGTTTCAGGGGGTCGCTGAGGAATTTTGGTCATATTTGGCCATATCCTTGGTTGTCACTCATATGGACCATATGGAAAATGAAGACAAGGATCCCCTCTAATAAACCACATAACCCATATTTCTCAATTGTATTTGGGAGTTTTTTGAAAATTTTTTGAAAATTACACTTAATGGTTTCAGGGGGTCTCTGAGGGATTTTAATCATATTTGGCCATATCCTTGGTTGTCACTCATATGGACTATATGGAAAATGAAGACAAGGATCCCCTCTAATAAACCACATAACTCCCATTCCTCAATTGTATTTGGGAGTTTTTTAAAATTTTTTTGAAAATTACACTTAATGGTTTCTGGGGGTCTCTGAGGGATTTTGGTCATATTTGGCCATATCCTTACTTGCCACTCATATGGACCATATGGAAAATGAAGACTAGGATCCCCTCTAATAAACCACATAACCCATATTTCTCAATTGTATTTGTAATTTTTTGAAAATTACACTTAATGGTTTCAGGGGGTCTCTGAGGGATTTTAATCATATTTGGCCATAACCTTGGTTGTCACTCATATGGACTATATGGAAAATGAAGACAAGGATCCCCTCTAATAAACCACATAATTTTTAGTTTCACTGTCAGCCATAAAATGTTCTTTTAAAAAATTACATGTTGGTTCTTGAATTTGAATCGAAATGAATGAATCGAAATATGTGCATTAATGTTTGGCTTTTTAACATTTTTTAAGACAACATTTTGATTTGGTTTTGCATCAACTAGTATATTTTTCCGGCATATTCCTCTATGGTAATGTCAGTTTCTTTAGTTGCGTTTATGTTTGCCAAATTTATTTTCTTTGCCGACAGCGGCAATTCAAATTCCGACGTATAATTATTTATATTCAGGCTTTTTTTCCCTCTGCAAACCACTGATTAATTTTGTTGATGAAGATTGTACTTTAAATTCTGTTGAATAATTATTTATTGATATACTATCGTTTTTAGCTGATTAGTTCATTTCGAAATCTAATCTATGAGAAATAATTTGTTCAAGCGGAACGTCCGAACAATTTATTTTGGGACAAACCTTTTCGATTTCTCCTATTTAAAAATAAATTTGTAAATTAATCTATATAAAAATATCTATAAAAATAATTATAATTTTTTTAAATGTAGTACTATTTTGTTTGTTGGAAATGTGTTTTTCCTCGAATTCCTCACGAATATTGGTATTTTCTCTAAAGTGAGGACTATTTGATAGGAATTTTTTGTTTTTTAGTACCTTTTTCTCATTACATTCTTCATCTACATAGAAAAAGGTTTGTACATAAGTAAACAAATTTAGTTTCATTGATTTTAGGTCATAATATTTAAGAATAATTTCTTAAATATTCAAAATTTTTTCTATATGAAACAAAGTCAAAAAGACTTAAAAAAGTTATTTAAATTTTATTTAATATTTTCATTGGTAATGAAATATTTGAAATTTTCTTTGGAAAATTTCTAGTTTTTGTTTTAATTTTAGATAAATATAGAAGCTGTGTTAATAAAATTATGTACATATGTGCTGAAAAATGGTATCACATTTATGCAAGTTGCTAACATTCTTTTCTAACAACTTTTACTTTAAAATTAAAATTTTTCATTAATATTTTCTATTATAATCATTTTTATTTAGCATTTGCATTAGGATCTTATAAAAATAAATCAAAATTTAAACAACATTTTTGCAAAATTATTAAAATTTTCATAACAAACAATTTAAAAATATCTATGAACCAAATTTTATTTTTTATGACAAAAGTTTGGGAAATGTGCATTTTTTTTCTGTGATGAAATAAAAATAAAAATATTGTTTTCTGGTCTCTGGTAAAATGTGCATAACAGTTGTTCTACCGATTTTTAACACTCATTTTCCGGTTTTCTCAATCAAACTATTTTTCTTTCTAAAACTATTATTAAGAGGTTTTCGATTCATTAAGTACTCTAATCAGTTTAATAGATAGCGCTATTGCAAAAATTGAATCTGCAGAAGGCCCTGTTGCTGAAAAAATAAAATTAAAGTTGCATGCAGTTATTAAAAAAAAATAAAACAAATGATTTGAGAAAATGAAAAAAATTTCAGAATCAGATGATGTTTTGTGTATAGAAAAATATTATTTTTCTGAACTACAATTATTCAAATACGCTCGTATCACTTCTGTTGACGTTGAAAGATCATTTTCTCTGTATGTACGCCAAAATAGAAAATAAAAATCTATATAAGATCATATTAAATTCAATGCCACTAATAAAAATGTGATCTTAAAGAGTACAAATTTAAAAAAGTACAAATAATTAGTATTGATCTAACAACTTTAAATTTTAAAAATACAAAATGTATTTAATTTCTTAGCTTAAGATGGGCTGGTTTTTGTTTTTTCTTATAAAACATAGCTGTTCATTGTGAGTATTTTCAATCAAAATATTTGTTAAAAATAAATTATTTTAATATTTTATTTATATTTTTAGAAATAAATTTCTTTAAAATTATTTTATACTCTTTGTAATTTGATTTTCAGTTACTTGAAATTAATTTGAATAAAAATTATTTAAATATTATTCCATTTGTTAACAAGTTAGATAAAATAATATTTCCACAAAAGTATTCGAATATGAATTTATAAAATATAAATCAAATTCCTAAGTCTTTAACTAATTTTAAAATATATTTTATTTCTTTAGTTTGAATACAATTGTTCTTTATTTTATTTTCGATTTTAAAAATAAAATAATATTTGTTTTAAAACATTCAATTTTTTTATTCATAGAAAACTTTTGAATATTTTTATTCAACATGAATTTGTTTGAATAGTTTTAAATTTACTTTGAAAAAGAAAAATAAGTAAAATATTTTTTTTATACTTGAATATTTGAAAAAATTTTATAATTTTTTGTTATTCAAGCCTTTTGAGGCTGAATATTTTTATTTTTTGGAGTTTTTGTTGAATAAAATAATAAAAATATTTATTTTAAATGTTTCTATTTGAATATAAAGTTTTTGAATAAAATTCAGAAAATTTGTTTAACTTTTTTTTATTTAAATAAAATACATATGAATATTATTAAACTTTAAAATAGTCAAATAATTGATTATCTTCTTATAAAAATATATTTGTTTTTCTTTTGGTTAAGTAAAATATTTTAATTTTTAATTTATTTTGTTCAATCAGATACAAATTTATAATAAATTCAATTGTTTTAGTATGAATAGAAATCCTTAATATTTTTATTCAAAAGTTAATAGATGGATTAACAAATATTTTCTAATTAGAAATAAGAAATAGAAATGAAATAAAAAGTATTTTTATTTTTTGTTTCATTCATAAGTTACAGCTATGTTATAAAATAACTTTTTTTTCTTTTTATTTAATAAATATTAAAAAAATAAATGCATATTTATTAGGGTATATTTTGAATTTTTAAATGCATTTTATAGGCGCATATTTTCTAAAAATGAATGCATATAAATCCGCCCTCTACTAATAATTATATAAATATATGTAGATACTTCGAGATCTTTATTTATTATTATTATTTTTTAATGAACAAATTTTTGGTGGCCACTCCAAAGTGGTAAAATTTTGACTTTCATTGTTTTACCACTCCGGTGGTGTGAAAAGAGGCATTGTCGAGCTGGAATGTCCATGTAATTAATTCAAATAGTGTCCATAATTCTATGTGAAGAAAATCGAAAATATTACAAAGACCTTTTTTGTTCCATTTCGAATGATGGATCTCCTGCCACCTTTTATAGTTGCTTTTTTTATGCGACCAATTTTTAAGATTTTTATAGAAAGCTGTTGCAAATATTGAAAAAAAAAAACACAATTATGGGCGAATTAAACAAAACTTGACGCAAAATTTGTTTCATTCTTAACGAAACTATTTAGATGACCCAAAAATTATTATTGCTTTAAAAAATTTCATACATACACATAGTTCTTTGTTAATTATTTCTTGCTTTCAAACATCTTAGAATTTATATAAGTGCGCGAAATAACCTAAGCACATATAATAAAAATATAGGAAAAACCAATATATTTATTTTATATCCAAAAATTATGTTCCACATTGTTTTTTAAACTATTGACTATTTATCCTTCCAGAAATTTGGTAAGTAATAGATTTTCTTACCCCGCCGTTTATTTTTTATCAATTCACGAAACTACCATCTAGAAATATAAATTAAATATTTTCTTGTCACTTAAACAACTTCCGCCAATTTCGGGCAAAAAATCTTTTATTTTCGGCCACCAACAGTCTTAGTGCTATTGAGAGGGAAAATATTTAAATTTTAGTATCCCATTTTGCATACTTTATGTTGGGATATGATTTTTAAATGCATGAATACGACTCAAGGATACTATAAGTTTAAAAATAGTTCATATTGCGCGAGACGATACTTCATTTTTAGTGGTAATTATTTTTATTTCCATAATCCTATTCAAAATTCTAAATTTCTTTTTTTAAAACTGTTTTTTCGTAATTGTTTGGACACATAAATATGATAACTGTTATTTCAGCTTAGTTTTGCGATATTCGACAAAAAATTCAGCAATATTCTTTGTATGCTGTCAACCTGGCGGACAGTTTATAAATTCAATATATAACAAAAATATAACATTTTCCATAAACCCCTAGTAGATATCTACTAGTTAAATTAAATTTGTAACCAGAAATTCGATTTTAATAAAATATAAAAATATATTTTAAATATTATTTACATAATATATTATTACTTAATATATTTAACTTTAAATCTGCAATTTTGAAATACTTAACGAGGGCTTATATTCAAATTGGGCCTCATGCAGATTTAGGAAAATTTTTTTTGCGTCAGACTCTTCAATTTTCTATTTTTTATATATGGTGTTAATTCTAACACTATCAACATTTTTTGAAGCTAAGTGGGAGTACTATACGCTGGATTTAAAGACAGGAATGAAACAATTTTAATAAAATTCGTAATTATAAGCAAAACATCTTAGAGACCAAAATCAGTTTCGTAAAAAAAATTATAATTAAATAAAAAGTGCAATAAACATCGTCTTTAAGGGTTTTAATAATTTTTGAGTTGTTGATATGCAATTTAACACAATTTTAATTGGTAAAATTTTTTTTGCAAAAAATTTTTTTGCAATTTTTTTTTTTCAAAATTTAATTTATAATTTTAATTTTGAACACATTTTCGTCATTTTAGTAAACATTCCTGTTATTTGAAATTTCTAACGATTAAAAATGGCCCAGCCAACCACAAAATTTCGCTTTTTTATCTCCTGATTGGTATGATATCATAAATTTAACATATTGCCATTTTTTTTTTTTTTTCAAAAATATTATGCTTTAATTCTTTAATTTCAAATAAACAAAACGGGCTATGTGTATATTTTTTTACAAACATTAAAAATAATTAAGACAAAACGGGCTATCTACCATAACTTCGCGAATAATGGAGTTAAAAGATTTAATTTTTAGTGTGAGGTTTAGTAGACGTAATATTAATAATTCGTAGAAGAACGGATTACAAAATGTTGAAAAATTAAAGAAATAAAAAGTTTTTATGTTGTCCTGAACAATGGGGCTTTACATAAATAACAAAACTACACAAATCAAATATTAAAATATAAAAAATCTAAAACTATATTAACAAATTCAATTGAGGAATGGGAGATATGTGATTAAATAGAGGTGATCCTTGTCTCCATTTCCATAGGGTCCAAGGATATGGCCAAATATGACCAAAATCCCTCAGAGATCCCCAGAAACCACTAAGTGCAATTTTCAAAATTTTTTTAAAAAACTCCCAAATACAATTGAGAATGGGAGTTATGTGGTTTATTAGAGGGGATCCTTGTCTTCATTTTCCATATGGTCCATATGAGTGACAACCAAGGATATGGCCAAATATGACCAAAATTCCTCAGAGACCCCCTAAAACCATTAAGTATAATTTTCCTAAATTTGTCAAAAATCTCACGAATACAATTGAGTAATGGTCGCTATGTGGTTTAATAGAGGAGATCCATGTCCCCATTTTGCATATAGTCCATTTGAGTGACAAGTAACGATATAGTCAAATATGACCAAAATCCCTCAGGGATCACCTAAAAACCATTAAGAGTAAATTTCGAAAAAAAAACCTTCAGGAACCACCAAAGTCGTGGTTATTTAAATATGTTTTAATGTACTGAAATATGTGAATATAAATATGTTTTTGACGATGCGGCATATTTAAAAATAAACATATTTAACTCAAAAGTTAAATATGTTTCGACGTAAGTTGTTACGTCAAAACATATTTAACTCGGCATATTTATCTTCACACACATCATGATTAGATGAATATTCGTTTATAATTTGGCATATGAAAATAGTAATTAATATCGAATGCTGTGTCAGCGAAAAATTTCAAATGAAATTTGATATTTTTGTTTACAATTTTGTTGGAGTTATAGTTTATGTGCATTATTACATATTAAATTTTAATTGTTTATAGAATTTTTAATAGATAATTCGATAAATAAAATTTCAACTTTAATTAAAACTTTTTGGTTTTTGTATGTATATACATGTATATTAACAAGAAGGAAAATGTCATATGATTTTTTTTTTTTTAACTTTAATAATAATAAAAAATATTAGTTGATTTTGATAATAGTCATGGTTAATTTGAATAGTATTGGTATATTTAATATTACAATGAATTTATTTTAATTACATTTTAAGCAAACTTTTTTTAATTATCCTTATGTTAATACTGGTTAGTATGAATTGTTTTTTTTTTTTTATCAATTTTGTAAATTGATAAAAAAAAGTAATGAAAAAATGTCTAGCAGCTATTTTTTTCATAATTTTTTACAGTATATTAATAAGGTTCGTAGGGGTTTTGTTTAAGGGGTTATAGTCTATGAATAATATGAAAATATCCCATTTAAAACTAAATTTTTGAGGGAAAAGTGATATATTTACATAGTAGCTTTATATTATCACGATTTTTTATTTTATTTATATATTTAATAACCTGAGACCATTTAGAACACTTTTTATGTATTTTTCAATTATATACCCCATTAATAATAAATAAAACATTTCAACAAAAATATATTTTGACTTTGACCTCTTATTATTAATATACAAGTTTATATATAAAATCAAAAGTGTATAGATTACAAATCTGTATAAATTTTCCGTACATCTGAATTTTTTTTTTTTCTAAAAAAAAAAAACAATATCCAATTTTTTCGCACTTTTTTAAACATGTATTTTAATTTTTTTTTTGTGTATTTGAGTTTAGCCTGGTAATAAGATATCATATTTTTTTTATATATATACTTTTTAATGAATAATACAATATATCTGTATACGTATAGTGTTGTCATTACCTAACTTTCAGTGGTAGATTTAACATATGTAAAGATTAAAATTAATTGAAATTTTTAAAGAATTCCATAGTAAGTATAACGGTTTCAGTTGTAATTTTTAGGATATTAGCACTATTTTTACTGTAATTTCCAACATTAAAAATAAGTCTGAAGAAATATTGCTAAGTTGTCATTTGAACTCAATTTTACAAACAATTTGTTATTTGGTGCTGTAGAACAATCTAGCATAATATTTTGAACGATATAGCATTTTGCCATTTAAATCTACTGGCAACACCGCTAATGATAATGAGAATTGTTTTGTTTTGTTTTGACTTAAATAATAAAAAATATATTGTTTGATTTTGATAGGTATGGTTAATTGGAAATGTATTGGAGTATTTAATATTGTAATAATAAATGCACATATTTGTCTTTTTTACGTTTAATATGATTAAACTGAATTGAACTATAATATTAACAAAATATTTTTCGTGACACATGCCAGATTGATATTTATCATCATCTTGTAAATTTTTAGTATTTAAAAATGGCCTGTTAAATGTTATTAATATTTGAGATTATATCTTAGAATTTCACTTACCGTTCCTAGCCATCATAATATAAACATTATTTTTCAATTTTTAAAAAAATGTAAATTATTAAATAAGATATAGTTATATAGATTTCAATTATATTGTCAGAGTCGAAGGCCATTGTCGCTCGCACTCTCTTTTCTTTATTTATATAATATCATTTATTGTATTATATAACTCTAATAAAATAAAATAAAATAAAAATATCTTAGAATTTATATTCAAAGGATATAAAAATCTATATAATCCGATATTTCTACACGACTACATATTCATAAGAAAACGCTTTCAATATCCTCTTCTAAATAAAAAAGTACTAGGAATAATAAAAGATTAATGCAATGGTAAAATAATAAAGGAATTCATTGGTTTAATACCTAAAATGTATTCGGTTTAGCCTAACATATATGGAAAAGAAATTGAAAAAATAAAGGTTAAATTATAGATAATAAAAACTAAACTATCAGTAAGTAACTACAAAAATAATTATAATTCTTTGTATATAATTAAGTAAAATATTCCTGAAATTTATATGGAAATGATAACCAAATATTGTTTATGCTTTCAATACAGAAGAATTTTTGTCTCCTATATACACGAAGAAAATTTTTACTTGTAATGAAATATGTATGTATTTACTTTTTATATATATATTTAGGTGAATAGTGTCAAAAGTATATATATTTTTTTGGTTTATGCTGTCTATGTGAGAAAATTTATGTTGTTTACATCATTCATATATATGTACATATGTATATGAAAACATTGTGGAAGTTATTTGACCATATAATTTTTGTGAATTAAAAAAATAATAAAAAAATTATATTTTTTTACAAAACTTTTTTAAAAAATATAATTTTTGTGAAAAAAATTAAAAAAATTATATTTTTTTAAAAAATTTTGTAAAAAAATATAACTTTTTTATTATTTTTTTAATTTTTTTTTCACAAAAATTATATGGTCAAATAACTTAATTTAAAAAAATTTTGTAAAAAAATATAACGTGAAAAAAATTAAAAAAAATAATAAAAAAAATATATTTTTTAACAAAATTTTGTAAAAAAATAAAATTTTTGTGAAAAAAATTAAAAAAAATAATAAAAAAATTATATTTTTTAACAAAATTTTGTAAAAAAATATAATGAAAATATCCCATTTAAGACTAAATTTTTGAGGGAAAAGTGATATATTTACATAGTAGCTTTATAATATCACGATTTTTTATTTAATTTATATATTTACCCTTTATTTTCTCAATTTCTTTTCCATATATGTTAGGCTTAACCGAATACATTTTAGGTATTAAACCAATGAATTCCTTTATTATTTTACCATTGCATTAATCTTTTATTATTCCTAGTACTTTTTTTTATTAAGAAGAGGATATTGAAAGCGTTTTCTTATGAATATGTAGTCGTGTAGAAATATCGGATTATATAGATTTTTATATCCTTTGAATATAAATTCTAAGATATAATCTCAAATATTAATAACATTTAACAGGCCATTTTTTAAATACTAAAAATTTACAAGATGATGATAAATATCAATCTGGCATGTGTCACGAAAAATATTTTGTTAATATTATAGTTCAATTCAGTTTAATCATATTAAACGTAAAAAAGACAAATATGTGCATTTATTATTACAATATTAAATACTCCAATACATTTCCAATTAACCATACCTATCAAAATCAAACAATATATTTTTTATTATTTAAGTCAAAACAAAACAGTTCTCATTATCATTAGCGGTGTTGCCAGTAGATTTAAATGGCAAAATGCTATATCGTTCAAAATATTATGCTAGATTGTTCTACAGCACCAAATAACAAATTGTAAAATTGAGTTCAAATGACAACTTAGCAATATTTCCTCAGACTTATTTTTAATGTTGGAAATTACAGTAAAAATAGTGCTAATATCCTAAAAATTACAACTGAAACCGTTATACTTATACTATGGAATTCTTTAAAAATTTCAATTAATTTTAATCTTTACATATGTTAAATCTACCACTGAAAGTTAGGAAATAACAACACTATACGTATACAGATATATTGTATTATTCATTAATAAGATTATATATAAAAAAATATGATATCTTATTACCAGGCTAAACTTAAATACACAAAAAAAAATAAAATTAAAAATAAAATATATGTTTAAAAAAGTGCGGAAAAATTGGATATTTTTTGTTTTTTAGAAAAAAAAAACCAATTCAGATGTACGGAAAATTTATACAGATTTGTAATCTATACACTTTTGATTTTATATATAAACTTGTATATTAATAATAAGAGGTCAAAGTCAAAATATATTTTTGTTGAAATGTTTTATTTATTATTAATGGGGTATATAATTGAAAAATACATAAAAAGTGTTCTAAATGGTCTCAGGTTATTAAATATATAAATAAAATAAAAAATCGTGATAATATAAAGCTACTATGTAAATATATCACTTTTCCCTCAAAAATTTAGTTTTAAATGGGATATTTTCATATTATTCATAGACTATAACCCCTTAAACAAAACCCCTACGAACCTTATTAATATACTGTAAAAAATTTTAACATTTTCTTGATCAAAAATTATGAAAAAAAAATTTTTATCATTATTTATACAAAATTGAAAATTAAAAAAAGTTTGCTTAAAATGTAATTAAAATAAATTCATTGTAATATTAAATATACCAATACTATTCAAATTAACCATGACTATGTATCAAAATCAACTAATATTTTTTATTTTTATTAAAGTAAAAAAAAAAAAATCATATGACATTTTCCTTCTTGTTAATATATATGTATATACATACAAAAACCAAAAAGTTTTAATTAAAGTTGAAATTTTATTAATCGAATTATATATTAAAAATTCTATAAACAATTAAAATTTAGTATGTAATAATACACATAAACTACAACTCCAACAAAATTGTAAACAAAAATATCAAATTTCATTTGAAATTTTTCGCTGACACAGCATTCGATATTAATTATTATTTTAATATGCCAAATTATAAACGAATATTCATCTAATCATGTTGAATATAAAATAAAAAAACACAATTTTTTTATTTTATATTAATATTATTATTACTTTTTATTTAATTTGCTAAAAAAATTAATAACTATACATGTTTTATTTTACTATTTTCCCAACTGAATAATGAGTGAGAATTTGGAATGAAAAATTCTCTCACTTCGTCTTCTACTGCAGAATTATCACCGGCTGCTTCTTCCAATTCCAAAACATGTAAGCCATTTTCTAACTTTCTTCTTAATATAAATTGTTCATTATAAACTCCTTCTGTTATATTATCTTCCAAATTATTATATCGTTTGGGAAGATATAACATTCCCTCCTCAAGTACTGCAATTACCACATTTCCATATTTGTTCTTATGACGGAACATAGTTAAAACCTTATATGGCTTTGATGGAAGTAAATCCTTTATTGCCAGATTATGGCCTTGTTTTTAATTTATTGAAAGCCGCAACAATATCGGCATTTGTAATATTATTCGAATTCATTTTTTGTTCCTCCTTTTAATAAGTTTAACAACTGATTAAAAAGTTAGCTTCAGAGATTTGTATTTATATCTATTCCACTTTACTTGTTTATTAAAAATAATTAATTTTTTTTACTCCAAAAAGTTTTTACATAAATTGAGTGTTTTTTTATGTACTTTAGAACATTTATAATTCAAATTTACTGTATATTTTTATATTAAATGTATTTTATTGCATGAAATTGTAGTTCATTTAACAATTTTTATTAAAATTTAATTCAAATATTGCAAGGCCGTTTGATGACTGCCGACCCTTGTACACAATTGTCCAATTTTGAACATTCATTTTAGTCAAGTATGGATCTTCCCTATTTAAAAATTTTGTAAATCTCTGCGGAAGATAAAACCATTTATTATTATCTAAATATGCTATGACTTTTGAACCATGTTGCGTTTCTTTCCAATCGAAATTTAAATTTTTGTATGGTTGATATAGAGGAATGTCGTCAATTTTTATATATTCTGGCTTAATACCAATTTAATAATTTCTTCATACATCTAACAACGAAACATTTAAAATAAAAAAAAAAAATAATCAAAAGTGTTATCCAAAAGCGATAACTCACCATTTTGTTAAGTATACTTTGAAGTAACTTTTAGAGCAATGATTAGAAAATATATTCTATATGTCTTTTTATAGCAATTAAAGAAATACTCTCTTCTCTTGAAAAAAAATCATAAAACAGATTCACTAGCTTTTACTCCAAAAAGATTTTATAAAAATTGAGTGTTTTTCATATAATTCCAATTTACTCTCATTTTATTATTATCTTACTCTCATCATATTAACATAAATTTCACAATTCTGTTAACATAAATTTCATAATTGTCTTAACATGAATTTCACAATTCTCTTAACATAAATTTCATAATTGTCTTAACATAAATTTTACAATAATTTCCAAATATAACATTAGAACATAACCTTTCCCAACTAAATCAAACATATTTTTTCATCAAAGTCAAAAACCTTTTACAACAAAATAAAACATATTTTTCATCAAAGTCAAAAACCTTTTACAGGGTTATTTTATGCATATTAAAAAACAAAAAAAAAAAAAAAATCTCAAGTTTGTTTTTATATCCAAGTCATCACTTTTTAATTTCACCACAATTAAAAACACAAAAATTACACCCTACTATTTTATTTGAATGTACTTTAACATAATTATATACATATTATTTATTATACAATTTCCAATTTCATAAAATGCATTTGGCCGTGTTACAAAAATATTGTAGAATTTAATAAAAAGCACACTTGTCCCCACTTTATGTATCTGTCATCAAATGTAAAAAAAATCATGCAATTTATGATATATTCTTAAAGAATAGAATTATCAATTTTTCCTATATATCTTATACATGTAAACGCCTTAAACTAGGCAATTAAATGTAATATGAATTAAAAAGTTTGGTTGAAATCATTAAAAATTATGAGAATTATTAATTTTCCCCACATTTCTTATACATATAAACGCCTTAAACTAGGCAATGAAATGTAACATCAATTCAAACATTCGATTTTTGTACTTCTTTTTAAAATATTTGTAAAAATGTTGGTTTTTAACTTCATAAAAGTATAAAAATATTCCAACATTTGTCAACATTTGCTTTCAAAAAGTTAATTAAACAATTAATTCTTTCAAACCCCAATGCCTATAACACTTTCCGCTAATATAACATTAAGAACAATTTATGCGTGACCTTATCCAACAAAATCAAACATATTTTTCATCAAAGTCAAAAACCTTTTACAAGGTTATTTTATGCATATGAAAAAAAAAAAAAAAACAAAAACAATTCTCAAGTTAAATATTACACTTTACAAAAACAAAAATAACTATATGAATAAACCAAACATACTCAAACACTATTTACCCAAGTCATCAGTTTTTAATTTCATTACAATTAAATGCAAAAAAAAATTGTCTCCTTATTAATTTGTTTGTATGCACTTTAACATAATTACATACATATTATTATACAAAAAAAGAAAAAAAAAAAAAGAAAAAAATTGACAAAAATAAATTCATTGGTTTCCAATTTCATAAAATGCATTTAGCAAATGCACTACAAATATTGTAGTATTTAATAAAAAATTCCTCTTTATACTTTTTTGACTGAACAAGTACGCGAACACACCTAATGTGGTCTAGAACCTACCCAAACACATTTTTTCCATTTCATCAGAATTAAGAGTGCAAAAAAAATTGTCTCCATATTAATTCATATTATTATACAAAAAATACAAAAATACACAAATAAATTCATTGGTTTCCAATTTCATAAAATACATTTAGCCGTTTAAACAAACAAATATTGTAGTATTTAATAAAAAAAATTCCTCCTTATACTTTTTTGACTGAACAAGTACGCGAACACACCTAATGAGGTCTAGAACCTACCTATTTATACTACTCATACTTATTTAAAATTTTATATTAATACTTGTCTCAATAGCGAATTTATTTCATTCTTATTTCAAACTTACAGAGAGAAATGTAAAAATGGACTTCAATTATGAAATTTCTTCTATTAATTATTTTTAAACTGATTTTGCTCCAATCATCAAAATGATAACATTAATAACTAGAACAATTGATTTTATTATTACTGGTTTTTTAAATAGATACAATGAGCTGAAAATTGTTGGAAATTGACTAAAATTTATTTTATTTCTATATTTTTTAGACAACTTTTTAATTTTTCTTTATATTTTATTACTAATTGTCAATTTATTTAAAAAAATTGTACCTACCACAATATTAAAGCAAGCGCGAATGTTATATTCGGCTCCGCCGAATCTGTATACCCACCATCAACTTTTTCAAATTTTATGTTATATGGGAGGTGGGCGGTAAAGTGGGCGGTTCATGCCCATTTTTTGTTTCCGAGTTTACATTGGTCCTTGACCTATTTGAACACAATTTCGAAGAAGTTTCACCATATATGGGAGGAGGGCGGTAAAGTGGGCCCATTTTTGGTTCCCATTTTTGGTTTCCAAGCTTATATCGACCCTCAAACTATTTATACAAAATTTCGTTGTCATACATGCTTTTGTTTAAGAAATATCAGCAGAAAAGTATGAAACGTTTCTGGTTTTTGGCCCATAATAACCGATTTTGCCCATTTTCAATCCCAAACAAACCTTATATAAGATAAATATTTTCCCCAAATTTCGTCCCCCTACATTGTCCCGTTTGAGCCCTATCCTGCTTGCAACAGACAGACGGACAGAAATAGCTAGATCGACTCAGAATCTAACCAGGACCCAGAAAATATATACTTTATGGGGTCTTAAATGATTCCTTATACCCCCTTTTTTTTATGGTATAAAAAATTATATTTCGTTTGTCGCAGCTAACTTATTTTATTTTGATTTTTGGATTTGCTTTATTATTTTATACAATAACAATAACACAAAGTACAAGCATGTACTCGTTTGTGCTCCCCACTGTAGATACAGAAAGGAGAGTGAGTTTATGTTTATTATTTTTTTTTTTATTAAATAAATGAGTCGTCAATTGGTATCAGCAGGAGGAGCCAGCCATATCTTGTAAATAAACTGGAGATATTAAATTAAAATAAACTAAATTATTTCAGGTCCGTAAAATAAACCTTGTGAACAAAGTACATGTCGCAATTTTAAAGATTGTATTGATGAAATTTGTCTATTAATATTTAGGTCGAAGAAAAGTTTTTTAAACTTAGGGGGCCTTAAATGAGCCCTAAATATTTGAATTATTCACTTGATTTCTTACAAAATTCTAAATAATATTATTGCAAGAATCGTATAAATATATCTATCTGATAAAAAGTTTAGATAATCTGAAGTTGAAACTTTAAAAAATGCATATTTTCGGTGTTATTTTCCAAAAAATGTAATAATATTCTCTCATATAATATTTTTTTTCTTGCGGACTGCAGAATTTTTGTAATGGTTTCAAAGGAAATTTTAACGAAAACTTTTTCGAGTCATGGTCTGGATAAATTTCACCGCATTTAATAAGTTGTAATTCTCCACAATCTTACGAGTTTAGGGATACCAAAACCAGTCAAAGCTCAGTATAGCGAATGATATTTTGTCAGACCTTTTCGTTATACTGAAAAATTCGTTATATCGCGGAGATTTTTTTCATATACATTTTATTTAAAACTTAGATGGCATTTAATTCATTACATTAAATATACAATTATACAGAAAAAAAATAACAAAATAACAACTTTTAAACTAAATTTAAGAAAAAAAAAATCATGTATAGAAGTTTGTTTTGGAACAATTTGAAAACTCTTTTGGACGGCTTCTTCCAGTATTTCTGTAAGTGCTAGGGATTTTAAAATGGCAACATTATTTTGCTGGCTCCATTGGATACACTTTTCTAGGCATTTAATTGCTTCAGAGTGTTTTATTTTAGTTTCGAAATTTGGTAATTGCTCTACAATTTCTTAATTTTCACAGTCTTCTTCTAAATAGAAATCTTCTATGTCACTCTGATTGATTCTATGTGCTTAAATCTTCCATAAAAATGGAAACTTAAAAAAAAAAAAAGAAAAAAAAACACATTGATATTTATAACATGAAGGCATCTATTGCAATTTCCTTGAATTTGGAAAAACTGTACTCAATAGCCTGACTCCACGTCTTATACACACTATTTCATCTCCTTGCTTTAGTCTTGAGAGCGGGATATCATCTTTCTCATCGAACTCAAAATTTAAAAAATAAAATACATTTTTACAACATTTAGCTAAGGCATACAGCCAGAGCTTTGAAAGAATTTATTCTATTTAGAATTAATTCACTTATAAATTTAATTCAGCTTATACAAATTTAATTTAGCATTCTTTAAAATCTTTCCTTAACTTTGTTTTGAATTAATTCCCTAAAAATAAAATTTTGTCAAATTCCAAAATTATTTCAGATATACCACTAATACTGTTCCAAAGAGTGGTCCTAAGACCACCCTTTCCATATAGTGTCATATGTGAGCTCTTCACCTAACTCCAGAAATATTCCAAAATCCTGTCCAGATTTGAATTTTTATAAAAATAAAATTTTCTCAAATTCCAAAATTATTTCAGATATAACACTAATACTGTTCCAAAGAGTGGTCCTAAGACCACCCTTTCCATATAGTATCATATGCGAGCCCTTCACCTAACTCCAGAAATGGCCTCAAAGCCTTTAGCTCTTTGGATATCTTAGTCATGTTGATTTGTTAACAGGCCTCTGTTAAAAAATATGGTTTTTGTCTTTGCTAGTTAAATTCGAATTTATCTTCACACACATCACTTTTACCCCAATGGAAATAATTTGCTCATTAATTTAAACAATATAAGACCACAAATACCTGGACTTCAAATTTGCTAAAATCAGTTTTTTAGAATATGGCGGGAGAAAGAGATAGAAATATTGTACGAATATAAAATTTACGAATGTAAAAGTGATACGCTATGTGTGTTGGAATTTTGAAACGAAGCAGAAAACCATAACAAACAAAAATCACATTATACATAACAAACAAATTTAACAAGCAAATTTTAAATCATTTACATTTTTTTAAAACAAACTATAAATTATAATATAATAAATTTGGCATTTCTAATATTTAAAAATTGAGTTTTATTGTTATTTAAACGATTTAAAAAGTAAAAAAAATAATAAATCGAGAATGGATGATCAAAACAAAATGCCGTTAGAGAATTTAGTGTAAATGAAAGGCAATAGTATACATTTTCTGTCTCTGTTTTCTTACACTACTGTATGTATACTGTGATATACAATTACACATTTAAATTATGAATATATGATAAACAATTTTAATAAAATCTTAATATTCCACGACTTGAAAGAGGCATAATAATTATTAAAATGAATAAACACGGTCGTAGTATTCCACTATTAAAAATTTAAGTTAATTTTCTTGTAACTAAAATTTTCATAATGTTATTGAAAAAAATACGGTTATATATTTATACAGTTAATAAACTTTATTAAGCATTTATTTGATTGTATGCCCCTATTCTTTAATAGGCAAATTTTTTCCTGTAATGTGTGTACATCTAAAGCTAAGTTCACATTAGCCAAATATTTGACACAAATTGTTTGGTCGTGTTTTTCCGCAATTTTTGCAACTAAATACAGAGTTGATTTTTTTCACATTACGCGCATTTATTTCACATTAGCCAAATATTTGACACAAATTGTTTGGTCGTGTTTTTCCGCAATTTTTGCAACTAAATACAGAGTTGATTTTTTTCACATTACGCGCATTTATTTATTTATAAAGTAAAGCTATCAAATATCGTAAAATGCGAGAAGGGGAAAAATATTTTAAGCCTGTTCAGACTTAATGCAAATTATTTACTCAAAATTATTTGATTAAATACACAACTACTACAGATTTATTTGACACCAATAATTATATGAATTTATATCAAAATAATATGTTTAATTTTGATTTTATGGATTTATAAAAATTTTTAGAAAATTTCAGAAATTGTGGATGTCAAGATAATTTTTGTAGCGTTTTTATTTTATATAAGGTGAAACTGCGAAGGACCGTAATGATTATGAGTTTTAAAATAAAAATCAACAAATAATCATTATTTTTTTATTTTTATTTTTTCGCTCAACTTTTTGTGATCATTTTTGATTTTTGTTTTTTTACTCAACTTTTAATGATTATTTTTGATTTTTATTTTTTCGCTCAACTTTTAATGATTATTTTTTCAGGGACAGAAAATAATCATTATTCTTGAAATTTTAAACAAAACAATCAGATGCAAGGAACAACCGGATAAAAGTGTTAAATACAGAACATGTTCTATCGGAATCCGGAATGATTTTTATTTTTTTGATTTTTATGAAAAAAAAAAAAACAATATTAATGATTATTTTTGATTTTTATTTTTTTTTTTTTTTGCTCAACTCATAATGATTATTTTCGATTTTTATTTTATTTTTTTTTTTCTCAAATAATGATTATTTTTGATTTTTATTTTTTTGCTCAACTCATAATGATTATTTTTGATTTTTATTTTTTTTTTGCTCAGAATATAAAACTTAACATGAGAAATTAAAATCAAAAATAATCATTATGAGTTGAGCAAAGAAATAAAAATCAAAAATAATCATTATGAGTTGAGAAAAAAAAAAATAAAAATCGAAAATGATCATTATGATTTGAGCAAAAAAATAAAAATAAAAATCAAAAATAATCATTAATATTGTTTTTTTTTTTTTTCATAAAAATCATTCCGGATTCCGATAGAACCTGTTCTGAAGATTACATTTCTGTATTTAACACTTTTATCCGGTTGTTCCTTGCATCTGATTTTTTTGTTTAAAATTTCAAGAATTTTCTGTCCCTGGAAAATGCTGCTTGTTTTAGACAAATATTTAGTTACAAAATTTACAATAAAGTAAAATATTTGGATAATAAATGAATTATAACTATTATTAATTTAAAAATTCAAAATGTACATTAATTAAACTTCCCAGAAAAAATCATTAGTTAAAGAACTAGTGTAATCAGAACCACTTCAGATTCTTTAATAATATCCTTAGAACTTGTGGCGCCACAACCAGTTGTGACACTCATGGAGTAGAACCTTATTATGATTCTGTATTGGTTTTAAGTAATGTTTTTGAGAACTAGTGCTTAAGAACTAATTATGAATGACTTCTACATCACTTCTTGGAACAACAAAAACTAAATAAAAAAAGTTTTAGCAAAATTAAATTGATTTAAAAAGTAGCCTTAAGGAAATACCCCATTAGAATAAAAAATAAAAAAAAGTTCTGGTACCGTTCCTTAACCCATCTATATAACTAGTTCTGAATGTGACTATTTCGAACAAAAATCAGAACTATTTCTAGAACCGTTCCATAGAATGGGTATTGGCTAGCTAACTCTTCCACAGAACTAGTTCTGGAGGTGACAATTTTAAACAAAAATAATTGGTCGTAACGCCAAAGTAGAATAAATACAGACTATTCCTGGGTTACTTTAAAATAAATATACACTGCCGGTCAACAGAATAGGTTCAAGATTATCCTGACATTAAAAGGCGGATTATTTTTAATATAATTAAGATAATTATATTTTTTTCATCTTAATTTCTAAAGTTTTGAATTCAAAGATGTTTAATTGCCAGAAAGAATTAATAAAGAACTAAGTACGATTTTTAACGGATTTTCTTCCTAAAAATGTATTTTTTAAGGTAATTTTTTTGGGTCATCTAAATAGGTTCATTAAGAATAAAATCAGTTTGCGTTAAATATTTCTTGAACTCGCCCATATTGTGTGTTTTCCTAACATTTGTCTATACAAATATTTAAAAATTGGTCGCGTAAAAAATTTCCGAAAAATAAAAAAGCAAAATTATAGCGCATGGACAATATGGGCTTAACCTATGAAATATGGCGAGAAAAATTGAGCGAAGTCAAAATATTGTGAATAACTTTTTAAGAAATTAGCCTCGCTATGGGAAAAATACAAAAAGAGGTAATTATAAAGCAACAGCAAAAGCTGACAGAAGATCCATCATTCGAGATGCCTCCAATTCTACTGATAATGCACCAAAAATGAATGAAAAATCACGTAAAGCAAGTGTTTTACCGTAAAGCGTGTTATTCATAATTCAGTGCACCTAAGAAGACTAAAAATAATAAAGGACCCACCTCTAAACACCATTCGTGAAGTGAAATTACTCCTGTTTACCCGTGAGCTCATGTTTTAAAAAAGGAATGAAACATATTTTTTTATAGGATGAAAAAAATCAATCTGGACGGCTCCAATGGCTTTAGGTATTATTAACTTCGTTATTTGAGAGAAGAAAAATACTAATTATGTATAACATAAAACTCCGAAGGAAGTGTGATGGCATAGGTTGCAACTTCATATTATTAGACACATGAATTTAGATTTTCTTCGCATAGAATTACGGAAAAAACTTACAAAAGCTTTCTGGAAAAATTATTTTTACATTTTACGCACTATTTTAATTCATTCCATGCACATCCCAGCTCGTCAATGACCCTATTCACACCACAGGAGCGGTAAGACAATGAATTCGAAGTCAAAATAATACCACTTCGGAGGGGCCAGCATACTCTCTCGACCTTAATACAGTGCACGAAAAAACCTAAGCATACAATGTAAAAGTTTACATATTTTGCTACCTATAAATTTTATAATAATATGAATTATCTTTTTAAATACTGCAATCTAAGTGCATGGAAAATTTTATATTTTACATGGTTTATTTGAAAAAAAAAAATAAAATAATAATAAAAATCTTTAAAATCTTTAAACGAAATAACCTAAGCATACAAAATAAAATTTTATGATAATTATGATGCATTAATCAGCATTTAATTAAAATAATACTTTTTAGCATTAATATTTCCTTAGTAATTGAATCCTGTATGATTTAAAATTTTTCATTGTATTAATGTAACAGTAATTAACAAAATTTCCCGTTAAACCTATTGAATTAAATAACAGTCCGCCAGGTTGACAGCATAAAGAGAATGTGGCTAAATTTTTTGTCAAATATCTGAAAACTAAGATGAAATAAAGTTTATCATATTTGAGTGTCCAAACAATTACGAAGGCTGCTAAAATAACAGTCTTGAAAAAAGAAATCTAAAATTTTTAATAAGGTTATTATGGAAATAAAAATAATTCACACTAAAAAAGAAGTATCGCCTCGCTAAATATGAACTATTTTTAAAGAGATAGTATCTTTGAGTTGTATTCATACATTTAAAAATCATATCCCAACAAAAAGTATGCGAAATGGGATACTAAAATTTAACTCTTTGCACTCTCACAAAGCACCGAGGCTGTTGATCGCCGAAAACAAAGATTTTTGGCCAAAATTGGAGGAAGTTGTTTCTTGTGACAATAAAATATTTAATTTGTATTACTAGATGGTTTTTTCGTGTATTGATAAAAAATAAACGGCGGGATGAGAATATCAGATACTTACCAAATTTTGGGAAGGATTTCATATAGAATATTGTGCGAATGGTAACAGTAAAATATTACTAAAAGGTTTTATAAGTACAGAAAATTATGATAAACATTAATTTTCTTACAAAAAATGATTATTGGAACTTGGCCCATACATTTTAGGGAGATACCGCCTCATCAAAAATAAAAAGTAGACAAAAAAATTGTTTGTGGAAAAAAACTGTTCAGATAGGTCATGAGTCTGTTTTTCCATAGACCTGAATTATTCCGAGAGTATGCGAGGAGTTATATAATAAACAGTTTTTGCTGAAAGGAACCGCTTTAACACTATAAAGACCTTAAAAAATGCATGGACAATAATAATGCAATGTTGAAGTATATTTTACCTACAGACTTCTTTATCAATGCTGCTACGATTGGAATATGTTATAAAGAATGCAATTAGCCATAAAAACTATTAAACGACTGTAATATTGTATATAGTTTTAAATAAGGCATGCTAATATAATTTGTATGCTTAGGTTATTTCGTTCTACTCTTTAAAATTGCATCATATTTCTTAACAGTGATCTTAAGTTTTGTAATTTAAATGTTAAAATATGTATGTAACTACAAATAGTTCAAAATAGAATGTGGAACATACTTTTTGGATATAAAATAAATAAAGTGGTTTTTCTTATATTTTTATTGTATATGCTTAGGTTTTTTCGCGCACTGTATAATAGCAAATGTATGGAAATTGCTGTCACGTAATATTTATGAATCGGACAGACAATGCGAGGACAAAATATCAATATCTGAAGAGATTGGAAAAGTTGGAGTAAACCTTCTTTGTTAAAAGTTGAACATTTTTATAAGTCCCTTCCAAATATGTTATTTTAGGTAAAATTTAATAAAAAAGGCTAATTCCATTATTAATAATGTTTTGCTTGAAATATTTTATCGAAAATATAAAGTAAATAAAAACACGGGTATTAGAATTTTTGTATATAATAATTTGGGGTTTTATTTAAAGCTCGGGTTTTTTTCTTCGTTTAGTACGTACCGTACTCTTGGGGTTTTCAAAAGTAAGTGAAGTTACAAAAAATTGTGTATAATAAGAACAAAGGAAAATGTCAAAGGGCAAAAACATAGAAAACAGCCACTGAACAATAATAAGTAGCTGTTTACACTATGCGCGTAAACATCCCGCCCCCTTGCAACACTGCAACAAGGAAGGCCAAAGATAACGCGGGTTAAATTAACACCTGAAAACAGAGTTTAAAAGAATGAAATAACATATAGGGTACATTTTTTCAAATAAATTCATTTTTACAAATTTTATAATAATAGTTGCCGGGTTCTGTGACAGGAGATACTGCCGTTGTTGTTTTTTTATTTACTTTCTATTTATTTACTGAATCTGCCTTTATTAGGCCTCACAGTAAGTATTTAAATCTTGAAACTAAACTTAAAGATATCTACTCTCTAGGAGAGCTATGTTGTAAACAGGCCTCTCATTAGCGGGGCGGTAGGTCGGCTCTACGAAGCCTTGAATATGTCTGCAGTTCTGCAAGGAGTCTAGCGAGTGGATTTGGATGAGTTTGAAGTTCTGGATATATTTTTCACTGCATTTTCTAAATTGCTCTTTTACTAGTGGTATCTCTAAGTCTCTATGGATATTCTCATTTCTTATGTACTATGGTGCACCCGTCATAGTTCTAAGAATTTTCGATTGTGCCCTCTGTATAATATCAATGCTCGTGTTACTGACAGTACCCCATAATTGGATGCCATAAGTCAAAATTGGTTTTAATATGGTTTTATACGGGATGACTTTATTGTCAAGGCTTAGTCTTGATTGACTGTTTATTAACCAGTGAAGGCTAGAAGCTTTCAACTTCATATGAAGTCTCTTGGTTTCTATATGTCGAAGCCAAGTAAGTCGCCTATCCAAATGAATACCAATTTAAGTGACATGATCTGACTGTGGTATATTTATACCATTAAGTGTGACTGGAGGACAATTACCTCTTCTTAAGATGAACGTAACATGGTTACTTTTTAATTCATTTACCCTTATTCGCCAGTTTGCTAACCATGTCTCTACACGCCGGAGGTAAATATCTAGTTGACTAGATGCTATGTGTGGGTTTTCATGAGAACTGATTATTGAGGTATCATCAACAAATGTAGATATAGTCAGTACATCGCATGTAGGCAAGTCAGAAGTGTAAATTAAATAGAGTGTAGGTCCAAGAACACTTCCCTGTGGAATACCTGCATTTATATCATATTCTTCTGTTACAAAGTCATTAAACTTTACTCTAAATAGACGGTCAGATAAGATTCTAGCAATTTGTGGGTGCATGGTGGTAGCAAACATTTGATTTTATATATTAAACCTTTGTGCCATACTTTGTCGAAAGCTTGCGCGACATCCAAGAAAATAGCAGAACAATATTTCTTTGATTCAAAAAATTTCCTAATCTCTCCAGTTAGACGATTTACTTGTTCAATGGTTCCGTGTTTTTCACGAAAACCAAACTGGTGAACTGGGACGATATTTCTATCGTTTAAGAATGGGATAATTTTCTTTTGAAATACTTTCTCAAATACTTTCGACAAGCAAGGAAGTAATCTAATAGGTCTATAGGAAGATGGTACAGGTAAACCTTTTACTGGCTTTGGTATCATTTTAATCTCAGGAGTTTTCCAAATTTTTGGAAAAACTCCTAATTTTAAGATCGCATTAAATATTGTAGATAGACATAAAGTTAGTCATATTCTGGTTAAGAGATGTAAAATTCTGTGTAAGTGTTTGCATAAAAGTTTCAAACCCTCCCAAGTTTTGGGGAACATTAGGCGGCTAGAAACCAGATTTTAACACATTGGCATAGGAGTTATTGCTAGGTCTAGTTGAACTTGCATTATTTAATTGCATAGTTGGCTTAACTGAAGCCGCACCCTTAATAATGGTTACACCAGGATTTTCTGGATTAGAAGTGTTATATACAGGTGATAGTTCAAAATCTCCACCTCTTCCTTGCCTTTGCTTTTCTTTCAATCTCTTCAATAATTCTTTATATACCGGGCAACCACGATAATTGGCAGAGTGATCGCCGCCGCAGTTACCGCATTTTCTCTTGAGACCTTTCTCTTTAATGTCACATTGTGACGAAGCATGGAAGTCTCCGCATGGAACACATACTGTACGCAAAGTACAATAATTTTTAGTATGTCCAAACTCTTGGCAGTTGTCACATTGGACAGGTATATTTCTTTTAAGAGGTTCCTCTATAGTTACTCTCCGATTCAATAGGTATCGCAGGGAGTATATAGGGTGTGTCTCATTATTCTTCAATTACCGTTCATCCGGCTCTAACTCAACCCTAAACATAGGCTGGGGAATTTTATCTCTATTAAAAATGTTTACTACAACTTTTATCTGATAGCCCAATTCTTCCAGGGCCTCCTTGATCTCATTTGTTTGCACACTGGACTCAATACCTTTAATAACTATTACCAATCCTTTACTACTTTTAAGTTGATAAGTATAGAAATTTTTCCTATTATCGTTAGGTAATGAGAGATTTTTCTATAACAATCCTCAGTGTAAACTACTATTTTCGTCTCCTGCACGCCACTTTTTCTTATAGGAACAATGTAAAAATTGTTTTTACCAATAAGATCAATAAATGACTTTACCAAGCTATTGGAGCTGGGTTCACGGAGGTATATTGGTGGGGGTTTTGGTGAATTTTTAATAACAACACTATCCTTTCCGTGTTGATTATTCACATCATCACTCAATAGAGCAAAACGGTTGCCTATCATTATTATCAGTAACTTTTTGTTTTTTAGCTACAGCTGCACCTTTTTGGGGACTTAAGTTTCTCTTATTAATACTAACGTACCTGAGAATACCTGCTGGTACTGTAGATTTCGGTATACTTATCTTATTTTTCACTTTTGGAATAGCGCCCTTCTGAGTACCATCATTGCCACACAAGGTATTATTAGTGTTAACGACAATCAAACTCTCACTTGACATTTTTGTTAGTGGATTACAAGCTTGTGTATTAACAGTAGTTGCCTGTGTTGTTTTTAAAACTGGTATAGTTGTTGTTATTTTATTTTCCTTATTTTCTTTTGTGCTTTGTTCTAAACAAATTTTATTATGTGATATTGTCTGTATATTATTATTCTCATGTAATTGAATCACTGGAGAACAAGAGCGCGCTCTCTCAAGTGGTTTGGCGGTTAAATAATTTCCGTATTTTTTGTTAAAAATTTGTTTTTTTTTTTTTTTTTTGTAAAAAGAATATATTCAGTCAAGAATTTTTTAGGTAGAAATTAAATTTTAAGGAAATAATTGATTTTTGTAAAAAATTTGATTTTTAGTAAAAATTCGATTGTAAGAAAAACATTTTAGTAAAAAATTAGATTTTTGGTAAAAAAAAAAAGATTTTTAGTAAAAAAAAATGATTTGAGATAAAAAAAAAAGTATTTTATAAGGGAAGAAAGCACATTTTTGGTAAATCTGACTTATTTTGTAAAACACTTGTAAATCTAATTTAAGATGTAAAAACTATGTAACAGCCTTACTTCTCATATTAAGTTTTATCTTGTGAGCAAAAAATTAAAAATCAAAAATAATCATTATATTTGATCAAAAAACTGAAACTCAAAAATAATTATTAAAATTGATTTAAAAACAAAAATCATTAAGGATTTCGATAGAAACTATTCTGAGGATACCATTTCTGTATTTAACATTTTTATCCGATCGTTCCTTGCATCTGATTTTTTTGTTTAAAATTTTAAGAAAAATCATTCTGATTTTTTCATACAGTTTTGAAATCTGCTCCTCTAGAGCTTTCATCCGATGTATCACAACCCCATTCAGGTCTATTCTAAATGACCCCCCCCACAACTTGGAACATAAATCATTGAAAAGTATTGATATTATATTCCACCCCTCGTAGCATATCCCCTGAGAAACAACGGGGTATACCCTATACAGTTTTGAAATTTACTCTTCTAGGGCTTTCATCCGATGTATCACAACCTCATTCAGGTCTGTCCAATAGGCCCTTTGTTCGAGTGTGAATTTGTAAGAATTTGCACAAAGTTTAGACTCTCGTAGTATCTTCCCAAGGAAACTAGTGAACAGTTTTGGGTTCTACTCCACCAGACCATTAACCTGGTGTACCACAACCCATTTCAGTTATGTCCAAAATCAAAATATAGCCCCCTATTTCTTAGATTTAAGTTAATATTGCCAAACTTCAGCACCTCATACTATGTCTCCTGAGAAACAACTGAATATATCCTGTACAGTTCTACTCCTTAAGAGCTTTCACGTGATATATCACAACCCCGTTCAGGTCTGCAATGTGACTGGCCCGCAATGTGACCTGAATATCGGTCTTTTTGATGCACCATATTCTAATGCTATATATAGCAATATGCCAAAAAAAGTACTTTTTCCTTTTCAAGCCAAGAATGCCGAATGATTTTTAATGCTTCGGGGTTAGAGTCAGCTACCTTAATATCTAATTAGGGTGTCCCTCACTTGTCGTAAAACGGAAATATAGTGGCCCTTAAAACTTGGATTTTTTTACTTTTTATGAATTTAACGCATTGTTTATGTTAACAGCTACAAATTCAATGTTTTTATTAGTTGGATAGTAAGTCTGGGTAGAAGTCTTTCATTTTCGGATATTGTTGAAATAATACACTAAGAAAAACAAAATGGCAACAACAAAACATGGAAGTAAGAAAATACTACTGCTAACATTTAACGCGGCACAAATTGGACTGATATTATGCCTTGAAAGTCAACATAGTTGTTGATGACAATAATATCTAAAATTCTGCGGTGGTGCTTGAATATCGCATTTTTCGTTTACGAGAAAATTTGGAAAATGTAAGAAAAAAATCTAAAAAATTGAAGAAAATGCGTAAGAAAAAAAATCGACAAAATTGAAAAAAATTCGTTTTTTTCACCTTCATTCATATATAACTTTTGAAGTAGGAATGTAATTATTGTCATCAACATCTATGTTGACTTTCAAGGCATAACATTCAGTCCAATTTGTGCTGTACAAAAAACAATAAAGCCAATATTCGGAAAATTTTACTAATTCATTTAAAAAATATAGTGCATATTTAAAAAAACGGGAGTTTATGTTACTGAAATGAATTATACATTAGTAATTAAGACCATACACACTATTTTTAATTTAAAACCCCATAAAGTATATGTTTTCTGGGTTCTGGTTAGATTCTGAGTCGATCTAGCTATGTCCGTCTGTTGAAAGCAGAATAGGGCTCGAACAGAACAACGAAGAGGGACGAAATTTGGCCCAAATATTTATATAAGGTTTGTTTGATATTGAAAATGAGCAAAATCGGTAAATAAACAAAAAAGTTATGAACAAAATACTAAAAACACAGGGTACCCGCTGTAGCTTAATTTCATACTTTTCTGCTATATCTCTCTTAAATAAAAGCATGTACTATAACAACATTTTCATGGGCCGATATAAACTTGGAAACAAAACATGGGCGTGGTTCGCCCACTTTACCGCCCACCTGCCGTATAAGGTGAAAGGTCAAACAAATTTTGTACAAATACTTCATGAACAAATGTAAACACGGAAACAAAAATAGGCGTGGTTCGCCCACTTTACCGCCCACCCCCTATACAACATTCGCGCTTGTTTACATTTGTAATGTTATTGTTTTTTGTTGTTTTTATTTGTATCACTGCTTTTGTTTAGAAATTTTTTACTGATTTCCGGTTATTTTTCCGGAATTTTCAAAACAAAGCTCTGTTTTGAAGGTATTCAAATTACCTTTCTAATTGCTGAATATACTTAGTACAAATTATTGCCGCTAGATGGAGCAAAATTATTTTTTTTATTAAAATTGCATCAAAACACCCTGTATTTGCATTATTATGAGTTCATATGTTCAGCAAAAATACTCGCCAAAGGATTTTGTACAAAGTTGCCAAACATCATTTGGTCGAATTCTGAAAATTTGAAGGTGAAAATTGTGATTTTTTTCAATATCCTTAAAATAACGGTAATTTTGTAAATAACGGAATTATGAAAAAGTCGCGGAACAAAAGTTGCTACTGAAGCCCCAAAGAACCATTTAATAATATTAAAAAAGTTCTTTTTCGCAAAAAGCCGTTGTTTAGTTTTTTTTTTTTTTTTTTTTTTTTATAAAAATGTTTAATTGTAATGTTTTTTCAATGAAAACAATAAAAATAAATTTGTTTTTTGGTTTAAAAACATTTTTCTAAATGCACAAAATGTGAATCGTATTTAACAGAGTCTGGAACGTATTTAACAGCGTGTGGTACTTATTTAACAGGTGTGGAACGTGTTTAACTTACATATTTATCTTCACACACATCTTAAAACCATACAAATACTGCGTGTGCGGTTCATCTTTATGAACAAATCTTGCGTGTGTTATGATAGCGAACAAACAAGACATGAGAGTGCGACGCTCAAATAATATAAGACATTTGATCACTTGTTTGCTTCAATAGGAATGTTTTTGTATGAACAACATATGTATGTGTGTGTTCGATCATAACTGTGTAAATGATAGTATTTTCGTAAGCAGAACAGTCGTTTAAAAGAATAATTTTTAATTTTGCTGTGATTAATGATCAAAATTATTAAAAAATATTAATTATATTACTAATTGTATATATATATATATATATATATATATATATATATATATATATATATATATATATATATATATATATATATATATATATATATACGAATTGGACATCTTAAAATTAATTTATTCATTTTTTTATTATCGTACGAGGGTCTGATAAAAAATGTCACAGGTAAAATTAAATCCGAAATTTGGAAAGATTTGGATTTTAATTACTTTAAAATTTTATACAATTTCTTTTTATTTTTATTACTTTACGCATTACCTTGAAATGATGCATTGAATGATTACTTAATTTTGTGATGTAAATTAAAATATGAAAATTTAAATGATTTTTTTATGAACACACAATTATTAAACTAGAAATCGAAGTTATTAAGTAAACATACTAATTTTTAAATGAGAGCTACGACTTTTTAATAGCTTTAATTTCTTTTTTAATTCTTAATTAATAGTATTTTTTAATTACTATACATTTATTCAAAAAAGAAAAACCAACAATAAAATGTAGCCATACATATATATATGTGTATGCCCTGCCAGCAATTGGGAGTGAGTTTTTGGTTTCTTCTATTAAAAAGTGTCTTTTTAGTCACATTTATAGCCTGTTTCTCTATGTCGAACGAATGCTTTCTTTCGACTTCTAAGCAAACGAAAATTGATTTGGGTTTCTCTAACTCACTTCTATGCGAACAATGAGTCGAACGAAAACGTGTTTCATATAAATTTGGGTTTCTGTATTTCTAACGATACGAACGAAAATGTCAAAATCACTCACTTGCTATTTTGCTTTCGACTGGTTGAATTTTTTAATGAAAAATAAAAAAATTACTCACCAGGACACGGCAAATGTTCCTCATTCATGGTCGTTCTACATTTACATATATAACTTATCGATAAATGAAGATTTTCTTTCAAAAAAACAGTTTGTAAATAAAAAAAAATCTTAAGAAAAATTCTGTTTTTATTATTTTTTTCCTTTTTATTTATTTTTGTTTATCTACTTGGTTGTATCTATGTTTAAACAGTTTAGTAGTATTTTTAATATTCTTACGAAAAAAATTACTCCGAAAGAAAAATAAAACAAAAAAAATGTGAAAAAACGTAACTCCATGCGAATGAAAACCTAGGAAATAGAGAAACCCAAAATGATTCGAATTCGTTCGACTTGCTTTCGTTCGCTTAGATTTTCTTTCGACATAGAGAAACAGGTTATTAGACGTTTAAATGTAGAAAATACACAAAATAAAAAAACAAAACACATTACCATCGAATTATGATCCAAAAATCTTACTTTATGCGACTGTTTACCTTCCAGAACAAAGAAAAGACAACGATCACGATATGATTCGCTCAGTAAATGTACAACTTTTAAAGTGTTCAATGCAATTTTTTTAAGTGACGTATAAAAAATATATTAAATTAGAGAATAACTAATTTTAATTTCATTTTTTTTATATTAATTTTTGAAGTAAACATAAACTCAATAATATAATAAAATATTGTTATGTATGTAGTACATATATAAAAATAAGTTATCTTTTTAGTTATAGTATATTTATCATATCATATTGTTCTATATGTTTTCCCCTTAATTTAATTTTATTATAAAAAAGCGATAATTTTTCGATACTTTCCTACAATACTCTTTTACACTTATAAATAACACTCATTCGGCAGTCCAAAAAAGCACTAAAAAGTGTCATCTTAAAACTGAGGCACGTTTTTACCCGAACGGTGACTCTTTTTTTGACAAGAAAATGATATCATATTCGACTGTTAAAAACTACTTGTAGTAACGTTTTAGACGAAATATTGATAGAAAATGTTGGTAGGATGGAAAAACATTTATAAACAACTCCATTGCACACATTGTGAAGGTTTTTTGCTACACACAGCAAAAAACAAGTTTTCACTGTGTTTATAAAAAAATATATTTTTAAAATTTTTTTGAAAAAAATCAATTGTTCGGACACGCTAATTGGAACACGATGCATTTTAAGCGGGTTGGGTAGTACTCATTCTGTATAAAAGAAATTTTTTTATAAATCAATTGGATTCGTCTCTTCGCAAAATGGTGCTCAAATTGGAATTTAAAAAACAAAATACGACATTATTTTTACTGTTACAAAAACCTTCTAAAAAGGTATGATATCCAAATATCAAAAGAAATTTTTCTTCTCGAAACGAACCCTAATATATATACATATCAATCATTTTTAACCTGGCTGAAACTGACTTTAATCCTTAATAAGTTTTGTGGTAATGATAATTTTAACAAATTGGTTACAGATCTGAACTCACAAGACTTGAAGCTAATAGAGTGCAAAATTTTAGCACCATAAGTTTATTTTTATAATCATGATTGTTGTTCAAAGTTTAAGAACATAGAAAAACGTCAAAAAATTACTTAAGTTTTTCCCATTCTTCTACAATTTTTGTTCGCGCGTTTATACTTTTTGACCTCTTTATATATGATAGAAACTAATCGGACTTTGCAGATAAATTCTACACCATCTTTGTTGTTGTGCAGACTTTTAACAACCAAATACAGGGTAGTCGAGTTTTAATGACAAGATTTTTTAAATTTTTCAGTTTTTTGGGCAGGGTCTGTGCGCCCCTCCACCGAATACAAAATTTGGGATAGGAATTGATACATGTTGCAATTGTGCGTTTTTTTGCGCTATATCCCGTCGATGTGCCCGAAATAGTCAACGTAGTAGGTAGTCTCAAAGTTTGGTAAACAAGTGCGAACATTTTTCAAAAAGTCAGTTTTTCGCGGGGCACATTCACAGTTTTATATGCAATGACATGGATTACTGCGTGAACTTAATTTTTTGTTATTTTACGTAATAAAATCGGAGGAGTATTAAAAATAAATTTAATACAAGAATTTTATGAACTTTTTGAAAATTATGCAAAAATTGCACTTTTTGTTTTTCTATTTTTATATAGAAAATTGCAATTTAAAGAAATATTGGATATATAGATATAAGAGCGGCGATAAATATAATTGATCGGGATCATAAGTTTAAGTCAGATAATTAAAAACGGGACACTTTTGTCAAAACACATTTCACTAAGGAACATCGTGTAGACAGTATGAAATTAACTATAATTGGCATAATTAGTAATTGTTTGTTATGCTTAATAAAAATGCGGAGGCGCATCAAAAAATTTCGAAAGATAAACATTTTATGGACCAAAAAATATTTACTTGTGTTAAAAAAGGATCACAATATGAAATAGCATTTCTTTGTAATAAACTCTAACAAAATATATTTTCATTCAATATATGGAGAAGTAACTTAGATTCGATCCCCATTTTTTTGCAAAAGTTTTAAAAACCGCGATTTTTTTTTATAAAGAAAATTTTTTAATTTTACTAGGAAACCCTAAAATATGCTGCACTAATACCATCAAACTTTGAAAATATCATAAATTTTATTTGAATAACTCGGTAGGTTTTGATATTACGTGTAATTTTGAGCAGAATTATAAATAAACTCATAGTTTATATATATATATATATATATATATATATATATATATATATATATATATATATATATATATATATATATATATATATAATCGCAATATTTCGCGAAACACTTGATAAAATTATCTGAAATTTTTAATCAGTCTTAGTTTTGACGAGCGTAATCACTGTACCAAATATCGCGAGTCCCAGAATGCCACTTACCACGGTTATAGAAAACATTTTCTCCATCATATTTTTTTTTTTTTTTTTTTTTGAGATATTTACCCGTGAACTATGAATCGCGACATATGGACTATTTCAATGTTGAGAAAAAGGTCATGTTATACGTCAAATTAAAGGTATTTTTTAAACCTTTAATACGACACTTCATTAATCTCATAAATACTTTGAAAGATATTTGTAAATATTTCGCGAACCACTTTATAAAATTATCTGAAATTTTGAAGCACTTAGTTTTGACAAGCATAATGATTATACCAAATATTATCAAATTTGAAGAGGTGAGGAAACCAGCTGGTTGGTTTTAAATGGAATGACTCCTTATTATCTATCCTACAATACGTTTTAAATTTAACAACTGATTATAAGTTTTCCTTATTAAAATATATTTTTTATTTCTTTTTTTTTACAGGTTCATGAAAAATCGATCCTGTTGTCAGCAATACCAGTTAGTTTTCTTTTTAATGTGATGCCTTTCAGTGTGCTGTGTTTTTTAAAAGTTTCCACTCTCAGTATGTTTCCTTTATTTATAAAAGACAATTTATGTATTGTATATTTCTGCATGATTTTTATATATTTAACAATATTTAAGTGTTTTGTGCAGTTGGATTATAAAAGGGAAAACAGAGCTAAAAATACCATCAAATTATTTATGGATATATTTGATATTACAATTTTATTAATATCAACTGCAACATTATTTATTCCACCACCAGATCGTTTTCCATATTTATGGTCCTTTGTTATTTCTTTTCTTAGTTGCATATTATTTATTGTATTTTTATTTGTATCAAATTTCCTTCAATACAACTATTTATTTATTCCTTACAAATATTTTAAATATTTTAAAACAATATCAACAAACTCGTAAACCTTAACTGATTTATTAATATTTGCTATTTCATCGAAAAAGAAAGAAACAGTTAAAAAAAAGTTATTATAAATTTTATTAGTTCATTTTATAGATAATATTACGATAATATGGTCAAACTTAAATTTTTTGTAAAACAAGAACATAAAATACTACTCATTTCAATATCAAGCTCGTCGTACACCATATACAAAATATAGTTGCAGTCAATAATAAGTAAACAAAGTAGTATCTTGAACTCAATTGGTTCTATTTCAAGTCGTAGATCGAAGATATCAAATGTAACATATAACATATAACTCATAATCATTATTTTTTGATTTTTATTTTTTTGCTCAACTCATAATGATTATTTTTGATTTTTATTTTTTTGCTCAACCTCATAATCATTATTTTTGATTTTTATTTTTTTGCTCAACTCATAATGATTATTTTTGATTTTTACTTTTTTTGCTCAGAATATAAAACAACATGAGAAATGAAACTATTACGCAATTTTTAATAAAAAAGATTTCTTATCGTAAATTAGATTTATTTACTAAAAGACAGTGTGATGATATATTTTTCATCAGATTTTTTAAAATATATCCAATTTTTTTTATAAAAGTCGATTTTTTTTTTCTAAAATTTTATTATTTTTTTTTTATTAAAAATCTGTTTTTTTTATTAAAAATAAAATTATTTGCAATAAATCAAAGTTTTTACTTAAATAAAATTTTTTTCTGGATAAAAGTTTAATTTTTCATGTTAAGTTTTATATTGTGAGCAAAAAAGTAAAAATCACAAATAATCATTATGAGTTGAGCAAAAAAATAAAAATCAAAAATAATCATTCTATCATTCTATCGGACAAAATAAAGAGCGGTTTTTTACTCTTGCTATTCAGTTAATAATTATTGTCTTCTAGGTGGATAATGGGCTACTTTTTTGGTGTCCTGGTATTTTTTGTATTATAGTCTTTAAATTAATATACAACAGAAGTTTTTGAAATATGTGTATTTCGAGTTTGGTGCAAAAGTGTTGTGTTAATCATGAATTTTGTGCGACAAAATAAAGTGTCACTTTATTTAATTTCTTTAATTTGGCTTCCAATTTTCGAATTTTTTGATACAAAATGGAAGGAATGTGATTAAAATATTCTCAGCTTTAATATTAAATTAATTAAATTATATTAAAATTATTATTCAGTTTGGAAAATAAGGATGAATACGGCCATATTATAGGAAAGTATTCAACCACAATCCAGAAAGATTTCTTGACTTCAGATAAGGAAAATAAAGTAAAATTATTGTACTTGTCTTTAAAGTGCAACATTTTAGAATCTGAGGCTAAAAGAATCATTTCGTTATACAAAATATATAAAATATAACAAAATATATAAAAAATAACAATTCAAATCGAAATTTAGATGAAATTGAGGGGTGCAGAAACCCTAAGACTACGAAGTAAAATCGTAACGATTTCAATATTCCCGTCAAAAGAGAATGAGTTTCATCATCTAAAGTTATAAAGAAAAAGGTAATTATTACTATATTACCTTTTACTGCCAGGAAAAAAGCTCAAATATATGAGTTTTAGAAGTTCCTATTCTAAGTTAAAGTCACACCATTGTTGTGCTAATACAATAAAGCTACTCGTAATAAAAAAATAATCGCTAAAGTCCCAGAACCATTCTAAAATACAGCTATTTGGATAAATATCTTATTAAAACTTAAAAAAAAAAAACTGAGCAAATTTTGGAAACTGCCATGGAAATGTCTGAAATTTTAAATTTTTGTAATAGGAGATAGTATAAAAAATGTTTTCTTAACTTTGGTACATATGAAATCAATTTATTTGAACCTTGTCTGGGCAGTTAGGCTAGTAATAATGTAAATTGCTTCCTCCTTTATCTGTCCGCTTAAAAAAATTTTATTCTTTTTGGCGAGAATTGCGATATAGCTACGATTTTAATCCTCAGTATTAGGGTTTCTAACCCCTCAATTATTATAATTTTCATTCTAAATTGTAATTTTGTATAATGAAATGGTTTTTTGGTCTCAGATTCTAAAAAGCTGCATTTTAAAGATAATTACATTAATCTAACTGCATTTTCTCTATCTGGAATCAAGAAATCTTACTGGATTGTGGTCGAAGACTTTCTGATAATATGGCCGGATCTATCCTTATTTTTCAAATGTAATAATAATTTGAATAGAATTTAATGAATAGAGTATTAAATTTTAGAACTTTTTAAGCATATGCCTTACATTTTGTATAAAAAATTCGAAAATCGGAAGCCAAATTTAAGAAATTCAGTCACTTTATTTTGTCGCACAAGATCCATGACCAACACAGCACTTTTATCCCAAACTCGAAATGCACATATTTCAAAAAATTCTTTTGCTTATTAAATTAAAGAACATAAAACGACAAATACCTGGACACCAAAAAAGTACACCAAACCTAGAAGACAATTATTATGAATTATATACCACGAGTAAAAAACCATTCCATGAGAGAACGCTCGAAAAAGGGCATTTTTTTAGTTGATGGCTTTCAATTTCTATAATAATTTGTATACACAAACTCCATTAAGCCTTTTATCAATTTTAGTTTTCAGTTTCGTGAAATTGCAAAAACTCGCGAATTTATTTCGCTTTTTTACTTTCTCTAAAACCAAAAAAAAATTTCAAAAGTATGTAACTTTGAATAGCAATATCTCTGAGAATTTTAATGATTTAAACTGCCTTTGAATTTTGCATATGGCGGCTTTACGAAGAACATTTAAAGAAAAAGAAAAATTTTTTTTAAAAATGCATTTTAATGCAATTGCATTTTTCAAATGCATTTTTCTTTAAATATGCTATTAAAAATTTTTAATTTTTTAACATAATTGAAAAGTTTGGAATCTTTACATTAAAATAAAAGTGTAAAATTTTTGGGACGCGTAATCAAATTTTTATAAAAACATGCTCCCAATTTTTCATATAAAAATAAATTTTTTTCTTGCTTTTTTTTAAATTTTCTTTAAAATTCGTATAAAAGTTAACAAAATATAAAAAGTATGCAATTTTAAATATTCATATCTCTTGAAGTTATTGATGGATTTCTGTAATTTAAAAAGTATTTAAAAGACCATTGTCTTTTATTTGTGTAAATTGGTCAGCATTTTCAAGATCTCTTCTTCGGTCCATAATATTTTAAAAATATAAAATGCAGTTTATAGATGCATTTTTGTTAGTTACGAATTTATTAAATTTAAATTTTTCAAAAGTGTTTATCATAACTTGAAATAATAATTAGTGTGGTACATAAAGGTTTACTATTTATAACGAATTTTTAAAAATCAACATAATACATTTTTTTTCAACAAAATATGTAACGCTACTCATAATACTAGAAAAATATAATTCTTATATGAAAAAATTGAAATTAGTTGAAGAAAAGGCGAAATTGTGCACAGTACATGTGTGCGTCCCAAAAATTTGAGATTTTTATTTTAATATAAAGATTCCATGCTTTCCAAATACGTAAAAAATTAAATAAATTTAATAGCATATTTGAAGAAAAATGCATTTAAAAAATGCAATTGCATTAAAATGCATTTTTAAAAAGTATTTTTTATTTGTAACATATTCATGTTTAAGCTGATATAATTACAATTCAAACGCCGTTTAAATCATAAATTTCCCAGAAATATTTGTACTTAAAGTTGTATACTTTCGAGATTTTTTAAGTTTTTTCGAAAGTGAAAAAGCGAAATAAAATCGCGAATTTTCTGAATTTAGCGAATGTGAAAACGGAAATCTATATAGGTACCCATAGACCTTATACGTGCAAAATTTTATAAAAATCGAAAGACACTTGGTAAATTTTTGGGCGTGCTTTCATGGAATGGACGAGATATATATATATATATATAAAATCTTAAAAAATCTCGGAAGTATACAACCTTAAGTACAAATATTTCTGGGAAATTTGTGAAAAAAACAATAAAAAAATAAATTTTTTTCTTGTTTTTTTGAATTTTTTTTTTAAATTCGTATAAAAGTTAACAAAATATAAAAAGTATGCAATTTTAAATATTCTTGTAATTTAAAAAGTATTCAAAAGGCCATTGTATTTTTTTGAGTAATTCAGTCCGCATTTCCAAAATCCCCTTTTCGTTCCAAAATATTTTAAAAATATAAATGCAGTTTGTATATGCACTTTTCTTAATTGCGAATTTATTAAATTTGAATTTTTCTAAAAATGTATTTAAAAAATTTTTATATCGGGAATAAGTCTACAATATTATTATTCCTTAGGCTTGATATAGTGTAGAAAGTCAAATGAAAATTTTTCCATCACGTCACATTTTTAACCCATTGAGGACCAAAGAAAATTTGTTACCTTGAGAAGTTTTTAGGTTATAAAATTTTCCATGTAATAGGTAGAGGAAATTTCACAGATGTTTTAAAGGCAAGACATGGGGCTACAAAAATGTAGTACTAGTGAAGTCTCTAACTTCTCACACGTAGCCCCTAGAAGTCGTTAAAGTTATAAATATCAAGAATTTCTCAATTAACCCTCATAAAACCATTGAAAAATTAGGGATAACGAGTGAGTGTGTAGGGGAAATTTGTATTTGATATAAATGATACAAGACTGCAGATTTCAAAAATGGTAAAATTTTTAAAATCACATTGAAAGAAAATCCGTAGACACCAAAAGTTTGAAAAAAATAAAAATCCAAGTTTAAATAACAAAGCTAACAAAAAATTAGAAAATAACTATATCTTGAGAAATTTTGTTTAAATCTTACTCCTGAGACTAAATGTAGTGAAAAAGAAAAGTAAAACATTTCCATCATATCACACTTTTATGTTTATTGATGACTAAATGAAATATGTACCTCTAAGAAATTTTTAGGTTATATAATTTTCTGGGTAATAGATAGAGTAAATTATGGATTCGTATTTTATAGAGAAGGAACAATAAAACAAAAGTGTCGAATATGCAATATCTTTAACATGCTCTTAATAGCACCTAAAAGTCTTTAAAGTTGCTAAAAGCATTGAAAAAATGGGAAAAATATGCAAAGAACAATGGGAGCTTTTGCACCAAAATGCTGTTACTGAGAGATTATATCAACGCATATGGAATCCTACTTTGGTGACAGACTTTTACAGCTTCTTAATATGAGAAAAAAATTTATAAAGAGTACATTCTTAAATCCTAATTAAAGAAAAAAAATTTCAATGAAGTTTAAAATAAAAATATTATATATTTTAAAATTGTGACGTCATGTAAATGATTTATTTAACTTTCAACACTATATTTAGTATAACGAGTTAAAATTAGGACGAATTATTCGCGATATATTTTTCTTAAATTTTTTTGTTAACTGTTATTTAAATTTGGATTTTTATTTTTTTATACTTTTTTATAATTCTACCATTTTTGATATCTATGGCTTTTTATCTGTTACATGAAATATAAATTTCCCCTCTACACCCCCTCCTTATCCCTCATTTTTCCAAGGTTTAATTGAGAAATTCTTCATTTTTACAACTTTAAAGGCATCTAGGGGCTATGTATGATAAGTAAGAGACTTAACTAATACTACATTTTTATAGCCCCAACATGACTAACTTATCTGCTCTACCTATTACAGGGAAAATTTTATAACCTAAAAACTCATCATGAAACCATATTTTCTTTGGTTCAATGGGTTAAAAATGTGACGTGATGAAAAAACCCGAAATGTTCCTGGTGATTGGTATGAAATACCTACAATATCTGCAACATAATTTTCCAGATACTTTTTTAATGTTGACCTGTGTAATTAGTCTGGTATACACAATACATTTTTTAACAAGAAATGTAAAATTACACATAATACCAGAAAAAATATAATTTTTATATGAAAAAAATTTAATTAGTTGAAGAAAAGGCGAAATTGTGCACAGTACATGTGTGCGTCCCAAAAATTTGAGATTTTTATTTTAATGTAAAGATTCCATGCTTTCCAAATACGTAAAAAATTAAATAAATTTAATAGCATATTTAAAGAAAAATGCATTTAAAAAATGCATTAAATGCATTTTTAAAAAGTATTTTTTATTTGTAACATATTCATGTTTAAGCTGATATAATTACAATTCAAACGCCGTTTAAATCATTGATTTCCCCAAAGCCTTCCCAGAAATATTGTTATTTAAATTTGTATACTTTCGAGATTTTTTAGGTTTTGTCGAAAGTGAAAAAGCGAAATAAAATCGCGAATTTTTTGAATTTCGCGAATCTGAAATCAGAAATCTATAGACCTTTTACGTGCAAAATTTTATAAAAATCGAAAGTCACTTGGTAAATTTTTGGGCGTTCTTTCATTATTTTTAGCAGAGTTTAAAATTACTACTAAAATATTAAAAAAAAAGTTGCAGAATTTTTCATATTTTTTAATCATAAAAATGTTTCACGAACAAAAGTTTTTATTATAAAAATACTAAAAATATACTAACTTTAACGAGCGTCATATGTCGTGTCCATTTTTAGTTCTCCAAGATATTTTATTTGCATCTTTTTCTTCTCACAATATATTTTAACCAAAAATTATACAACACAAAAAATATGCAACATGTCCAGTGCAAACTACGTAAAATAATTCAACTTGACCATTTCTTACTACGAAGTAAATGTGTGGAAATAAACGCACACTTGCGAAGCGGAAAATTTGAATATATGCGTACGGTCATGTTGCATATTTTTTGTCTTGTATAATTTTTGTTCAAAATATATTTTGAGAAGAAAAATATGCAAAAAAAATATTTTGGAGAACTAGAAAATTTATAATGTTCAACTATTAAATACAAAAGCTAATATAAAATATGTTGATGTGTGAATTTTTTTAAGTAAATTCTATATCTTTTTTGGTTTTAAGTTTACTAATAGAATACTTTAATCATTATTATGAAATAAGGTTCTAATAGCTTCAAATTTTTAACTTCATTTAGAGAGAGGAAAGATATTTAAATGTTATTCACGTAAATATTTTTTAAGAATTTCGGAGGCTTTCGCAAAATGACCCAAAGCAAAACCGTGAATAATATAGAAAAATATATATTTTCATTCTGAATGTGGCTGATTTTATGCAGAATTGTATTATATATAATGAAATAATTATCTGAAAGAATTTTATTATTAAATTGCAGGTGACCAGAAAGCAAAAAGGCTTCACAAAAGTATATAATTTTTATTTCAAACATTTTGATATTCTCAACACAATTCTCAACTCAAAGCACTGTAATGTGGTTATTTATTTGTTTTCTGCAAAAATACATTGGTTAATTTGTATAAAACAATTTTTTCCTACTTAACACTTTATTGAGCTCCTATTTAAATTTTTAAGATTATTATAATCATCGTTATTATATTTCTATGTCACAATACCCAATACAGAAATACCCAAAAACAAACATTTTTGTTTTTGTTTATTTCTGTTTACACATTACTAACGATGTCCACGCACAAGCATATTTTTTCAACATATTTTTTTGCATATTTTTTCAACATATTTTTTCACATATTTCGTACGCATATATTCAACTTGTCAGCTTCGCAAGTCTTCGTTTATTCGTAGACATTTACTTCGCAGTAAATAATGCACAAGCTGAAATATTTTACGCAGTTCGTACTGGTAATGTTGCATATTTTTTGTTTTGTATAATTTTTGTTCAACATATATTTTGAAAATAAAAATATTTAAGTGTACAAGTGAAAACATATATGGCGCTCGTTGATTGTGGTATATTTTTAGTATGTTTCACATCAAAAAATGTTAATAATGTATATTTTCAAAATGGGCTGCCGTATATGTCTTCCGATTTTGCTAATATTTATAATGCGCATACCCTATGGAGCCATTTAAATGTCTCCATTTTTATTTTTTTGATTTTGATTTTCCGAAAAGTTAAAAAATTCGCAAAAGTGTGTAACTTTAAACATCAATATCTTTAAAAGTTGTTAACAGATTTTAATGATTTAAATTGCATATATAAGAAAAATATGCACATAAATGTGGTAATTTAAAAATAAAATTATCATTTAAAAATGCGTTCATAATGCAAATACAATTTTAGGATGCATTTTTGAAAAATTTCTACCTTTAGCAAAAAAAAAAAAAAAAATATTTTTAATTTATACGATGTAATTTACAATATTTATTGTAATAAACTTTATACCAGTTTTTAAATCAATAAAATCCGACATATAGTTAAGGAGTTATATACATTTAAAACTGCATATTACTAAAAGAGTATAACCAAAAAACAAAATTAAAAATCAAAATTTTTTAAAAATTTAAATTTTTGTATGAAAAAGTTTACGGAAATTTAAAAAAAATATATATTAAAAATTGAAGATTTTGTCCCAGAACAGTTGTTTTTTAATTTTATAGTATGTTGCTTTTTAACATATTAAAAGAAAATTAAAATCGAAAGGGTAGAAAATTTTCAAAAGTGCATCCTAATATTGCATTTTCATTATGAAAGCATTTTTAAATTATAATATTATTTTTAAATTACTACATTGAAAGAGGACATATTCATCTTCTACAAGCAGTTTAAACCATTAAAATCCGTTAACAACTTTTAAGGATATTAATGTGATTTTAATGATTTAAACTGCATGTAGAGGACAATAAAATCTACTATTTTTAATATAAAAAAAAAAATTCTATCAATTTTTCATACAAAAATTTAAATTTTTTATAAATTTTGATTTTAAATTTTTTTTGGTTATACTCTCTTAAGGTGGGATCACACGATTGTCGCAATGCACCAATTTTATACAATTTTTATTGTGCTGAATAGGGGCCCAATAAAGAAATTGTCCCAATCAAATTCTCTGCAGTCAGATGATTGTCTTATCGTACATAAAGTTGGTTGTCGTAAATTGACTCAAAACTGCTTAGTGGCAATAATTGCCGCATTCCAGTCACACGATTGTTCTAGTATATGGCAACTCTGTGAAACAGCTGTTGTGCTAGATTTGTTTTGTTTACAAAAATATAGAAAATTTTAATATATTCGTGGAAAAATGAGTTGTTCATTGAAAAAAAAGAAAATGTTATAGAGTATTCCCAAACACAAGGGTGTTCTTCTACAGTTTGTATTAAACCATTAATGCTACTGTAAGTCCAAGATGATGTTACACTCGGTTTTTTTTTTTTTTTTTTGGCACAGGAGTTTGTGGTTCCTGAGAGAGGGTGAAGTAAACCAATTCACTGTTCGTGCCATCAAATTCTATGCAGTCATTCAACTCCATAATAAAACTGCAAGTAAATTATAATTGTAATACATATATACAACAATAAAAACTTATTTTACTTACGAAAATAAATGCTGCTACAAAAAAATATTTTATTAAAAATATTATTGGTAAAATATACCAATAATTGGTGTATTGCGGCAATCGTGTGATCCCACCTTTAGTAATATGAAACTTTAAATGTTTATAACTCCTTGGCTATGCATCGGATTTTATGGATTTAAAAACCATTATAAGGTATATTTTAATAAATATCGTAAATTATATTGTATAAATCAAAAATAGTTCTTTTGCTAAAGATGCACTCACAACGACAATGCAATTTTCGGATGCATTTTTAAGAAATTTCTACCTTTTTAATTTTAAATATTTTTGCTTAATATATAAGACAAATATGTTTATTATATAATACATCAGCATCTAATCTGGGATAAATAGGTATTATACCGCAAATAACAAATTATGAAATATTATGAACAAAATAAATGTTAAAATAAACATAAAAAATAAAAAGTACAAAAATTTAAAAAAAAAAAAAAATTTTTTGTGTAAAAAAATTTTAAGAAATATTTTTAAAAATTGTTTAAAATAGTAGATCATTTTGTCCCAGAACAATTTATATTGCAATTTTTAGGAAACATTATATTTTTTTTATTAGAGGGAGAAAAAAAAATTAAATGGTAGACATTTTTCAAAAATGCATCTTAATTGCATTTGCATTATGAATGCATTTTTAAATGATAATTATATTTTTAAATTACTACTCCGAAAAAATTCATGCCTTATATAAACGAAAACAAACGTACAATGTACGAAATAATTCGTGATTTTGGACCACGAAAGGATGGTGTAATATAAACGAATGCTTACGAATATATTTCTTATTATTTATGAAATTTTTATATTGTTTTACGATAAAATTTTGTATTTGTTACAAATATTTTTTTTATAAATAGAAAAGTAATTGTAACATGTACAAAAAACGTTAATATTTTCATTATATAATTTCATAATAATATGTGATTTTTATTAGTTACAAAAAAAGTTTTTTCAGATTTAGGATATTAATGTAATATAAATCAGTGCTTCTAAAGAATTAATTAAATCTTAGCTTAATTCCCTTAAATCCTAATTCTGAATTAGGAAATACTAATTTTTCATTCCCCAATATCATTCTCAAAAATATAATTCAATAGCTTAATTCAAAGGCTTTTGTTTGAATAGAGTTAATTCATAAAGAATTCATTCAATTTTTGTTAATTCAAATCTTCTCCAAATTGAATGAAAATATTTTTCTTTCATTCAATTTGTAATATTTTTTTTTTTTAATCTTTTACAAAATGAATTTAAAAATGTTTTCTAAAGCTAATTTGTAATAGATTTGAATTGAAGAAAATTTGAATGATTCAATATATTTTTCAGCTTGAATTGTATAATTGATGAATGAATTCTTTAAGGAATTAATTCATTGCAAAATTAATTCAATTCCTATGAAGTACAAAGAATTAAAGCCTATGAATTAAATTATTTGAATGCTTTAAAAGAATGACTAGGATAATAAATTTAATTCGATTTAAAAAAATTAATTAAAGAATTAAGCCTTTCGAACCTTTGATGTAAATTCATTCTTATTAAAAATAATAATAACGGTATACAGTTTTTGGACATGAGCAGCTCAAAATGTGAATTGCAATCTTCATTCATTTTTTTTAAATTAGTTTTTTTCAAGACATTAAAAAAATAATTAATAACGAATGAGCAGTTTAAGTGATAAATCGAAATTAAATTTTTATATGTCTTATGTATTAGAATCCAAAAATAGCTTTATTGGCCTTGAAAGTCTTCTTTATATTACTTGATTTAATAAATAAATATATAAAAATAATTTTATGTTTGCTTTTTTATCTTGTAACTTGAACCACCAAACTTTTAAATGTAAAATCAAAATATCGAATAATAAAAATTATGTTTAAAACATATTCGATATCCTATATTTATCCCTCCGTTGTTGGCTTGTTTTACGTTTTTTTTTTTTTTTTTTTAAGATTCCGTTGTTCATTAGTTTTCTAATTTTTGGATATTTCAAATTAACCTATTTTAATTTTTGTTCTTTGGGGCTTTGAAAGTGCTCCTGATAAAACGAAAATATTTAAATATTACGAAAGAAACCAATACGAACGATTTCGTGAATTTCGTAAAATGTTAAAATGCTTCATAAAATTTATTTTCGCAAATTATAAGAAATATTCTGAATTGGCGACGAAATATTTTTTTGTAAAATGTGTCATAGACTTTTTTCGGTGTACATTTATAGTGGTTATGTTATGCTTATATATGCAATTGAAATCGTTAAAATCCGTTAACAACTTTTAGAGATATTTATGTTTAAAGTTACACACTTTTGCGATTTTTTTAACTTTTCCGAAAAGTTAGAAAAATCACCAAAGTGTGTAAAAAATTGCATACAAATTGAATATTTAATAATATTTTTTTTTTCGTCCAGAATTTTTTCTCAACCATGTGACTTTTTCATTGATGAATGATGGTGGATGTTAAGGGGAAAATACACGACAAAATTACATTAAATTCATTGTGGTACTATAAATGAAAATTTAAGATTTTGCGTCACACCTACAAGGCTTGAAAGAAAATCCAATTTTAGATGTTATATAAGTGTGAACAAATGTTTCACATTTTCAACATCTTCAATGCATTCTTTCAAGATGTACGCAAGTGTGAAAATGACATAATGGTGAAATAAAAAATCTAGGCCTAATGAAAAAAAAAAAAAAAAATAGGGCAGAATCGTCTTTATCACATCAAAATCCTTTAAATCCAACTATTCGTCTTAAGGGAAGGATTATTTTGCCAACCAGTGCCCAGTGGGGCAGAATCGAAAATTTTTGGAAATAAATCCATTACATATGCGTAGCAGAGGGATATGCAATTTTTGATTTGGAAGGAAGACCCACATACCCTCAGGAGTGCAGCTATGGGGGCTCTGAAATATTTTTAAACATTTGCCAATTTTTTGTTCCTTATCCCATTTTAAATATTTCAAAGCCCTCGATAAGACTTATAAAAACATGCTTGCTTGAGCTATTTATCTTTTATGAAATTTTAACTACCTCAATTTTGCACGTTCTTTGTCCAGCTTTTTTCATATATATCCCAGTATTTCTGACCGATTTTATCAGTTTTCTTTAACTAGTTAAAGAACATTGAATAAAGAAAATTGAAGCTGATATTTATACCGAGTCCAAAATTAAACGATTTTGAATTTGAAAATTGCTAAATTTAAATTTTCCTGAATAACATAATAATTTTATACTTTTCTGAGAGGTATCTTCACAAAAATGATTTTAAAATAGAAAACAAGCCCGATACACACCTACCCGAAGTTTGTATGAAAGTTTCACAGCCAACCATTTATATTTACAGATTTTTTTCCAAAAATGTTCGATTGTGCTCCATTGTGCAGTGTATTTAAAATTTACTCCAGTCAAAAAAGAGTTCAACCTCAGAATTTAATAGAGGGAAGCAAATTTGTTTTCATTTAGCTACATCTAAGTGTCTTATGCATGCCGTTAAGTCACCGATATTGATGTGTACGCTTCGCGGTTAAAGTCTGTAACTGTATTAAAAAAAATTAGCGGCAACTAAAAACATTAAATCCAGCAAAAATGTGCTATAACTGTAATGAAACTAATGATGGCACTTAAAATGTTCTTCAAAAAGATTGTAGCAAATTTTGTAATCTATAAATGTTATATTGACACCAAAGCACGTACGATGTATAATAAGCAAGATATATAAAAAAAAAAACAGATTTTTGTAGCCTTTAACCGCGAATAACTCGTACACGTTATCTATGAACAGCATATATGTATAAGATTCAAAAATTAAGCTACATGCAAAGAATATATTCCCACCATCAAATTCCGGGAATGAGCTATTTTTTGCATAATTTTCTATTATGATTATTACATATTTACTTATTTTAGTAATTAAAGTTCAGACTAAACAATTGTATACTAAAATTAATTGTATTTTATATAACTAATGTAAATTGAAAATGAATTAAAATAAAAGATTAAATTATTTTTATCAAAAATATTATAAAATCCAAATATTTATTATTATAAATATAATAAAAAAACGAGAAAGGTGAAGTCGACCATTCTGATCCACATAATTTTGTTTTTACTTATATAAACCTTATTTGTGGTAAATATTAACATAATACCAACATTTCTGTCGGATTTATGCTTGTTAAAGTTTTTCGGGAGAGGGGTTTATAATAAAATTTATTTGTGCTAAATTTAATTAAAATATTCCTATTTTTAAGTATTAAGACTCTATTCCAGGAGGACATTTTTATGGCGGCTAGGTGAAATAATGGGCCGATCATAACCAAATTCAATTTACATGAACATGACATCATTAAATCGACTGAGAAAGTGAATCTGAGTCGAACGGTATACTTTAAGGTGAGGGGTCCGAAGATTTTTTCTTTGCGTTACAATTTCTGCACAAACATATAATACCAAAATGTTAAAAATTATTTTTGAGAGCAAAACAAAGTGGACGATCATGAAGTTATAGAAATTAAAATAGACAATATATGTGAAATTGCAACGAAAAATGAAAGTGAAACAAAAATTTTTAAATATAAAAAATACCGTTTTCAAAGGGAGATTAGTGCATTTATCAACTTCAATGAAGGTCAAGATGTGAATGATAATGTTCATTATTTTGATATGGCTTTCGAAAGAACAATTGAGAATCAATCAATAAAAAAGAAAATTAATGAAAAGAATATTGTAAATAAGTGGTTTAATAGGCACCTGCATTTTCTAAAAAGAAACAAAATAGTGAAATATAATAAGGCCAAAGCGATAAATAACTATGAAGCTTGGAATGAATACAAAATAGCCAGAAATTTATATATTACGAAACTTAAAAATAAAAAAAATACATATATTAATAGTACAATAAGTAATACCAAAGACCAAAGAAAAATGTGGAGTAACATCAAAGACTTAGTACTAAAGAAAACAAAAAATGTGATAAAATCTGTGATATTTACAAATGTAGAATATAAGGACATTTATGAATATTTTGTAAATAGTATAAAAGAAATAATAGATAATATAGAATATGTGCAATATGTAAATCAAATATCTATGATAAACTGTAGATTTAAATTTCGAGAAATAACAATAATAGAACTTAAAAATTTATGTAAGAGCATGAAAAACAAACCGGACTATAATAATGTTAATATAAATATGATATTAGACAATTGGAACTTGGTTGGAGAAGTGTTGCTAAAAATTATAAATAAATCTCTAATAACGTGTATATTTCCTGAAAATTGGAAAAATCAATGGTGACGCCAATTGAAAAGGTTGCTAAAACAAATAAATGTGAAGAATTTAGACCAATAAACTCACTAAAATTATGTGAAAAAATCCCTGAAAAAACTTAAAAAAATCCTTGAAATGCTAAAAAAATTATATCACTACGGAATACAAGATAAAGAATTAAATTGGTTTGAATCATACCTGACAAACAGAAAACAAATAACAAAAGTGAACTGCAATAAATCCGAGACAATTAATAATGAATATGGAGTACCACAAGGTTCAATTCTTGGAGCTTTATTATTTATAATTTATATAAATGATATGCCGGCTGTAATAGACAAAAATTAAATAGTACTATATGCGGACGATACCCTAATATTTAATATAGCGGATACAGATGAGCAGTGCCTGGAAAACTTATCGTACGATATGCGAAATATAAATGATTGGTTAAAAATGAATAAACTAAAATTGAACGAAAATAAAACAAAAATTATGGAAATAAATATGAACAATAGTACTGAATTTAAAATTAATAACAAAATCATTGAAGTTGTAGACAAAATTAAATATTTAGGATTCATAATCGATAAAAACATGAATTTTAATGATCATATAGAGTATATATGTAAAAAAATCGGCAAGAAAATAGGCTTTTTTAGAAGGATTAGAAATCAAATATCAACAATCACTGCAATAAATATATACAATACAATAATTAAACCACATTTTGAATTCGGGTCAACCGTTTTATACACCTGCTGCACAAACATACAAATAGAAAGGTTACAGAAATTACAAAATAAAGCTATGCGATCAATTTTAAAATGTAGTAGATATACTTCGATACAATATATGCTTGACACATTGAAATGGATGAATATCAGACAAAGGCTCCAGTTTAACACGTGTATTCTTATATTTAAAATGAAAATTGGTTATGCGCCAGAATACTTGACTCAGGAACTAGTCTCCTGCGCAAGATGATTTGAAAAGCAAACACACTTGAATTTCAAGTGTGTGTTTCATAGCCAACATGTGCAAAAACAACAATAAATACTGTTCGTACTGTTCGCTGCCCGAAGCAAAGCAAGTGTGTACTGTGTATGAGCGACTGCAAATCCGTGCGTTCAAATCATTTATCGTAAACAAGTGGTGCAAGTGGTGTGGCAAAAAAAAGCAAATCATACAAGACGTTGAGAAATGATTTAAAGATTTCAAGTGGGCTTAATGATTTGTTTGTTTTTTGTAATACGTAGTTGCTGTGTGTGGCAAAAAATCTTCATAATGTGTAAAAAGTGGTTGTTTATAAATATTCTTGCATACACACACATATATACAGTATGTCTATATTTTATTGTTGGTTCTTCTTTTCTAAATAAATGTAAAAGGGTGAATTCATAAAGTTATTAAAAAATACTCTTTATTAAGAGTTAAAAAAGTAAAAAAATTAAAGTTGACATTTGAAACTGTCAGTTACATATGTAAGTTAGAAAATTTTTATCTTTAGTATTTATTTATATTTTAAATAAAGTTAGTCTTATAATTAATTGTATGTTTATAAAAAATTTTAAAATTGTACTTATTTATATTATGATAGATTTTATTGCATTTAATTTATATTTACTAAGTAATCATTCTATTTTAAAACTAAAAGGAAATAATATAGAACAATGTCTTTTCATTTTTCAAATTCGTTTCCATATACGTTTACTCCTTGACTAATAAATTTTCCCAAATGTTAAGAATACGATGGAACATCTGCACTGTAATAAAATTATAAATGAAATATTTTAAGACGTTTACCTAAATTGTGTGTCCCGTCATATGTACATGTTCAATATATAATCAAGTAAAGGATGCTGTTTTACCTGATTGTAAGCGAACTCAATTCGTGGTTTTATAAAAAATAAATTTACATTTTTTACAGTGCAGAACATATGTACCTGTTTCTTATTGATCTATTTAGCTGCTTCTACAGATTTTATTGCCAAATTCTTGCTGTTTTAAATAAATTTTTTACACTAAGAAATATACCTGTTTTTATTGGACTAAAGTTATTTTTAGAAAAGGCTTATACATATTATTACCTAATGTAAAAATGAGTTTATAAATAAAATTATAATATTATTACCTAATATATTTCATATATGCTATAAATGAAGTTATGAATGAAAATCTTTCAACAGTTATTTCAAAAGTGTTCTCGTGTTCAGAATTGAATTTTTTGTGCTCCAACAAATTATTTGTTTTCACAATCGTGTTAAAATATACATATCTTCGTATACTTATAATGGCAGAAGTAATGGTAAGAAATAAAATTATTTTTTAAAGTTACTTTACTAAACAAAATATATCATATTTATGTATTTAGAATTCAACTCCTACTGAATCAATGGACGCTGCCAGCATCAAACAAAATATCCTGTCAGGAACATTCAAAATAACTACGAAAAGAGGCAGAAGCAAGATTTGGGACACATTTGGGAAGATTGTAAACCAGGAAGGAGCCGAAATAGCAAACAAAGTTGCCTGCATAAAGTGTTTTACTGTTTTAAAATATGATTCGAGAACCACATCGAACTTGGTGAGACATAAGTGCTACTACACCACGAAGGAAACTAATACAGAAAAAGTAGAGGTTAACAACGAGACGAAAAAAAAGCAACGCGATTATTTTCCGAATGGTGTATAAAAAATTGTCGGCCTTTTCAATTTGTTCAAGATACCGGTCTAATGCAGATTTCGGAGTTCTTGATTTCAATTGGAGCGAAGTATGGACCAAATGTTGATGTAGAAAAATTATTGCCACATCCTACCACAATATCGCGGAATATTGAAAAAATATATGAAGCAACATTCCTAAATGTTAAACATGAAATCAATGCTGTCTGCAAAAATGGTTTTGGATTAACTTCAGATATATGGACGGACAACTATTTACGGAAAAGTTATATCTCTCTAACTATCCATTATACAAAAAATGACCAATTGATTTCCAGGTTGATAGGTCTTAATTCAATGAATGGGGAAAGATGTACGCGTAAGTAAATTTAAACAGTTATATTACTATTACATAAATGAAAAAATGAATACCAAATGAACCACATATCTTTAATAATTATTTATTTTAGATGATGCCATTAGATTAAAAGCTCAAACTTTACTAGGAAGATATGATTGCAAACTGGAAGATGGAGTTATGGTAACAGACAGAGGTTCCAACATGGTTGCTGCGTTCAATTGTTTTCCACACATATATTGCATTAACCATTTACTTAATAATGTAATCGAAAAGGCTATTAAAAATGTAGAGGAACTAAATGAACTGTGTAATTTATGCTCGAAATTGGTTAAATATTTCAAGAAATCTGGCGATAATTGCAAATTAAGCCAAACATTAAAAAGTCATTGTCCTACACGGTGGAACACAATGTATTACCTTTTGGAATCTGTGGAAAAAAATTGGATGGATGTCAATAATATATTGCAGCAAAAAAATGAGCTTCAAAAAGTCGAAAAAATAAACATAAGCCACATTAATTGTGAACGTCATGAGACAATTTGAACAGGCGTCCAAAACTTTAGAAGGAGAAAAATATGCTACATTACATCTAGTTTATGCATACATCAATGGATTGAGGGACACTTGCATATCAGAAGATGATGATATTGAACTCGTAAAAAAATTTAAGGAAGCATTATTTGAAAATATACAGACAACTGTATTTTTAAATATATCCATGACGCATAAAATTGCACATTTCCTTTTTCCACCCGCGAATAAACTGTTACAATTTTCAAAAGACGAAATGGATAATATAAAATCAAAATGTGCAGAGGAGTTAAAAATTCTCTGGCAAAATGAAGGTGAAGAAATCATGGAATCACCAACATCAACTAAAACATCAGTAATATCATCATATTTCAAGAATTTTGTATCACCAACATCAAATCTAACATGGGATGATAAAATAGCTAGAGAAATTCAAACATACCAAAACCTGGATGTTCCCTTCGAAGAAAACTTTAAAGTCATCAGTTGGTGGTATTTACATCGAACACAGTTGCCTTTGTTGTATAAATTAAGCTGCAAACTATTGGCTACTCCAGCAAGTAGTGCAAGTTTCGAAAGAGTTTTTTTCAATTGCTAGACAATTGTTATCGGAAAAAAGAACGAATCTTTCCTCCAACTCAACCATCTTTTCACAGATTATGTTTCTTCACATGAATACAGACAACATTATTATCTGTGATATAGTTTAAGTATTTATATACATATGTATAAGAAAGTAGTATATAAGTAATTAAGTATATATTTGTTTTAAGTAATAATATAAAAAAACCTTGTAAAAAACTTTAAATATTTAATAAAATCTGTTTACTAATAAAACTTAATGCATGATTCTTTAAATTGTTATAACTAGTAACATTAATAATTTATTTGATCGTAAATAACAATAAGTTTATAAACAATACTTTTAAACGACTGTTTTACTTACGAAATTACTTTATACAGTCATGAACGCACACACACACATATAATTTTAATAAAAAAGAAAACACAATTTTTTTCCTTATTGAAGCAAACAAGTGGTCAAAAGGCTTGTATTTTTTTATACAAGCCTTTGAGAGGCTTGTTTGGTCGCTATCATAGCACACTCATGATTTGTTCATAAAGTTGAAGCACACACGCAGTATTTGTATGGTTTTAAGTGCCTGCAGAACAGTATTTATTACTCCGCACACACACTGATAACAACACTTGAAAAATATCAAGTGGCTTGTACAGCCTTATAAGACACAGTTTGCAGGGCTCTATCAGGAACTATCATATGTGAATGAAGTCTAGCCATATAACTTAAGGAATGGTAATGATTTCAGGATAAATAGAGTAGCAACAAATAAAATGAAGAGATGTTTGTTATACAAAGGACTACAATTATTTAACCAACTTCCAAATTATGTTAAAAATGAAACAAATATTAATGCTTTTAAGAGAAATTGTGTAATTCATGTAAAAAATGGTGTTTATCAGAGCATTTAAAAATGTAAAATTTAATGTATTATAGTCTTAAGAAAGTATTTAAAATACTACTAAATAAAATAAATAGATACTAGGGTGATCGATTATTCGACTTTTTGGAGAAACCGGCTTTCGAATAGTTGGTATTTTGAAAAAACCGGTTGCACTTTTTTAAATTCAGAAAAAAAGTTTTTTTTTTTTTTTTGCAGAAGTTAATATTTCTATCAAAAGACTACATTTCTTAAAGAAAAATCAATAAATCTTATAATGTTCAAGTTAAAATTTGTTAAACATAATTATTTTTGGAAATATTAATATTAACCTAATATGAACAAGAAAGAAAGATATAGATATCTAGACCTGTGGAATTATTATTTTGCCAACCAGTGCCCAGTGGGGCAGAATCGAAAATTTTTGGAAATAAATCCATTACATATGCGTAGCAGAGGGGTATGCAATTTTTGATTTGGAAGGAAGACCCACATACCCTCAGGAGTGCAGCTATGGGGGCTCTGAAATATTTTTAAACATTTGCCAATTTTTTGTTCCTTATCCCATTTTAAATATTTCAAAGCCCTCGATAAGACTTATAAAAACATGCTTGCTTGAGCTATTTATCTTTTATGAAATTTTAACTACCTCAATTTTGCACGTTCTTTGTCCAGCTTTTTTCATATATATCCCAGTATTTCTGACCGATTTTATCAGTTTTCTTTAACTAGTTAAAGAACATTGAATAAAGAAAATTGAAGCTGATATCTATACCGAGTCCAAAATTAAACGATTTTGAATTTGAAAATTGCTAAATTTAAATTTTCCTGAATAACATAATAATTTTATACTTTTCTGAGAGGTATCTTCACAAAAATGATTTTAAAATAGAAAACAAGCCCGATACACACCTACCCGAAGTTTGTATGAAAGTTTCACAGCCAACCATTTATATTTACAGATTTTTTTCCAAAAATGTTCGATTGTGCTCCATTGTGCAGTGTATTTAAAATTTACTCCAGTCAAAAAAGAGTTCAACCTCAGAATTTAATAGAGGGAAGCAAATTTGTTTTCATTTAGCTACATCTAAGTGTCTTATGCATGCCGTTAAGTCACCGATATTGATGTGTACGCTTCGCGGTTAAAGTCTGTAACTGTATTAAAAAAAATTAGCGGCAACTAAAAACATTAAATCCAGCAAAAATGTGCTATAACTGTAATGAAACTAATGATGGCACTTAAAATGTTCTTCAAAAAGATTGTAGCAAATTTTGTAATCTATAAATGTTATATTGACACCAAAGCACGTACGATGTATAATAAGCAAGATATATAAAAAAAAAACAGATTTTTGTAGCCTTTAACCGCGAATAACTCGTACACGTTATCTATGAACAGCATATATGTATAAGATTCAAAAATTAAGCTACATGCAAAGAATATATTCCCACCATCAAATTCCGGGAATGAGCTATTTTTTGCATAATTTTCTATTATGATTATTACATATTTACTTATTTTAGTAATTAAAGTTCAGACTAAACAATTGTATACTAAAATTAATTGTATTTTATATAACTAATGTAAATTGAAAATGAATTAAAATAAAAGATTAAATTATTTTTATCAAAAATATTATAAAATCCAAATATTTATTATTATAAATATAATAAAAAAACGAGAAAGGTGAAGTCGACCATTCTGATCCACATAATTTTGTTTTTACTTATATAAACCTTATTTGTGGTAAATATTAACATAATACCAACATTTCTGTCGGATTTATGCTTGTTAAAGTTTTTCGGGAGAGGGGTTTATAATAAAATTTATTTGTGCTAAATTTAATTAAAATATTCCTATTTTTAAGTATTAAGACTCTATTCCAGGAGGACATTTTTATGGCGGCTAGGTGAAATAATGGGCCGATCATAACCAAATTCAATTTACATGAACATGACATCATTAAATCGACTGAGAAAGTGAATCTGAGTCGAACGGTATACTTTAAGGTGAGGGGTCCGAAGATTTTTTCTTTGCGTTACAATTTCTGCACAAACATATAATACCAAAATGTTAAAAATTATTTTTGAGAGCAAAACAAAGTGGACGATCATGAAGTTATAGAAATTAAAATAGACAATATATGTGAAATTGCAACGAAAAATGAAAGTGAAACAAAAATTTTTAAATATAAAAAATACCGTTTTCAAAGGGAGATTAGTGCATTTATCAACTTCAATGAAGGTCAAGATGTGAATGATAATGTTCATTATTTTGATATGGCTTTCGAAAGAACAATTGAGAATCAATCAATAAAAAAGAAAATTAATGAAAAGAATATTGTAAATAAGTGGTTTAATATGCACCTGCATTTTCTAAAAAGAAACAAAATAGTGAAATATAATAAGGCCAAAGCGATAAATAACTATGAAGCTTGGAATGAATACAAAATAGCCAGAAATTTATATATTACGAAACTTAAAAATAAAAAAAATACATATATTAATAGTACAATAAGTAATACCAAAGACCAAAGAAAAATGTGGAGTAACATCAAAGACTTAGTACTAAAGAAAACAAAAAATGTGATAAAATCTGTGATATTTACAAATGTAGAATATAAGGACATTTATGAATATTTTGTAAATAGTATAAAAGAAATAATAGATAATATAGAATATGTGCAATATGTAAATCAAATATCTATGATAAACTGTAGATTTAAATTTCGAGAAATAACAATAATAGAACTTAAAAATTTATGTAAGAGCATGAAAAACAAACCGGACTATAATAATGTTAATATAAATATGATATTAGACAATTGGAACTTGATTGGAGAAGTGTTGCTAAAAATTATAAATAAATCTCTAATAACGTGTATATTTCCTGAAAATTGGAAAAATCAATGGTGACGCCAATTGAAAAGGTTGCTAAAACAAATAAATGTGAAGAATTTAGACCAATAAACTCACTAAAATTATGTGAAAAAATCCCTGAAAAAACTTAAAAAAATCCTTGAAATGCTAAAAAAATTATATCACTACGGAATACAAGATAAAGAATTAAATTGGTTTGAATCATACCTGACAAACAGAAAACAAATAACAAAAGTGAACTGCAATAAATCCGAGACAATTAATAATGAATATGGAGTACCACAAGGTTCAATTCTTGGAGCTTTATTATTTATAATTTATATAAATGATATGCCGGCTGTAATAGACAAAAATTAAATAGTACTATATGCGGACGATACCCTAATATTTAATATAGCGGATACAGATGAGCAGTGCCTGGAAAACTTATCGTACGATATGCGAAATATAAATGATTGGTTAAAAATGAATAAACTAAAATTGAACGAAAATAAAACAAAAATTATGGAAATAAATATGAACAATAGTACTGAATTTAAAATTAATAACAAAATCATTGAAGTTGTAGACAAAATTAAATATTTAGGATTCATAATCGATAAAAACATGAATTTTAATGATCATATAGAGTATATATGTAAAAAAATCGGCAAGAAAATAGGCTTTTTTAGAAGGATTAGAAATCAAATATCAACAATCACTGCAATAAATATATACAATACAATAATTAAACCACATTTTGAATTCGGGTCAACCGTTTTATACACCTGCTGCACAAACATACAAATAGAAAGGTTACAGAAATTACAAAATAAAGCTATGCGATCAATTTTAAAATGTAGTAGATATACTTCGATACAATATATGCTTGACACATTGAAATGGATGAATATCAGACAAAGGCTCCAGTTTAACACGTGTATTCTTATATTTAAAATGAAAATTGGTTATGCGCCAGAATACTTGACTCAGGAACTAGTCTCCTGCGCAAGATGATTTGAAAAGCAAACACACTTGAATTTCAAGTGTGTGTTTCATAGCCAACATGTGCAAAAACAACAATAAATACTGTTCGTACTGTTCGCTGCCCGAAGCAAAGCAAGTGTGTACTGTGTATGAGCGACTGCAAATCCGTGCGTTCAAATCATTTATCGTAAACAAGTGGTGCAAGTGGTGTGGCAAAAAAAAGCAAATCATACAAGACGTTGAGAAATGATTTAAAGATTTCAAGTGGGCTTAATGATTTGTTTGTTTTATTTCCACAGATTCCAAAGGTAATCTGTGGAAATAAAACAATACGTAGTTGCTGTGTGTGGCAAAAAATCTTCATAATGTGTAAAAAGTGGTTGTTTATAAATATTCTTGCATACACACACATATATACAGTATGTCTATATTTTATTGTTGGTTCTTCTTTTCTAAATAAATGTAAAAGGGTGAATTCATAAAGTTATTAAAAAATACTCTTTATTAAGAGTTAAAAAAGTAAAAAAATTAAAGTTGACATTTGAAACTGTCAGTTACATATGTAAGTTAGAAAATTTTTATCTTTAGTATTTATTTATATTTTAAATAAAGTTAGTCTTATAATTAATTGTATGTTTATAAAAAATTTTAAAATTGTACTTATTTATATTATGATAGATTTTATTGCATTTAATTTATATTTACTAAGTAATCATTCTATTTTAAAACTAAAAGGAAATAATATAGAACAATGTCTTTTCATTTTTCAAATTCGTTTCCATATACGTTTACTCCTTGACTAATAAATTTTCCCAAATGTTAAGAATACGATGGAACATCTGCACTGTAATAAAATTATAAATGAAATATTTTAAGACGTTTACCTAAATTGTGTGTCCCGTCATATGTACATGTTCAATATATAATCAAGTAAAGGATGCTGTTTTACCTGATTGTAAGCGAACTCAATTCGTGGTTTTATAAAAAATAAATTTACATTTTTTACAGTGCAGAACATATGTACCTGTTTCTTATTGATCTATTTAGCTGCTTCTACAGATTTTATTGCCAAATTCTTGCTGTTTTAAATAAATTTTTTACACTAAGAAATATACCTGTTTTTATTGGACTAAAGTTATTTTTAGAAAAGGCTTATACATATTATTACCTAATGTAAAAATGAGTTTATAAATAAAATTATAATATTATTACCTAATATATTTCATATATGCTATAAATGAAGTTATGAATGAAAATCTTTCAACAGTTATTTCAAAAGTGTTCTCGTGTTCAGAATTGAATTTTTTGTGCTCCAACAAATTATTTGTTTTCACAATCGTGTTAAAATATACATATCTTCGTATACTTATAATGGCAGAAGTAATGGTAAGAAATAAAATTATTTTTTAAAGTTACTTTACTAAACAAAATATATCATATTTATGTATTTAGAATTCAACTCCTACTGAATCAATGGACGCTGCCAGCATCAAACAAAATATCCTGTCAGGAACATTCAAAATAACTACGAAAAGAGGCAGAAGCAAGATTTGGGACACATTTGGGAAGATTGTAAACCAGGAAGGAGCCGAAATAGCAAACAAAGTTGCCTGCATAAAGTGTTTTACTGTTTTAAAATATGATTCGAGAACCACATCGAACTTGGTGAGACATAAGTGCTACTACACCACGAAGGAAACTAATACAGAAAAAGTAGAGGTTAACAACGAGACGAAAAAAAAGCAACGCGATTATTTTCCGAATGGTGTATAAAAAATTGTCGGCCTTTTCAATTTGTTCAAGATACCGGTCTAATGCAGATTTCGGAGTTCTTGATTTCAATTGGAGCGAAGTATGGACCAAATGTTGATGTAGAAAAATTATTGCCACATCCTACCACAATATCGCGGAATATTGAAAAAATATATGAAGCAACATTCCTAAATGTTAAACATGAAATCAATGCTGTCTGCAAAAATGGTTTTGGATTAACTTCAGATATATGGACGGACAACTATTTACGGAAAAGTTATATCTCTCTAACTATCCATTATACAAAAAATGACCAATTGATTTCCAGGTTGATAGGTCTTAATTCAATGAATGGGGAAAGATGTACGCGTAAGTAAATTTAAACAGTTATATTACTATTACATAAATGAAAAAATGAATACCAAATGAACCACATATCTTTAATAATTATTTATTTTAGATGATGCCATTAGATTAAAAGCTCAAACTTTACTAGGAAGATATGATTGCAAACTGGAAGATGGAGTTATGGTAACAGACAGAGGTTCCAACATGGTTGCTGCGTTCAATTGTTTTCCACACATATATTGCATTAACCATTTACTTAATAATGTAATCGAAAAGGCTATTAAAAATGTAGAGGAACTAAATGAACTGTGTAATTTATGCTCGAAATTGGTTAAATATTTCAAGAAATCTGGCGATAATTGCAAATTAAGCCAAACATTAAAAAGTCATTGTCCTACACGGTGGAACACAATGTATTACCTTTTGGAATCTGTGGAAAAAAATTGGATGGATGTCAATAATATATTGCAGCAAAAAAATGAGCTTCAAAAAGTCGAAAAAATAAACATAAGCCACATTAATTGTGAACGTCATGAGACAATTTGAACAGGCGTCCAAAACTTTAGAAGGAGAAAAATATGCTACATTACATCTAGTTTATGCATACATCAATGGATTGAGGGACACTTGCATATCAGAAGATGATGATATTGAACTCGTAAAAAAATTTAAGGAAGCATTATTTGAAAATATACAGACAACTGTATTTTTAAATATATCCATGACGCATAAAATTGCACATTTCCTTTTTCCACCCGCGAATAAACTGTTACAATTTTCAAAAGACGAAATGGATAATATAAAATCAAAATGTGCAGAGGAGTTAAAAATTCTCTGGCAAAATGAAGGTGAAGAAATCATGGAATCACCAACATCAACTAAAACATCAGTAATATCATCATATTTCAAGAATTTTGTATCACCAACATCAAATCTAACATGGGATGATAAAATAGCTAGAGAAATTCAAACATACCAAAACCTGGATGTTCCCTTCGAAGAAAACTTTAAAGTCATCAGTTGGTGGTATTTACATCGAACACAGTTGCCTTTGTTGTATAAATTAAGCTGCAAACTATTGGCTACTCCAGCAAGTAGTGCAAGTTTCGAAAGAGTTTTTTTCAATTGCTAGACAATTGTTATCGGAAAAAAGAACGAATCTTTCCTCCAACTCAACCATCTTTTCACAGATTATGTTTCTTCACATGAATACAGACAACATTATTATCTGTGATATAGTTTAAGTATTTATATACATATGTATAAGAAAGTAGTATATAAGTAATTAAGTATATATTTGTTTTAAGTAATAATATAAAAAAACCTTGTAAAAAACTTTAAATATTTAATAAAATCTGTTTACTAATAAAACTTAATGCATGATTCTTTAAATTGTTATAACTAGTAACATTAATAATTTATTTGATCGTAAATAACAATAAGTTTATAAACAATACTTTTAAACGACTGTTTTACTTACGAAATTACTTTATACAGTCATGAACGCACACACACACATATAATTTTAATAAAAAAGAAAACACAATTTTTTTCCTTATTGAAGCAAACAAGTGGTCAAAAGGCTTGTATTTTTTTATACAAGCCTTTGAGAGGCTTGTTTGGTCGCTATCATAGCACACTCATGATTTGTTCATAAAGTTGAAGCACACACGCAGTATTTGTATGGTTTTAAGTGCCTGCAGAACAGTATTTATTACTCCGCACACACACTGATAACAACACTTGAAAAATATCAAGTGGCTTGTACAGCCTTATAAGACACAGTTTGCAGGGCTCTATCAGGAACTATCATATGTGAATGAAGTCTAGCCATATAACTTAAGGAATGGTAATGATTTCAGGATAAATAGAGTAGCAACAAATAAAATGAAGAGATGTTTGTTATACAAAGGACTACAATTATTTAACCAACTTCCAAATTATGTTAAAAATGAAACAAATATTAATGCTTTTAAGAGAAATTGTGTAATTCATGTAAAAAATGGTGTTTATCAGAGCATTTAAAAATGTAAAATTTAATGTATTATAGTCTTAAGAAAGTATTTAAAATACTACTAAATAAAATAAATAGATACTAGGGTGATCGATTATTCGACTTTTTGGAGAAACCGGCTTTCGAATAGTTGGTATTTTGAAAAAACCGGTTGCACTTTTTTAAATTCAGAAAAAAAGTTTTTTTTTTTTTTTTTGCAGAAGTTAATATTTCTATCAAAAGACTACATTTCTTAAAGAAAAATCAATAAATCTTATAATGTTCAAGTTAAAATTTGTTAAACATAATTATTTTTGGAAATATTAATATTAACCTAATATGAACAAGAAAGAAAGATATAGATATCTAGACCTGTGGAATTATTATTTTGCCAACCAGTGCCCAGTGGGGCAGAATCGAAAATTTTTGGAAATAAATCCATTACATATGCGTAGCAGAGGGGTATGCAATTTTTGATTTGGAAGGAAGACCCACATACCCTCAGGAGTGCAGCTATGGGGGCTCTGAAATATTTTTAAACATTTGCCAATTTTTTGTTCCTTATCCCATTTTAAATATTTCAAAGCCCTCGATAAGACTTATAAAAACATGCTTGCTTGAGCTATTTATCTTTTATGAAATTTTAACTACCTCAATTTTGCACGTTCTTTGTCCAGCTTTTTTCATATATATCCCAGTATTTCTGACCGATTTTATCAGTTTTCTTTAACTAGTTAAAGAACATTGAATAAAGAAAATTGAAGCTGATATCTATACCGAGTCCAAAATTAAACGATTTTGAATTTGAAAATTGCTAAATTTAAATTTTCCTGAATAACATAATAATTTTATACTTTTCTGAGAGGTATCTTCACAAAAATGATTTTAAAATAGAAAACAAGCCCGATACACACCTACCCGAAGTTTGTATGAAAGTTTCACAGCCAACCATTTATATTTACAGATTTTTTTCCAAAAATGTTCGATTGTGCTCCATTGTGCAGTGTATTTAAAATTTACTCCAGTCAAAAAAGAGTTCAACCTCAGAATTTAATAGAGGGAAGCAAATTTGTTTTCATTTAGCTACATCTAAGTGTCTTATGCATGCCGTTAAGTCACCGATATTGATGTGTACGCTTCGCGGTTAAAGTCTGTAACTGTATTAAAAAAAATTAGCGGCAACTAAAAACATTAAATCCAGCAAAAATGTGCTATAACTGTAATGAAACTAATGATGGCACTTAAAATGTTCTTCAAAAAGATTGTAGCAAATTTTGTAATCTATAAATGTTATATTGACACCAAAGCACGTACGATGTATAATAAGCAAGATATATAAAAAAAAAACAGATTTTTGTAGCCTTTAACCGCGAATAACTCGTACACGTTATCTATGAACAGCATATATGTATAAGATTCAAAAATTAAGCTACATGCAAAGAATATATTCCCACCATCAAATTCCGGGAATGAGCTATTTTTTGCATAATTTTCTATTATGATTATTACATATTTACTTATTTTAGTAATTAAAGTTCAGACTAAACAATTGTATACTAAAATTAATTGTATTTTATATAACTAATGTAAATTGAAAATGAATTAAAATAAAAGATTAAATTATTTTTATCAAAAATATTATAAAATCCAAATATTTATTATTATAAATATAATAAAAAAACGAGAAAGGTGAAGTCGACCATTCTGATCCACATAATTTTGTTTTTACTTATATAAACCTTATTTGTGGTAAATATTAACATAATACCAACATTTCTGTCGGATTTATGCTTGTTAAAGTTTTTCGGGAGAGGGGTTTATAATAAAATTTATTTGTGCTAAATTTAATTAAAATATTCCTATTTTTAAGTATTAAGACTCTATTCCAGGAGGACATTTTTATGGCGGCTAGGTGAAATAATGGGCCGATCATAACCAAATTCAATTTACATGAACATGACATCATTAAATCGACTGAGAAAGTGAATCTGAGTCGAACGGTATACTTTAAGGTGAGGGGTCCGAAGATTTTTTCTTTGCGTTACAATTTCTGCACAAACATATAATACCAAAATGTTAAAAATTATTTTTGAGAGCAAAACAAAGTGGACGATCATGAAGTTATAGAAATTAAAATAGACAATATATGTGAAATTGCAACGAAAAATGAAAGTGAAACAAAAATTTTTAAATATAAAAAATACCGTTTTCAAAGGGAGATTAGTGCATTTATCAACTTCAATGAAGGTCAAGATGTGAATGATAATGTTCATTATTTTGATATGGCTTTCGAAAGAACAATTGAGAATCAATCAATAAAAAAGAAAATTAATGAAAAGAATATTGTAAATAAGTGGTTTAATATGCACCTGCATTTTCTAAAAAGAAACAAAATAGTGAAATATAATAAGGCCAAAGCGATAAATAACTATGAAGCTTGGAATGAATACAAAATAGCCAGAAATTTATATATTACGAAACTTAAAAATAAAAAAAATACATATATTAATAGTACAATAAGTAATACCAAAGACCAAAGAAAAATGTGGAGTAACATCAAAGACTTAGTACTAAAGAAAACAAAAAATGTGATAAAATCTGTGATATTTACAAATGTAGAATATAAGGACATTTATGAATATTTTGTAAATAGTATAAAAGAAATAATAGATAATATAGAATATGTGCAATATGTAAATCAAATATCTATGATAAACTGTAGATTTAAATTTCGAGAAATAACAATAATAGAACTTAAAAATTTATGTAAGAGCATGAAAAACAAACCGGACTATAATAATGTTAATATAAATATGATGTTAGACAATTGGAACTTGATTGGAGAAGTGTTGCTAAAAATTATAAATAAATCTCTAATAACGTGTATATTTCCTGAAAATTGGAAAAATCAATGGTGACGCCAATTGAAAAGGTTGCTAAAACAAATAAATGTGAAGAATTTAGACCAATAAACTCACTAAAATTATGTGAAAAAATCCCTGAAAAAACTTAAAAAAATCCTTGAAATGCTAAAAAAATTATATCACTACGGAATACAAGATAAAGAATTAAATTGGTTTGAATCATACCTGACAAACAGAAAACAAATAACAAAAGTGAACTGCAATAAATCCGAGACAATTAATAATGAATATGGAGTACCACAAGGTTCAATTCTTGGAGCTTTATTATTTATAATTTATATAAATGATATGCCGGCTGTAATAGACAAAAATTAAATAGTACTATATGCGGACGATACCCTAATATTTAATATAGCGGATACAGATGAGCAGTGCCTGGAAAACTTATCGTACGATATGCGAAATATAAATGATTGGTTAAAAATGAATAAACTAAAATTGAACGAAAATAAAACAAAAATTATGGAAATAAATATGAACAATAGTACTGAATTTAAAATTAATAACAAAATCATTGAAGTTGTAGACAAAATTAAATATTTAGGATTCATAATCGATAAAAACATGAATTTTAATGATCATATAGAGTATATATGTAAAAAAATCGGCAAGAAAATAGGCTTTTTTAGAAGGATTAGAAATCAAATATCAACAATCACTGCAATAAATATATACAATACAATAATTAAACCACATTTTGAATTCGGGTCAACCGTTTTATACACCTGCTGCACAAACATACAAATAGAAAGGTTACAGAAATTACAAAATAAAGCTATGCGATCAATTTTAAAATGTAGTAGATATACTTCGATACAATATATGCTTGACACATTGAAATGGATGAATATCAGACAAAGGCTCCAGTTTAACACGTGTATTCTTATATTTAAAATGAAAATTGGTTATGCGCCAGAATACTTGACTCAGGAACTAGTCTCCTGCGCAAGATGATTTGAAAAGCAAACACACTTGAATTTCAAGTGTGTGTTTCATAGCCAACATGTGCAAAAACAACAATAAATACTGTTCGTACTGTTCGCTGCCCGAAGCAAAGCAAGTGTGTACTGTGTATGAGCGACTGCAAATCCGTGCGTTCAAATCATTTATCGTAAACAAGTGGTGCAAGTGGTGTGGCAAAAAAAAGCAAATCATACAAGACGTTGAGAAATGATTTAAAGATTTCAAGTGGGCTTAATGATTTGTTTGTTTTTTGTAATACGTAGTTGCTGTGTGTGGCAAAAAATCTTCATAATGTGTAAAAAGTGGTTGTTTATAAATATTCTTGCATACACACACATATATACAGTATGTCTATATTTTATTGTTGGTTCTTCTTTTCTAAATAAATGTAAAAGGGTGAATTCATAAAGTTATTAAAAAATACTCTTTATTAAGAGTTAAAAAAGTAAAAAAATTAAAGTTGACATTTGAAACTGTCAGTTACATATGTAAGTTAGAAAATTTTTATCTTTAGTATTTATTTATATTTTAAATAAAGTTAGTCTTATAATTAATTGTATGTTTATAAAAAATTTTAAAATTGTACTTATTTATATTATGATAGATTTTATTGCATTTAATTTATATTTACTAAGTAATCATTCTATTTTAAAACTAAAAGGAAATAATATAGAACAATGTCTTTTCATTTTTCAAATTCGTTTCCATATACGTTTACTCCTTGACTAATAAATTTTCCCAAATGTTAAGAATACGATGGAACATCTGCACTGTAATAAAATTATAAATGAAATATTTTAAGACGTTTACCTAAATTGTGTGTCCCGTCATATGTACATGTTCAATATATAATCAAGTAAAGGATGCTGTTTTACCTGATTGTAAGCGAACTCAATTCGTGGTTTTATAAAAAATAAATTTACATTTTTTACAGTGCAGAACATATGTACCTGTTTCTTATTGATCTATTTAGCTGCTTCTACAGATTTTATTGCCAAATTCTTGCTGTTTTAAATAAATTTTTTACACTAAGAAATATACCTGTTTTTATTGGACTAAAGTTATTTTTAGAAAAGGCTTATACATATTATTACCTAATGTAAAAATGAGTTTATAAATAAAATTATAATATTATTACCTAATATATTTCATATATGCTATAAATGAAGTTATGAATGAAAATCTTTCAACAGTTATTTCAAAAGTGTTCTCGTGTTCAGAATTGAATTTTTTGTGCTCCAACAAATTATTTGTTTTCACAATCGTGTTAAAATATACATATCTTCGTATACTTATAATGGCAGAAGTAATGGTAAGAAATAAAATTATTTTTTAAAGTTACTTTACTAAACAAAATATATCATATTTATGTATTTAGAATTCAACTCCTACTGAATCAATGGACGCTGCCAGCATCAAACAAAATATCCTGTCAGGAACATTCAAAATAACTACGAAAAGAGGCAGAAGCAAGATTTGGGACACATTTGGGAAGATTGTAAACCAGGAAGGAGCCGAAATAGCAAACAAAGTTGCCTGCATAAAGTGTTTTACTGTTTTAAAATATGATTCGAGAACCACATCGAACTTGGTGAGACATAAGTGCTACTACACCACGAAGGAAACTAATACAGAAAAAGTAGAGGTTAACAACGAGACGAAAAAAAAGCAACGCGATTATTTTCCGAATGGTGTATAAAAAATTGTCGGCCTTTTCAATTTGTTCAAGATACCGGTCTAATGCAGATTTCGGAGTTCTTGATTTCAATTGGAGCGAAGTATGGACCAAATGTTGATGTAGAAAAATTATTGCCACATCCTACCACAATATCGCGGAATATTGAAAAAATATATGAAGCAACATTCCTAAATGTTAAACATGAAATCAATGCTGTCTGCAAAAATGGTTTTGGATTAACTTCAGATATATGGACGGACAACTATTTACGGAAAAGTTATATCTCTCTAACTATCCATTATACAAAAAATGACCAATTGATTTCCAGGTTGATAGGTCTTAATTCAATGAATGGGGAAAGATGTACGCGTAAGTAAATTTAAACAGTTATATTACTATTACATAAATGAAAAAATGAATACCAAATGAACCACATATCTTTAATAATTATTTATTTTAGATGATGCCATTAGATTAAAAGCTCAAACTTTACTAGGAAGATATGATTGCAAACTGGAAGATGGAGTTATGGTAACAGACAGAGGTTCCAACATGGTTGCTGCGTTCAATTGTTTTCCACACATATATTGCATTAACCATTTACTTAATAATGTAATCGAAAAGGCTATTAAAAATGTAGAGGAACTAAATGAACTGTGTAATTTATGCTCGAAATTGGTTAAATATTTCAAGAAATCTGGCGATAATTGCAAATTAAGCCAAACATTAAAAAGTCATTGTCCTACACGGTGGAACACAATGTATTACCTTTTGGAATCTGTGGAAAAAAATTGGATGGATGTCAATAATATATTGCAGCAAAAAAATGAGCTTCAAAAAGTCGAAAAAATAAACATAAGCCACATTAATTGTGAACGTCATGAGACAATTTGAACAGGCGTCCAAAACTTTAGAAGGAGAAAAATATGCTACATTACATCTAGTTTATGCATACATCAATGGATTGAGGGACACTTGCATATCAGAAGATGATGATATTGAACTCGTAAAAAAATTTAAGGAAGCATTATTTGAAAATATACAGACAACTGTATTTTTAAATATATCCATGACGCATAAAATTGCACATTTCCTTTTTCCACCCGCGAATAAACTGTTACAATTTTCAAAAGACGAAATGGATAATATAAAATCAAAATGTGCAGAGGAGTTAAAAATTCTCTGGCAAAATGAAGGTGAAGAAATCATGGAATCACCAACATCAACTAAAACATCAGTAATATCATCATATTTCAAGAATTTTGTATCACCAACATCAAATCTAACATGGGATGATAAAATAGCTAGAGAAATTCAAACATACCAAAACCTGGATGTTCCCTTCGAAGAAAACTTTAAAGTCATCAGTTGGTGGTATTTACATCGAACACAGTTGCCTTTGTTGTATAAATTAAGCTGCAAACTATTGGCTACTCCAGCAAGTAGTGCAAGTTTCGAAAGAGTTTTTTTCAATTGCTAGACAATTGTTATCGGAAAAAAGAACGAATCTTTCCTCCAACTCAACCATCTTTTCACAGATTATGTTTCTTCACATGAATACAGACAACATTATTATCTGTGATATAGTTTAAGTATTTATATACATATGTATAAGAAAGTAGTATATAAGTAATTAAGTATATATTTGTTTTAAGTAATAATATAAAAAAACCTTGTAAAAAACTTTAAATATTTAATAAAATCTGTTTACTAATAAAACTTAATGCATGATTCTTTAAATTGTTATAACTAGTAACATTAATAATTTATTTGATCGTAAATAACAATAAGTTTATAAACAATACTTTTAAACGACTGTTTTACTTACGAAATTACTTTATACAGTCATGAACGCACACACACACATATAATTTTAATAAAAAAGAAAACACAATTTTTTTCCTTATTGAAGCAAACAAGTGGTCAAAAGGCTTGTATTTTTTTATACAAGCCTTTGAGAGGCTTGTTTGGTCGCTATCATAGCACACTCATGATTTGTTCATAAAGTTGAAGCACACACGCAGTATTTGTATGGTTTTAAGTGCCTGCAGAACAGTATTTATTACTCCGCACACACACTGATAACAACACTTGAAAAATATCAAGTGGCTTGTACAGCCTTATAAGACACAGTTTGCAGGGCTCTATCAGGAACTATCATATGTGAATGAAGTCTAGCCATATAACTTAAGGAATGGTAATGATTTCAGGATAAATAGAGTAGCAACAAATAAAATGAAGAGATGTTTGTTATACAAAGGACTACAATTATTTAACCAACTTCCAAATTATGTTAAAAATGAAACAAATATTAATGCTTTTAAGAGAAATTGTGTAATTCATGTAAAAAATGGTGTTTATCAGAGCATTTAAAAATGTAAAATTTAATGTATTATAGTCTTAAGAAAGTATTTAAAATACTACTAAATAAAATAAATAGATACTAGGGTGATCGATTATTCGACTTTTTGGAGAAACCGGCTTTCGAATAGTTGGTATTTTGAAAAAACCGGTTGCACTTTTTTAAATTCAGAAAAAAAGTTTTTTTTTTTTTTTTTGCAGAAGTTAATATTTCTATCAAAAGACTACATTTCTTAAAGAAAAATCAATAAATCTTATAATGTTCAAGTTAAAATTTGTTAAACATAATTATTTTTGGAAATATTAATATTAACCTAATATGAACAAGAAAGAAAGATATAGATATCTAGACCTGTGGAATTATTATTTTGCCAACCAGTGCCCAGTGGGGCAGAATCGAAAATTTTTGGAAATAAATCCATTACATATGCGTAGCAGAGGGGTATGCAATTTTTGATTTGGAAGGAAGACCCACATACCCTCAGGAGTGCAGCTATGGGGGCTCTGAAATATTTTTAAACATTTGCCAATTTTTTGTTCCTTATCCCATTTTAAATATTTCAAAGCCCTCGATAAGACTTATAAAAACATGCTTGCTTGAGCTATTTATCTTTTATGAAATTTTAACTACCTCAATTTTGCACGTTCTTTGTCCAGCTTTTTTCATATATATCCCAGTATTTCTGACCGATTTTATCAGTTTTCTTTAACTAGTTAAAGAACATTGAATAAAGAAAATTGAAGCTGATATCTATACCGAGTCCAAAATTAAACGATTTTGAATTTGAAAATTGCTAAATATAAATTTTCCTGAATAACATAATAATTTTATACTTTTCTGAGAGGTATCTTCACAAAAATGATTTTAAAATAGAAAACAAGCCCGATACACACCTACCCGAAGTTTGTATGAAAGTTTCACAGCCAACCATTTATATTTACAGATTTTTTTCCAAAAATGTTCGATTGTGCTCCATTGTGCAGTGTATTTAAAATTTACTCCAGTCAAAAAAGAGTTCAACCTCAGAATTTAATAGAGGGAAGCAAATTTGTTTTCATTTAGCTACATCTAAGTGTCTTATGCATGCCGTTAAGTCACCGATATTGATGTGTACGCTTCGCGGTTAAAGTCTGTAACTGTATTAAAAAAAATTAGCGGCAACTAAAAACATTAAATCCAGCAAAAATGTGCTATAACTGTAATGAAACTAATGATGGCACTTAAAATGTTCTTCAAAAAGATTGTAGCAAATTTTGTAATCTATAAATGTTATATTGACACCAAAGCACGTACGATGTATAATAAGCAAGATATATAAAAAAAAAACAGATTTTTGTAGCCTTTAACCGCGAATAACTCGTACACGTTATCTATGAACAGCATATATGTATAAGATTCAAAAATTAAGCTACATGCAAAGAATATATTCCCACCATCAAATTCCGGGAATGAGCTATTTTTTGCATAATTTTCTATTATGATTATTACATATTTACTTATTTTAGTAATTAAAGTTCAGACTAAACAATTGTATACTAAAATTAATTGTATTTTATATAACTAATGTAAATTGAAAATGAATTAAAATAAAAGATTAAATTATTTTTATCAAAAATATTATAAAATCCAAATATTTATTATTATAAATATAATAAAAAAACGAGAAAGGTGAAGTCGACCATTCTGATCCACATAATTTTGTTTTTACTTATATAAACCTTATTTGTGGTAAATATTAACATAATACCAACATTTCTGTCGGATTTATGCTTGTTAAAGTTTTTCGGGAGAGGGGTTTATAATAAAATTTATTTGTGCTAAATTTAATTAAAATATTCCTATTTTTAAGTATTAAGACTCTATTCCAGGAGGACATTTTTATGGCGGCTAGGTGAAATAATGGGCCGATCATAACCAAATTCAATTTACATGAACATGACATCATTAAATCGACTGAGAAAGTGAATCTGAGTCGAACGGTATACTTTAAGGTGAGGGGTCCGAAGATTTTTTCTTTGCGTTACAATTTCTGCACAAACATATAATACCAAAATGTTAAAAATTATTTTTGAGAGCAAAACAAAGTGGACGATCATGAAGTTATAGAAATTAAAATAGACAATATATGTGAAATTGCAACGAAAAATGAAAGTGAAACAAAAATTTTTAAATATAAAAAATACCGTTTTCAAAGGGAGATTAGTGCATTTATCAACTTCAATGAAGGTCAAGATGTGAATGATAATGTTCATTATTTTGATATGGCTTTCGAAAGAACAATTGAGAATCAATCAATAAAAAAGAAAATTAATGAAAAGAATATTGTAAATAAGTGGTTTAATATGCACCTGCATTTTCTAAAAAGAAACAAAATAGTGAAATATAATAAGGCCAAAGCGATAAATAACTATGAAGCTTGGAATGAATACAAAATAGCCAGAAATTTATATATTACGAAACTTAAAAATAAAAAAAATACATATATTAATAGTACAATAAGTAATACCAAAGACCAAAGAAAAATGTGGAGTAACATCAAAGACTTAGTACTAAAGAAAACAAAAAATGTGATAAAATCTGTGATATTTACAAATGTAGAATATAAGGACATTTATGAATATTTTGTAAATAGTATAAAAGAAATAATAGATAATATAGAATATGTGCAATATGTAAATCAAATATCTATGATAAACTGTAGATTTAAATTTCGAGAAATAACAATAATAGAACTTAAAAATTTATGTAAGAGCATGAAAAACAAACCGGACTATAATAATGTTAATATAAATATGATATTAGACAATTGGAACTTGATTGGAGAAGTGTTGCTAAAAATTATAAATAAATCTCTAATAACGTGTATATTTCCTGAAAATTGGAAAAATCAATGGTGACGCCAATTGAAAAGGTTGCTAAAACAAATAAATGTGAAGAATTTAGACCAATAAACTCACTAAAATTATGTGAAAAAATCCCTAAAAAAAATTAAAAAAATCCTTGAAATGCTAAAAAAATTATATCACTACGGAATACAAGATAAAGAATTAAATTGGTTTGAATCATACCTGACAAACAGAAAACAAATAACAAAAGTGAACTGCAATAAATCCGAGACAATTAATAATGAATATGGAGTACCACAAGGTTCAATTCTTGGAGCTTTATTATTTATAATTTATATAAATGATATGCCGGCTGTAATAGACAAAAATTAAATAGTACTATATGCGGACGATACCCTAATATTTAATATAGCGGATACAGATGAGCAGTGCCTGGAAAACTTATCGTACGATATGCGAAATATAAATGATTGGTTAAAAATGAATAAACTAAAATTGAACGAAAATAAAACAAAAATTATGGAAATAAATATGAACAATAGTACTGAATTTAAAATTAATAACAAAATCATTGAAGTTGTAGACAAAATTAAATATTTAGGATTCATAATCGATAAAAACATGAATTTTAATGATCATATAGAGTATATATGTAAAAAAATCGGCAAGAAAATAGGCTTTTTTAGAAGGATTAGAAATCAAATATCAACAATCACTGCAATAAATATATACAATACAATAATTAAACCACATTTTGAATTCGGGTCAACCGTTTTATACACCTGCTGCACAAACATACAAATAGAAAGGTTACAGAAATTACAAAATAAAGCTATGCGATCAATTTTAAAATGTAGTAGATATACTTCGATACAATATATGCTTGACACATTGAAATGGATGAATATCAGACAAAGGCTCCAGTTTAACACGTGTATTCTTATATTTAAAATGAAAATTGGTTATGCGCCAGAATACTTGACTCAGGAACTAGTCTCCTGCGCAAGATGATTTGAAAAGCAAACACACTTGAATTTCAAGTGTGTGTTTCATAGCCAACATGTGCAAAAACAACAATAAATACTGTTCGTACTGTTCGCTGCCCGAAGCAAAGCAAGTGTGTACTGTGTATGAGCGACTGCAAATCCGTGCGTTCAAATCATTTATCGTAAACAAGTGGTGCAAGTGGTGTGGCAAAAAAAAGCAAATCATACAAGACGTTGAGAAATGATTTAAAGATTTCAAGTGGGCTTAATGATTTGTTTGTTTTATTTCCACAGATTCCAAAGGTAATCTGTGGAAATAAAACAATACGTAGTTGCTGTGTGTGGCAAAAAATCTTCATAATGTGTAAAAAGTGGTTGTTTATAAATATTCTTGCATACACACACATATATACAGTATGTCTATATTTTATTGTTGGTTCTTCTTTTCTAAATAAATGTAAAAGGGTGAATTCATAAAGTTATTAAAAAATACTCTTTATTAAGAGTTAAAAAAGTAAAAAAATTAAAGTTGACATTTGAAACTGTCAGTTACATATGTAAGTTAGAAAATTTTTATCTTTAGTATTTATTTATATTTTAAATAAAGTTAGTCTTATAATTAATTGTATGTTTATAAAAAATTTTAAAATTGTACTTATTTATATTATGATAGATTTTATTGCATTTAATTTATATTTACTAAGTAATCATTCTATTTTAAAACTAAAAGGAAATAATATAGAACAATGTCTTTTCATTTTTCAAATTCGTTTCCATATACGTTTACTCCTTGACTAATAAATTTTCCCAAATGTTAAGAATACGATGGAACATCTGCACTGTAATAAAATTATAAATGAAATATTTTAAGACGTTTACCTAAATTGTGTGTCCCGTCATATGTACATGTTCAATATATAATCAAGTAAAGGATGCTGTTTTACCTGATTGGAAGCGAACTCAATTCGTGGTTTTATAAAAAATAAATTTACATTTTTTACAGTGCAGAACATATGTACCTGTTTCTTATTGATCTATTTAGCTGCTTCTACAGATTTTATTGCCAAATTCTTGCTGTTTTAAATAAATTTTTTACACTAAGAAATATACCTGTTTTTATTGGACTAAAGTTATTTTTAGAAAAGGCTTATACATATTATTACCTAATGTAAAAATGAGTTTATAAATAAAATTATAATATTATTACCTAATATATTTCATATATGCTATAAATGAAGTTATGAATGAAAATCTTTCAACAGTTATTTCAAAAGTGTTCTCGTGTTCAGAATTGAATTTTTTGTGCTCCAACAAATTATTTGTTTTCACAATCGTGTTAAAATATACATATCTTCGTATACTTATAATGGCAGAAGTAATGGTAAGAAATAAAATTATTTTTTAAAGTTACTTTACTAAACAAAATATATCATATTTATGTATTTAGAATTCAACTCCTACTGAATCAATGGACGCTGCCAGCATCAAACAAAATATCCTGTCAGGAACATTCAAAATAACTACGAAAAGAGGCAGAAGCAAGATTTGGGACACATTTGGAAAGATTGTAAACCAGGAAGGAGCCGAAATAGCAAACAAAGTTGCCTGCATAAAGTGTTTTACTGTTTTAAAATATGATTCGAGAACCACATCGAACTTGGTGAGACATAAGTGCTACTACACCACGAAGGAAACTAATACAGAAAAAGTAGAGGTTAACAACGAGACGAAAAAAAAGCAACGCGATTATTTTCCGAATGGTGTATAAAAAATTGTCGGCCTTTTCAATTTGTTCAAGATACCGGTCTAATGCAGATTTCGGAGTTCTTGATTTCAATTGGAGCGAAGTATGGACCAAATGTTGATGTAGAAAAATTATTGCCACATCCTACCACAATATCGCGGAATATTGAAAAAATATATGAAGCAACATTCCTAAATGTTAAACATGAAATCAATGCTGTCTGCAAAAATGGTTTTGGATTAACTTCAGATATATGGACGGACAACTATTTACGGAAAAGTTATATCTCTCTAACTATCCATTATACAAAAAATGACCAATTGATTTCCAGGTTGATAGGTCTTAATTCAATGAATGGGGAAAGATGTACGCGTAAGTAAATTTAAACAGTTATATTACTATTACATAAATGAAAAAATGAATACCAAATGAACCACATATCTTTAATGATTATTTATTTTAGATGATGCCATTAGATTAAAAGCTCAAACTTTACTAGGAAGATATGATTGCAAACTGGAAGATGGAGTTATGGTAACAGACAGAGGTTCCAACATGGTTGCTGCGTTCAATTGTTTTCCACACATATATTGCATTAACCATTTACTTAATAATGTAATCGAAAAGGCTATTAAAAATGTAGAGGAACTAAATGAACTGTGTAATTTATGCTCGAAATTGGTTAAATATTTCAAGAAATCTGGCGATAATTGCAAATTAAGCCAAACATTAAAAAGTCATTGTCCTACACGGTGGAACACAATGTATTACCTTTTGGAATCTGTGGAAAAAAATTGGATGGATGTCAATAATATATTGCAGCAAAAAAATGAGCTTCAAAAAGTCGAAAAAATAAACATAAGCCACATTAATTGTGAACGTCATGAGACAATTTGAACAGGCGTCCAAAACTTTAGAAGGAGAAAAATATGCTACATTACATCTAGTTTATGCATACATCAATGGATTGAGGGACACTTGCATATCAGAAGATGATGATATTGAACTCGTAAAAAAATTTAAGGAAGCATTATTTGAAAATATACAGACAACTGTATTTTTAAATATATCCATGACGCATAAAATTGCACATTTCCTTTTTCCACCCGCGAATAAACTGTTACAATTTTCAAAAGACGAAATGGATAATATAAAATCAAAATGTGCAGAGGAGTTAAAAATTCTCTGGCAAAATGAAGGTGAAGAAATCATGGAATCACCAACATCAACTAAAACATCAGTAATATCATCATATTTCAAGAATTTTGTATCACCAACATCAAATCTAACATGGGATGATAAAATAGCTAGAGAAATTCAAACATACCAAAACCTGGATGTTCCCTTCGAAGAAAACTTTAAAGTCATCAGTTGGTGGTATTTACATCGAACACAGTTGCCTTTGTTGTATAAATTAAGCTGCAAACTATTGGCTACTCCAGCAAGTAGTGCAAGTTTCGAAAGAGTTTTTTTCAATTGCTAGACAATTGTTATCGGAAAAAAGAACGAATCTTTCCTCCAACTCAACCATCTTTTCACAGATTATGTTTCTTCACATGAATACAGACAACATTATTATCTGTGATATAGTTTAAGTATTTATATACATATGTATAAGAAAGTAGTATATAAGTAATTAAGTATATATTTGTTTTAAGTAATAATATAAAAAAACCTTGTAAAAAACTTTAAATATTTAATAAAATCTGTTTACTAATAAAACTTAATGCATGATTCTTTAAATTGTTATAACTAGTAACATTAATAATTTATTTGATCGTAAATAACAATAAGTTTATAAACAATACTTTTAAACGACTGTTTTACTTACGAAATTACTTTATACAGTCATGAACGCACACACACACATATAATTTTAATAAAAAAGAAAACACAATTTTTTTCCTTATTGAAGCAAACAAGTGGTCAAAAGGCTTGTATTTTTTTATACAAGCCTTTGAGAGGCTTGTTTGGTCGCTATCATAGCACACTCATGATTTGTTCATAAAGTTGAAGCACACACGCAGTATTTGTATGGTTTTAAGTGCCTGCAGAACAGTATTTATTACTCCGCACACACACTGATAACAACACTTGAAAAATATCAAGTGGCTTGTACAGCCTTATAAGACACAGTTTGCAGGGCTCTATCAGGAACTATCATATGTGAATGAAGTCTAGCCATATAACTTAAGGAATGGTAATGATTTCAGGATAAATAGAGTAGCAACAAATAAAATGAAGAGATGTTTGTTATACAAAGGACTACAATTATTTAACCAACTTCCAAATTATGTTAAAAATGAAACAAATATTAATGCTTTTAAGAGAAATTGTGTAATTCATGTAAAAAATGGTGTTTATCAGAGCATTTAAAAATGTAAAATTTAATGTATTATAGTCTTAAGAAAGTATTTAAAATACTACTAAATAAAATAAATAGATACTAGGGTGATCGATTATTCGACTTTTTGGAGAAACCGGCTTTCGAATAGTTGGTATTTTGAAAAAACCGGTTGCACTTTTTTAAATTCAGAAAAAAAGTTTTTTTTTTTTTTTTTTGCAGAAGTTAATATTTCTATCAAAAGACTACATTTCTTAAAGAAAAATCAATAAATCTTATAATGTTCAAGTTAAAATTTGTTAAACATAATTATTTTTGGAAATATTAATATTAACCTAATATGAACAAGAAAGAAAGATATAGATATCTAGACCTGTGGAATTATTATTTTGCCAACCAGTGCCCAGTGGGGCAGAATCGAAAATTTTTGGAAATAAATCCATTACATATGCGTAGCAGAGGGGTATGCAATTTTTGATTTGGAAGGAAGACCCACATACCCTCAGGAGTGCAGCTATGGGGGCTCTGAAATATTTTTAAACATTTGCCAATTTTTTGTTCCTTATCCCATTTTAAATATGGGATAAGACTTATAAAAACATGCTTGCTTGAGCTATTTATCTTTTATGAAATTTTAACTACCTCAATTTTGCACGTTCTTTGTCCAGCTTTTTTCATATATATCCCAGTATTTCTGACCGATTTTATCAGTTTTCTTTAACTAGTTAAAGAACATTGAATAAAGAAAATTGAAGCTGATATCTATACCGAGTCCAAAATTAAACGATTTTGAATTTGAAAATTGCTAAATTTAAATTTTCCTGAATAACATAATAATTTTATACTTTTCTGAGAGGTATCTTCACAAAAATGATTTTAAAATAGAAAACAAGCCCGATACACACCTACCCGAAGTTTGTATGAAAGTTTCACAGCCAACCATTTATATTTACAGATTTTTTTCCAAAAATGTTCGATTGTGCTCCATTGTGCAGTGTATTTAAAATTTACTCCAGTCAAAAAAGAGTTCAACCTCAGAATTTAATAGAGGGAAGCAAATTTGTTTTCATTTAGCTACATCTAAGTGTCTTATGCATGCCGTTAAGTCACCGATATTGATGTGTACGCTTCGCGGTTAAAGTCTGTAACTGTATTAAAAAAAATTAGCGGCAACTAAAAACATTAAATCCAGCAAAAATGTGCTATAACTGTAATGAAACTAATGATGGCACTTAAAATGTTCTTCAAAAAGATTGTAGCAAATTTTGTAATCTATAAATGTTATATTGACACCAAAGCACGTACGATGTATAATAAGCAAGATATATAAAAAAAAACAGATTTTTGTAGCCTTTAACCGCGAATAACTCGTACACGTTATCTATGAACAGCATATATGTATAAGATTCAAAAATTAAGCTACATGCAAAGAATATATTCCCACCATCAAATTCCGGGAATGAGCTATTTTTTGCATAATTTTCTATTATGATTATTACATATTTACTTATTTTAGTAATTAAAGTTCAGACTAAACAATTGTATACTAAAATTAATTGTATTTTATATAACTAATGTAAATTGAAAATGAATTAAAATAAAAGATTAAATTATTTTTATCAAAAATATTATAAAATCCAAATATTTATTATTATAAATATAATAAAAAAACGAGAAAGGTGAAGTCGACCATTCTGATCCACATAATTTTGTTTTTACTTATATAAACCTTATTTGTGGTAAATATTAACATAATACCAACATTTCTGTCGGATTTATGCTTGTTAAAGTTTTTCGGGAGAGGGGTTTATAATAAAATTTATTTGTGCTAAATTTAATTAAAATATTCCTATTTTTAAGTATTAAGACTCTATTCCAGGAGGACATTTTTATGGCGGCTAGGTGAAATAATGGGCCGATCATAACCAAATTCAATTTACATGAACATGACATCATTAAATCGACTGAGAAAGTGAATCTGAGTCGAACGGTATACTTTAAGGTGAGGGGTCCGAAGATTTTTTCTTTGCGTTACAATTTCTGCACAAACATATAATACCAAAATGTTAAAAATTATTTTTGAGAGCAAAACAAAGTGGACGATCATGAAGTTATAGAAATTAAAATAGACAATATATGTGAAATTGCAACGAAAAATGAAAGTGAAACAAAAATTTTTAAATATAAAAAATACCGTTTTCAAAGGGAGATTAGTGCATTTATCAACTTCAATGAAGGTCAAGATGTGAATGATAATGTTCATTATTTTGATATGGCTTTCGAAAGAACAATTGAGAATCAATCAATAAAAAAGAAAATTAATGAAAAGAATATTGTAAATAAGTGGTTTAATATGCACCTGCATTTTCTAAAAAGAAACAAAATAGTGAAATATAATAAGGCCAAAGCGATAAATAACTATGAAGCTTGGAATGAATACAAAATAGCCAGAAATTTATATATTACGAAACTTAAAAATAAAAAAAATACATATATTAATAGTACAATAAGTAATACCAAAGACCAAAGAAAAATGTGGAGTAACATCAAAGACTTAGTACTAAAGAAAACAAAAAATGTGATAAAATCTGTGATATTTACAAATGTAGAATATAAGGACATTTATGAATATTTTGTAAATAGTATAAAAGAAATAATAGATAATATAGAATATGTGCAATATGTAAATCAAATATCTATGATAAACTGTAGATTTAAATTTCGAGAAATAACAATAATAGAACTTAAAAATTTATGTAAGAGCATGAAAAACAAACCGGACTATAATAATGTTAATATAAATATGATATTAGACAATTGGAACTTGATTGGAGAAGTGTTGCTAAAAATTATAAATAAATCTCTAATAACGTGTATATTTCCTGAAAATTGGAAAAATCAATGGTGACGCCAATTGAAAAGGTTGCTAAAACAAATAAATGTGAAGAATTTAGACCAATAAACTCACTAAAATTATGTGAAAAAATCCCTGAAAAAACTTAAAAAAAAAATCCTTGAAATGCTAAAAAAATTATATCACTACGGAATACAAGATAAAGAATTAAATTGGTTTGAATCATACCTGACAAACAGAAAACAAATAACAAAAGTGAACTGCAATAAATCCGAGACAATTAATAATGAATATGGAGTACCACAAGGTTCAATTCTTGGAGCTTTATTATTTATAATTTATATAAATGATATGCCGGCTGTAATAGACAAAAATTAAATAGTACTATATGCGGACGATACCCTAATATTTAATATAGCGGATACAGATGAGCAGTGCCTGGAAAACTTATCGTACGATATGCGAAATATAAATGATTGGTTAAAAATGAATAAACTAAAATTGAACGAAAATAAAACAAAAATTATGGAAATAAATATGAACAATAGTACTGAATTTAAAATTAATAACAAAATCATTGAAGTTGTAGACAAAATTAAATATTTAGGATTCATAATCGATAAAAACATGAATTTTAATGATCATATAGAGTATATATGTAAAAAAATCGGCAAGAAAATAGGCTTTTTTAGAAGGATTAGAAATCAAATATCAACAATCACTGCAATAAATATATACAATACAATAATTAAACCACATTTTGAATTCGCGTCAACCGTTTTATACACCTGCTGCACAAACATACAAATAGAAAGGTTACAGAAATTACAAAATAAAGCTATGCGATCAATTTTAAAATGTAGTAGATATACTTCGATACAATATATGCTTGACACATTGAAATGGATGAATATCAGACAAAGGCTCCAGTTTAACACGTGTATTCTTATATTTAAAATGAAAATTGGTTATGCGCCAGAATACTTGACTCAGGAACTAGTCTCCTGCGCAAGATGATTTGAAAAGCAAACACACTTGAATTTCAAGTGTGTGTTTCATAGCCAACATGTGCAAAAACAACAATAAATACTGTTCGTACTGTTCGCTGCCCGAAGCAAAGCAAGTGTGTACTGTGTATGAGCGACTGCAAATCCGTGCGTTCAAATCATTTATCGTAAACAAGTGGTGCAAGTGGTGTGGCAAAAAAAAGCAAATCATACAAGACGTTGAGAAATGATTTAAAGATTTCAAGTGGGCTTAATGATTTGTTTGTTTTATTTCCACAGATTCCAAAGGTAATCTGTGGAAATAAAACAATACGTAGTTGCTGTGTGTGGCAAAAAATCTTCATAATGTGTAAAAGGTGGTTGTTTATAAATATTCTTGCATACACACACATATATACAGTATGTCTATATTTTATTGTTGGTTCTTCTTTTCTAAATAAATGTAAAAGGGTGAATTCATAAAGTTATTAAAAAATACTCTTTATTAAGAGTTAAAAAAGTAAAAAAATTAAAGTTGACATTTGAAACTGTCAGTTACATATGTAAGTTAGAAAATTTTTATCTTTAGTATTTATTTATATTTTAAATAAAGTTAGTCTTATAATTAATTGTATGTTTATAAAAAATTTAAAAATTGTACTTATTTATATTATGATAGATTTTATTGCATTTAATTTATATTTACTAAGTAATCATTCTATTTTAAAACTAAAAGGAAATAATATAGAACAATGTCTTTTCATTTTTCAAATTCGTTTCCATATACGTTTACTCCTTGACTAATAAATTTTCCCAAATGTTAAGAATACGATGGAACATCTGCACTGTAATAAAATTATAAATGAAATATTTTAAGACGTTTACCTAAATTGTGTGTCCCGTCATATGTACATGTTCAATATATAATCAAGTAAAGGATGCTGTTTTACCTGATTGGAAGCGAACTCAATTCGTGGTTTTATAAAAAATAAATTTACATTTTTTACAGTGCAGAACATATGTACCTGTTTCTTATTGATCTATTTAGCTGCTTCTACAGATTTTATTGCCAAATTCTTGCTGTTTTAAATAAATTTTTTACACTAAGAAATATACCTGTTTTTATTGGACTAAAGTTATTTTTAGAAAAGGCTTATACATATTATTACCTAATGTAAAAATGAGTTTATAAATAAAATTATAATATTATTACCTAATATATTTCATATATGCTATAAATGAAGTTATGAATGAAAATCTTTCAACAGTTATTTCAAAAGTGTTCTCGTGTTCAGAATTGAATTTTTTGTGCTCCAACAAATTATTTGTTTTCACAATCGTGTTAAAATATACATATCTTCGTATACTTATAATGGCAGAAGTAATGGTAAGAAATAAAATTATTTTTTAAAGTTACTTTACTAAACAAAATATATCATATTTATGTATTTAGAATTCAACTCCTACTGAATCAATGGACGCTGCCAGCATCAAACAAAATATCCTGTCAGGAACATTCAAAATAACTACGAAAAGAGGCAGAAGCAAGATTTGGGACACATTTGGAAAGATTGTAAACCAGGAAGGAGCCGAAATAGCAAACAAAGTTGCCTGCATAAAGTGTTTTACTGTTTTAAAATATGATTCGAGAACCACATCGAACTTGGTGAGACATAAGTGCTACTACACCACGAAGGAAACTAATACAGAAAAAGTAGAGGTTAACAACGAGACGAAAAAAAAGCAACGCGATTATTTTCCGAATGGTGTATAAAAAATTGTCGGCCTTTTCAATTTGTTCAAGATACCGGTCTAATGCAGATTTCGGAGTTCTTGATTTCAATTGGAGCGAAGTATGGACCAAATGTTGATGTAGAAAAATTATTGCCACATCCTACCACAATATCGCGGAATATTGAAAAAATATATGAAGCAACATTCCTAAATGTTAAACATGAAATCAATGCTGTCTGCAAAAATGGTTTTGGATTAACTTCAGATATATGGACGGACAACTATTTACGGAAAAGTTATATCTCTCTAACTATCCATTATACAAAAAATGACCAATTGATTTCCAGGTTGATAGGTCTTAATTCAATGAATGGGGAAAGATGTACGCGTAAGTAAATTTAAACAGTTATATTACTATTACATAAATGAAAAAATGAATACCAAATGAACCACATATCTTTAATAATTATTTATTTTAGATGATGCCATTAGATTAAAAGCTCAAACTTTACTAGGAAGATATGATTGCAAACTGGAAGATGGAGTTATGGTAACAGACAGAGGTTCCAACATGGTTGCTGCGTTCAATTGTTTTCCACACATATATTGCATTAACCATTTACTTAATAATGTAATCGAAAAGGCTATTAAAAATGTAGAGGAACTAAATGAACTGTGTAATTTATGCTCGAAATTGGTTAAATATTTCAAGAAATCTGGCGATAATTGCAAATTAAGCCAAACATTAAAAAGTCATTGTCCTACACGGTGGAACACAATGTATTACCTTTTGGAATCTGTGGAAAAAAATTGGATGGATGTCAATAATATATTGCAGCAAAAAAATGAGCTTCAAAAAGTCGAAAAAATAAACATAAGCCACATTAATTGTGAACGTCATGAGACAATTTGAACAGGCGTCCAAAACTTTAGAAGGAGAAAAATATGCTACATTACATCTAGTTTATGCATACATCAATGGATTGAGGGACACTTGCATATCAGAAGATGATGATATTGAACTCGTAAAAAAATTTAAGGAAGCATTATTTGAAAATATACAGACAACTGTATTTTTAAATATATCCATGACGCATAAAATTGCACATTTCCTTTTTCCACCCGCGAATAAACTGTTACAATTTTCAAAAGACGAAATGGATAATATAAAATCAAAATGTGCAGAGGAGTTAAAAATTCTCTGGCAAAATGAAGGTGAAGAAATCATGGAATCACCAACATCAACTAAAACATCAGTAATATCATCATATTTCAAGAATTTTGTATCACCAACATCAAATCTAACATGGGATGATAAAATAGCTAGAGAAATTCAAACATACCAAAACCTGGATGTTCCCTTCGAAGAAAACTTTAATGTCATCAGTTGGTGGTATTTACATCGAACACAGTTGCCTTTGTTGTATAAATTAAGCTGCAAACTATTGGCTACTCCAGCAAGTAGTGCAAGTTTCGAAAGAGTTTTTTTCAATTGCTAGACAATTGTTATCGGAAAAAAGAACGAATCTTTCCTCCAACTCAACCATCTTTTCACAGATTATGTTTCTTCACATGAATACAGACAACATTATTATCTGTGATATAGTTTAAGTATTTATATACATATGTATAAGAAAGTAGTATATAAGTAATTAAGTATATATTTGTTTTAAGTAATAATATAAAAAAACCTTGTAAAAAACTTTAAATATTTAATAAAATCTGTTTACTAATAAAACTTAATGCATGATTCTTTAAATTGTTATAACTAGTAACATTAATAATTTATTTGATCGTAAATAACAATAAGTTTATAAACAATACTTTTAAACGACTGTTTTACTTACGAAATTACTTTATACAGTCATGAACGCACACACACACATATAATTTTAATAAAAAAGAAAACACAATTTTTTTCCTTATTGAAGCAAACAAGTGGTCAAAAGGCTTGTATTTTTTTATACAAGCCTTTGAGAGGCTTGTTTGGTCGCTATCATAGCACACTCATGATTTGTTCATAAAGTTGAAGCACACACGCAGTATTTGTATGGTTTTAAGTGCCTGCAGAACAGTATTTATTACTCCGCACACACACTGATAACAACACTTGAAAAATATCAAGTGGCTTGTACAGCCTTATAAGACACAGTTTGCAGGGCTCTATCAGGAACTATCATATGTGAATGAAGTCCAGCCATATAACTTAAGGAATGGTAATGATTTCAGGATAAATAGAGTAGCAACAAATAAAATGAAGAGATGTTTGTTATACAAAGGACTACAATTATTTAACCAACTTCCAAATTATGTTAAAAATGAAACAAATATTAATGCTTTTAAGAGAAATTGTGTAATTCATGTAAAAAATGGTGTTTATCAGAGCATTTAAAAATGTAAAATTTAATGTATTATAGTCTTAAGAAAGTATTTAAAATACTACTAAATAAAATAAATAGATACTAGGGTGATCGATTATTCGACTTTTTGGAGAAACCGGCTTTCGAATAGTTGGTATTTTGAAAAAAACCGGTTGCACTTTTTTAAATTCAGAAAAAAAGGTTTTTTTTTTTTGCAGAAGTTAATATTTCTATCAAAAGACTACATTTCTTAAAGAAATATCAATAAATCTTATAATGTTCAAGTTAAAATTTATTAAACATAATTATTTTTGGAAATATTAATATTAACCTAATATGAACAAGAAAGAAAGATATAGATATCTAGACCTGTGGAATTGTGGACCAATACTATGGTCAATTATGGACCGATCTTCATGAAATTCGGCACACAGATTTAAACTTATATGAAACTAATATGTGCACAAATTCTTGCTACATTGAAGGGATATATGATCGTTAACCCCCTTTTCCGGGAGGTTATTTATATGGGGGCTATGTGAAATAATGGACCGATGATCATAACGAATTTCAACACGTTTCGTTCTTGGACTATAAGAAACCTGTGTGCCAAATTTCATTAATATATGTTAAAAATTGTGACTTGTATTTTGATTACAAGGTTTACATGGACGGACGGACTTAAAGCCGATTGGTATAAATTAAGGTGGGTCTTAGACCAATATTTTTGGGTGTTACAAACATCAGCAAAAACGCATAATACCCTAACCACCTATGGTGGAGTAGGTTTTAAAAATTCTAGGAAAATAATCATCAGAAATTATATTTAACTTTTACTTAGCATAAACAAAAAACATGGGTTAATATGAAAAAACCAGAATACATTTTACTGAAATGATTCTGCAAGTGACTTTTTTAAAACAAAATCTTTGAAAAATGAAGAAAATATTGAATCAAAAAATACTAAAACGTTAAAATTAGGTGTAAAAAAAAATATGGTGTTACAATAGATAAAACAAATTTCATTCAGGATAATTATTACTAATTTATTTATTTAATCCTACAGAATTAATTTCGATTTAACCTTAAACTATATTTTTATTAAAACATTCGAAATAACACTTTGTGAATATTAAACAAAAAAAACATAAATTCATAAATTTCAATTCAAATATCAGTATTTAGTACATGTTTTTTGAAATAGAGAGGTATTTTTTTTTTTTTTTTGTTAAAAAAAAACCGGTCTGTTCGACATTCGAAAAATTAACATTTTGAAGAAACCGACATCACATTGACTGAAAAAATCGGTTTTCTAGTAATTTTTGTTCAGATAGACCTCCTGTAAAAAAAGAGTAAGGTATGATGTCAAATATTAAATGTATAAAAAATCAGTTTCCCATTTTCATCAAACATTTTGCTTAGTGTATTTTTTCTAAGTTGCACAGTGAGGTCTTGCTTCAACAATTGCGCAAATGATTAGAGAGCAGCAGTCGAACGAATTAGTTTATAGTGTAGTTTATAGTAACGTTGCTGATAAGCAGAATTTGTAGTCTAACCTCGCGAGTTAGGAAATTTTCATATTGCGCATCTCTCATTTATATGAATAGTGATAAAAAAAAATATATCGTCCATTCAATGAAAGATTTATAAAAAATGTAAATTTTTTGACGGAGAGTCATCCGATTTTGTTCATATTTGGCACGCATATATCCTATGGAGCCATTCGCGAATTTATTCATGATTTTAATTTTTCGAAAACTAAAAAAAAAAAAAATCGGAAAAGTGTGTAAATTTAAACATCAATAACTTTAAAAGTTGTTAACGTATTTTAATGATTTAAACTACATGTAGAAGATGAATATGCCCTCTTTTAATGTAGTAATTTAGAAATAAAAATGCAATTTAAAAATACATTCATAATACAAATGCAATTTTAGGATGCATTTTTGAAAAATTTCTACCCTTTTGATTTTAATTGATTTTTTTTAATAATACGTCGGATTTTATTGATTTAAAAACTAGTATAAAGTTTACGATAAATATTGTAAATTATATTGTATGAATCAAAAATAATAATAATTTTTTGCTAATGATGCACCCACGAAAAAAATGCAATTTTCGGATGCATTTTTAAGAAATTTCTACCCTTTTGATTTTAAATGTTTTTGCTTAATAATGAAAACAAATATGTTTATTATGTAAAACATTAGCACTTAATCTGGGACTACCGCAAATAACAAATTATGAAATATTATGATTAAAATTAATTTTAAAATAAGCTAACAAATAATTAAAAACACAAAAATTAAAAAAAAAAAAAAATATATATATATGAAAAAATTTAAAGAAATAGAAAAATTTTCTTTAAATAGTGAATCATTTTGTCCCAGAACAATTTGTATTGCAATTTTTAGCAAACATAATAATGTTTTTTATATCAGAAGAAGAAAAAAATTAAAAGGGTAAAAATTTTTCAAAAATGCATACTAAAGTTGCATTTGCATTATGAATGCATTTTTAAATGATAGTATTATTTTTAAATTACTGCATTTAAATATGCAATTTAAATCATTAAAATCCGTTAACAACTTTTAGAGATATTGGTGTTCAAAGTTAGACACTTTTGCGATTTTTTTGACTTTTCGAAAAATCAAAATCGCGAATTTTTCAAAATTTAAAAAATAAAAATGGAGATATTATTTATAGTTCCATAGGGTATGCATATACCAAATATTATTAAAATCGGAAGACATGAAAAATATTCTTGGGCGTTCTTTCGTGGAATGGACGATATATAATTTTTTAAATAATTTTTGAATATTTATTTAGGCTCAAGTTCATTATTGTAATAATTTTTGTAGAATACAGAAAAAGATTTATTAGACACTAGAGGATGGAATGTATTTTCTGATCCGCTACGATCGTCATCAGCATCCATTTGTACCTTTAGTGCTAATCGTAAAGATCTTTAATTTAACTCACACTTTTGAAGAATTAAAATACGTAACTTCATCACTTTAAATATTATAAATTCTTAAGTATTAAGTTGAAATAACTTTATAAAAGCTTCTTCTTATATTTATTATATTCTACATTATTACAATGTTGTTTTACTGGCTAACCATCGGTAAGCATAGTACACATGGAACGGTGTAAACTTGTTTACTGTTTGTATGTTGGAATTCTAGTATAGAACCAACAATGTAAAAGACAAAACAAACAAAATATAAATCTGCGTACTATGCTTACCGTAGTGGCCAGAATTTAAAAGACGAAGTGATTTATCTGCTTGATGTCAGGAAACCATACATGGGATAACATCATCTCAAACTTTCATATAATTGGCGTAAATATTTATAAAAGTATGTTTTTCGCTACTGACAAATTCCGCTTTAATAGAAATTGTCCAATATATCGCGAAAACCGGAAATTTTCATCAAATTTTAAAATTTTGTTCCGAATTTTTTCAGTGTATGATAGGATTTTATCTGTAAAGAATCATTTTAATAATTAAAATTGATATAATGAAAAAAAAAAAAAAATAAAAATAAAAAAGCGGCTACAGCGGCATTCATCTCTAAACTTATTTTGCTTGTTGACAACTATCGCGAAGTATAAATGATATTAATATTGATGTCAAATGAAAGCATTTTACTTGCTTAATATTAAAACTCAGATGGCGTCAAAATATTTTAAGGACTTAAAATTTTATGGACCAAAAAACATGTTCTTAACAAAAACCAAAAAACATGTTCCCCACATATTTCGCATTATAGCTCAAATTTTGAAATGATAAAATCAATTTTCGATGTAAAATTTATCCTCAAATAAGAAACAATTTGAAAATTTTGCTAAAATTCACTTCCAAAAAAATTTAAATCGCGCTTTTTGTTAGGAATATTATTATGAGTAATAATGTTTAAACGACTATATTTTCCAAGGTTGGAAACTGAAACGAATAACGGTATCGGTATTCAATTTATTTTTATTTCGGTAACGGTATTTTAAATTATATCGGTATCGGTATACCGTTACCGAAACAAAAATACCGGTAAATACCGTTATTATTAAAAAAACTGGAAAAATCTTAAAAAAAGTTAAATTTTTAAATAATTTTTAATTAAATTTCGCGAAAAAATAATTAAATTACATATTTGTATACTTAATTTAATAAATTTGTACATTTAATTTAATAATTTTCTCTTGAAATGTTTAAAATATGAATATTTTTCGTTAGAGAACTTCATAACATTTTTAAATTGCTTGTTTAAAGACAAATTGGTATAATTTTTTGCAGTACACATTTTGTATTTACCACAGATTTTAATAAAGACAAAAATCGTTCAATTATTTTGCAAACAAATTTTCAAAAAATGCTAATTTTATTATAAAATTGCAAAATGTTAAATTGTCCAAAGATCTGTGGAGTAGCACAAAAAAACAGAATACCATGAAAAGGAATTTTGGAGGAGAGATTTTGTAGAGGAGAAATAGTGCTCTATCGCTCTGGTATCGCGATGAAAAAATAAATTTTAAAAATTGTTATTTTACTTAAACTTAGGAAATGTTTGATATTCACTATTAGGGGGTAGCGAAGCGCACCGGGTTACGCTCGTACATACATATATCAGACATGTATCAAAAAATTTCGTATTTGAGCCAGAAAATCAAAGACATTATACAAATTTAAACATTTTTATACAAGCTTCGAAACACGATATTAATGAATTTATTAAAAATGTAGAGTTTGAGGTAATTTAAATGTTAGTTCAAATGGTATAAAATTGTCTGTAGATTAAATAGGCTGTTCCATATTGAAACGTACTACTTACTTAAATAGTGAAAGTGATCGAATAAAATATTTGCAAAAAATGTCAACTTCTTATAATAATTGGAACATAATGCTATAAGGTCTGACATGACTATCTTTTTTTCTTAACATTCTAAATGTTTTTTCAAAATTTCTAGAGATTTCAATAAGTTTAAGTTTATTTCTTGCTGCTTCTTAGTACTGGCACGATGTTTGTTTGAATCCATACCTAAGATTCATTCTATACAAGAAATTCAAAGAGTAATGAAATTTTATGAATACATAGTTCCCAGCTGGATTTAGCATATTATATTACAATCGTTAAACAAATTTCGCAAATATATTACCTATTGTTGAAATTCGTGCAGTTTTCTTTCACTTAACTGCTTTTAAAATTCCCGGAAATCACGGACAAAAGTTACCTCAGAGAAAGACATGAAAAATCGCAAATTTCCCGAGAAATCTTGGTATTTATTCTTCAAAGATAGAAGAACATTTGTCGGTCTTTTGGAGACTACAGGACTAAGGAAAGAATCATCATAAAAGGAAATATCAAGAACCTATCAATACTTTCAACAGTATGTTCAAATGATAAATAATTGAGATCATATTAATAAATAAAGCATTTCTGTGTTCCAGTAAGACTTTTTATCAAATAAAATTCGCGTTAAGTTTAAGACATTGAAACTTCTTTAAAAATATATTTATCGTAACCTATATAACAAAAAAGTGAACAATAAATGTCCTCTTTAAAACAATATTCTATAAATATTACATTATTATTAAGAATAATATTATGGTGAAAATTTGTATTTTTAAAATACCGAAACTAAAGTACCGGTATATACCGGTACAGAGGGAAACGGTATTTGAGTACCGGTATTTTTAACAAAATAATAATTTCGGTATAGGTATTAGTTACGGTAACCAACTTTAAACGGTATTTAATCGGTATCGGTATTCATAACGGTATCGGTTTCCAACCTTGATATTTTCCAAAGTAAAACCTATATTCACTTAATTTTCTCAGCAAACGATCCTAAGATATGTCTTTTATTACTAATAATTTTGAAAAATTTTAAACCAATGTTGTTTTTTTTTACTATTTATGAAATTGTGCAAAAAATAAGAAATAGTGTATTTCGATAAATATTGAAAATTCTGTAATAATTTTGACATGTGCTGATAGTTCGTTAGAAGTTCTATAAAATCGCATTGTTTTGATTTTGATAAAGCCAAAGCTCTACTTTTCATATTTTTTTGAAAGTTTCAAATTCAAACCTCCACAGCTTTTGCGCGCATTGATAAAAATGATTATCGCGAACAGATTTTATATGCATAAGTAGTCGTTAATAAAACCACAAATCAAAGTTAGTGTCAGAAGAAATAAAATTTTAATTATTTTCACTTAAAATTTTTTAATTTTTTGATTTTCCTCACATAATAGTTAATACCAAATATGTTTCAGGGACCTGAAAAGGCCCTCTGCTAAAATTAAATGAAAACAGTCAAAACTTCACAGGCTCCTTAGTAGTCCTTGAAGGACAAACCGGATCGAGCGTATGCTGTAGCCTTTAAAACCCGCGATCGTGAACGCGGATTCACAAATAGTATAAAAATAATAAACTTAATTAAAACTTCACAGGCTCTTTAGTAGTCCTTAAAGGACAAACCGCGTCAAGCGTACGCCGAAACCTGTAAAGCCCACGAAAGTGAACTCGTATTCGCCAAAATTAAACAAGATTTAGTGAAAATAAGTAAAATCAATTTAAGTGAAAAACTTAACAAAATGGACTATAATAAATTAAAAAAATTAGAATGGGGCATTTAAAGTTATACATTCCATCAATCTCGAACAATACAGAGATTTAGTTGATATACTCAATAAAGACTATTATTGAATGCGAAAATTACATATAGTCATCCACTCCGTTTCTTAAGGATGGGACAATTATATATGTGAGGGGACCATATAACAAATAATATTACCCAAAATTTGTTCTGAAGTCCGTCAAGCGCGGTAGTGGGAAAATCAACGTTTTGAGATCCTTTTCGTATCATGGCTCAGCGTCCATATTTTGGTAAAAGGTAACATGGATGTCCCAATGCATGTGGAAATATTAAGAATAATCATGCTGTCTTATTCAGAAGAGAATATGCCACTCAAATGGGTGTTTTAGGAGAAAAATGTTCCTAAACACGAGCAAATTGACAAAAAAAAAAAAAAATAATTTTCCGAAAATAAAAGCGATGTTCTGGAGGGACCGGCTCAGTCACAGTATCTGATTACAATTAAAAAACTTTTAAAAGAAACCGGGAAATGTGTGGGAATTTTGGATTTCTGTACAATTAACTTGGTAAAATATTCCCATAGAAAGGTCCAGGTCATTACGGGGCTCGATACCACGACTTTGCGCCGCAGTCAAGACCTATAAGGGCTATTTCGCTAAATATTAATGTGTGTAAAGAGGTATTTTTCTTCGTTACTACTATTATTTTGCACAGCAAATTCCTAGTGTACTCAATCATGTTCAATTTGAAGATTTACTTATTTTTTTATAAAATTTTGAAAAAATATAACAAATTCCAAGAACATAAATTTTTTAAATAAAAAAAAAAAAAAATGCTTTTATTAAATGTAAAAATGTTACTATTATATAGCACACAGAAAAAATTAAATTTCGTATTCTATAAATAAATTCTTAAACTTAATAATATTTTTAAATGAAAACACACAATTTGTAAATTCAAATAGTGAAATTCGTAAAGAATTTATTGGAAAAAAAAACTTTTTTCTTTATTAAAATATTATACTATTTATAAAATATAGTATTTGAATTTTTTTTTTTTACAAATTTAATAATTATTTTAATGGAATCAATGACAAAATTTTTGGTTTTGATCTTATATTTAAACAATATTTTTTATTAATATTTTTTATTTATAAAAAAATAAATAATACAAAATAGTTTTCTTTTTATACCCTTCACCACAGGTGTAAAGTTTGTCATTCCGTTTGTAATTTCTACAATATTCATCTAAGACCCCAAAAAGTATATATTTTCCGGATCCTTATTGATAGGGGAGTCGATAAAAAGATGTCCGTCTGTCTGTTGAAATCAGTTTTTAGAAAGCCCCAGTTATCGGATATATATGTTTTATACATCAAATTGTTGGAAATATTCCTTAGAAAATCGCTAATAAAAATGAAAAAAATCTGTTAATAAATAACTTATATATCGGAGATACTCCCAAAAAATCGTATTTGTTGTCGACTTTTCTCGGCTCTTATACAAGCTAGCGACTTCGTTTTTGCAAAATCTTTCTTCAAATAATTTTTCTGAAAAAAATCGGTCCACTATATCCCAGATATCGGCCAAAACGCATTTTTAGACTTTTTGAAGCTCCTACATAAGCTACGGGTTTCGCTATTGAACAGGTTGGTCATAAATATTTTTACAAAATTTAGATTTTTTTTAATCAACCAAATTCGTCCATAAACAACCGAGTTGTGGGCCAAAAACTAAAAAAAAATTGTTAATAATATAAATACACAGAAAAATATATTAAGCATTGTTGTTTTTTTGTATGGGCAAGTAGTTTAGTTAGCAACAGCAGTTCTTGCTTGTTGTTGTTTGCATATGCAGTCTGATTGTATATGCAGTCAGTTTGTTATATGTACATACATACATACAAAAATATATAACTATTCAATTGTTGTTGTTTATATTTTTAAAGCAATGCTTGCTATGACTGTTTTTTTCGTATTCAAATGTTCGTAGTTTGGAAAAAAATTAGATTTATAAATATGAAAATATGAAAGCATACGAAAATAGGAAAGGCGAAAATTTTATTATTTGTCAGTAAGATGGTAATATGGTAAAGGGTATCAAAGATTCGGCACAGCCGAATTTTTTTTTTAATTTAATTATATTTAACAATGCTATTTAATATGTTATTTGGTACTGTTGTAACATGTAATTTAATAATAAGTTTTAATATTCTAATGTTTTGTAAGATAATACTTTCATGCAAGTTTACAATGGTTTGTTTGGTAAAGCACATATTGCTCATTTGCTTCATCCGCACCATAGATCCATAAGCTCCACAGAATATTCATATAAAACAAAAATAAAATATAATAAAGAAATTACGATTATATTTGTAATCGACAATATATTCATATTGCTTACCTAGTGCCAAATATATATGTACATACTGCCAAAATTTAGAAATTCTGCGGTCTTTGCATCATCTCTTTTTCGCTTATCTAAAAGAGAAATAACATTAAATGAGAAAATAATAATCATTCAATCCTGACCATGTTATACCTACACAATGGTCTTCTAAAGAAGAACTACACTCTTTGTTATATCTCCAGATGGTAGCACTTTTTTGGTAATTATGTACGTTTGCTGTTATTCATTATATGTAGGCTTCCTTAACAGGATCGTAGTTAACGACATAAAAATTATTTTCGTTAAATACCCTTATATGCGAACTTATCGATATTGCAGAAATTTAACACAGTATTAATTAATAAATTCTAAACGTACTTTAGCACGTTTTTCTGGGGAATTTCTATTATGATGTTATATTCTTCATTTATACTTCTTCCTAGAAGCAAAAATATTTCATATTCCAAATTGCATTAAATTACCTTTAAAATTGTGATATTTGTTTGGCTTACAAAATAAACATGGACACCCGCCAGACAGACGGACTTTATTACACTGACTCCGAAAAATAAACTGAAAAATATACTTTCTTTCAATGCAAATTAAAGCACAAATCAAGATAATCTACCAACAATGGTGGTGTAAAGCATTACAACTGCAATAAATTCATTAACTTACCTGTAGAAGTCTTGAAAAGAAGCAGATTTTCATCGCCTTGTTAATTTAGTTCTAAAAATTTATACAATTTTATTTTTATTAAGGTTGTCAAACAATATAATTGTTTTTGTATTATAACCAGGTTTTCAAATTATTTACATTCTATAAAACAAAATAATAAACTCAAATAATTATTTTTATTAAATTCAAATTTTAAATCAATCAGTGATTTATTAAAAAAAATTATAATTTTTTCTGTGCACACAGCTATATATACAGCGGATGTCATAAATATGTAAACAAAGTAGTTTCATGAACTCAATTTGCTCTATTTCAATTTGTATATCGAAGATATCAGAAGTAACATATATGTATAGTTGGGGAATAAATAAAAATAATTAATAATATTTTACTTACAACGATTAATATATGATGTGACAAAACATACCAAAACAATAATATTTTGTTTTATTAATTTCTATACAAAAGCCACAAAAAACTTATGTTGTTGTTGATGAAAGAAAAAAAACACAAATGGGTTCTGTGTTGTTGTTGTAAATTATGCACTTTATTTTTTCTTTTATGTTTTCTATTTATAAAATACCAAACTTGTTTTAATTATAGAATAATTACTTCTTTTTGTTTAAGTGGTCACAGCTCAACTGAGCTAATTGATTTTAAAATAATAAGATGATAGTTAATAATAACAATAAGAATTACTTGTTACAGCGAATTGCAAATGATCAATAAACAAATGAGATCAAAGAGCATAAGTAAAAACAACCACCAAAAATACTGACTTCTAGTATAGTTTGGGCAATTAGTTTAAGGGAAACTAAATAATAATGTAATAATTCAACAATATTAAATATATAACTTTCCATCCCTGTACTGATACATAAGAGTGTTTTAAAAGCTCTTGAAAATTGTTATTTTATACCGTTTATATTGCCGCGAAAATTATATCAGTATCGAATAACAATTCATTAGTTTGTGCTGTGTACTTAATAACTGAAGTGCATTCAACATTCTCTTCAAATTCCAAAATATAAAACATATTTATTTTCATCTACATCAAAGTATAAACTTTTTTTGTTTAAATCACGTAAATACGTAAAACTGTTACCAGCTGTTTCACGTAAAGATTTTAAATCTATATTGACATTTAAAGTGATCTTACGGTATTGCCATATCATTTAAAGTCCGTTATTTTATTTTAAAATATCCCAGCAAACTTTTAAATTCGTATAATCTTTAAATCATACATAAAATTGGAAAAAGCAGTTATAATACGTAATAATATCATGTTTAATAAAAAACTGCAATATTAAAAATGATAATGAAAGAATGATTGTCTGTTGGCTGTGTCATGATTGTTGTCATATTAAATGCGCTGGCCTCTCAGGACTTGTTGCGGAAACCATTTCTAAAAACAAGGGCCTACATTGGTGCTGTGAAAGCTGTAGAAAAATTGGTGTTAACTATTACCGGTTTTTTCAAGAAAGTAAGATTAAATTTTTAGAAATACAAGAAGAAGCATTCAAACTTAACGAACGTATATCCGCGTATGGTAAATTATTTGATGATTTCAAATCTTTAGATAATTTAAAATCTCCTCCTCAATCATCCCCTAAACGTCGTAAATCTGCCAGGAATACAAATAAAGAAAAACGTGATGATCAAGTTCAAGTTGAAATACGTGAACCGGTTGCTGTCACTTCATACAATAATCCCGTTACAACAGAAGAACTCTCAATTCGTCCAAATATTAATGAAATACTCGTTGATACACAACGTAGTTATGCGGAAGCTGTCTCAAATTCTGCCAGCGTAAATAATCTTAGTAATAATTATCCAATTTTGGAAAATAAACCCTCAGTTGCTGACAATGTTGAAAGTATACTTCATCCTCTAAAAGCCGTACCTCCAAAAAAAAACAACAAATTTTTCTTTCTCCTTTAGCAAGTGATACTACTGTTGATGCCATTGATTACTACATTAAACAAAATCTCGGTCAAAACATAGATATATCCATTTATAAATTTAACTTCAGTCAACCAAGAGCTATTACTTCATTCAAAATCACTGTTTCCTCAGATATTTTTGCAACGTTGCTGGATCCCAACTTCTGGCCCAAGAATACCTTAGTACGTGAGTATGTTTACAGAACAAATTCAAGCGTTCAAAATATTGCTGTCCTACCTCAAATTGAATCTTCCAATTCAAAAAAACTAATTGAGATATCTAAAGATTACATCTCTTTCGTTTATCAAAATGTTCGTGGCTTAAAAACTAAAATATCATCTCTCTACATGGAAAGTTTTGACATTTCTCATCACGTCATAGTATTTACTGAAACATGGCTCAATGAACATTTTTTAAATTCGGAAATCCTTTGTAATAAATTTAACATTTTTCGTCGTGATCGTGGTAACAAGCTTTATGGTGGTGGTGTTCTTATTGCTGTTTCTAATAGCCTTGCATCTGAACCAGTTATAATTGATTGTCCAAATGGTATTGAATGTATATCAATAATTATAAAACTCAACCACAAAAAAATATTCGTCACATGCTCTTATATTCCTCCATCATCTCCGCAAAAAATTTATGATAAACATGCTGAAGCTATAAAATTGGTTACATGCTTTGCTGATGAATACGACACTGTAATTGTTTTTGGAGATTTTAACTTACCATCAATCGCATGGAAATATTTACCAGAATATAATCATTTTGTACAAACTAAATCGAGTTCTACCACGGTATTTACAACTCTAATTCTAGATTATTGGATTTAATTTTTATCAATGATGTGACTGATTGCTTTTTAACCTGCTCTTCACCTTTAACAACTCCTGAAGATTCCCATCATCCAACAATTGAACTTCAATTATCTATTCAAACTTCAACTGTTAAGCCTTCATCCTTAAAGCATGGTAAAACTTTTTCTTTTAAACATGCAAATTATGATATGTTAAATTACTTATTAAAAAGTATTAATTGGAGAACTTTTTTATCGTCCTCTACTGATGTTCAACAGATGTCCATTTTATTCTATAATAAAATGTATGAACTTTTGGACTTATGTGTTCCGAAACGTAATGTTAAACCAAAATCTGGCCCACCATGGAATAACAAGCTGTTGTCGTATGCAAAAAACAATAAGAATAAATCTGGCTCTCATTATGATTACTTAAAGTACTCGGTTAGTCGTGCTGAATGTACCTCAATTAACAAATCATGTTATATTAATTATTTGAATAGGATGAAAGCAAATTTTTAACGTTGATAAAGTTAATCATGTGCTTCTGATAAGAAAACTTTATTTAATGAGATTTACTGATCGTAGTATTAAGTGGTTATACTCATACCTAACTAATAGAAAACAAACTGTTCGTTACAAAAATTCATGCTCTAGATGCATAAGCGTGATGACTGGTGTACCACAAGGAAGCCACCTTGGACCACTGCTTTTTTCCTTGTTTGTAAATGATTTGCCACAAGTAATTCAACACTCTAATATTTTGATGTATGCAGATGACGTAAAAGTTTTTCTAAGTTATCAACGTATAGACAATTATCATTACCTTCAAGAGGACTTAATTTCATTTTATAACTGGTGTAACATAAATCTAATGGCTCTTAACATTAAAAAAATGTAAATATATGTGTTTTTCAAGAAAATATCGTTTACCGATAAATTATGTTCTTGGAGGCTATCAACTAGAAAGAGTTGACACTATATTAGACCTCGGAATTTTGTTTTATTCTAAAGATTCTAAACTTAATTTTATATCGCATATCTTGGTTACTGTAAATAAAGCTAGAGGAGTTCTTGGATTTGTCAAATGCTAGGCAAAGGAGTTCAATGACACTTACGTGACAAAAGCTTTGTTTACATCACTTGTTAGACCTATTCTGGAGTATGGATGTATAATATGGGATCCTATATATCAAAAATACACTGACCTCATTGAATCAGTCCAAAAACAGTTTCTTCTGTTTTGCCTTCGAAGTCTTCATTTCAACCCGCTAAATTTGCCACCATATACTTCTAGACTTGGCCTTATCAAGCTGCCTACTTTGAAAAGCCGTAGAACTATGCTCAATATAACTTTTATGCTGAATATAATTAATGGTAATGTGAGTTCTGGTTTTTTAATAAATAATATCCAGTTCTTAGTTCCACAACGTCCTACTCGTTATTTCGCACCATTAGCAGTTCAATTCTGTAGAGCTAATTGTGCCAATGCCGATCCTCTTAGAAGAATGTGCAATGAGTTTAATAAATATTATAATTTTATTGATTATTCACTAAACCTAGAAAATGTTAAATGCAATATTTTATTCATTCTTAACTCTTAAGATATGTATTTAAAAAAAAAAATATATATATATATATATATATATATATATATATATATATATATATATATATACCTATTTTTATTGTAATATTTAGTAAAAAATGTATTAATTGTCTGTAAGGAATATTTTCCATAGACAAAATTAATAAAATAAAAATAAAAAATAATTAACATTCTTTACATAAACATCCCGGCCCCTTGCGGTTACGCAAAAAAAACACAAGAGGACCGAGTGGGATTTCCAGTAATTATAATAAAAAATATTTTAAGGCAAATTGGAATACACATTCAGAAATAGAGAGAAACACACGGTTTTAAAAAATAAAATTTTAAGTTTTAAGTAATAGAATAACAAATTATAAGATACATTGTATGTAAAGATACAAATTCTTAAAGATCTGTATGAGATATAATTATATATAGGGTTGGAAAACGATAATAGTATAATTCAGTGGTATAATTCAAAATAAAATATAAAAATATATAAAAAATAAAAAATCGATAAATATAAATTAAACCAGATCTTTCGGTTGGAAGATGGTAGCGAGCTGGAAGAAATTCAGCTATTTTGCTATGTTCTGACGAGGGATTAAGGATGCCACGAATATTGCACCAATCTTCGTCTAAATGGAGACGTATAATGACAGTAGGTCGTAGAATAGCAGATTGTAGTAGATTAACTTCTTGATTTGGGTTACTACATCTTGTAGACCTGACGGTTTGGTGATGGTGTAAGAGGGTATGATGTTTATGGCATCTTTCGGAGCTACGACATCTTGTCAGCAAATGACTATGGGCCAGGCAATTTTCATCTTATTAAATCTTTGGCATGTCCGCAATGGATGGTTTTTTTACTGCGGCAGTCAGGCTGTTTAGGATGGATTCGTCTGTTTTGTGACCTCTGGATAACGTTGATGGGGGAGTGGCTTCTTGTTTGACGGCTTGTTGATGACATAATGCTGAAAGAGGTTAACAGAAATGTATTAGGCGGATTTATTATTAGGAAAGGGGAGAAGAATTAATTTAGTTATTGGCCTGGTGATATTTCTTGTTGAGGTGCGAACTTCAGCGACTCGAACTTTATTGTCTTGTCCGGGGGATACTTTTATTATACGGCGAAGTCGCCATTCGTTTGGGGGGAAATTGTCTTTTCTGATAATGACCAGATCGTTTACGATAAAGTTTCTTTGGGGGTATTTCCACTGATTCGCTTATGCAATTCTTTCAGGTATTCTTCTTTCCATCGACAGGCAAAGTGATGGTGGAGTACATTTAGTTTTTGCCATCTATTTGTATAGCTAAGTGGTTGGCCAGAAAGGTCTGGTTCAGGGGGAGATAGTAACGGAGCGCCAATGAGGAAATGTCCTGGGGTAAGAGCACAAATTTCATTAGGGTTTTCACTCATTGGACTTAGGGGTCTTGAGTTAAGACATGCTTCAATTCGTGAGAGTATTGTCGTAAATTCCTCAAAGGTGAAGAATTGGGCATGGGTTATCTTCTTTAAATGGGATTTAACGCTTTTTACACCTGCCTCCCAGAGTCCACCCATGTGAGGAGCGCCAGGGTGTTAAAGTGCCATTCAGTGTTCTGAAAAGCGTGTTGTGAAAGAATATTAGATTTTATTTGGGGTAAGAGATTTTCTTGATTTTTTCGGAAGATGTTAGCAGCGCCGACAAACGCTGTTCCATTGTCTGAGAATAGAGCAGATGGGGTGCCTCGACGGGAGAAAAATCGTGAAAATGCTGCTATGAAGTTGATAGGTCTTACCTCTTCATTAGTTTCAATAACTGTAAATATTGAAGGTCATTCATTACTAGGCTGTCTGAGCCACTTTGGTCCATGCCACCATAAGTCGTTACATACCAATTCCTTTGCGGTAAGTCCTCGGGATCCTAAATCAGCTGGATTGTCTTTTGAGCACACATGACGCCATTTATCATTTCCAACTTTATCCATTATAGATGTGATTCTGTTGGCGACGAAAGTTGTTCAATGCGAGGGGTGTTTTTGTAGCCATGCCAGCACAATTGTTGAATCTGTCCAAAGAAGTAGCTTACAATTTCCGAATTGAATATGAGACAGAAATGATGAAACTAATTTCGCTAAAAGCTCAGCGCCACATAATTCTTTGCGGGGGAGAGTAACGAATTTGACAGAGGCGTCGCAAAAACCGTGAAGTTCTATAGAACACGAGGGGGAATAATCTACAAATAATCTAGAAATGAATGCCAGCTATAAAGGGTTTCTGGTTTGAGATTTTCATCCCAATCGATTTGATCTTTCCAAACCTGTTGCATGATCATTTTCGCAACAATGATTTTCGTGGCTAGCCATCCACCTGGATCAAATAAACGTGCAATATCCGATAAAACAGTTCGTTTTGTGATATTGTCTCGGGAAGGCTGTTTTACGGGGTTGAAATAAAAATAATCCAGACCCGCATTCCAACGGAGTCCAAGGGTTTTAGTAGTGGTGGTAACTTTGAGTTTTAATATATCAGAAGAGAGTAAATGTTCGGACTTAAGGCCTTTAAGAAGGAAATTTTCGAGATCCATTTACGAAGGGGGAATCCAGCAGAGTTTAAGACATTTATGAGGTTGTCTCTTAATTTTACGGCCAGGGGTAAGTCATGAGAGCCTGCAAGTACGTCATCAACGTACATATTTTCTTTCAATATTGTTGAAACTTCGGGGTAATCATTATGGCAGTGCTCAGCGATTTCGAGTATAGTTCTCAGAGCGAGATATGGGGCACAATTGACACCAAATGTGACGGTTTTGAGTTCGTAATCTCGGGGTTATTTATCGGGTGAATTTCGGAATAAAATCCTTTGATATGGGGTATGATGAGGATTAACGAGTATTTGGCGGTACATTTTTTCAATGTCCGCATTAAAAAAGTATTTGAATAAACGCCAGCGAGTTATGAGTAACGTTAAGTCTTGTTGTAGAACAGGACCGGGGTAAAAAACGTCATTTAGACTTAAACCAGATGAAGTGTTATAAGAGTAACTATCAGCTAGGGGTATATCAGAAAACTTAGAGTTTATAATAGACGAATAGTCATAGTAGGGCAAGTTTCCTGTCAATTTATTAACGACGAAAGCATCTGTTGTTATTCTAAAGTGTTTATCTTTTGGAGAACTGATAGTAATAGGGCATATTCGATTTGCTATAGCAGATAAAGACCCGCTTAAGCCAGTTATATTTGTGTGTGAAGTTTTAAAGGGAAGTGCAAGAGAAGTTTGAAGTTTCTTGGAAATGAAAGTTGCTTCCGAGGCAGAATCTTTAAGAGCTCTAACAGTACAACGCACATCACCTACGCATATATCTACCAAAACTGTACCAAGAATAACCGAGTTATGAGGAGTGGACTGTAATTGTGTTGAGTATGAAGCCTTGCTGCAGCAGCTGAAGTTGAGGGGGTTTCATCGACGTTATAAACGACTTGAGAAGGGTGCGAATCGCGGGGGTTATTCGTGGGCACATTGTTAGAGGATCTAACATTACCTTGAGGAGATACAGTTGAGTTTTCGGAGCGATGTAATAGGGAATGATGTTTCTTTTTATAGACTGAACAACAAAAATTTTACACTTTTTGAAATCGTGGGAAGAAGCTAAACAATTAGTACATCTTTTTTGTTTTTTAACGAAAGAAAACCGATCTTCTATTGACATTGATAAGAAAACTTGACAGAATCTTAAGGGATGGGAATCTTGACAGAGCGAACACTTTTTGTATTTATCATTATAGACGTGTTAATTTTCTTAGGGAGAATTGGATTTTTGTGAAAATTTTGAGATTCTGGCGAAACTGAACGAATATCAGCGAAACCTTCAAGGGATTGATATTTACAGGTGAGGAATTTATCCATATCTTCCCAAAAGGGCAGCTCTTTTTTATCTCCTAATTGTTGTTGCCATAAGTGTAGACTAATATTAGGTAGGCACTTTGAACAAATAAAAACGAAAATAACGTCCCATTTGCTAGTGTCTATTTTCAGCAGCGTAAGATTTTTAATACAATCATTGATTGATCTTTGAAGCTGTTTAATACTGGGACCTGATTCCTTATTAATGGGGCTATTCAACAAGTTAAAGAGAGTTTTTAATTAGGTTAGGTTAGGTTCTTCAGGTTGCCGCCAATAAAACAGGATTACGGCTCACTTGGGTCCTGAGAGGTCCCTTTGTGTTACCTGTAAGAAGAAGAGAAAAAGATAGACAGAGGATGTGGAAGGATGCAGAAGAGAAAAGGAGAAGAGAAAAAAGGGGGTAGGATTGAAAGAAAGGGAAAAGAAAGAATTAGAGAAAAGAAAGAAACAAACAATTCAAAGAAAATGCAGAGAAGTAGTTTAGCGAGATAATAGTAGTAGTAGTTGCATACAGAAAACGTAGAAGAATCTGTCGCTGTATAGACATCAAAAGAGTCCACGTGTTGGAGTTCTATTCCTGAAACCATCCGCATTCCCTCACGAATGAGTTAATGCCATTTATGCTGCTGATCGATAATTCGGTGAGGCTAACGAGAAAACCGTGTCCCAGATAACGCGATCATGAATACCAAATCTGCAGTGTCCTGAGACTGCTGATACTACATTTCTCAGATGTGATCTCGAGAGACGCAAAAGGAAAGATGATCTAGCTGCGTCAAGCCTGGGCCATATCATCCTTGTAATTTGACATGTGGGTTCGATTTCCCATCTGTGTTGTGCCATGTCATAAAATGCGATTTCAATACGCTTCTTACAGGCATTCAGGGGTAGACCACAGAACCAATCTAAGTCAGCGTCCTGTAGGGTAGTACCGTGCCTTGCTAACTCATCGGCAGTGTTATTGCCTTGGTTGACCCCGTGTCCACGCACCCAATTGAGTGCAATTCTCGAATGTGACGCCATCTCATTTAGGGATGTCCGGCATTCATGGACTAGATTTGATGTAGTATATACACCTGTCAGGGTTCTGATTGCAGCTTGACTGTCGGTAAAAATTACGATATCCCTACCGTATATCCTATAATACCTTAGCCAATTAACCGCTCCTTTAATGGCCATAATTTCGGCCTGTAAAATACTGCATTCGTTAGGGAGTCTGAACGACCTTCTTATCCCGAATTCAGCAATGTAAATGCCACCACCAACACCAAGAGCATTCCTTGAGCCATCGGTGTAGATGCATAGGACTCCATCTGGGGGTGTGTTGTTTGGGTCCTCAGCAATGGAGAAAGTATACAGTCTCGAGAGGATCGGTTTGGGAGCGCAGTAGTCTATCAGCACGGGGAGAACGTTAGTTGTTCCTAGTATGCTCGAATGACCATACGCCCTATATTGCCAGCTACCTGCGGCGTTGAGCCTAGTTGCCGTGTTCATGGCGAGCTTTCGGGCCAGAAGGTCCACTGGGATCCAGTTCAGCATCGCAAACAGCGTCTTTGAAGACGTGGTGCGCATTGCGCCGGTAATAAGAAGTCCCATTCTGCGTAGGACTCCTTCGAGTTTGGAGCAGTTCGAAGCAGTATCAAGTGAGTTCCACCATACTGACACTCCGTAGAATAGTATTGGTTTGACGACAGTCTCGTAAATCCAATTCACGTTGCCGGGATTTAAGCCCCATTTAGCCCCTATGGCCTTCCTACAGACATATATAGCCGTTATAGCCTTCGATATTCTTGCCTGCATATTGGGCTTCCAAGACAATTTGTTATCCAGAATTATGCCCAGATATTTAGCACTGGTAGACAGAGCAAGTTCAGTACCATTCAATTTTGGTAGTCTAAAATATGGTATTTTGTACCTTCTTGAGAAAAGTACAAGTTCCGTTTTGGAGGGGTTTACGCTTAAGCCACTATTGTTGCACCAACCATTGATCGTCTTAAGCGCCATCTCCATCCGTTGAGATAGCGTGTCCAGATGGATTCCGGATATGACCACAGCCAAGTCATCCGCGTAGGCTATGGTTTTAAAACCATATGAATCCATTTGTGTGAGTAGTTTATTTAGAGCCAGATTCCATAGTAGAGGTGACAGTACCTCTCCTTGTGGAGTGCCCCGTGTCGCATGCCTTTTAATAGTGGCGGTGCCCATGCTGGATCTGATGATCCTAAGGTTAAGTAGGTTTGATGCAAACTCTACCACTGATTGGTCCAGCCCCAGATCCTCCAGAGCAAGCCTTATAGATGTCGGTTCAACATTATTAAAAGCGCCTTCTATATCCAGAAAGGCCGCCAGTATATAGTTGCCGTATTCGAGATATTTCTCTATATATCCCACGATCGAGTGAAGAGCAGTGTCAACTGATTTGCCTTTTGTATAGGCATGTTGAGAGCTCGATAGGAGATTCTCACTAGTTGACATTCTAATATGGATGTCAATTAGTCTCTCCAGTGTCTTGAGCAGAAAAGATGTGACTTATCTGTAATCCTTCGCCTTTGTATGAGAGGGCTTACCCCCTTTAGGTAAGAAGATAACTTCTCCCATGGTCCATAACGTAGGTACGTAAGACCAAGTTAAACAGGCTTGATATATATTCAATAGCCACGGTGAGACCGCATCTATGTTGTGTTGTAGATCGGCCGGTATGATGCCATCCGGTCCCGGTGATTTGAAGGGACTGAAGCTTCCTATGGCCCATTGAAGGCTATCTGAGTCAATGGGTATTGGGACATAAGTCCTAGTGTTTGCGACGATTCCGTTTATGGAATCATTGCATGTTTGGTTCCCCGGGAAGTGCGTATCCATCAGGAGTTCCAGTGTTTCATGGCTGTTTGTGGTCCAGCTGCCGTCCATTTTCTAAATGTATCCTGGGACAGCTGGGGATTTCGACAGGATCTTGCGCAGTCTGCTCGTCTCGGAGTAGTTTTCAATACTACTACAGAAATCCCTCCAGGATTTGCGTTTTGCATTCCTGACCTGATTCTTGAAAATATTCAAAGATGCCTTATAGAGCGACCAGTCACCAGTTCTCTTAGCGTCATTGAACAGCTTGCGAGATCTCTTACGAGATTCTGCTATTTCGGGCGACCACCACGGCGGTCTAACCTTATTCCTATGTCTAGAGGGTCTGCACGTGCGTGCAGTGGCTTCCTTGAAGGATGCCGTAAGCCTATTCACTGCCATGCCCAGTTCCCTAATATTATGAATGACCGGGTGCTGTGAAAGTAGATTGGTTAGGATTCATTTTGCTCCTCCTACCTAGTTTTCCTCCTATTGAGGAATGGTTTTGCTAAAATGGTAATTCCCTGGATGGAGAATTCAATATAGCGGTGATCGGACAGAGAGCAATCATTTGATACCCTCCAGTTTCCGATGAGCTGCTGATGTGCCGCGCTAATTATGGTAATATCAAGAACCTCCTTTCTGTTTGCAACTACAAAAGTAGGTTCCGTACCCTTATTGACTACTACTAGATTATTACAAAGTAAGAAGTCTAAAATACACTCACCTCTGGTGTTGATGTCAGAGCTACCCCAGATGTGATGATGGGCGTTCGCATCGGCTCCGATAATAATGGGAGTCTGCTGGTTTTTTGCTGCATTAATCATGTCATGGACCAGTTTGTGTGGGGGAGGGGGGTCCACGTGGTCGTGCGCCATATAGCAGGAGGTTAACCAGACCACGGTTTCTCCTGTCTCGCATGCTGTAGTCACCGTATCTGCATCACTGTAATCAGTTAAGATGAAGATATTAAGGTGGTTTTTAGCCAATATACAAGATCTTAAGTTACCTGTGCAGTTTGCGTACAAAAGCTTGTAGCCCTTTGCGCCGAGTCCAAGAATTTTGCTGTTATGAGTCCACGGTTCTTGGATCAGCGTGACATCCTAGCCTCGCTCAGCGAGACGGAGGAGTAATGCAGCGGATGCTGCCTTGGAGTGGTGAAGATTAATTTGTATTACCTTCACCATCCGGGTCATACACGACTGTGACGTCGCCGTCTTCTGAGTCGGAACCCAGAAGCGCGTCTTCGTCCTCCACCACCTCCAGTCGACCAAAGAGTTCCCCAATCCTTTCGGGATCAGATTGAGGAGCTTCTATGACGACAGAAGGCGTGGTGTCGTCGGCAGATGTTGTGGATGCGTCATCTCCTGGCGGATCCTCTAGCTTGACACTAGGGGCCACGGTGTCGGGCTTGTCGTCACCCCGATAGATGCGAAGCCGAATACTATCGAAACCATAGTAGATACGGCATTGCCTCTGTGGAAGTGGCGTCAAGGACTCCTGGTTTAGGACCACGACCACCTTTCTTGTTGCGCCTTCCGGAGGGGCAACCTTGACCACTTTCCAGTCATGAGTGGGGAGGTCAGGATTGCCCAGCTGAATATACGCCATGATCTCCGCAGGTTCATGTGGCTCTGCTGGAACGACAGCGATTGATCTCGGTCTGCGAGGTATCTTACTTACCGGGACCACATCCAGTCTCGCACCAGGCCACAATAGGAGCGCAGAGCGTTCGCTAGTGCATGCCAAAAGTTTGATTTGGCCTTGGAACCAGCCAGCATCATCATTTTGGGGAGATGGACCAGGATTCTCTTTCAGAATCTGCCAGTACACTCCCAGTAGTTTTTGTCTGATCAGGACCCATTTCTCTTGAGAAATGGCTCCATCACTGACACCCCTATCGTAATAGCCCTCACCAGTGGATTTCTTGCAACCTCACTGAAAGGTCTATTTACAATGCGGGGAGAGTTTTGCCTTTGACGTTTCGTCTCCGGCTGTTGTTTTACAGGAGGAGAGGTTTCTTCTCCTGATCGCTGCCGTTTAGGCGCGCCAGTGTCAGCAGAATTGCACACATCCGCACTGGTTGAGGCTGCTTCTTCTTGTTTTGCGAGAAGTGCTCTGGCCCATATGAGTGAGGATTTTTCCTCAGGTGTGGAACCCAGTTTTTCGACTGTACGCAATGCGGCACGTCTAACCACAAAAGCCCTTCTTTGGGGTTTTCTTCGATCCGGGGCTTTTTCGGCCGTAGGGGCGGTAGAAGCCGTTGAGGCTACGGAGGGCGAGGATGTTGGCTTCAGCTTGTCCAACTCCTTGCCAGTGATCGCTGGGGTGACTGAGGTGTTACCAGCAGCTCCCAATACAGGGATAATGGCTGAATTTGCATCAGCGAGGGCTTTGGCAGCTCTAGAGGTATTAGCCACGACGGGCAAAGGTACTTCGCTGCTAATTGGATTACTCTCAACCGAAGGTTGAGTAGCAATTTGTTTCTTGCAATCTGCCAGTTTGGGGTTACCAGACTGACTTTTTGCGATTGTTGTTTGTTGTTGTTGTTGTTTTTTGTTGTTATTGTTGTTGTTGTTCATGTGATTCCCACGAGTAGGCACTTAAGGGGATGGACCATCCATGCAGTGACGGCGTACATAGACTAGGCAAAGAAATTACAATTTTTAGCGACTAGTTATCTTTTACCACTTACTAGCCATTCAGGTTCTCGGCACCGCTACCAACCACCTTAACCTTACAAGTGATGGAAAGAAGAAGGATGTGGGAAGAGATAGAAAAGATATGGGAATTGGGCATAAAATTAAGTTGTCATGTTTTGGTCCGCGGGTCATGTAGCACAGATCAATAAAAACGCAAGAGTCTTGCTAATACTTCCGACCATTTGTTGTAAAATGTATCGACGTGCATGAACAAGATTCTCGGGCTAAAGGAATCAAACTGTGGGACCATTTGTCCAATGTACCCCGCAGTCCGATAACCTTCCACCTGTTTTACTGATCTGTGTGTAGACCTAGCATAGACAGGGGGTCTAGGAGACCATTTGTACAATGTATCACATAGACCCACTGTGCAAGGCTCGAGTGAGAGTCGACCCCCCTGTGACCATTTCTTAGGAACGTACCACAGGAGCGTCGACTACCGCTCCCCCTATCCGCCACCTGGGACGCTCTCGATGGGAGACAGACAAACTCCACACGAGCTAACCATAAGTTTTTAATTGAAAGTGAACTAAAATTCGAGGGTTCTCATAGCGCTCAACGAATTTCTTCCACGCCATTTCAAAACCATCATTTGTTAGGGGACAATTCTTCAGAATATCATGGGGTTCTGCTTCTGTTTTCTTTAATAAATGGAATAATTTTTCAACAGAGGACAGTCGGGAGTTATTATTGTATATGGCCATAAAAAGTTTGGGTATCTCATGGCGGGAGAGAAATGATAGGGTTGGAATCACTAGATTGTGGAGGGGGAGAGACAGCAGGGGCATTCTTAGTTCGAAGGGAATCTAAAATCTCATTTGCCTTAGACAAGGCTCTAACGTGGGAATCAAAAGTTTTGTAAAAGCTCTCCTTTAAAGTTTCAACGTCTATATCCTGATCAACCGTAATAAAATTTTATCATATGTATTCCTAAAATCTGCCCAATGTCTAATAATCTCATCCTTATGTATATCGAGGGTATGTACTGTATGTCTATCTATCGGAATGCCTGAGAAAAAGGCTTCGAACTCAACGACTTGATCCGATGATTTGATAAATTCATCCAAAGAGGACATTTTAGGAATGTAAATTTCAAAGGGTTAACAAAAAATCGTAAATTTGGGCAAAATCTACGATGAAATCTATTATGAAATTGAATTGTGTATGAGATCTCTAAAATTTGTGCGATACTTGGGGAATTTTTTTCAGAAATCTACAAAATTTTATTTTTCGCCTTTACACAAGGGTTTTGGAATAAAAACAAAAAAGTTTTTATTAAAAAGCAAAAATATTTTTTTCTCAAATAGAAAGCCACAAAATTTTAAGTTTTTTTTTTTTTTTAAATTTCATTTATAAATTATTCACCTTTTATTTCACTGTAGTTTTTATAAATTTAAAAATATGCACAATATTATTTCTCTAAGGAATATTCAAAAACTTCATTTATTTTGTAGGGTGCAAAAATAATTGTATAATTTTATATGATCTACGAAACTGAGTGTTTATTTTAAACTTATTAGGCTTGAGGAATCTCTTTAAAAATTTGTGATAAATATCCAACTGTTGTAAATATCTATAGAATTCTCTTTAACTGAAATACGCATACAAGATCGATCACTGTATTATACTATGTGGATGTAAGAGTTTATTTTCTCTGAGGATTATTACCGCACTGTTAAATTTATATACGCCAAATAATTTTAACACTTGTGGATTTCGTTTGTTATTAACAAGGGAAATTTAATTTTGTAAAATTCTAACGGGTTGTATTTATATAAATTTTCAGTTATTTTTTATTAACACAAAAATATTCTATGTATATAATAAATGCCAAAAGAAATACCTTTTATGATGCTGGAAAGAAATTTGCCTTTTTAAGATGAATTTCAGGAACAACACTTTAAATTTTCACTTTTTATTTTTATAGGGGATTTAAATACACTTTGTTCGTTGTATAAAATATTGTTAATTTTCATTATTTATTAAGGAGTAATTTAGGGGGTAAAATATCCGGCTCGAAGGACCAAAATGTATAGTTGGGGAATAAATAAAAATAGTTAATAATATTTTACTTACAACGAGTAATATATGATGTGACAAAAGATACCAAAACAATATAATTTGTTTTATCAATTTCTATACAAGAGCCACAAAAATACTTAAGTTGTTGTTGATGAAAAGAAAGAAACAAAAAAAAAAAAAAAAAAAAACATACAAATGTGTTGTTGTAAATTATGCTCTTTATTTTTTCTTTTATGTTGTTCTATTTATAGAATACCAAACTTGTTTTAATTATAGAATTTTAAAATAATAAGATGATAGTTAATAATAACAATAAGAATTACTTGTAACAGCGAATTGCAAATGATCAATAAACAAATGAGATCAAAGAGCATAAGTAAAAACAACCACCAAAAATACTGACTTCCAGTATAGTTAGGGCAATTAGTTTAAGGGCAATATAATAATTAGGGCAAGTTTTTCAAGGTTTTCGCTTGGAAAGTAAGCATTTGCATATTTCAGAAGAATTTCACAAAAAAAGCTTATATTTTAAATATTTGCATAAATTTGCATACAATGGATACAAAAGTTAGTTTTCTTTAAAAAAAACACACAATTTTTTGTGATTTTTTGGAGTTCAAACAAATGATTTTTAAAAATTTTGTGTAAGTATTTTGAGTACATTGTAAATATTGCAAAGAAAAAAATTGTAAGCATCAAATACGATACTTTAAATTAAAATAGTTATATTTTTATAAACATCGAAATCTATTAGAGATTGAAATTTAACAAAATGCATATTTATGCATATTTTTTGCGCATTAATATATAAGAATGCATAAATTCGTTGGTTTTTATATAAATATTCATGCTATTTTTGCATATTTCTGTGCATATTATACCGTTTTTTCGTGCTTTTTCGAGCGCATATTTAAATTTTTTCTGTGCATATAAAAACTTGCCCTGATAATAATTCAACAATATTAAATATAATTAACATTCTTCACATAAACAATATAATTATAAATATATAATGTCTTGTTAGTAAAATAAACAGCAACATATTCAATTTAACACACACTATTTAGGAAATATGATTCTTTAAAGATAATCATATTTTAAAAAAATCAATGTGCCATAAATAAGTAAACATGACCGCCTATATTTTGATACATTAGTGCCAAACGTGTTGGTATAGTGACTAGATATATATATATAGTTGCGAGCATAAAAAATGCAACGCTATCTGATCTTTGTTCGCATATCTTTTGCTTATAGCAAGACCTAATGTAACAGTATTATTGTGGTTTTAATGTTTATGGTCATAGACGTAAGGAAAATTATTGAACGTTTATTAAAAGCAGTTGTAAATTTGAGCGAGCAAAAAAAATGCAACTCAAAACAAATCAACATGATTTTTCAAATTTTTTTTAAAACTTTTATTGGAAAAGGCTGGAAAGTACAGTATTCTTAAAAAACAAAATTTTCTATTCTTGCATATAGACTAAAATACATGAAATCTACAGATAATATAAATATTAGCAATAAATTCCCATTTCTATTCAATTTTGATATTATTCTGAACTATTTTGAAAATTTAACAATAAAGATTGATATGTTTTTATTATTATTTATTTTAAATCTTATCTTAATTTTCTTAATTTTGGCTTAATTTGTTAATTTATAATAGAGTAAGAGCTTTTGTCCGAAATAACGCAACCAGTTTCGATCGTTGATGGAAGTAACAGCTTAATATATTTTTTTCGCAATGATACTACATTATCGAATGCCATGTATCGCTTTAGTGTTCAAATATCCCTTGATTTTGGTTCTGGAACAAATTCTAACACAAGGAAAGACAGTTAAAAAATATACTTATTTTGACCTCTTCATATGTTAAATAATTAAAATTACATTCTTCGTGATTATTGGTCAATTGCACTTGTTTACTATTGGAAATTAATATTGAAGTAAATATGTCTGCCTAGACCGACTAAAATTGAAATATATACGTTTAGAGTCAAATTAATTAAAGTTTTCGTAATAGGCTCTCATTTCAACTATACAGTACTCGTAAAAATAATAAAAGAACCTGTCTCAAAAAGCAAATGTGGCAGTTTAATTTTAGTAAATAATATGTGTTGTGTTAGAAGGGTATCCAGTTATACAGTTTACATCATTAAATCAAAGATTGCTAGCAATAGTAGCTTTAAATAGACAAATGTGTTCATTCGGATAATATCAAATATCTATTCTAAGATGACTTGTGTCAATTGTTACAGGCATGATCGTATAAATATTCTTTCTTTTAGATAATTTTTAAGAATCCTGATATTAGAACTACATATATTAATATTATTTCAGCTTCAATATCAGAATGTTATTCAAAAATATTCCAAAATTCTTAAAAAGTATGGAGAAAAGAGTAATGGTAATGATAGTAATTGGTGATAATACTACCAAACTATAGTTTTCAGCATTTTTCAATAATTATTTCCATCAAAATTTAAAAAAATCCATTGATTTTTAAGTGGTTGTATTTTTTTTGCTCGCCTAAATTTTTTTTATTTTTTTTTACGTTTTATTTGTATATTGAATCTGTCTTATTTTAGACCTCACAATATGTATTAAAATCTTAAAAACTAAATATTAAACACTACTCAATCTCTATCGAGATCATTGGTTATTCCATGTATTCCATTAACGGGGTGGAAAGTCGGCTCTGTGAAGCCTTGTAGCTGACTGAACTTCAGCAAGAGATCTTGCGAGTGGGTTGGGGTGAGTCTCTAGTTTAAGAATGTATTTTTCTCTGAGCTTCCTAAACTCGTCTCTTACAAATGGTACCTTTAAGTCCCTATGGATATTCTCATTTCTTATGTACCATGGCGCACCCGTCATGGTTCTAAGAATTTTTGATTGGGCCCTCTGTATAATATCAATGCTCGTATTACTGGCTGTTCCCCATAGTTGGATGCCGTATGTCCAAATTAGCTTTAAAATGGTTTTATACAGGATGACTTTATTGTCAAGGCTTAGTTTTGAATGACTGTTAATTAACCAGTGAAGACTAGAAGCTTTCAACTTCATATGAAGTCGCTTGGCTTTATATCATTAAGTGTAACTGGAGGACAATTTCCTCTTCTCAGGGTGAATGTAACATGGTTACTTTTCACTTCATTTACGCGAATACGCCAGTTTTTCAACCATGTCTCCACACGTCGGAGATAAATATCTAGTTGTGTAGATGCTATTTGTGGGTTTTCATGAGAACTGAGTATTGCAGTATCATCAGCAAATGTTGAAATAGTCAGTTCATCACATATAGGTAAATCAGAGGTGTAGATTAAATATAGGGTAGGTCCAAGAACACTTCCGTGTGGAACACCGGCTTTTATTTCAAATTATTCTGTCACAAAGTCATTATACTTTACCCTAAATATACGGTCAGATAGATAGGACTCCATGGTGATAGTAAACATTTAATTTTATAGATTAGGCCCTTGTGTCAAACTTTGTCGAATGCTTGTGCGACATCTAAGAAAATAGCTGAACAATACTTCTTTAATTCGAAATATTTCCTTATCTCTCCAGTTAAACGATTCAGTTGTTCTATGGTTCCGTGTTTTTCACGAAAACCAAACTGGTGAACTGGGACGATATTTCCATCGTTCAAGAATGGTAGAATTTTCTTATGAAATACTTTTTCGAATAGCTTTGACAAGCAAGAGAGTAAACTAATGGGTCTATAAGAAGATGCTATTGTAGAATCCTTTCCTGGCTTTGGTATCATTTTAATCAGAGAAGTCTTCCAAATTTTTGGAAAGACTCCAAGTTTTAAGATCGCGTTGAAAATAATTGATAACACAATTATTGCCACATTTGGTAGTTTTTTAATCATTGATGGTGTTATTGAATCATATCCAGGTGATTTTCTAACATATATATTTTCTTTAATGATTGTATCAATGTCCTCTGGGCTAACAACAATTATGTCATCATAATTTAGTGTAGTTTTTTTTTCTGTTGTTATTCTCATGACAAAGAGACATATATTTTTTTCACTCCGCGATTTTATAAATTTTAGAGTTTGAAATTATTTAACCCTTCCAGCAGCGCAGATAAAAATGATGGTACACATAAAGGTGCTATCCTGAAGAATAAGATAAGTACTACAAAATCTGAAATTCCAACAGGTATGCTTAGATATGTAAGTATTAATAAAAGGAATTTAAGCTCCCAGAAAAGTTTGACTTCTGCTAAAAAACAAAAGGTAATTAATAAACCCTTGATGAGCAACCGTTTTGCTCTCTTGAGTAATGATATGGAAACTAATCATACAAAAGATGATAATTCTAATAAAAAATCATCTAAACCCCCACCAATATATCTTCGTGAGCCTAGCTCCAATAATTTAGTTAAGTCATTTATTGAGCTTATTGGGAAAAACTATTTTCATATTGTTCGAATAAGAAAAGGTGGCGTTCAAGAGACAAAAATTGTAGTATACACTGAGGATTGTTATAGAAAAATCTCTCTTTATTTGAATGATTGTAAAAAAAACTTTTATACATACGAACTTAATAAAGGTTTGACAGTTGTCATTAAAGGAATAGAGTCCAGTGTTGAACCAGTTGAAATCAAGGAGGCCCTGGAAGAATTGGGTTATCAAAAAAAAATAGTGGTAAATATTTTTAATAAAGACAAAATTCCCCAACCAATGTTTAGAGTTGAATTGGAGCCGAACGAAGAGAAACTAAAGAAGAATGAAACGCATCCTATATATTCTTTGCGATACCTCTATACTACAGAGTTACTATAAAGGAACCCCTGTACAATGCGGCAACTGCCAAGAGTTCGGTCACACTAAAAATTATTGCACCCTGCGAACGGTTTGTGTAGCATGCGGAGATCTGCACTCGTCTTCACAATGTGATATTGTGAAGAAAGGTCTCAAAAGAAAATGTGGCAACAGCGATGGCGATCATTCAGCCAATTTCCGCGGGTGCCCAGTGTATAAGGAATTATTGAAAAGATTAAGAGAGAATCAAAAGTTAAAAAGAAATGGAATTGTCGAACTAGCATCTGTTAATACCGTTACTAATCAGATGAATTCTGGAGTTGGCGTTAGTAACGAAGGTATGGCTTCAGTTAAGCCAAATTTGACAATTAATCAAACGATCATGGCCAATCCTGGAAATATTTCCTATGCCAACGTTTTAAAAAAGAATTACCAACAACCTAATGTCCCCCAAAACTCGGGAGGGTTAGAAACTTTAATGCAAACTCTAACGCAGTTACCTCTCTAAATCAAAATATGACAAACTTTATGTCATCCATGCAAAACACAATACAAGAGCTTCTAAGAGCGCAGAACCAAATGATTCAAATCCTCTTAACGAGAAAATGAGTTATATGAGAGTATGTTTCTGGAATGCAAATGGTTTAAACCAACATAAAACGGAAATTTCATACTTTATGAAGAAGCAAAATATTGATGTGATGTTAGTCTCCGAGACTCATCTCACCAACAGATACAATTTTTACATTTCAGGTTATTCATTTCATTCTACTAATCATCTGGATGGAAAAGCACATGGTGGTACTGGTATACTAATTAGAAATCGAATACGACATTATGCCCTAGATGAATTCTCAAAAAATTACTTGCAGACAACATCTATTCACCTTGAATGTTTCTCAGGTGGTTTAACCCTAAGTTCGGTTTATTGCCCACCAAGATTTTCAATGACTAAAGAAAAATTTGAAGAATTCTTTAATACTCTAGGAGATCGTTTTCTGGCATGTGGCGATTATAATGCAAAACACACGAGATGTATTTTGGTTTTTTATTCAAATAAAAACAAAAATATCATTTTAATTTTTTGATGTTCTTTAGAACATCTTCTTTTATTTAAATGAATCTTAAGACTAAAAACTTAATATTTAATTTTTATTTAAATTAAGCTAAGCAATGTATATTTTTTATGCTTACGTTGCTGTCTAGCAATTATTAAATTTCCCTACACTTTACTAGCCATCACTATTAATTATGGGGATCAGAATGTAACTCCTCCATCCCTTGACTGAAAAACTCCTGGATTTCGTCAATTAAATCATTCAAAATTTTCAACATTAAAATTTATTTTTTTGCATACATTTTTCTTATTTTGTTTTTTTATTTTTGTTTTTTTTTTTTTTTTCATTTTTTTTATTACTTTTAACAATAAAAAAGAACTTATAAATGTCGTAAAACAAATAAAATAAAATTGTATCAAAAAACAAAATCAAGATAAATATTTTCTTGTAATTTCATCTATACTACTTTCTTCAGCTTTGGAAGAATGTTGGCGAACTTCCCTAACGTTTATATTAACATTGTCATTTTTCATAATTCGATACAAAAAAAGTAATATAATTAAAACTATAATGATTAATGTAATATTTATTCCATACGATATATTTTTATGGAATTTTAATTCCTTTATTTCCTTTATATTCTCTGTATGTCCTATATCAATATTGCCGAATTTTGGATCTACATTTGGGATTTCAAGTTTCCCGTTGTTCTGATAAAAATACTTTTCCGTATATACAACCTTTTTATTTGAAAATGTTTCTTTATAAAATGTTATACTACAGTTATTGAATGTTATAAAAAAAATTCCAGTTAATTAAAATTTTCTGTCGTCACAATTTTGAGTTAAAGTTTCAGAAAAACCGTTTTTTTATTATAATCGTTTCTTCATCAATATCAAATATTGACGTTTTTTTATTAATTATAAACTTACAACTATTGTAAAAAATACAGTGTTTACTTTTTTTAAGTTTTCTTAGGGGAATATTTTCTTGATACTTAAAAGCTATGCCATTAATATTAACTATGACTTGGTCTTCTGATTCTATTTCAATCCTATTTTTATTCGGGATTGGTATGATCATTTTCAGATCTGTTTTAATAAAACTGTCCGGTATTGATATCGCAATGATTATAGATTCATCTCTGTAAGCCATATTTCCCACCTTCATCATCTTCAACTTATAAAAGTCGATTTCAAATTGGATTATTTCTTGGGACTTGAATATGCTTGAATATGCTGTATCATTTTGTTTTTGGCTGATACTATGTTATCATTATTTTCATTGATCGGGTTGACTTGCAGTGTTGCTTGGTTCAACTTTATTAGTGACGTTAGCAGCAAGACCATTAGAGAAGCCTGAAAATTTTAAAGACCCTTTTATGTTAATTGTATGTAAATTTTCAAGTGATTACTTTCGATATTTTGGCTGTTTTAGTTTCTAAAACGTTTTTTGAGATTTTTCAAGCGTTTGGATAAATATTCAAAGTCAATATTATCGTCATCATTATTATCGGTATTGGTATGAAGCCCTAAATATTTAAAAGGTCTTTTAATATTAGACACATGGACATTTTCTAATTTTTGTTTTCTGAATTTTGGTTGTTCTTTGTGTCTTAACATTTTTGTAATTTTTTATGTATCCCTCTTCCCTGTTCTCAACGTTATTTTCTCTTTTTGGATTTATCTTCTCATTTAATCTGTCCTTGTACTCTTCCATTCTTTTTTTTAACTAGATCGAGATCTACTTTATTATTAACTACATCAAAAGGGGTACATTTAATGATGCTATGATAGCTATCATTATAAAAATTAATTGCTTTTACCATTTGCGTTTGAATTGGTAACAGTTCCTCGAGATTCAGCGTTCTTATTTTTTCGGTAAGAGTGTTGTTCAGACGTTCTGAATCGGAATTTCCAGTATGACTGTTTGGTTTTGTAATATGAAATTATTATTTTTTTTTTTTAACTCTCTGACGTTATTTGAATTGAATTCGTTATCGATCACGAATTTTTTTACCCTGCCTTTTATCGCCAAGAATTCCCTAATTTTTTGTACAATTGTTATACTATTTCTATCTGGCATGTGAAAAGAAACAGCATGTTTAGAAAATTTGTCTATAAAAATAATAAATGAATGTTTGCTATTTACGTAAGTATCTATATGAACAATTTCATTCGCGCATTGAAATTTGTTTTTTATTGGTTTTCTGTCGTATTTTGCTGACGAACAAATGTGACAGTTATTGATTATTTTGTGTATAGATAATTTTAAATTTGGATTATAAATTTTGTGCTTTATTTTCTCATAGGTTACTATAATACCTGAATGTCCGCTTTCGTATTTATGATACAATGATATCTGTTTGTTTAGTTGATTATCGTCCTCTATATCCCTAGTGAAGTGAGAACACTTAACAAACCTAAAGTTTTTTCTATCGGGAAATTCTCTTATCAACTTCAGTTGAATTTTATAATAATCGTGGTCATTCAATTCGGAAAATATTCCTATTTTTCCTTTAACAACTTCTCTCCTTAAAATATTAGATAGGTTTTCATTTACGATGTCATGTCTATCTATGTAAATTCGTTTATTACCGAAAATCGCTTCAGTGTCTACCTCTTTAACATCCACCACAATAATTTGAGTCCTAAAACGATTCACTACAATATCCAAAATTGGGCAATACCGGCCTTTGAGGCTCTTGCCCGTGTATTCTGTAGCCAGGATAGTTTGGAGTCCAGTATGATACCTAGATACTCATTTGATTACATTCTGAGTGGACCAGAAGTAAATGCAGATCATTTAAGTAAAGTTGGCAAAGTCGGGAGTTCCCTGGTAAAATCTTTGGAAAGCGCTCGTTGTAAGGTAATGAAGATTCTGACAATCGTCCATTAATTCGCATAATTCCATCAGAATCAAGGAATGGATTGAGTGTTTTAAGCGAACTTTTATTGAATACAGGTTGAGAGTCTGAAAGACATTCGTATTCTTCAGCATAAAAAGATTTTTGGGCTAAAATAAGAAGTCTATTTTTGACAAATTTTACTTCTTTGTGCGTGAGAGTTGTTGATGAGTACTCGGTACAAGTTCTTCGTCTATGAAGACTTTTAGTGAAAAATCTAAAAATGTAACACAATACTCTCAGGGCTCTTGGATATGAGGAGAAATTTTCTAAAATATCATATTTCTCAACCGACACGAGAAGTGTTTGTACTTTTTGCTCTAATGTTTGAGATTTTAATGGATTTCGGGAAGGCCATTCTGAAGGAGGATTTGTGAGCCATAATGGGCCATGCCACCATAAAGAATTGACTGTCAAATCTTGAGGTCGGCAACCTCTTGTGCCCAGATCTGCTGGGTTGTCGTGGGTAGGAACGTGGCGCCAAGTGGCTTTAGGTAATAAGCTGTGAACTTGAGACGCTCGATTGGCCACATAAGTTTCCCATGTATGTTGTGGCTTAGATAACCAACCTAAGACGATTGAAGAATCGATCCATAATATAACTTCCTTCACTGAACCAAAAAGGTACATAAATACAATGAAAAAGTACATTGTTACAATGAATTTGTGCACTAATTTTGACCCTATGTACAGGTTCATTGAAACAATGTATTGCCATACATTAATATTAAAATTCAATGTACATGTTCATTGATTACATTTATTCTTACATTGAATTAATGAACACATTCATTAAATAAAATAATTAATTCCAGTGAACAGTACATTGATTTCAATGAACTCATATTTTGCTCCAATGAAACTATACATTAAATATGTATTATAATAATAGGCTTGTTCTGTATTTTTGGTTTTTATTTTATTTTAAATTAAATAATTAAATTATATTATATTGAGTTAATATAAGAAAAAATAAAATATAAATATAAAATTATTACATTTCACTAAAAAATGTAAGTAAACAAAATGCATGTTACAGATGTGATCGGGTTTGCTTTGACATTTATAATAATATAGTAATTCCTGTTATGCTCTATATTGCTCAATGTTGGTATGGAATATCCATTTAGATGCCACATTAATATAACAACAGCATTATCCTGAACAAAAAAAGTTTATAAATAAAATTTTTGAAATTCGTTCAATTGCTTAAAATATTTGAAATAGTTACCTTTAATTCTTTTTTATCTATAGAAATTCCCTTATTTTGACGATCATCAGATGTAGCATCCAAATCTTAATCAGTCTGTAAAATATTTGTATTAAGAATTCAATTAAAATATTTCATATATTTATGTATACTTGCGAGTAGAATCCTTTTGGTTTTGAAATCACAATATGTTTTGAAACCCTTGTATTCTGCGTCTTAGTGGTTTTATCTACATAAATATAAATGAAATGTAATATTTAAAAACTGTTTAAAATCATAAACATTATTAAACTTACGTTTTAGGAAGGCAAGTCTCAAATTCCTGCTTTTGGTTAATTCATTTAATTTGGTGTATTCAATTATGCTGCTCGACTTCTCCTTTGCGATTGAATTATATTTATGTATTTTATTAATTCGAGTTATAACTAATTTACTTTTTAATTATTTTCGTTTTTAACACAGCACAGATTATTTTATTTTTTTTCTTTTGTTTAAAACGCGTCATTTCTTGTTAAGAGATAAAAGAAAACTGAGTTGTATTTGTTTTGTTTTACTTTATTTCCCGTTAGAAAGCATTTATTTTAATATAATTTAATGAAATATTTCGTAATGATTCTTCTTAATTAAATCAATGTATTAGTACATTGAATAAATTAATCCAATGAATTAATACATTAAATCAAATAACTGATTTAGTTATTGTATTAAGAAATAAATTTAATGAATGGTTTCAATGTAATGTTCGTAATAGCGTTAATTTGTTCATTGAATTTTAATGAATGTTTTCATTGAAACAATAAATTCGTACATAGTATTAATAAATTCTTGGAAAAAATTAATGAATTTCATTTAATGTACTTCATTCATTGAAAATACTTTTTTCAGTGTTATGCTCCAAATGAAGTGATGTAACGACGTAATGGACTAGATTTGCTAGTAAAACCGCTCCGTTTAGCTCTAATCGGGGTAAACAAATAGTTTTCAGTGGAGCCACTTTGCTTTTGGCGACTAATAAATGAGAACTCGCTATGTACTCAGACTTTCGACATCTTATATAAACGGTTGCGCAATATGCTGCTTTGGAAGCATCGGAAAATCCATGGATTTGAATTTCATCTGATGGGTCATATTGTAACCATCTGGGGATTGAGATTTTATCAATGTGAGAAACATCAGAAATGAGATTCTTCCATATGAAGACAGAGTCTAAGCTGACTTCTTCATCCCAGTCTAAACCTTCAAACCATAACTGCTGCATAAGCATTTTGCTACTGAGGACAGAATTGTACGTTTCGTGACTTTATCAGATTGCGAAATAGGTGTAAAAGAGTAGCTGAAGGAATCAGTAAGTGCATTCTACTTGATTCCTAACGTTTTAGTGGTGCTTGCATCATGAAAGCGAAGGAAGTTAGAGTCATATAAATCGTCTTCCGGTAGGTTAGCTAAAAGTTCAGAATGATTAGCAGTGATTTTTTTAAGGGAAATCCTGCTGATTTAAGGGTATTGGTAAGTTCAGAGAGACCATTACGGGCTTCGTTTATTGAATAACCACCAGAAAGTATATCATCAACATATGTTTCTGCACGGAGAATACTGGCTTCCTTGGGAAATTGCAATTCTGAATCAGAAGCGAGCTGAAGTAAGGTTCTAATTGCAAGGAACGGAGCGCAATTAACTCCAAATGTTACGGTATTCAACTGGTAGTCTTTGAATGGGCCGTTCGGATCCTTCTGAAAGATAATTCTTTGATATGATCTATCTTCGGGGTGTATTAAAATTTGTCGGTACATTTTTTGAATGTCACCGCTAAAGACATAAGGGTATTTTCGCCAGTTGAGGATTATAGTTATGAGGTCTCTTTGGAGTGTAGGTCCAGTGTGTAAAGTGTCATTTAGGGAAAAGCCAGATTTAGTTTTGCGTGAGGCATTGAACACTACTCTGACTTTTGTTGTTTTATGTTCTGGTCTGATTACCGCATGGTGGGGTAAATAAAATGAAAAATATTTGCTATCTTCAACAATCTCTCGGTACGAAGTTTCCTCTATGTGGTTAAGAGTGTGGTATTCTTCTAGAACTTGGTTATATTGTTTTAAGATTTTAGGATCTTTTGAGAGGTTCAGTTTCATGCGAGAATATTGACCTAGAGCAAGTATTCGAGAAGATCCTAAGAATTTAGTTTTTGAAAATTCTTTTTTAAAGGGCAATCTGACAATATATCTTCCACTTGGGTCTCGTGTAGTGGTTTTCTTATAAAATCGTTCACAGAATTGATATTCGGTGGATATGGGAGGAGACATGGGAAGTTCTTCTTGCTCCCAAAACTTGCGCAGCAGATCATTGAGCGCTGAATTCTCTGAGTGGACCAGATTTGTGTTAAAAGTGTGAATCGTTTGAGTAGTAATTGGTCCACTTAATACCCAACCGAAGACGGTGTTATAAGCAGATGCTTGACCACAAACATTTTTCTTAATACCTTCTGTATTAATAAATCGTTCGCAGTCATTTCCGAGCATGAGGTCAATTTGTGCAGATTTGTTAAATGTCGGATCTGCCAAATCAAGATTGGATAAATCTGAAGAATGTGGAAGTTCGAATGAAATGGAGGGTAGGGGTTTAGCGATCTTTGGTAAAATTATAGCATTTACTGGGAATCTAAAGTTAAATTTTTTTGAATAGAGTAGGAGATCACATTCTTTAGTTGCAGATCGTGACATGCAAGCAACTCCAGATACATCATAATATGATTTTTGAGTGGGGATTTTGAGACGCTGAACAATTCTTTCAGATAAGAATGATCTTGTTGAAGCGGGGTCTATGAGTGCTCTAACCATGAAAAGCTGATCCATATGTTCAATGTGCACTAAAGCGGTTCTAAGTAATATAGAGTTATTATCAATTGACACATTTGTATGAACTTGAGAGTTTTGAGATTGTTTAGACGTTGATGGAACTACAGGAATTTGTTCTTCACGCGAACGAGATTCACTTTTTGTCCGAACTGAATCTTGAGGGTAGGTTTTAGTAGATTGTATCATGTTAGAAGAATTTTGGTTACTGTTCGGTATCATTACATGAAGTGAAGTGTGGTGGTTCATTTTACAAATAAAGCATGTGTTCTTACTGGGACATTTTGCTCTGAGATGGGTTTGTGACAAGCAATTGTTACAAATTTTATTTGCAAGAACATAGTCTATTCTTTGTTGGACAGTAAACCGTCTAAATTTGGGGCATATTCTTAAGCTGTGCTCACCAGAACATAATATACACTCAAAACTATTTTTTTCCTGTTAAGCAAAAGATTGAATTTGAGTGTTAGATACACTTGAAATATTTGGAAGGCTCATTCTATGCTTCATTGTTTCCATACTGGATATTCTTTCTACAGCCTCATATCTGTCCTTTAAAAATTCTTCTAATTGTGACCATTTTATAATTGAGCGATGATTTTTGAGAGATTGTTCCCAAAGAGATAAAGTTTCTCTTGGGAGATTTGAACGAACGAGAAACACAATGAAAAGGTCGCAGTGTTCTATTTTTATGTCTAAAGATTTCAGACCTTGTAAAACGTCGCATACAGTAGAATGTATTTTCTTTATATTAAATAGAGTTTGTACGAGCTGGTCACCTAATTCTCTTTCATTTTCATAACGGTCTTTATGAGCTGTCCAGGCTTGTTCAAAACTGTCATCGCAGCGTCGGAAACGTTTTACAATTACCCCAGCATCACCAGCTGTTTTTCTACGCAAATGATATAATTTTACAACCGGAGCACAATTTGAGCCATTGATATATAAGGCAGTGAACATATCACGAAAAGACATCCATTTCTCATAACTACCTTCAAAGACCTCTGTGTCACATGGAGGCAGTTTAATAGGGTTGTTTGAGATTTGGACAGAATAGTTTTGAGAGGGTAGACTCATACGCGAAGAGATTTGAGATGCATTGCTAGTTCGCGTAATTTTGAGTAAATCTAACATATGAGATCTACAAACATAGTACGATTCTGAGTAGGCATTCAAATTGACCTTAGCTTCGTCTCTAAGCTCTTTTGAGTTTTCAGATATTAGAGAAAGCATAAAATTTTCATATGAAGATTCTAATTTTTTCCATCTATTGTCAACATCATTCAGCTTTGTTTCAAGCATAGATTCGGTTTGATCTTGAATGTTTGTGTTACTAAAACTATCACAGAAAGAAAGTAAATGATCAGAATCAAATATAAATCTTTCTTGAAGATGGCTATTTTCAGCTATACGTTCACTTGTAGGTTTTATCGACATGATGTTGGTATGAAGGAATATAAGGGATTATATTTTTTGTTATCTTTAGGGAATTGAATATTTTTAGATCACTTTAATTTGTTTGATAAGATTAAAGGATTCGATTGATCTGAATTTTTAATTAGAAATTCAGGGTTCGATAGTTTGCGTTTGATTTGAGTAAAGGAATACTCTAGATGTATACATGCATATACTTTGCCGCTAAGTTGCAAGCAATTAGGATGAGATTGTAGTTAATTAAATTTCCTTTATATAGGAATTAGATTTATTCAATTCATTTTAATAAATTAGAAATTTTTGGATTTGGATATACTTTAAGAGGACTGCTTTTAGGCTATAAGCAATTATGTTTGAAAAAACTAGTTAGTTTTTTATTAGTTGATTTTTAACAGATGTTCGATTTAAATTATCTGAAAAATTAACAGACTTTGAGTTGATATAGATGTATATTATTCGAATATTCGATTGCGAACGGGATGTAAGCAATGAAGAGTTTGAAAAAAACAGTTAAATTTTGATAATGCTAGGTAACTGTGATAATTTAAATTTATATGCCCAAAATAATCAAAACTTTGAAGCAGTCTTCATAAATTAACGATTTTCAACAAATTTGTTATGAGTTAAACAGGAGTAAATTGTCCAATTCAAATGTTTATCTTCATAAGTATTCAAATTTTCCAATAAAATGATGGAATAAACAAATTATATTTTTACAAACCTTTGACAGTAGATTGATTAAAAGTTGTTTTTTTTTTTTTGTTTTTTTTTGTTTTTGGTATAAAAAATTGTTCCTTAACAAATTTTCCAACCCGGTATTTTGATTTTTTAGCGCTTCTACTATTTCTCAAAATTTTGTTGCAATTGTATATTTTAGATTTCCTATTATTTACTTGCAGTCACAATACTTAAACGAATTAAGTAAAGTTATATTAGAAACGTTTATAATTTTGATGTACGTATTTTAAATTAATTATTTGTCCAAAATAACAATTTGGAAGTTTGTTAGTTAAAATAAATCTGGTAACTCTATTATAAACTATTGTAGCGAATGCATTTGCTTTGTTTTTATAGAGATCAGCAACTTTCTTTTACCTTCACTAAAATTTATAAGAATTTTAGTAAATTTTATGAAAACTTTTTTTTTTTCTTTCTTCTTTTTCTGAGTGATGATTTCAATGAATACGTTTGTATGATTTCAAAATACCCTCACAATGTTATTTACAATATATTCCTTATTGTGTTTATTCATCAATCTAAATACAAATGTGTTTCTCTTAATTTGCATTAAGAATCCAACAACTTAAATTTTTTCCCGAAATGTACAGCTTAATATCAAGTACCATCACTGATGACAATTAATGAGTAATGATAATTAAGCGTGTTTTATTTTCATTTGTTGTTGAAAATATAGAATTATTTTTGTATTATTTCCTTATATAAACATTTATTTAAGCAAATTAACAATCCTTAGTGGAAAAGAAACACAAATATGATTTGAGGCATAATAATTACTAATGTATACGTAAAATATAAATAACAATGTTTATTACTAGTATAATTAGTAATATTAGTTTGTAGCGTTTTTCTTTATTCTAACTAGTTGTCATTACTATGTGAGATCAGTATATGAAACTGAGAGTGTGTAAATTCTAATTGGAATTTTTATTTTGTTGTGTTGTGAGAGTACACAAATAAAATTAAAAGAAGAAAAAAAGTGGTTGATTCCTCTTTACAAAAATTTTGTTTTGTTGTTGTTTTAAAGTTTCGGCTATTTTTTGTTTTTCTTTTTATAGACTTTTATGTTCTTTTTTTATATTTTATTTTAAGGGATAATAAATAAAATTTTAGCAAATAAGTTTAATTATTATGGACAAATCTTCACAAAAATACTTTATAAGTTTTTGATGTATGACTTACGTTTATTTAACTCGAACACTTCTAGATGCTGACAATGGAGTTTTTACTTACGGAGCTGGTGGCACTTGCCGGAAAAATTCTTTTTGGATGATGAATACTTATATGGGTCAAGCGGGACACTTTTCTAATAGAAACTTGCTTTTTATCCACACCAAATGTAGTTGTTGTTTGTTTAACTTAGATGTGATGAAATCTATTTAAAAATTTGCTGTATGGCCAAAGATAATTTAACGGGATGAAATTTTCTTTTGATATTCACTATTAATTTTGAACGGAATGAAATTTATGAAAAATTAATTTTATGTAGAATATGGTATGATGGTTTTGGAGATAGATGTTGATTTTAACCGTAGATGAGTGACTTATGTTGATTTTGCTTTCTGTCGATTTTAAATTGATGAACTTTGCTGAATACTGATGACGATAAATACTGGATGAAATGAAACTCGTGCAGAATATATTTGGTGTAGGAATTTGATGCTGATTTTGATGTTGAAATTTGATTGCAGATAAATGATTTATGATGATTTCGTTGGCTGTAGACTTCCAATTGACGAACTATTTTTCTGGATGCTGATGATAGATAATTGTGGATGAACGTTTTTTGCTTTGACGTTGTTGTTAGCGGTAGACTGCATGGATTTAATTGAGCTCTTATTGGATGGGTTTTTTTATAGGTTCGAATTTCACTTATTTTATTGTTTAATATTTATATATGTAAATATATATAAATATATATTTTTTACGATTTATTTTACTTTTATATTTTTTGTTTAAATTGCGTTGTTATAAGCACAGTTTTTAATCACACCCACGTTGATTGTATTTTTATTAATTATGTTCCTTTTGTGCTTTATTCCGTTTTTGACCTACGCCAACATTACTTGCATTTATGTATCTCTTTTCATTTTGTTATTAGTGTTGCCAATAAATTTATTTGTTGTAAAATATAGGATTACTGGATCAGTAATCAATTAATAATTTTAATTTATTAATAATTTATTATTAACTTTTCTCGAAGGACCATGAAAACGTTTGTATGATTTTTACCGAAATCATTAGATAATTTAATTTGTTAGTAAAAGTTTATTCCAATTAATTAAAAGAACAATTAGAGGTTTTAGGTTTAGGATTTCAATAATAAATTTTGCTTTATTGAAAAATGTGGTGTTACCAGTTAGAGGTTGAAAAAGAGAAGACCGGAAAATCGCTTCATTCGTTTCCAGCGATCTTCAAGTTTTCGAATTCCCACTGAAGTTACTGTTCAGAGGCAATTAGTAAATTCACAATATTCGGGAATAATTTATAGCAAAATTCACAATCATTAAAGTAAAGTATAATTTTACATTGGTTGTAAATAATTGGTATTTACATGTAATAAATAAGTAAATAATACAATTCAATTTTGTTATAATTTTAAGGGCAATTATTTAATAATAATAAAAAAAATAGTTTGTACGTTTAAGAAATTTATTATATGTAATAATGTTAAAGTACATACAAGGCAAATTAATATGGAGACAATTTTTTTTTTGACTTTGATGAAAAAATATGTTTGATTTAGTTGGGAAAGGTTATGTTCTAATGTTATATTTGGAAATTATTGTAAAATTTATGTTAAGACAATTATGAAATTTATGTTAACAGAATTGTGAAATTTATGTTAATATGATGAGAGTAAAATAATAATAAAATGAGAGTAAATTGGAATTATATGAAAAACACTCAATTTTTATAAAATCTTTTTGGAGTAAAAACTAGTGAATCTGTTTTATGATTTTTTTTTCAAGAGAAGAGAGTATTTCTTTAATTGCTATAAAAAGACATAGAATATATATAAAAAGACATAAACATATCAGAATATATTTTTTAATCATTGCTCTAAAAGTTACTTCAAAGTATACTTAACAAAATGATGAGTTATCGCTTTTGGATAACACTTTTGATTATTTATTTATTTATTTATTTATTTATTTATTTTTTATTTTAAATGTTTCGTTTTTAGATGTATGAACAAATTATTAAATTGGCTCAGGGTATTAAGCCAGAATATATAAAAATTGACGACATTCCTCTATATCAACCATACAAAATTTTAAATTTCGATTGGATAGAAACGCAACATGGATCAAAAGTCATAGCATATTTAGATAATAATAAATGAATGTTCAAAATTGGACAATTGTGTACAAGGGTCGGCAGTCATCAAACGGCCTTGCACTATTTGAATTAAATTATAATAAAAATTGTTAAATGAACTACAATTTCATGCAATAAAATACATTTAATATAAAAATATAGAGTAAATTTGAATTATAAATGTTCTAAAGTACATAAAAAAAAAACACTCAATTTATGTAAAAACTTTTTGGAGTAAAAGAAATTAATTATTTTTAATAAACAAGTAAAGTGGAAGTGGGAGTAAAGTCAGTTGTTAAACTTATTAAAAGGAGGAACAAACAAGCGCAAATATTCGGCCCGGCCGAATCTAATAGCCTGTTTCTCTATGTCGAACGAAAATCTAAGCGAACGAAAGCAAGTCGAACGAATTCGAATCAATTTGGGTTTCTGTATTTCTTACGCTTTCGTTCGCATGGAGTTACGTCTTTTCGTATTGTTGTTGCTTTATTTTTCTTTAAGAGTAACATTTTTTCGTAAATATATTAAAAATACTACTAAACTGTTTAAACACAGATACAACTAAGTAAATAAACAAGAAAAAATTAAATAATTTAAAAAAATTAAAAAACAAACATTTTCTTTGATTTTTTTAGATATTCTTTAACTACACATACAAAATTTCTCTGTCGTACATAATTTTGTTGCAGAAATATCGACAGAAAAGTATAAAACGGACACCCTGTGTTTCTAGTTTTTAGTCCATAACTTTTTTTTTATTTTTTGTTTATTAACCGATTTTGCCCATTTTCAATCCCAAACAAACCTTATATAAGACAAACATTTGTGCCAAATTTCATCCCCCTACGTTGCTCTGTTCGAGCCCTATCCTGCTTTCAACAGACGGACAGACGGACGGACATAGCTAGATCGACTCAGAATCTTACCAGGACCCAGAATATATATACTTTGTAGGGTCTTAGATGATTTCTTCGACATGTTACACACGGAATGACAAAATCAATATACCCCCCATCTTTTTGATGGTGGGTATACAACTTTTTTTGTTTTATATTTACTTTTTATTTATTTACTGAATCTGCCTTTATTAGGCCTCACAGTACGTATTTAAATCTTAAAACTAAACTTAAAAATATCTACTCTCTAGGGAGAGCTATGTTGTAAACAGGCCTCTCATTAGCGGGGCGGTAGGTCGGCTCTACGAAGCCTTGAATATGTCTGCAGTTCTGCAAGGAGTCTAGCGAGTGGATTTGGATGAGTTTGAAGTTTCTGGATATATTTTTCACTGCATTTTCTAAATTCCTCTTTTGCTAGTGGTATCTCTAAGTCTCTATGGATATTCTCATTTCTTATGTACCATGGTGCATCCGTCATAGTTCTAAGAATTTTCGATTGTGCCCTCTGTATAATATCAATGCCGGTATTACTGGCAGTACCCCATAATTGGATGCCATAAGTCCAAATTGGTTTTAATATGGTTTTATACAGGATGACTTTATTGTCAAGGCTTAGTCTTGATTGACTGTTTATTAACCAGTGAAGGCTAGAAGCTTTCAACTTCATATGAAGTCTCTTGGTTTCTATATGTCGAAGCCAAGTAAGTCGTCTATCCAAATGAATACCAAGGTAAGTGACATGATCTGACTGTGGTATATTTATACCATTAAGCGTGACTGGGGGACAATTACCTTTTCTTAAACTGAACGTAACATGGTTACTTTTTAATTCATTTACCCTTATTCGCCAGTTTGCTAACCACGTCTCCACACGTCGGAGGTAAATATCTAATTGACTAGATGCTATGCGCGACATCCAAGAAAATAGCAGAACAATATTTCTTTGATTCAAAAGATTTCATAATCTCTCCAGTTAGACGATTTACTTGTTCAATGGTTCCGTGTTTTTCACGAAAACCAAATTGGTGAACTGGGACGATGTTTCTATCGTTTAAGAATGGGATAATTTTATTTTGTAATACTTTCTCAAATACTTTCGACAAGCAAGGAAGTAAGCTAATAGGTCTATAGGAAGATGGTACAGTTAAATCTTTTACTGGCTTTGGTATCATTTTAATCTGAGAAGTTTTCCAAATTTTTGGAAAAACTCCTAATTTTAAGATCGCATTAAATATTGTAGATAGCACAATTATAGCCACATTGGGTAGGTATTTGATCATTAATGGTGTTATTAAATCATGTCCAGGTGATCTTTTTACATTTATATTCTTTATGATTGTATTAATGTCCTCTGGGCTAACAACAATTATGTCATCATTGTTAAATGTAGTGAGAGGTGTCTCTCCCAATACAAAATCATTTGTTTGGGGATTTTCTTGAAAGACGGAGCTTAAATAACATGCAAATAAATTTGCTTTTTCCTTTGCACTACGGGACCAGGTACCGTCAGCATTCCTTAAAGGATTTTGGGCCTCTACCGACGGCTTAATATTTTTCGTTGCTCTCCATAGCGAAAAATTTGTGTGCTTGTCAAACTTTCAATATAATTTTTATTTTGGCGATCCTCTTCTACTTGAAAGGCTTTTTTCAGTTTTTTACTTGCTATTGACAGCCTCAGCTTTGCAGCGGGTGATCTAGATTGTTGCCATTGTCTTCTGTATTTTCTTTTTTCAAGAAGATGTTTTTTGATATCCGTATTTGAAATAAGCGTTTTGCATTTTTTAAGAATTTGACTCTTAGAATGTTCTAGAGCAGAAGTAATAAATGACGTAAAGTCATTGACGGATTTATTTATAACTTCCTCACACTCAAAAGAAAGGTCTGTGTGGATATGACTACTTATGTATTTCTTATATTTCAACCAATTTGTAGCATATGAAGTATTCATGGGAAATTTTGATATAGTAGTTCTTCCATAATAAGTTAATATTATGGGAGAATGATCAGAAGATAAATCATTTGAAATTTCTGTACTTATTGAGTTTCGAATAATATTTTTAGAAATGGCAAAATCAATGAGATCTGGAATCTTTCTAGGATTAGCCGGTCAGTAAGTTGGGTGTCCAGGGGACACAAAATCCAAGCCATTTTTGCGATCAACTAGAGCTTTATATAGCTGTCTATCTTTGGGGTTTATCAATCTGGAACCCCAGTAAGTGTGTTTCGCATTGTAGTCGCCACATACCAGGAAATGATCTCCTAATGTATTAAAGAATTCTTCAAAATTTTCTTTGGTCATTGAAAATCGTGGTGGACAATAAATTGAACTAAGAGTTAATGTTGCTTGCATATAGTCACTCGAGAATTCATCTAGGGCATAATGTCGTAATCGGTTTTTAATAAGTATACCAGTGCCACCATGTGCCTTACCGTCCGGATGATTTGTACAATGAAATTAATAACCTGAAATATAAAAGTTATATCTATTGATAAGATGCGTCTCTGAGACTAGCATCACATCAATATTTTGTTTTTGCATGAAGTATGATACCTCAGATTTGTGTTGGTTTAAGCCATTTGCATTCCAGAAACATATTCTCAAATAACTCATTTTCTCGTTAAGAGGATTTGAATCATTTGGTTTTGCGCTCTTAAAAGCTCTTGTATTGTGTTTTGCATGGATGACATAAAGTTAGTCATATTCTGGTTTAGAGATGTAAAATTCTGTGTAAGTGTTTGCATAAAAGTTTCGAACCCTCCCAAGTTTTGGGGAACATTGGCTGCTGGAAACCAGATTTTATCACATTGGCATAGGAGTTATTGCTAGGTCTAGTTGAACATGCATTATTTAATTGCATAGTTGGCTTACCTGAAGCCGCACCCTCATTAATAATGGTTACACCAGGATTTTCTGGATTAGAAGTGTTATATACAGGTGATAGTTCAAAATCTCCACCTCTTCCTTGCCTTTGCTTTTCTTTCAATCTCTTCAATAATTCTTTATATACCGGGCAACCACGATAATTGGCAGAGTGATCGCCGCCGCAGTTACCGCATTTTCTTTTGAGACCTTTCTCTTTAATGTCACATTGTGACGAAGCATGGAAGTCTCCGCATGCAACACATACTGTACGAATAGTACAATAATTTTTAGTATGTCCAAACTCTTGGCAATTGCCACATTGGACAGGTATATTTCTTTTAAGAGGTTCCTCTATAGTTACTCTCCGATTCAATAGGTATCACAGGGAGTATATAGGGTGTGTCTCATTCTTCTTCAATTTTCGATCATCCGGCTCTAACTCAACCCTAAACATAGGCTGGGGAATTTTATCTCTATTAAAAATGTTTACTACAACTTTTATCTGATAGCCCAATTCCTGATAGCCCAATTCCAGGGCCTCCTTGATTTCATTTGTTTCCACACTGGACTCAATACCTTTAATAACTATTACCAATCCTTTACTACTTTTAAGTTGATAAGTATAGAAATTTTTCTTATTTTCGTTAAGGTAATGAGAGATTTTTCTATAACAATCCTCAGTGTAAACTACTATTTTCGTCTCTTGCACGCCTCCTTTTCTTATAGGAACAATGTGAAAATTGTTTTTACCAATAAGATCAATAAATGACTTTACCAAGCTATTGGAGCTGGGTTCACGGAGGTATATTGGTGGGGGTTTTGGTGAATTTTTAATAATGACACTACCCTTTCCGTGCTGATTATTCACATCATCACTCAAGAGAGCAAAACGGTTGCCTATCAAGGGATTATCAGTAACTTTTTGTTTTTTAGTTATAGCTGCAACTTTTTGGGGACTTAAATTTCTCTTATTAATACTAACGTACCTGAGAATACCTGCTGGTACTGTAGATTTCGGTATACTTATCTTATTTTTCACCTTTGGAATAGCACCCTTCTGAGTACCATCATTGCCACACAAGGTATTATTAGTGTTAACGACAATCAAATTCTCACTTGACATTTTTGTTAGTGGATTATAAGCTTGTGTATTAACAGTAGTTGCCTGTGTTGTTTTTAAAACTGGTATAGTTGTTGTTGTTATTTTATTTTCCTTATTTTCTTTTGTGCTTTGTTCTAAACAAATTTTATTATGTGATATTGTCTGTATATTATTATTCTCATACAATTGAATCACTGGGGAACAAGAGCGCGCTCTCTCAAGTGGTATTTTTTATATTTTTTCACTCTCCCCGTTGAGAAAAATATAGGCATTTCTGCCGTTTATACTGAGCCGTCTCTCATCATGAGAATTCATATGCTCAATTATGAATTTATATTAACACTTTAATTTTCTTTTTGTAACTTTTCTTTTGTTTTAAACAAATTTATTTTAATAAATGTTTATATTGATATCAAATAAATATTGTTTTATAAATATTAATTTTTTATATTTAGAGCAACCAATCGCTTATATTTTTGTATTTAATTTTCACTATACACTCTTTAATTTAAAAAAAAAAAAAGCACGGAGCGAATAAAAACACATCTGTTTGTGAACATACTTTTTAAGGTATAAAAATGAATTCGAATAATATTACAAACGCTGATATTGTTGCGGCTTTCAATAAACTAAAAACAAGGCCATATCTGGCAATAAAGGATTTACATCCATCAAAGCCATATAAGGTTTTAACTATGTTCCGTCATAAGAACAAATATGGAAATGTGGTAATTGCAGAACTTGAGGAGGGAATGTTATATCTTCCCAAACGATATAATAATTTGGAAGATAATATAATAGAAGGAGTTTACAATGAACAATTTGTATTAAGAAGAAAGTTAGAAAATGGCTTACATGTTTTGGAATTGGAAGAAGCAGGCGGTGATAATTCTGCAGTAGAAGACGAAGTGAGAGAGTTTTTCATTCCAAATTCTCAATCATTATTCAGTTGGGAAAATAGTAAAATAAAACATGTATAGTTACTAATTTTTTAGCAAATTAAAAAAAAAAAAAAAAAAGTAATAAAAGCTATATCAAAAATAAAGAAATTTTGTTTTTTTATTTTATATTCATCATGATTAGATGAATATTCGTTTATAATTTTTCATATGAAAATAGTAATTAATATCGAATGCTGTGTCAGCGAAAAATTTCAAATGAAATTTGATATTTTTGTTTATAATTTTGTTGGAGTTGTAGTTTATGTGCATTATTACATATTAAATTTTAATTGTTTATAGAATTTTTAATATATAATTCGATTAATAAAATTTCAACTTTAATCAAAACTTTTTGGTTTTTGTATGCATATACATATGTATATTAACAAGAAGGAAAATGTCATATGATTTTTTATTTTTTTTAACTTTAATAATAATAAAAAATATTAGTTGATTTTGATAGACATAGTCATGGTTAATTCGAATAGCATTGGTATATTTAATATTACAATGAATTTATTTTAATTACATTTTAAGCAAACTTTTTTAATTTTCCTTATGTTAATACTGGTTAGTATGAATTGTTTTTTATCAATTTTGTATATATAATGAAAAAATGTCTAGCAGCTATTTTTTTCATAATTTTTATCAAGAAAATGTTAAAATTTTTTACAGTATATTAATAAGGTTCGTAGGGGTTTTGTTTAAGGGGTTATAGTCTATGAATAATATGAAAATATCCCATTTAAAACTAAATTTTTGAGGGAAAAGTGATATATTTACATAGTAGCTTTATAATATCACGATTTTTTATTTTATTTATATATTTAATAATCTGAGACCATTTAGAACACTTTTTATATATTTTTCAATTATATACCCCATTAATAATAAATAAAACATTTCAACAAAAATATATTTTGACTTTGACCTCTTATTATTAATATACAAGTTTATATATAAAATCAAAAGTGTCTAGATTACAAATCTGTATAAATTTTCCGTACATCTGAATTGGTTTTTTTTTTTTTTTCTAAAAAACTAAAAATATCCAATTTTTTCGCACTTTTTTAATCATGTATTTTAATTTTTTTTTTTTTTTGAGTATTTGAGTTTAGCCTGGTAATAAGATATCATATTTTTTTTATATATATACTTTTTAATGAATAATACGATATATCTGTATACGTATAGTGTTGTCATTACCTAACTTTCAGTGGTAGATTTAACATATGTAAAGATTAAAATTAATTGAAATTTTTAAAGAATTCCATAGTAAGTATAACGGTTTCAGTTGTAATTTTTAGGATATTAGCACTATTTTTACTGTAATTTCCAACATTAAAAATAAGTCTGAAGAAATATTTCTAAGTTGTCATTTGAACTCAATTTTACAAACAATTTGTTATTTGGTGCTGTAGAACAATCTAGCATAATATTTTGAACGATATAGCATTTTGCCATTTAAATCTACTGGCAACACCGCTAATGATAATGAGAATTGTTTTGTTTTGTTTTGACTTAAATAATAAAAAATATATTGTTTGATTTTGATAGGTATGGTTAATTGGAAATGTATTGGAGTATTTAATATTATAATAATAAATGCACATTTATTTGTCTTTTTTACGTTTAATATGATTAAACTGAATTGAACTATAATATTAACAAAATATTTTTCGTGACACATGCCAGATTGATATTTATCATCATCTTGTAAATTTTTAGTATTTAAAAATGGCCTGTTAAATGTTATTAATATTTGAGATTATATCTTAGAATTTATATTCAAAGGATATAAAAATCTATATAATCCGATATTTCTACACGACTACATATTCATAAGAAAACGCTTTCAATATCCTCTTCTAAATAAAAAAGTACTAGGAATAATAAAAGATGAATGCAATGGTAAAATAATAAAGGAGTTCATTGGTTTAATACCTAAAATGTATTCGGTTAAGTCTAACATATATGGAAAAGAAATTGAAAAAATAAAGGGTAAATTATAGATAATAAAAACTAAACTATCAATAAGTAACTACAAAAATAATTATAGTATAATTCTTTGTATATAATTAAATAAAATATTGCTGAAATTTATATGGAAATAATAACCAAACATTGTTTATGCTTTCAATACAGAAGAATTTTTGTATTATTCATTAAAAAGTATATATATATATATATATTTTTTTTTTTCTAAATATATATATATATATATTTAGAAAAAAAAAAAAAACAATTTAGATGTACGGAAAATTTATACAGATTGGTAATCTACACACTTTTGATTTTATATATAAACTTGTATATTAATAATAAGAGGTCAAAGTCAAAATATATTTTTGTTGAAATGTTTTATTTATTATTAATGGGGTATATAATTGAAAAATACATAAAAAGTGTTCTAAATGGTCTCAGATTATTAAATATATAAATAAATTAAAAGATCGTGATATTATAAAGCTACTATGTAAATATATCACTTTTCCCTCAAAAATTTAGTTTTAAATGGGATATTTTCATATTATTTATAGACTATAACCCCTTAAACAAAACCCTTACGAACCTTATTAATATACTGTACAAAATTTTAACATTTTCTTGATAAAAATTACATTATTTATACAAAATTGATAAAAAACAATTCATACTAACCAGTATTAACATAAGGAAAATTAAAAAAGTTTGCTTAAAATGTAATTAAAATTAATTCATTGTAATATTAAATATACCAATGCTATTCAAATTAACAATGACTATGTCTATCAAAATCAACTAATATTTTTTATTATTATTAAAGTTAAAAAAAATAAAAAATCATATGACATTTTCCTTCTTGTTAATATAAATATGTATATGCATATACATATACAAAACATATACAAAAACCAAAAAGTTTTAATTAAAGTTGAAATTTTATTAATCGAATTATATATTAAAAATTCTATAAACAATTAAAATTTAATATGTAATAATGCACATAAACTACAACTCCAACAAAATTGTAAACAAAAATATCAAATTTCATTTGAAATTTTTCGCTGACACAGCATTCGATATTATTTACTATTTTCATATGCCAAATTATAAACGAATATTCATCTAATCATGATGAATATAAAATAAAAAAACAAAATTTTTTTATTTTTGATATAGCTTTTATTACTTTTTTTTTTTTTAATTTGCTAAAAAATTGGTAACTATACATGTTTTATTTTACTATTTTCCCAACTGAATAATGATTGAGAATTTGGAATGAAAAACTCTCTCACTTCGTCTTCTACTGCAGAATTATCACCGCCTGCTTCTTCTAATTCCAAAACATGTAAGCCATTTTCTAACTTTCTTCTTAATATAAATTGTTCATTGTAAACTCCTTCTATTATATTATCTTCCAAATTATTATATCGTTTGGGAAGATATAACATTCCCTCCTCAAGTTCTGCAATTACCACATTTCCATATTTGTTCTTATGACGGAACATAGTTAAAACCTTATATGGCTTTGATGGAAGTAAATCCTTTATTGCCAGATATGGCCTTATTTTTAATTTATTGAAAGCCGCAACAATATTATTCGAATATTATTCGAATTCATTTTTATACCTTAAAAAGTATGTTCACAAACAGACGTGTTTTTATTTGCTCCGTGCTTTTTTTTTTTTTTTAAATTAAAAAGTGTATAGTGAAAATTAAATACAAAAATATAAGCGATTGGTCGCTCTAAATATAAAAAATTAATATTTATAAAACAATATTTATTTGATATCAATATAAACATTTATTAAAATAAATTTGTTTAAAACAAAAGAAAAGTTACAAAAAGAAAATTAAAGTGTTAATATAAATTCATAATTGAGCATATGAATTCTCATGATGAGAGACGGCTCAGTATAAACGGCAGAAATGCCTATATTTTTCTCAACGGGGAGAGTGAAAAAAATATAAAAAATACCACTTGAGAGAGCGCGCTCTTGTTCCCCAGTGATTCAATTACATGAGAATAATAATATACAGACAATATCACATAATAAAATTTGTTTAGAACAAAGCACAAAAGAAAATAAGGAAAATAAAATAACAACAACAACTATACCAGTTTTATAAACAACACAGGCAACTACTGTTAATACGAACGACGAAAATAGTAGTTTACACTGAGGATTGTTATAGAAAAATCTCTCATTACCTTAACGAAAATAGGAAAAATTTCTATACTTATCAACTTAAAAGTAGTAAAGGATTGGTAATAGTTACTAAAGGTATTGAGTCCAGTGTGGAGACAAATGAAATCAAGGAGGCCCTGGAAGAATTGGGCTATCAGATAAAAGTTGTAGTAAACATTTTTAATAGAGATAAAATTCCCCAGCCTATGTTTAGGGTTGAGTTAGAGCCGGATGATCGAAAATTGAAGAAGAATGAGACACACCCTATATACTCCCTGCGATACCTATTGAATCGGAAAGTAACTATAGAGGAACCTCTTGCGGCTTCAGGTAAGCCAACTATGCAATTAAATAATGCATGTTCAACTAGACCTAGCAATAACTCCTATGCCAATGTGTTAAAATCTGGTTTCCAGCAGCCTAATGTTCCCCAAAACTTGGAAGGGTTCGAAACTTTTATGCAAACACTTACACAGAATTTTACATCTCTAAACCAGAATATGACTAACTTTATGTCATCCATGCAAAACACAATACAAGAGCTTTTAAGAGCGCAAAACCAAATGATTCAAATCCTCTTAACGAGAAAATGAGTTATTTGAGAATATGTTTCTGGAATGCAAATGGCTTAAACCAACACAAATCTGAGGTATCATACTTCATGCAAAAACAAAATATTGATGTGATGCTAGTCTCAGAGACGCATCTTACCAATAGATATAACTTTTATATTTCAGGTTATTAATTTCATTGTACAAATCATCCGGACGGTAAGGCACATGGTGGTACTGGTATACTTATTAAAAACCGATTACGACATTATGCCCTAGATGAATTCTCGAAAGACTATATGCAAGCAACATCCATTTGCCTTGAATCTTTTTCTGGGTATTTAACTCTTAGTTCAATTTATTGTCCACCACGATTTTCAATGACCAAAGAAAATTTTGAAGAATTCATTAATACACTAGGAGATCATTTCCTGGTATGTGGCGACTACAATGCGAAACACACTTACTGGGGTTCCAGATTGATAAACCCCAAAGATAGACAGCTATATAAAGCTCTAGTTGATCGCAAAAATGGCTTGGATTTTGTGTCCCCTGGACACCCAACTTACTGGCCGGCTGATCCTAGAAAGATTCCAGATCTCATTGATTTTGCCATTTCTAAAAATATTATTCGAAACTCAATAAGTACAGAAATTTCAAATGATTTATCTTCTGACCATTCTCCCATAATATTAACTTATTATGGAAGAACTACTATATCAAAATTTCCCATGAATACTTCATATACTACAAATTGGTTGAAATATAAGAAATACATAAGTAGTCATATCCACACAGACCTTTCTTTTGAGTGTGAGTAAGATATAAATAAATCCGTCAATGACTTTACGTCACTAATTACTTCTGACCTAGAACATTCTAAGAGTCAAATTCTTAAAAAATGCAAAACGCTTATTTCAAATACGGATATCAAAAAACTTCTTCTTGAAAAAAGAAAATACAGAAGACAATGGCAATAATCTAGATCACCCGCTGCAAAGCTGAGGCTGTCAATAGCAAGTAAAAAACTGAAAAAAGCCTTTCAAGTAGAAGAGGATCGCCAAAATAAAAATTATATTGAAAGTTTGACAAATAACAAGCACACAAATTTTTCGCTATGGAGAGCAACGAAAAATATTAAGCCGCCGGTAGAGGCTCAAAATCCTTTAAGGAATGCTGACGGTACCTGGTCCCGTAGTGCAAAGGAAAAAGCAAATTTATTTGCATATTATTTAAGCTCCGTCTTTCAAGAAAATCCCCAAACAAATGATTTTGTATTGGGAGAGACACCTCTCACTACATTTAACAATGATGACATAATTGTTGTTAGCCCAGAGGACATTAATACAATCATCAAGAATATAAATGCAAAAAAATCACCTGGACATGATTTAATAACACCATTAATGATCAAATACCTACCCAATGTGGCTATAATTGTGCTATCTACAATATTTAATGCGATCTTAAAATTAGGAGTTTTTCCAAAAATTTGGAAAACTTCTCAGATTAAAATGATACCAAAGACAGGAAAAGATTTAACTGTACCATCTTCCTATAGACCTATTAGATTACTTCCTTGCTTGTCGAAAGTATTTGAGAAAGTATTTCAAAATAAAATTATCCCATTCTTAAACGATAGAAACATCGTCCCAGTTTACCAGTTTGGTTTTCGTGAAAAACACGGAACCATTGAACAAGTAAATCGTCTAACTGGAGAGATTAGGAAATCTTTTGAATCAAAGAAATATTGTTCTGCTATTTTCTTGGATGTCGCGCAAGCTTTCGGCAAAGTATGGCACAAAGGTTTAATATATAAAATCAAATGTTTACTACCACCATGTACCCACAAATTGCTAGAATCTTATCTGACCGTCTATTTAGTGTAAAGTTTAATGACTTTGTAACAGAAGAATATGATATAAATGCAGGTATTTCACAGGGAAGTGTTCTTGGACCTACACTCTATTTAATTTACACTTCTGACTTGCCTACATGCGATGTACTGACTATATCTACATTTGCTGATGATACCTCAATAATCAGTTCTCATGAAAACCCACACATAGCATCTAGTCAACTAGATATTTACCTCCGACATGTAGAGACATGGTTAGCAAACTGGCGAATAAGGGTAAATGAATTAAAAAGTAACCATGTTACGTTCAGCTTAAGAAGAGGTAATTGTCCTCCAGTCACACTTAGTGGTATAAATATACCACAGTCAGATCATGTCACTTGGTATTCATTTGGATAGACGACTTACTTGGCTTCGACATATAGAAACCAAGAGACTTCATATGAAGTTGAAAGCTTCTAGTCTTCACTGGTTAATAAACAGTCAATCTAGACTAAGCCTTGACAATAAAGTCATCCTGTGTAAAACTATATTAAAACCAATTTGGACTTATGGCATCCAATTATGGGGTACTGTCAGTAACACGAGCATTGATATTATACAGAGGGCACAATCGAAAATTCTTAGAACTATGACGGGTGCACCATAGTACATAAGAAATGAGAATATCCATAGAGACTTAGAGATACCACTGGTAAAGGAAGAATTTAAAAAATTCAGTGAAAAATGTATCCAGATACTTCAAACTCATCCAAATCCACTCGCTAGACTCCTTGCTGAAGTGCAGACATATTCAAGGCTTCGTAGAGCCGACCTACCGCCCCGCTAATGAGAGGCCTGTTTACAACATAGCTCTCCCTAGAGAGTAGATATCTTTAAGTTTAGTTTCAAGATTTAAATACTTACTGTGAGGCCTAATAAAGGCAGATTCAGTAAATAAATAGAAAGTAAATAAAAAAATAAAAAAAAAAAAAAAAACAACAACGGCAGTATCTCCTGTCACAGAACCCGGCAACTATTATTATAAATTGTATTAAAACCAATTTGGACTTATGGCATCCAATTATGGGGTACTGCCAGTAACACGAGCATTGATATTATACAGAGAGCACAATCGAAAATTCTTAGAACTATGACGGGTGCACCATGGTACATAAGAAATGAGAATATCCATAGAGACTTAGAGATTCCACTAGTAAAAGAGGAATTTAGAAAATGCAGTGAAAAATATATCCAGAAACTTCAAACTCATCCAAATCCACTCGCTAGACTCCTTGCTGAACTGCAGACATATTCAAGGCTTCGTAGAGCCGACCTACCGCCCCGCTAATGAGAGGCCTGTTTACAACATAGCTCTCCCTAGAGAGTAGATATTTTTAAGTTTAGTTTTAAGATTTAAATACTTACTGTGAGGCCTAATAAAGGCAGATTCGGTAAATAAATAAAATGTAAATATAAAAAAAAAAAAATTTTATACCCACCATCAAAAAGATGGTGGGTATATTGATTTTGTTATTCCGTGTGTAACATGTCGAAGAAATCATCTATATATTCTGGGTCCTGGTAAGATTCTGAGTCGATCTAGCTATGTCCGTCCGTCTGTCTGTTGAAAGCAGGATAGGGCTCGAACGGAGCAACGTAGGGGGACGAAATTTGGCACAAATGTTTGTCTTATATAAGGTTTGTTTGGGATTGAAAATGGGCAAAATCGGTTAATAAACAAAAAATAAAAAAAAAAGTTATGGGCTAAAAACTAGAAACACAGGGTGTCCGTTTTATACTTTTCTGTCGATATTTCTGCAACAAAATCATGTACGACAGCGAAATTTTGTATGTATAGTAGGGTGATCGATTATTCGACTTTTTGGAGAAACCGGTTTTCGAATAGTTGGTATTTTGAAAAAACCGGTTGCACTTTTTTAAATTCAGAAAAAACCGGTTAACCGGTTTTTTTGCAGAAGTTAATATTTCTATCAAAAAACTATATTTCTTAAAGAAAAATCAATAAATCTTTTTTTATTTTTGGAAATAACTATTAACCCATTAAGAACGAGAAAAAAAGATATGGTCGGTCAAGGCCGACAATAACCTACACCATTGTGTGCATCAAAATTAGGGGAGGGGTCTTTTTTTCTAGACCTGTGGAATTGTGGACCAGTACTATGGTCAATTATGGACCGATCTTCATAAAACTCGGCATACAGGTTTAAACATATATGGAACTTAGATGTGCAAAAATTACTGCTACATTTAAGGGATTTATGAGCGTTAAACCCTTTTTCTGTGGGTTATTTGTATGGGGGCTAGAGGAAATAATGGACCTATCATAACCTGTCCATTCATGTGAAACACAAGTTTCACATGAATGGACAGACCGACATCGTTAAATCGACTTAAAGCCGATTGGTACAAATGAAGGTAGGTCTTAGACCAATATTTTTGGGTGTTACAAACATCAGTACAAACGCATAATAGGCACGTAGAGTATAAAAATTGTAAGGAAATAATCATCAAAAAATGATATTAACATTTACTTAGTATAAACAGAAACCATGGGTTAATATGAAAAAAGCAAGAATCAATTTTATTGAAAGGATTCTGCAGGTGAAACTCTTTTAAAACAAAATCTTTGAAAAACAATTTCTTCGCTGAATAACAAAAAAAAACTAAAACATTTAAATTAGGTGCAAAAATATTACATTAAGGATAATTATTACTTATTTATTTAATCTTAAACTATATTTTTAAGCCATTAAAAATCATGCTTTATAAATATTAAAAAAATAATCATAAATTTCGATTCAAATATCAATATTTAGTGCATGGTTTTTGAAAAAAACCGGTTTTTTGTGTTTAAAAATACCGGTCTATTCGACATTCGAAAATTGAACATTTTGAAAAAACCGACAGCACATTGACTGAAAAAACCGGTTGGAAAACCGAGTCGATCGCCTTAATGTATAGTTCGGGGATCGATATAAATTCGGAAACCAAAAATGGGCGTGATCCGCCCACTTTACCGCCCACCTCTCATATAAGGTGAAAATCAACGAAATTGTTCTCAATTAGTTCAAGGACCAATGTAAAGTCGGAAACAAAAAATAGGCGTGGTCCGCCCACTTTACCGCCCCCTTCCATATAACGCAAAATTTGAAAAAGTTGATGGTGGGTATTTAGATTCGGCCGGGCCGAATATTTGCGCTTGTTTGTTCCTCCTTTTAATAAGTTTAACAACTGATTAAAAAGTTTGCTTCAGAGATTTATATTTATATCTATTCCACTTTACTTGTTTATTAAAAATAATTAATTTTTTTTACTCCAAAAAGTTTTTACATAAATTGAGTGTTTTTTTTATGTACTTTAGAACATTTATAATTCAAATTTACTCTATATTTTTATATTAAATGTATTTTATTGCATGAAATTGTAGTTCATTTAACAATTTTTATTATAATTTAATTCAAATATTGCAAGGCCGTTTGATGACTGCCGACCCTTGTACACAATTGTCCAATTTTGAACATTCATTTTAGTCAAGTATGGATCTTCCCTATTTAAAAATTGTGTAAATCTCTGCGGAAGATAAAACCATTTATTATTATCTAAATATGCTATGACTTTTGATCCATGTTGCGTTTCTTTCCAATCGAAATTTAAAATTTTGTATGGTTGATATAGAGGAATGTCGTCAATTTTTATATATTCTGGCTTAATACCATGAGCCAATTTAATAACTTGTTCATACATCTAAAAACGAAACATTTAAAATAATAAATAGATAAATAAATAAATAAATAAATAAATAAATAAATAAATAAATAAATAAATAAATAATCAAAAGTGTTATCCAAAAGCGATAACTCACCATTTTGTTAAGTATACTTTGAAGTAACTTTTAGAGCAATGATTAAAAAATATATTCTGATATGTTTATGTCTTTTTATATATATTCTATGTCTTTTTATAGCAATTAAAGAAATACTCTCTTCTCTTGAAAAAAAAATCATAAAACAGATTCACTAGTTTTTACTCCAAAAATATTTTATAAAAATTGAGTGTTTTTCATATAATTCCAGTTTACTCGCATTTTATTATTATTTTACTCTCATCATATTAACATAAATTTCACAATTCTGTTAACATAAATTTCATAATTGTCTTAACATGACTTTCACAATTCTCTTAACATAAATTTCATAATTGTCTTAGCATAAATTTTACAATAATTTCCAAATATAACATTAGAACATAACCTTTCCCAACTAAATCAAGCATATTTTTTCATCAAAGTCAAAAACCTTTTACAACAAAATCAAACATATTTTTCATCAAAGTCAAAAACCTTTTACAGGGTTATTTCATGCATATTAAAAAACAAAAAAAAAAAAAAAAAAATCTCAAGTTTATTTTTATATCCAAGTCATCACTTTTTAATTTCACCACAATTAAAAACACAAAAATTACCCCCTACTATTTTATTTGAATGTACTTTAACATAATTACATACATATTATTTATTATACAATTTCCAATTTCATAAAATGCATTTGGCCGTGTTACAAAAATATTGTAGAATCTAATAAAAAGCACACTCGTCCCCACTTTATGTATCTGTCATCAAATGTAAAAAAAATCATGCAATTTATGATATATTCTTAAAGAATAGAATTATCAATTTTTCCTATATATCTTATACATGTAAACGCCTTAAACTAGGCAATTAAATGTAATATGAATTAAAAAGTTTGGTTGAAATCATTAAAAATTATGAGAATTATTAATTTTCCCCACATTTCTTATACATATAAACGCCTTAAACTAGGCAATGAAATGTAACATCAATTCAAACATTCGATTTTTGTACTTCTTTTTAAAATATTTGTAAAAATGTTGGTTTTCAACTTCATAAAAGTATAAAAATATTCCAACATTTGTCAACATTTGCTTTCAAAAAGTTAATTAAACAATTAATTCTTTCAAACCCCAATGCCTATAACACTTTCCGCTAATATAACATTAAGAACAATTTATGCGTGACCTTATCCAACAAAATCAAACATATTTTTCATCAAAGTCAAAAACCTTTTACAAGGTTATTTTATGCATATGAAAAAAAAAAACAAAAACAATTCTCAAGTTAAATTTTACACTTTACAAAAACAAAAATAACCATATGAATAAATCAAACATACTCAAACACTATTTATCCTAGTCATCAGTTTTTAATTTCATCACAATTAAAAGTGTAAAAAAATTGTCTCCATATTAATTCGTTTGTATGTACTTTAACATAATTACAGACATATTATTATACAAAAATAAAAAAAGAAATGTTGACAAAAATAAATTCGTTGGTTTCCAATTTCATAAAATGCATTTGGCCGTTTACACAAACAAATATTGTAGCATTTATTAAAAACAAATTCCTCTCTATAATTTTATGACTGAAAAACTACGCGAACCGACCCACTGTGAGCCAGAACATACCCAAACACATTTTTTCCATTTCATCACAATTAAAAGTGCAAAAAAAAATTTTCTCCATATTAATACGTTTTGTATGTACTTTAACATAATTACATATGTTCAAACATCGTTTGAACAATAAATTTCTTAAACGTACAAACTATTTTTATACCCTCCACCACCACTAGTGGTGAAAGAGGGTATACTAAGTTTGTCGTTCCGTGTGTAACACCTAGAAAGAATCGTTTAAGACCCCATAAAGTATATATATTCTTGGACCATATGAAATTCTGAGTCGATTAAGCAATGTCCGTCTGTCCGTCTGTCCGTCTGTCCGTCTGTCCGTCTGTTGAAAACATTCTCACGTCCAAACTAATTGAGCTATTCCAATTAAAATCACTCAGGTTATTTGTTGTTCCCAGACGCTGTTTGGGATTGCAAACCAGCCAAATCGGTTCAGTAGAAAAAAAGTTATATATCCAAATCTGAAAGAACCCCCAAACCACACTTGAACTGATAATATTTCAACAAGCAATTAACGGATTTAAATAAAACTTAGCCAAAATGTCTATCTATATTCACTTTAGATTACTGCCAAAAATTGGCTAAATCGGTTCAGTAGAAAAAAAGATATAGACAAAAATATGAACAGTTTCTATGATTCCAACGTCATAAGTGTTTCTTAAACATCATGTTATAATTTGTATATGGAGTGCATATGTGTATGTTCGCCTCAATATGAATGTTGATAAACACAAAGGCATACAACTATGTTGAGTTTGATGATTAATCGTGGTCACCATCGAACACACCACGACATGGTACGTTCGCTACTTTTTAGCAACATATGTTGATAAGTTTATTAAACTAGTTAGTAGTTCGGTGTGTTTCAAGCTGTACACATCGGTAGAGAAAGATACGTGATGGTTTTATTAAAAGTTTGTCTGCTAACATAAAGATATAAATAATGTTGATGGAATAAATTGCATAAATATGAAATTGTTTTGAAAATGTTTTGATTTTTATTTAGCACATTGAAGAAAAAGTACTGATACATAATTATGTTACTTTATAATTTCTTATTCATTATAGTTTTTTGTGCGTTTATAATTAATAACTTGTAAATGTGGTGATATTTTTTTAATTTTCATTGTAAAAATAAAACTGTAATATACTTAGTTATGTGAGAATTTTGTTTATCTCTTTTTAATTTATTTAAATAACTATCTTTAAAAAGCATTGCTAATTTTTATCATTTTCTTAAAGATCAGTATTTATAAAAGTTTTCAAATATAATTTTTCAAAAATTTTGAGAGCACCGTTGGGCAGAAATAATATAATTCAACAGTAAATGCTTAATTCATGACCGGTTAGGATGATTTATATAAATGCAAATTACGAAGAGGGAAACTCTTATAGTTAGTTTATATTTGCTTTAGTTTACTTATTTAGTTTTTCCAACATCATCAGAGAAACGGCTCTCTAATCGAATCGTTAAATATAAATTTGAGGTAAGCGAAGATTTACAGAAATAATTGATCAATTTTATTATATTGATTAAAACAATAAGTTTTAAATTCGGTAATATTAAAATGTTTCTGAATAATTATGGCCTATTTGGTGTATAAATCTGTTTTTACCAATCGAGCTTCAATTTTAACGAAAAATAAAATTTCAGTTTTTCGTTCTTTAAATCGACTTTGCACAGAAATATAAAAAAATTGGTGGAAAGTTGCATAAAAATAAAGAAAGTCATGTTTTTATTATTCGAGTGTGCTTAACCCATTTACGACTGCTGTTGCGTTTTCGCATCAGTAGCTTTAACATCGCCTAATTATTTAATTATGCAGTCGATGATGAATTTTTTCACAGCTATTATGTTGTCTAAAAGATAAGAGAAAAAATCAATTTTTATATAAATACTCTGTCCAGAATTGAGTGTTAAAGCCAGGTGTATCAAATAAATTGTTGGTGTAGTGAAAAGGCGATATTTTCAGATCTGCTTTTCGAAAATATATTTTTATATTATGGGTGTATTCCAAAGGTAAATACCTTTAAATTTGAGCTAAAAATGGTACGATTTCTGAAATTCTCGAAGCATTATATTTCGGAATCAAAAATATGTAGGTGTCCAAATCTTTTTAATTTGTTATAACAGTCGCAAAAAAAACTTCATGCTAAATTTCGTAGTTATCTTAACGAAATCGGGTAGTAGTCGGAAATAGTTTAAATACACATTTTCTACATTTAAATGGTAATAATTGTATTTGTAACAAAACTAAAAATACAGATTCTTTACAAACACATACAAGGTATTAAAAAAAAACTAACAAAATAATTTATACAAATCAAACTACAAAAAAATCGGGTTTTTTGATAAGAACTCCAATTTTTGCGAAATATGCAAGAAATCACATATTTTCATTTCTCCTAGCCCTTAGATTTCTTATAGAATAAAATAGTTTTCACTAAAAAAGGCATTTTTTTGTGAAGATAGTATATAGTAAAAACAAATTTTCGTTCGTTTCGCTCTGCCACTACTATTTAACTTTCTTACAAAATGCAATTTTTTTACTAAATGAAAAATATACTTTTATTTAAAATGAAATATTCTATTTTTTTACCAAGATAATCGACTTTTTGTAAGAAAAATAAGGCAAATAGATTTTCTTCTTTTTTTTTACTTTTTACACATCATTTGCATAATAGTTTGTTAAAATATCTTATACACAATACAAAATCTTTATTAGAACAAGTTCATACTACTACACTATTATTGACGCCAAAAATTAATAAGTAAATTAGAAAAACATCACTTTCCGAAGAGCTTTTCCTACATAAAAACTGATGAAAACACTATCTCAGTGGTGGAGGGTATATAAGATTCGGCATGGCCGAATATAGCATTCTAACTTGTTTTTATTATTATTAAATAATTGCCCTTAAAATTATAACAAAATTGAATTGTATTATTTACTTATTTATTACATGTAAATACCAATTATTTACAACCAATGTAAAATTACACTTTACTTTAATGATTGTGAATTTTGCTATAAATTATTCCCGAATATTGTGAATTTACTAATTGCCTCTGAAGAGTAACTTCAGTGGGAATTCGAAAACCCGAAGATCGCTGGAAACGAATGAAGCGATTTTCCGGTCTTCTCTTTTTCAACCTCTAACTGGTAACACCACATTTTTCAATAAAGCAAAATTTTTTATTGAAATCCTAAACCTAAAACCTCTAATTGTTCTTTTAATAAGTAAAATAAATCGTAAAAAATATATATTTATATATATTTTCATATACAGTTAGGGACAAAACTATTTGTACACCTCATATATTTCGTATACCTTCACGCACATTTTCAACAGATCAGCTGTATTTATACTTGCTTACAATGTATTGTACTGTGGAATGTTGCAAATTTACTAAATTACTTATATTCCGGAGAGATTTTCCTTTTTTATGTTCATCAATAATTAAATTTTTAATATCCAAACTCAACTCTTTTCGCTTTCCCATTTTTGATGTGCTTATTATTCAAAACGTTAAAACCAACTTCTTATTTTGTAAAATAAAACTCGATTAACGAAGAAAATATAACGGTATTTAAAAAAAATCATCATACAAGAGTCCAACGTACAAATAATTGTACAAAGTACTGATGTACAAATACTTTTGTCCCAAAGATTTTTACTTAAATTGTACTTTTTTTTAACAATGTGTTATATATTAATTTATTTTTTATCAAATAATTCAATAAAAATTGACCTGAATTAAAACTACATATAATAATTTTTTATTCTTTATAAATTATTGAAGATATACGAAATGCATGGGTGTACAAATAGTTTTGTCCCTAACTGTATAAATATTAAACAATAAAATAACTGAAATTACGAAGACGTTTCATAAGTAACAAGTGTTCGAACCTATAAAAAAAACCCATCCAATAAGAGCACAATTAAATCCATGCAGTCTACCGCTAACAACAACGTCAAAGCAAAAAATGTTCATCCACAATTATCTATCATCAGCATCCAGAAAAATAGTTCGTCAATTGGAAGTCTACAGCCAACGAAATCATCATAAATCATTTATCTGCAATCAAATTTCAACATCAAAATCAGCATCAAATTCCTACACCAAATATATTCTGCACGAGTTTCATTTCATCCAGTATTTATCGTCATCAGTATTCAGCAAAGTTCATCAATTTAAAATCGACAGAAAGCAAAATCAACATAAGTCACTCATCTACGGTTAAAATCAACATCTATCTCCAAAACCATCATACCATATTCTACATAAAATTGATTTTTCATAAATTTCATTCCGTTCAAAATTAATAGTGAATATCAAAAGAAAATTTCATCCCGTTAAATTATCTTTGGCCATACAGCAAATTTTTAAATAGATTCCATCACATCTAAGTTAAACAAACAACAACTACATTTGGTGTGGATAAAAAGCAAGTTTCTATTAGAAAAGTGTCCCGCTTGACCCATATAAGTATTCATCATCCAACAAGAATTTTTCCGGCAAGTGCCACCAGCTCCGTAAGTAAAAACTCCATTGTCAGCATCTAGAAGTGTTCGAGTTAAATAAACGTAAGTCATACATCAAAAACTTATAAAGTATTTTTGTGAAGATTTGTCCATAATAATTAAACTTATTTGCTAAAATTTTATTTATTATCCCTTAAAATAAAATATAAAAAAAGAACATAAAAGTCTATAAAAAGAAAAACAAAAAATAGCCGAAACTTTAAAACAACAACAAAACACAATTTTTGTAAAGAGGAATCAACCACTTTTTTTCTTCTTTTAATTTTATTTGTGTACTCTCACAACACAACAAAATAAAAATTCCAATTAGAATTTACACACTCTCAGTTTCATATACTGATCTCACATAGTAATGACAACTAGTTAGAATAAAGAAAAACGCTACAAACTAATATTACTAATTATACTAGTAATAAACATTGTTATTTATTTTTTACGTATACATTAGTAATTATTATGCCTCAAATCATATTTGTGTTTCTTTTCCACTAAGGATTGTTAATTTGCTTAAATAAATGTTTATATAAGGAAATAATACAAAAATAATACTATATTTTCAACAACAAATGAAAATAAAACACGCTTAATTATCATTACTCATTAATTGTCATCAGTGATGGTACTTGATATTAAGCTGTACATTTCGGGAAAAAATTTAAGTTGTTGGATTCTTAATGCAAATTAAAAGAAACACATTTGTATTTAGATTGATGAATAAACACAATAAGGAATATATTGTAAATAACATTGTGAGGGTATTTTGAAATCATACAAACGTATTCATTGAAATCATCACTCAGAAAAAGAAGAAAGAAAAAAAAAAAAAAGTTTTCATAAAATTTACTAAAATGCTTATAAATTTTAGTGAAGGTAAAAGAAAGTTGCTCATCTCTATAAAAACAAAGCAAATGCATTCGCTACAATAGTTTATAATAGAGTTACCAGATTTATTTTAACTAACAAACTTCCAAATTGTTATTTTGGACAAATAATTAATTTAAAATACGTACATCAAAATTATAAACGTTTCTAATATAACTTTACTTAATTCGTTTAAGTATTGTGACTGCAAGTAAATAATAGGAAATCTAAAATATACAATTGCAACAAAATTTTGAGAAATAGTAGAAGCGCTAAAAAATCAAAATACCGGGTTGGAAAATTTTTTAAGGAACAATTTTTTATACCAAAAAAAAAAAAAAAAAAAAAAAAAAACAACTTTTAATCAATCTACTGTCAAAGGTTTTTAAAAATATAATTTGTTTATTCCCTCATTTTATTGGAAAATTTGAATACATATGAAGATAAACATTTGAATTGGACAATTTACTCCTGTTTAACTCATAACAAATTTGTTGAAAATCGTTAATTTATGAAGACTGCTTCAGTTTTGATTATTTTGGGGATATAAATTTAAATTATCACAGTTACCTAGCATTATCAAAATTTAACTGTTTTTTTCAAACTCTTCATTGCTTACATCCCGTTCGCAATCGAATATTCGAATAATATACATCTATATCAACTCAAAGTCTGTTAATTTTTCAGATAATTTAAATCGAACATCTTTTAAAAATCAACTTATAAAAAACTAACTAGTTTTTTCAAACATAATTGCTTATAGCCTAAAAGCAATCCACATAAAATATATCCAAATCCAAAAATTTCTAATTTATTAAAATGAATTGAATAAATCTAATTCCTATATAAAGGAAATTTAATTAACTACAATCTCATCCTAATTGATTGCAACTTAGCGGCAAAGTATATGCATGTATACATCTAGAGTATTCCTTTACTCAAATCAAACGCAAACTATCGAACCCTGAATTTCTAATTAAAAATTCAGATCAATCGAATCCTTTAATCTTATCAAACAAATTAAAGTGATCTAAAAATATTCAATTCCCTAAAGATAACAAAAAATATAATCCCTTATATTCCTTCATACCAACATCATGTCGATAAAACCTACAAGTGAAGGTATAGCTGAAAATAGCCATCTTCAAGAAAGATTTATATTTGATTCTGATCATTTACTTTCTTTCTGTGATAGTTTTAGTAACACAAACATTCAAGATCAAACCGAATCTATGCTTGAAACAAAGCTGAATGATGTTGACAATAGATGGAAAAAATTAGAATCTTCATATGAAAATTTTATGGTTTCTCTAATATCTGAAAACTCAAAAGAGCTTAGAGACGAAGCTAAGGTCAATTTGAATGCCTACTCAGAATCGTACTATGTTTGTAGATCTCATATGTTAGATTTACTCAAAATTACGCGAACTAGCAATGCATCTCAAATCTCTTCGCGTATGAGTCTACCCTCTCAAAACTATTCTGTCCAAATCTCAAACAACCCTATTAAACTGCCTCCATGTGACACAGAGGTCTTTGAAGGTAGTTATGAGAAATGGATGTCTTTTCGTGATATGTTCACTGCCTTATATATCAATGGCTCAAATTGTGCTCCGGTTGTAAAATTATATCATTTGCGTAGAAAAACAGCTGGTGATGCTGAAGCAATTGTAAAACGTTTCCGACTCTGCGATGACGAGTTTTGAACAAGCCTGGACAGCTCATAAAGACCGTTATGAAAATGAAAGAGAATTAGGTGACCAGCTCGTACAAACTCTATTTAATATACCCGCAACTGCCTCAGAAGACAGTAAAACACTTCAGAAAATACATTCTACTGTATGCGACGTTTTACAAGGTCTGAAATCTTTAGACATAAAAATAGAACACTGCGACCTTTTCATTGTGTTTCTCGTTCGTTCAAAGCTCCCAAGAGAAACTTTATCTCTTTGGGAACAATCTCTCAAAAATCATCGCTCAATTATAAAATGGTCACAATTAGAAGAATTTTTAAATGACAGATATGAGGCTGTAGAAAGAATATCCAGTATGGAAACAATGAAGCATAGAATGAGCCTTCCAAATATTTCAAGTGTATCTAACACTCAAATTCAATCTTTTGCTTAACAGGAAAAAAATAGTTTTGAGTGTATATTATGTTCTGGTGAGCACAGCTTAAGAATATGCCCCAAATTTAGACGGTTTACTGTCCAACAAAGAATAGACTATGTTCTTGCAAATAAAATTTGTAACAATTGCTTGTCACAAACCCATCTCAGAGCAAAATGTCCCAGTAAGAACACATGCTTTATTTGTAAAATGAACCACCACACTTCACTTCATGTAATGATACCGAACAGTAACCAAAATTCTTCTAACATGATACAATCTACTAAAACCTACCCTCAAGATTCAGTTCGGACAAAAAGTGAATCTCGTTCGCGTGAAGAACAAATTCCTGTAGTTCCATCAACGTCTAAACAATCTCAAAACTCTCAAGTTCATACAAATGTGTCAATTGATAATAACTCTATATTACTTAGAACCGCTTTAGTGCACATTGAACATATGGATCAGCTTTTCATGGTTAGAGCACTCATAGACCCCGCTTCAACAAGATCATTCTTATCCGAAAGAATTGTTCAGCGTCTCAAAATCCCCACTCAAAAATCATATTATGATGTATCTGGAGTTGCTTGCATGTCACGATCTGCAACTAAAGAATGTGATCTCCTACTCTATTCAAAAAAATTTAACTTTAGATTCCCAGTAAATGCTATAATTTTACCAAAGATCGCTAAACCCCTACCCTCCATTTCATTCGAACTTCCACATTCTTCAGATTTATCCAATCTTGATTTGGCAGATCCGACATTTAACAAATCTGCACAAATTGACCTCATGCTCGGAAATGACTGCGAACGATTTATTAATACAGAAGGTATTAAGAAAAATGTTTGTGGTCAAGCATCTGCTTATAACACCGTCTTCGGTTGGGTATTAAGTGGACCAATTGCTACTCAAACGATTCACACTTTTAACACAAATCTGGTCCACTCAGAGAATTCAGCGCTCAATGATCTGCTGCGCAAGTTTTGGGAGCAAGAAGAACTTCCCATGTCTCCTCCCATATCCACCGAATATCAATTCTGTGAACGATTTTATAAGAAAACCACTACACGAGACCCAAGTGGAAGATATATTGTCAGATTGCCCTTTAAAAAAGAATTTTCAAAAACTAAATTCTTAGGATCTTCTCGAATACTTGCTCTAGGTCAATATTCTCGCATGAAACTGAACCTCTCAAAAGATTCTAAAATCTTAGAACAATATAACCAAGTTCTAGAAGAATACCACACTCTTAAACGCATGGAGGAAACTTCGTACCGAGAGATTGTTGAAGATAGCTAATATTTTTCATTTTATTTACCCCACCATGCGGTAATCAGACCAGAACATAAAACAACAAAAGTCAGAGTAGTGTTCAATGCCTCACGCAAAACTAAATCTGGCTTTTCCCTAAATGACACTTTACACACTGGACCTACACTCCAAAGAGACCTCATAACTATAATCCTCAACTGGCGAAAATACCCTTATGTCTTTAGCGGTGACATTCAAAAAATGTACCGACAAATTTTAATACACCCCGAAGATAGATCATATCAAAGAATTATCTTTCAGAAGGATCCGAACGGCCCATTCAAAGACTACCAGTTGAATACCGTAACATTTGGAGTTAATTGCGCTCCGTTCCTTGCAATTAGAACCTTACTTCAGCTCGCTTCTGATTCAGAATTGCAATTTCCCAAGGAAGCCAGTATTCTCCGTGCAGAAACATATGTTGATGATATACTTTCTGGTGGTTATTCAATAAACGAAGCCCGTAATGGTCTCTCTGAACTTACCAATACCCTTAAATCAGCAGGATTTCCCTTAAAAAAATCACTGCTAATCATTCTGAACTTTTAGCTAACCTACCGGAAGACGATTTATATGACTCTAACTTCCTTCGCTTTCATGATGCAAGCACCACTAAAACGTTAGGAATCAAGTAGAATGCACTTACTGATTCCTTCAGCTACTCTTTTACACCTATTTCGCAATCTGATAAAGTCACGAAACGTACAATTCTGTCCTCAGTAGCAAAATGCTTATGCAGCAGTTATGGTTTGAAGGTTTAGACTGGGATGAAGAAGTCAGCTTAGACTCTGTCTTCTTATGGAAGAATCTCATTTCTGATGTTTCTCACATTGATAAAATCTCAATCCCCAGATGGTTACAATATGACCCATCAGATGAAATTCAAATCCATGGATTTTCCGATGCTTCCAAAGCAGCATATTGCGCAACCGTTTATATAAGATGTCGAAAGTCTGAGTACATAGCGAGTTCTCATTTATTAGTCGCCAAAAGCAAAGTGGCTCCACTGAAAACTATTTGTTTACCCCGATTAGAGCTGAACGGAGCGGTTTTACTAGCAAATCTAGTCCATTACGTCGTTACATCACTTCATTTGGAGCATAAGGAAGTTATATTATGGATCGATTCTTCAATCGTCTTAGGTTGGTTATCTAAGCCACAACATACATGGGAAACTTATGTGGCCAATCGAGCGTCTCAAGTTCACAGCTTATTACCTAAAGCCACTTGGCGCCACGTTCCTACCCACGACAACCCAGCAGATCTGGGCACAAGAGGTTGCCGACCTCAAGATTTGACAGTCAATTCTTTATGGTGGCATGGCCCATTATGGCTCACAAATCCTCCTTCAGAATGGCCTTCCCGAAATCCATTAAAATCTCAAACATTAGAGCAAAAAGTACAAACACTTCTCGTGTCGGTTGAGAAATATGATATTTTAGAAAATTTCTCCTCATATCCAAGAGCCCTGAGAGTATTGTGTTACATTTTTAGATTTTTCACTAAAAGTCTTCATAGACGAAGAACTTGTACCGAGTACTCATCAACAACTCTCACGCACAAGGAAGTAAAATTTGTCAAAAATAGACTTCTTATTTTAGCCCAAAAATCTTTTTATGCTGAAGAATACGAATGTCTTTCAGACTCTCAACCTGTATTCAATAAAAGTTCGCTTAAAACACTCAATCCATTCCTTGATTCCGATGGAATTATGCGAATTAATGGACGATTGTCAGAATCTTCATTACCTTACAACGAGCGCTTTCCAAAGATTTTACCAGGGAACTCCCGACTTTGCCAACTTTACTTAAATGATCTGCATTTACTTCTGGTCCACGCAGAATGTAATCAAATGTGCAGAATGATTCAAACTGAGTTTTACATATCTCGTCTAAAAATAAGGATCAAGAAAATTATTCGTAATTGCAAGAACTGTATAATATTTAAACAAAACCATTGCTCACAGATAATGGCTCCTTTACCTCGCCAGAGATGCACTCTTTCAGCACCATTTGAAACCACTGGCATAGATTTTGCAGGCCCCTTCGAACTAAAAACCTCTAAAGTTCGAAAAGCTCCTTATACTAAAGGATATGTCTGCGTTTTTGTATGTTTCAGCACTAAAGCTATCCATCTCGAAGCATGCTCTGATCTAACCACAGCGGCATTTCGCGCCGCATTCACACGATTCGTTGGGAGGCGGGGGCTACCTCTCAAAATAGTTTCAGACAACGGCCGCAATTTTCTTGGCGCTAGTCGAGAACTATCTCGTGAGTTTGCATCATTTATTCAATCTGCTTCAGCAGATATATCCCAAAAGTATGTATCTCAAAGATTTTAATGGAAATTCATCCCACCTCACCCGCCTCACATGGGAGGATTATGGGAGGCTGCGGTTAAATCCTTCAAATTTCTTTTAAAACGTTTTGCTGGAGCTCACAAGTTCAATTTCGAGGTGTTTACAACTGTTCTCGCACACATAGAAGGAGTTTTAAATTCGCGTCCGATTTCAGCAATGTCAGAAGATCCGTCAGACCTAACTGCCCTGACACCCGGTCATTTTTTAAGAGGCGCACCCATTATGGCTTTTCCCGAACCTGGTATAGAAAAAATATCTCTCATTAACCGTTGGGAAAAACTCAAAGTGATTTATCATCAATTTGCCATAAGGTGGAAAGAAGATTATTTAAAATCACTCCACAAGCGCTACAAATGGAAGAACCCCGTTCCAAATCTTCAAGTTGGTGACCTTGTAGTAGTCATAGATGATTTACAGCCACCTTATGATTGGCTATTAGGTAGGAATGTAAACACTTACTCCGGCGTAGATAATAAAGTACGCACAGCCGATGTTCAAACATCACGCGCCCAATTGTTAAACTGTGTTATCTACCATTTCTGAAATAAACTCATAAATCTTTATAAGTATTCAAATCTTATTCACAATCATCTCATCATTTTTCATTTATTATCCCATCACCTTGTCATACCCACTAAACTAATCTTAATCTACATTTTATTATAGATTATCAATATGAAGAGGAGTCGTAACCAAACAACACGTCGTAATACCAACGACAATGGTAACAAATCCACCCACAGCAACAACAATACCAATCGTCGTAATCGAAGCAGCAGTATCAACAGTCCTCGGCTCAAAACCAGCACCAGCAAAAACAATCGTCGTAGCAACAACAACAGCACTATCAATAATAATCGTCGCAAGAACAACAGTCGTAGTAGCAACAACAATAACCACCAACGCAATCAGCGAATTATCCTCAATCGTGAACTTGATATTTACACATGTATTTTATGCAATAAACAACACGCAATCAAAAGTTGCCGTCAATTTTTAAGAATGGACGTCAAAAGACGTGAGAAATTTGTAGAAGATCGAAGATATTGTATTAATTGTCTGGCACGAAGCCATGATTGGAAATGAAATGCGATGCCTTTCACCACACTCTTCTACATCCGAAACAAAAATTATTTACTACAAAGCAATTGCGTCAACGAAAGCGTCTTGCACGAGCTAACCAACCAATTTCGTTGCAGCAACCAACAAATTCAGCAGTACCCAATAATCAAGTTATTTCTGAGGCTATTAAATCGTTGGCGGCTGTTCTGTGCGCCTCCGGCTAATGAGTTGCATTACTGCAAGGCGGGCGCCATGTTCAAACATCGTTTGAACAATAAATTTCTTAAACGTACAAACTATTTTTTTTATTAATTTTAAATAATTGCCCTTAAAATTATAACAAAATTTAATTGTATTATTTACTTATTTATTACATGTAAATACCAATTATTTACAACCAATGTACAATTATACTTTACTTTAATGATTGTGAATTTTGCTATAAATTATTCCTGAATATTGTGAATTTACTAATTGCCTCTGAACAGTAACTTCAGTGGGAATTCGAAAACTCGAAGATCGCTGGAAACGAATGAAGCGATTTTCCGGTCTTCTCTTTTTCAACCTCTAACTGGTAACACCACATTTTTCAATAAAGCAAAATTTATTATTGAAATCCTAAACCTAAAACCTCTAATTGTTCTTTTAATTAATTGGAATAAACTTTTACTAACAAATTCAATTATCTAATGATTTCGTTAAGAAATCATACAAACGTTTTCAACATACATTACATTATTATACAAAAATAAACAAAAAACAAAAATACACAAATAAATTCATTGGTTTCCAATTTCATAAAATGCATTTGGCCGTTTACACAAAAAATATTGTAGTATTTAATTAAAAAATTCCTCTTCATACTTTTTCAACTGCGCAAGTACGCGAACACGCCTAATGTGGTCTAGAACCTATAAAAATACTACTTAATAGAATGCCTTTTGGTCTTCGTAACATTGATTCGACTTAAGAAATCTGCAATATAATTACACTTTCCTTTTATATACTCTATTTTAAAATTATATTCACTTAAATCAATAAGGTATCTCTGGAGCCTAGGGCTTATGTCTTTGCCTGCATATTTACTCATGAGCCATTTCAGTGGTTGATGATCACTCTCTAAGTCGTATATAAGGCCTAAAATATTTGACACCCCAAACTATTGCCAACAATTCTTTATCAATTGTTGCATATTTTGTTTCATGTCTGTTCAACGTTCGCGAAGCATATGCTACTGGGTGACCATCTTGAGTTAAGACAGTTCCAATTGCGTTATTGCTTGCATCGGTGACAATTTTGAAACGTTTTGTAAAATTTGGATATCTTAATATGGGTGAACTCGTTATTAGCTCCTTAAGTTTTTCAAAAGCCACTATATAGCTAGGGTCGTTTGAATTTATTTTTACATTTTTTCTCAAATACTGAGTCATTGGTTATGCAATTTTGTCGTAATTGTGAATGAATTTTCTGTAGAAACCGGTCATTCCTAAAAACGACTTAATTTGCTTTTCAGTACTTGGAAGTTTCAGATTTTGTATTATAGAAATTTTCCTAGGATCTGGTTTTATATCATTAGTAGTCAATACGTGACCCAGAAACTGTTTCTTTCTTTAGAAAGAAACAATATCCCTTATATTATTTATATGTTCCACCAAAGACGAACTGAATATCAATATGTCGTCCATATACACTACACATGTTCTGTTAATGAAATTTTTTAGCACTGTATTCATCAATCTCTGAAATATTGATGGTGCGTTACGAAGACCAAAAGGCATTCTATTAAATTCATAATGTCCAAAGGGGGTAGAAAATGCGGTTTTTTCCTGTCTTCCTCCTTAAGGAGTATCTGATGGAAACCCTTTGCTAGGTCCACAGTCGAAAAATATTGCGCTCTGACCAGCTTGTCCAAGATACCATTCAAGTTAGGTATAGGATACCTATCCTCAACCGTAAATTCATTTAACTTTCGATAATCTATTACTATTCGCCATTTCTTAACTCCTGAATTATCGTCCTTTTTGGGCACAATCCACAAAGGACTATTATAAGCAGAGTTGCTCTCACGAATTATATTTTGTTTCAACATATCATTTATTTGATTTCTTATCTCACTTTCGTGGATTTGGGGATATTGATATATCTTTGAATAAAGGGGTTTATCAATTTTGGTAATAATTTGATGTTCTATTTCAGTTGTAGCTGAAAGATTATCGCCTTCAATATAAAATAAGTTTATAAATTCTGTAAGAAGATTTTTTATACTTCCTGTTTCCTCGTCATTTAAGTGTCTTAAGTCAAGTTTGTCTAAAACATTTTCTCTCGCAATTGGTTCCAACAAACTTACGTTCTCAACAAGGGTAATGTAGTTTCTCGAAAAACAATTTATTGTTTAAAATTTCTATATAACCATGTTCATTATTTATTCTGGTCTTGAGGGGTATTAACAAATTTTGTCCGATTATTCCGTCATATTTATCATTACAGAAGTAAATAATTTTCCAACTTAAAGTTCCCAGAGCATGAAATTCTTTCGGAAAGGGAGTTACTACTTTGAAGTTAATCATGTTTGTACCGTTAATTGTTCTATATTGAACAGGTTTTATTAGTTTTTCTACCTGAAAATTTTCTGTCAAAACGTGGGGTTTAATAATACTGGTTGAAGAGCCAGTATCAATTAGAAATCTTATTTTCTGTTTCGCAATAGTGAGTACCACTATTGATAGCTGGATTGGGGAGGCGGTATTAAAAAATTTACTTCCTTTTCTTCACCATTTCCTATATCCATATGTGAATTTTGCTGATCTACACTCTTATGAGAATTCTTAGTCCTATTCGAAGACATTTCGTTCATTTGGTTGTTTTGAAAGTTATCCCTGTTATAATACCTATTATTTTTATTATTTTGCCAATTCCCTACATAACTATTCTGTGGGTACCATTCCTGCTGATTTGTTCCATTGAAGTAAGGCTGCCTAATATTTTCACGGTATTGTTTTGATTCTACTGCTATTAGGTGTCACTCTATTGGTTTTAAAATTAAAACCAGTTCGATCTTTTTTATCTGTTACTTTCCTGTGTCTGTAATCTATAGCCCTCTTGTCGTCTAGCAATCTTAGCTTTTTATATCTACTAATTATGTCCTGAAGAGTTTCGTTTTTTAAAATATGAGCCCTAACATGTCCATCTATTTTTTCGAGTAACAAATCCACTAGGTCTCTATCGACATTACTTGGTTCATATATTTTTGGTTTTCTTATGTCAACCTGGTATAAGTTGTTTATTTCATACTTAGCATCTACAAAATAATTAAATAACTCATCTAAATTACTGACCTTCACTTCCCTACAGAAGTTGAAAATTTCTGCATATGTTTTTTTTGGCTGACACTGTAACATCTGTTTTTGTTTTACTTCTGGCCATGAGGCACCATAATCCAGCTCCCGGATGCATCGTCCAGCTTCTCCCAGAATCTTCTCATTACCTTGCTAGCTGCTCATTTCCAATACAAAGAGCAAACGTTGACTCAACTGATCGAACAAAGGACCTCGGGTTGTGATTCCTGTCCAAAGGCTTTATTCTTCTAAACTGCTCCATGATACTCTTGAACTTAGACCAAATTGTTGTTGGTTCTGTTGTTGGATATCTATCTGTTGCTGTTGATTGATTTGTTGCACTTGTTGTTGTATCTGCTGTTGTTGTAAATTTATTTTTAGTTCTTGCTGCTTTAGAACTGTTTCAAGTTCAACTATTCTCTGTTGCAATTCCATGTTTACTTGACGGTTTTTGTCAAAGGCCACTGCTCTTTTCTCCTTAGGCATTAAATTTTAGTTATTCAGTATTATATTTTTTTTTTTTTTTTATTTAATTTGTTGATAAAATTTTTACTTTTTCCTTTTTAAGTTGGTTGTTGGATTGTTGTTTACTGTTGTATTTTTTTTTATTTTTTTTTTTTTTTTATTTTAAAACTTTTGTTTTCTTTTATCATTTCCGTAACTCTTTTCTCCGATTTTTATTTTTCCAGGGTTATAAAATTGTTATTTTAAATTGTTAATTTATGAAAATTTTATATAAATTCAATGATAAACAATAGTTTTCTTTTACAATGAATTCACTATGTTTTAAACATTTTAAATGATTCTTTCTTCTTTTTTCTTTTTCAGTTAGTTAAAAGAACGATTACCGACTGCGCCAGTTATGTATTTTGGTTTTTTATTCAAATAAAAACAAAAATATCATTTTAATTTTTTGATGTTCTTTAGAACATCTTCTTTTATTTAAATGAATCTTAAGACTAAAAACAATATTTAATTTTTACTTAAATTAAGCTAAGCAACGTATATTTTTTATGCTTACGTTACTGTCTAGCAATATGTGGGAAAATAAACAAAAGTGTAATTTAAAACTATTAAATTTCCCTACACTTTACTAGCCATCACTATTAATTATGGGGATCAGAATGTACCTCACGTACTGGAGTTCAAGATTAATGAATCCTAGAGGTAGACAGCTTTATAAGGTACTAGTTGATCGTAAAAATGATTTCGTGTCCCCTGGATATCCAACGTACTGGCCGGCTGATCCTAGAAAAAATTGCTGACCTCATAGACTTTGCCATGTCTAAAAATATAAACCGAAATTCAATAACTACTGAAATTTCTTATGATTTAACTTCTGATCATTCTCCTATGATAGTAACATACTATGGAAGGACTAACTTACGAAATTATACTACGAATACATTCTATAGAACAAATTGGTTGAAATATAAAAAATACATAAGTAGTCATATCCACACGAATCCAAATGTTCAGTGTGAGGAAGATATTAATGAATGCGTCAATGACTTTACGTCATTACTTACATCAGCAATGGAACATTCTAATAGTCAAAATTTTATAAAAGACGATAAGATTACTTCCAATACTGAAATTGAAAAACTCCTCCGTGAAAAAAGAAAATTCAGAAGAGAATGGCAACAAACTAGATCACCAGCTGCAAAGCTGAGGCTGTCCATAGCCAGCAAAAAGTTAAAAAGAAGCCTTCAATTTGAAGAGGATCGCCAAAGTAGAAAATATATTGAAAGCTTAACAAATAATAAACATACCAATTATTCAATTTGGAGGGCAGCGAAGGATATTAAACCACCGGTAGAGGCACAAAGTCCTTTAAGGAAGGCAGACGGTACCTGGGCCCGTAGTGCAGCAGATAAGGCCAATTTATTTGCATGCTACTTAAGCACAGTCTTTCAACCCAATCCCCAAACAAATGATTTTGTATTAGGAAAGACTCTTGACACTCCCCTAAATTAACAACTTTTTTAAATAGAATTTTAATAACTATTCGTATGCGTAACAATTTGGAACAAAATGACATTCAATAGTTGGCTAAGTAATAAAATCACAACAGAATTGGCTAATTTAATGACGTTTTAGCCCTCATCAATATGATCTAAAATCAACTTTATATATATCGTCCATTCCATGAAAGAACGCCCGAAAAAGGTTATTTTTTTACTTGATGGCTTTCAATTTCGATAATAATTTGTATACACAAACTCCATTAAGCCTTTTATCAATTTCAGTTTTCAGTTTCGCGAAATTGCAAAAACTCGCGATTTTATTTCGCTTATTTACTTCCTCAAAAATCAAAAAAATCCAAAAGTATGTAACTTTGAATAGCAATATCTCTGAGAAGGCTTTGTGAATTTTAATGATTCAAACTGCCTTTGAATTTTACATATGGCGGCTTTACGACGAACATTTATAGCCTGTTTCTCTATGTCGAACGAAAGCTTTCTTTCGACTTCTAAGCGAACGAAAATTGATTTGGGTTTCTCTAACTCACTTCTATGCGAACAATGAGTCGAACGACAAGTCGAAAGAAAACGTAAGTGTTTTCATATAAAATTGGGTTTCTGTATTTCGAACGATAAGAACAAAAATGTCAAAATCAGTCACTTGCTATTTTGCTTTCGACTGGTTGAATTTTTTAAAGAAAAATAGGAAAAATTCTCAGATGGATATTGCAAATGTTCCTTAATCATGTTTATTATTCATTTTGATGTATTTGGTATCCATTAATTACGATTTTGTGTCTAAAAAACGATTTCTAAAAAAAATCAAAGAAAATTTTTGTTTTTTAAATTATTTTATTTTTTCTTGTTTATTTACTTAGTTGTATTTATGTTTAAACAATTTAGTAGTATTTTTAATATATTTACGAAAAAAAGTTACTCTTAAAGAAAAATAAAACAACAACAATACGAAAAGACGTAACTCCATGCGAACGAAAGCGTAGGAAATACAGAAACCCAAATTGATTCGAATTCGTTCGACTTGCTTTCGTTCGCTTAGATTTTCGTTCGACATAGAGAAACAGGCTATTAAAGAAAAAGAAAGATTTTTTAAAAATGCGTTTTAATGCAATTGCATTTTTCAAATGCATTTTTCTTTAAATATGCTATTAAAAACTTTTAATTTTTTAACATAATTGAAAAGTTTGGAATCTTTACATTAAAATAAAAGTGTAAAATTTTTGGGACGCGATAATCTTATAGGCATAATCCAATTTTTACATGTTCCCAATTTTTCATATAAAAATGTTCCCAATTTTTCATATAAAAATAAACTTTTTTCTTGTTTTTTTGAATTTTCTTTAAAATTCATATAAAAGTTAATAAAATATAAAAAGTATGCAGTTTTAAATATTCATATCTCTTGAAGTTATTGATGGATTTCTGTAATTTAAAAAGTATTTAAAAGGCCATTGTCTTTTATTTGTGTAATTTAGTCAGCATTTTCAAAAAATAAATAGTAATAAAAACATATCAATCTTTATTATATATATATATATATATATATATATATATATATATATATATATATATGCGATCAAATTCTTAAAAATGATGACTTTTGAAAAGTTATTTCCTTTCACCGATCATAAATAATTAATTTTAAGTGCAATTTTCTGGGTTTATATCTTGTTGAATTCCACAGATTATGAGCTTTCAGAAACGCCTAAAATCAGTAAGATTGGATAACTGATAACATAATAGTTGTTTATGCCGCAAATAAAACCAATAAAAAATTCAATTAGTTGAACAATTCTGGGTAGTTTATTTTCGGCTTTACTAAAAACTAAATTAATAGATATAAAGACCACGAACTTTTGCCTTTTCAACTGTTGAGAGGTTTTCCAACATTGAAAAACACTCAATTGTAGCCCATGTAAAGTTTAAATTGAGGGGCAAATATTTAGCACGTTTGCGGCATAAACATCCCGCCCCCCTTGCAGGATTGCAACACTCTGAAGGAAAACGGGAGCTATGTATTAAAAATAGAAAGAAAAAAATAGAAAATATTTCCATGATCTACATTAATTCAATTTCGAAAAGTAATAGAAAGGGATGAATGACAAAAAATATAGACTTAAACACAATCGATTCAAATAATTCAATAATTTCTATTCTTGAAAATATAAATAAATATTTTAACGTCTTGTGTTGACGTTAATAACGATGGTAGTAGCTTCATTTGGTTTGTTGTTCGGAAGTACATTCACATTACTATTTGGAGTGGTTCGATTAATCTTCCCCTTATTAGAACCCTCTGTTTTCTTGTAGTGCAGCAGCGTGTGATGCTCATTTATACAAATTTTACAGCGATCACGACTCCGACACTGGTTTATTAGATGGAAGTCTGCTAGACAGTTATAACAATATTTATATTGACGTACCACTCTTTTTCGCTGCTGTCGATTTTATGTCGAAGGGGCCAGCGAAATCAACTCCTGTATAAGTGAATGGCCTCGAAAACGTTACTCGTTCCTCGGGAAGGGCTGCCATAATCTGTTGACTTTGAACACGTCGTTACAACACACAACTCTTGCAGTTATGTACTATGGATTTTGCAAGGTTTTTTAATTTGAGAACCCAAAATTCAATTCTCATTAATCGAACTAATAGAGAATTTGACCCATGAATTGAGCATTGATGAAGAAATTGTATGTAGAGGCGAGTAAATCGTCCCATATATGGTAGAATTTTGGGGTAACGCTTATTATAGGATAGACTAGATCAACGGTTCTCAAATGGGGGTCCGCGACCCACAAGGGGTCCGTAAGGACATTCGTGGGGGGTCGCGAAGAGTTCCTGAAACATATTCTTAAACATACAATTTTTTAATATAATTATTATTTACAAGTTAAAATGAAAATTCCAATAAAAACATGAAACTATTTAAAAATGGAAATACATCTTTTTACAAAATATATCCAAATAAGACAGGCGTAAAGTTTTTTCTAAAATGAGTTCTTTTTAGAAACTAGTAATGAAGAAACCTTTAATTGAAAATATGCTTCAAAAAGACAACTATAATCAAAGCAAAAGAGTGTCGATATAGGAACACCCCCCGAACGATGCGTAAAAATTTGCTTGGGTCATGGGTCCTATACATATTAGTCAAAAAATTTTTTAATCGAAATAGGTATGAAAAAATTCGTAATTTTATGCTGGTTATGGAAAAAATATTTTAAAATTTTTTTCTGTGGGATTTTGTTTTGATAGAAGACGATTTAAATTTAGAAATATATATATTATCAATAGTACTTATTACTACAATGCAATTTTAAAAATTTTTTAATCTTCCTACAAAATGTTTGTCTATGGGACACTTCTGTCCAATGACGCAGTATAAACTTTACGATGTGGCAGGGAAAACAATTAATTAAAAAGATAAATATGTAGTTCTCTTAAATTTAATGAAACTATAGTTTTTTCACATGAAATTATACTTTTATTTTATCTTTTTTTACAACTTTTTTTATGAAGAAAAATTGCTTAAGCAACTTTATAATTTAAAAACAGAAAGTACTATCAATGTTAGTATTAAGAAAGCACCAGGTTCATTTTAAAAAGAGTTGAAGTTCGTTGAATTTAATTTTGAATCAACAGATTTAAAAGCATCTTAAATAGTTGAAATATAGCAAAGTATATTCGCTTGTTGGCTCCGAAGCCCTAAAAATATAAAACAAATTATGTAAAAATATCTTTTTTACTCTTTTGTCCCTCAAAACTGAGATTCGATCTTTTGTGGACGCAGAGAATATTAGATATATTATACGAAAAAGTCTCTTAATATTAAAGGAAAACATGTAAAAATTATTAATATTATTTTTTAAAATTACTTTAGTTGTAGTGGGTCGCGCTTCCATTACAATGTCAAAAGGGGGTCGCGAAGCGAGGTCTTGTGAGAACCCCTGGACTAGATGAAAGAGCTAATCTGCCATTGACTCTCATTATATCTTCAGGATCCAAGAATGGATTAAGTGTAAGAAGATTACTTTTTGGGGGTAACAGAGAGCCTTGGGAGAGCAAATTTTACTTGGGGAAATATAGATTTTGACAAACCCTTATCAGTCTCGATCTTACAAATGATATCTCGGAGTGATGTAGTATATGGCTGGGGTATTGTAGATTTTGTTTATGTGTAGGGTGAGTTAAATGAAAAAATCGAAAAATGTAGCATATTACTCGCATAGCCCTAGGAAGTTCGGAAAACCGAAGCAAAATATCATTTGTAGCTTCTAAAATACAACATGCGATTTTACTGCTCGAGTTTCTTCATTAGTCTCAAAGCTAACAGAACCAAAAGGTCTATCAATGGGGTTGAGTTTAAACCAGTTAGGTCCATGCCAATGGACCAATCTGCCAACTCTCTAGCTGTGATACCACGGGATGCTAGATCAGCGGGGTTATCTTTAGAATCGACGTGATTCCAAATGCTGCTACCGACTTTTTCAAGAATTAATGCTACACGATTTGCTACAAAAGTAGTCCATGAGGGGGGTTTCTGCAGCCAAGCTAGTACTATTGTGGAGTCCGTCTACAAAAAACAGGGATGATTTTCCATTTTTAACTGAATATGGCCAGAATTTAGCATTTTTGCTAGTAGTTCGGCACCGCACAATTTCCTTCGAGGTAGAGTTATAAATTTGAGGGGAGCTACTTTAGTCTTGGCTATTAGAAGATGGGTAAATATTTGTCCGTATGGACTTTGTGCTCGAAGGTATAAAGCGGCTTCATATGCTTTCTCCGACGCATCACAGAAACCGTGTAGTTCTATTGCGTAACTTGGGTCGTAGTTTACGAAGCGGGGAGTTTTAATATTTGAAATGTAGCTACAATCATCCAAAAAAGCATGCCACTGGGTTACAATATGTGGTTTTATTTCCTCATCCCAGTCAGTTTGATCTTTCCAAATGAGCTGCATAAGTATTTTAGCTCCTATTATCTTTGGCGCAAGCCAGCCTGCGGGGTCAAATAACCTAGCGATTTCTGATAGAACTGCTCTTTTAGTAATGATGTTTCGATTAGGATACTTTTGTGGGTTGAAATAGAAAGAATCGGTTTCAGCATTCCATCTTAAACCAAGAGTTTTTGTGCTGCTTGCCTCAGATAGTTTAAGAAAGTTCGTATTTAATAAATGCTCGGGAGGTAGTTCCGAAAGGAGGATTTGGTGGTTGGCAGTCCACTTTCAAAGTTGAAAACCTGCTGTGTGGAGAACCTTAGTAAGGCAGTTTCGGGATTCAATAGATTATGATTCTAGATAACAAGTTCTATTCAAATATATTGCAGTGTAAGTGATAATATAAAAGCTAGAATTCGCTCTTATTGAATTTTCTTTTAAATTTCTCTTAATCTGAAACTATTTATATTTCAACAGAGTTCCACAGAATCTACGCACTTAATGATTAACATAAAAAAATTCTTTTAAGTACACTGTTATGAATAGATTAAAAAGTTTGCAATAATTAAAAAGCTTTACACAATAAGAGCGAAACTTGTAATATCGTAAATGAATATATTTTTTGTAATTAGAGAAATTTGTGGATTTCGTTTATAAAATCGATGGGTAATTTTATTATGGTGATAAAAAAAAAAACGGTACTGCTAATTTCATATATAGAGAATAACTTGTTGTTGGAGAAACTTTGTTAAAATTATATTATGCACTCTTCTTACAAGAAAATATTACATACATTATATTACTTAAATCACTTTTTTTTTTATAATATAATATAGAATATCAAAAGACGTACCTTTGTATATTTATTTTATTTTTTTGTACTTGCGTTTTCCTGTTGGAATAATTAGCCAAATATTCAATTCCTGTGCGAAAGGTTTTATTTTCTGAGACCAGCGAATTCTTCTGTAAAATAGAGGATTTTTAATAGAAAATTCTTGCAATCCGGTTCGAAGGACCAAAATGTTGGGTTCGGGGTGGTTCAGCAAGAAATTTCCATTAAATAAAACCAATAAAAAATTCAATTAGTTGAACAATTCTGGGTAGTTTATTTTCGGCTTTACTTACATCAATGAGAGTTATAGGGAGACTAAAAACTAAAATTAAAATATAAAAGATATAAAGACCACGAACTTTTGCCTTTTCAACTGCTGAGAGGTTTTCGAACATTGGAAAACACTCAATTGTAGCCCATGTAAAGTTTACATTGAGGGGCACATATTTAGCACGTTTGCGGCATAAACATTAAAATAAAATTACCGTCAAATAGGTAATTTTCGGGCAAATAGACCCAGAAAAATAAGATTTCAACCAGAATTTGAAGGAGAGGAACGAAACTTGGTATGCAGTTCCCTATTGACGTTTTATATATCCTGCAAATAATTTTATTATCCAAAATTGTTGTAATAGCAAAAAATACGTAAGTCAGATATATGAAAAACAAGAGATTTTTGTGAATTTTGATCGTGAATATCTTGCGCAGATCACAAGTGATTACCGAAAAATTTTGACATGATGTATAGGATGCCAAGATAAAACTATATTTCGTTTCTCTCCATCTATTAGACCTCTTAAAAGAACCCCAGAAACGGAAAGGAGGATTATTGTATTGGCAAAAATGGACCCCTCATTTCTTTGAAGGTTATTTCCGCTATAATTTTTAATTAAGTAGATCTGTAAAGAGTTTGTCTTCGTCTTGTGCAAATCAAATTTCCAGAAAAAGTTGCCAGAAAAGTTCCATCAATTCATATACAAAATTTTAAAATACTATTAAAACTTCTTAAAATACATTTACTTTAGTCAGAATGTACAGGCGGAAAAAATGGAGAGATATACAATTTTCTGGCGAAATGAAAACTAATTTGTTAGGAAATAACATCCGAAGAGGTATCCGCCATCCTGTAGGGAAAAATTCCACGTTAAATTCAAAAATATAACTTTTTCAGAGTGAGGTAAAAATATAAATGTTTGGCAATGCTTTTAATTAAATTCAAATGGTCCTGTTTATCATATTGATAAATACAATAAATGCATATGGGTACTGGGATATACAAAACGAAGACGAACTCTTTTCAAACTTTTCCATCAAAAATTTCAGCTGAAATAGCCTTCAGAGAAATGAAGGAGTTCTTTTTGGCCTATAAAATAATCCTTCTATCCGATTTTGGGGTTATTTTATGAGGTCTATTACAAGTTTCAATCGTTTGATTTTTATGTGAAGCATTTTGTAGAAAACGTAGATATTTTCGTAAACGCCTACTTGCAATTTCAAGCAACGACTTTCCATTTTTCTCTTAGTTTCCACAATTTTTCTCTCCTATCCTGTTCAATGGTTGTTTTATCAAATTTCAATGTAAGAATGCTATTTCTTTATAATATTTTGAACCTAAATGCTGTCCTAATTCTATTATTTAAAAATAATCAAAAAAGTACAATAGAATTCGATTAATATAAAATAATTTATTATGAGCAACAATTTTTGGTATTTAAATCGAAAACGTATGTGTAAATTAATTTTATTTTTCATTAAAGTAGCATTGCCAGATCAAAATGTTTACTAAAAGAAAAAAACTCGAAGTATTTCTGAAGAATTTTCCAAAGTTATCGTCACTTCAATATCTTCCCTCTAGGTGTATCTATTATTTTGAGCAGATGTGTATATATATTAGGCTGCACCCAAATTTACCAACTTTCGAATTTTGACCGTAACTCCCTCTAGAATTGTTCTTTGGGTTGCGAAAACATACTGTGTGAAGTATTAGTGAAATCGAATATCGTTAACCCGTGCTGAATCGGACCTGAATCGGAGAAAGTTGGTCTTTTTGCAGTTTTTAGAAAAGTGTTACTATTAAATACTATGTTTTGCACCTAAATGTTAAAAAATCTACACATAATTATCTATCAAATCTATATATATATATATAAAAATGAAACTGTGTTTATTTGTTTGGGTTTTATAGATGGCCAAACCACTGGACCAATTTTCTTGAAATTTTTACAGTGTCATTTTGTAATACCCGAAGTGAAAGCAGGGGGAAGGGAACCCCCATACAAAGTAAATAGTAATTATCACATATCTCCAGAACTATTGCAGATAAAATCCTGAGGGTTTTTGGAAATATTTTTAAATCTACATAATTGAGATATAAACGGAACAATAGAACTAGGGGAAACGATACTCCCATACAAGGAAAATATTAAGTATCGTATATCTTAGAAACTATTACAGTACAATTTTTAACATTTTGTTAGAATAAATTTTCCAAAAACCTCCATAAGTTCAGATGCAAATGGAATGGATAGGACCAGGGGAAATGGTACCCCCCCCCCACTACAAAGCAAATGGAGTAGTAGCGCCCACATAAAGAAAGAATTAGTTGTAACATATACTTATAGACAGCTAAACTGCTGAACCCATGTTCTTTAAAGTTTCACAGCATAATCCTGAAGGATATTTACTTTCCAATATAGACATAGAGTAGGTACCCCAATACGAACAAAATACTAATTATCACAAATCTAAAGAACTAAGATAACAAAGGTTTTTACTAAGGTTTTATATATATATGGGCAATTATCAAAAATTTTTAACCTGGCTGAAACTGACTTAAATCCTTAATAAGTTTTGTGGTAATGATATTTTAAACAGATTGGTTACTATCTGAACTCTGATTTTCAAAGTTTCGCGAGGTACATTCACATTTTCATATGGAATTGCTTGGATTACTGCGTGAACTTAGTTTTTTGTCATTTTACATAACAAAATCGGAGGAGCATTAAAAATAAATTTAAAACAAAAAATTTATGGACTTTTTGAAAATTATGCAAAAATTGCACTTTTTGTTTTTGTATTTTTATATAGAAAATTGCAATTTAAACAAATATTAAATATATAGATATAAGAGTGGCGATAAATATAATTGATTGGGATCATAAATTAAGTCAAATGTCGTTGATAATTGAAAACGGGGCACTTTTTTCAAAACACATTTCGCTAAGGCACATCGTGTGCCCAGCATGAAATTAACTATAATTGACATAATTAGTAGGTGTTTGTTATGCTTAATAAAAATTCGGAGGCGCATCAAAAAATTTTGAGAGATAAAAATTTTATGGACCAAAAAATATTTACTTGTGTTAAAAAAGGATCACAATATTAAAAAGCATTTCTTTGTAATAAACTATTACAAATATATGGAGAAATAACTTAGATTGGATCCAAATTTTTCACAAAATGTTTAAAAATCGCGGTTTTTATAGAAAAGAAAATTTTTAAAATTTTACTAGGAAACCCTAAAATATGCTGCACTAATACCATCAAACATGGAAAGTATCATAAATTTTATTTTAATAACTCAGTAGGTTTTGATATTATATGTAATTTTGACCAGAATTGTACATAAACTTCTAGTTTGTTAAAATTTGTATATGTTCAATTTAAACCGCCATAACTTTCGCCCCTCTCACATGAAATGATTAACGCGAACTGATTATACATGCATTTTAATGTGCCATAAAAAAAAAAATTCTAATTTTTTGAAGGGCTAATATCAAAAATGTTTGATAATTGCCCATATACAGTGTCGGACAAATCATTTCGAATAAAATTTATTATTTAAAATTTGTACTTATAAAAACAATGCTGAGAATTGCAATATACCTTATTTAAGCTTTGGTGTGAAGAATGTCTCGTGCACTACATATTTGCATAAAAAAATTATATTGTTTGTTTAATGCAAACAAAATAACCAAGAAAACAACAACAAGAGTCTAAAAAACAAAACATAACAAACAAAACAAATTTTACAAAAAAAAAACACAAAAATTTAGTCCCGTTAGTTCTATTTTTAAAAAAATGTGTATTGAAAAGAGCCATTGCTACTAGTAACTGCACCATAAACGACGTCAATTTTAGGTAAGGAAAAATTCAATCAAGTTGTTTCTATTACTTGATATTTTTTTTAATATTTTTAGAGTAATGTAATAGAATGGCTGGTGGAAAGTATAGCACTGAGACAAAAAAGGCAATAATTGCGGATTTCCAGGCTGGTATGAGACATAAAGATATATGTAAAAAGTTTTTTCTGCCGAAATCAACACTGACGTGTATTATCAACAAATTTAAAAAGCTCAAACTTGCTCGCATTGCATTGGATTTTCCTCCAACAAATGTATTTTTTAAGGCAATTTTTTTGTTTCATCTGAATAGGTTCATTAAGAATAAAATCAATTTGCGACAAGTATTTGTTGAATTCGACAATAATTGTGTGTTTTCCTTACATTTTCAACTGTTTTCTATAAGAATTTTTAAAAACTGGTCGCGTAAAAATTTTTCGATAAAGAAAAGAGCAAAATTATAGCATATGGACAATTCAGACTTAATCTATGAAATATGGCGAAGAAAACTTGAGCGAAGTTAAAATATTGTCAACAAATTTTTTATTAAATCACTCCCGCTATGGAAAAAACATGAAAATAGGTACTTATAAAGTAACAAGGAACGCTAACAGAAGATTCACTATTCGAGGTACCTACAATTCTACTGATTCTGTGTCCAAAATTAAACAAAAATCAGGTATTTTAGCAAGTGTTTTACTGTAAAACGTGTTATTTTAAATCCAGTTCACCTAAGAGGACTAAAAATTATAAAGAACCCATCTCTAAACACCATTCGTGAAGTAAAACTACTCCCGTTTACCCGTGAACGCATATTCTAAAAAAGGAATGAAACATATTGTTCTATAGAATGAAAAAAATCAATATGGAAGGCTTCAATGACTATAAATATTATTATTTTCGTCATTTGAGAAAAAAAGAATGCTAATTATGTATCCCATAAAGATGTGAAGGAAGTTTAATGGCGTAGAGTGCTACTTCATATTATGAGACATGTGAACTACGATTTTCTACGCATAGAATTCCGGAAAAAAACTTACAAAAGTTTACAGGAAAAGAATTTCTAACATTTAATACACTATTTTAATTCATTTCATGGACATTCCAGTTCGACAATGTCCCTATTCACACCGCAGGAGCGTGAAAACAAAGAATTCGAAGTCAAAATTTTACCACTTAGCAGTGGTTATCATACTCTCTCGACCTTAATATAATAGAAAATGTATGGAAATTGCTGTCACGTTATGTTTACGAGTCGGACAGATAATATAAGCACAAAAATTCATTATGTGAAGAGATTAAAAAAAGTTGGAGCAAACATTCTTTGCTACAAGTTGAAAATCTTTACAGGTCCCATCCAAATATAATTTGAATTGAATAGTAAAGGCTATTATTATTAATAATTTCCGAATAATATAACAAAACAAAAAGGAACCATATTAATCAATACATCTTGTGGTTTTATTGAATAAATAATGTTGAACCTATTCAGATGAAACAAATAAATTACATAGAAAATCCTCTTGTTGAATAAAAAATCATTAAAAATCGTAATTAGTTATTACTTAAATTTATTTTCCTTGTAGATATTTTAGAAATGAGGAATTTAAAATTTATTATAAAAAAATAAAAAAATAGTAAATAAATTTTCATTATTATTTTAAAAATAACATGAGGCTTAATGTAACGAAAATCTTGAACCTATTCAGTTGAAAGGCACTGTATATTAACTCTTACTGTATAATAAAGCGACTCGTAATAGAAAAATAAATCGTTAAAGTCCCAGAAACATTCTAAAATAAAGTTATTTGGATAAATAAATAAAAATTTTATTAAAACTTGTCAAAAATTCCTATATTTTTCGAGCTGGACGCTAAAAGTTTAATTTATAATGTTAATATTTCGTCACTCATGGAGTGACATCTTCAGGGCTATTTTAATAAATAATTAGTTAATATAAGTATTAACACGTCATAAGATTTAACATATACAAAACATCATATGACATAAATAATTAACAATCCTGACCAAATAATGAAAAACATACTTATTACATAAATATTGACAAATAAACGAACATAGGTGTTGTCTGTTCATTGTACAACATTGCACAGATCATCTTCAACTACTTGCATTTTTCTTTTATCTTTCTTACTAGGTGTCTGTAGTTCTGAGCACAACTTTCAGCGTCTGCTTTGTAGTTTATTCTATTGTTGGTAGGTATGTTAATAATATTCAGCATCAAGCATGTACCGTTTTTTGTAATTGTTCTCTGTATAGAGTATGCTCTCTCTCTCAAAATCTGGAAAATGATTAGCACTGGCACAGTGGGCCGCCAGTGCAGTTTTCTGTGTCAAATTGTTATTTCTTAATTTTAAGTCAGATCTATATCCTGCTAATCTAGTTTTTAGTTTGTTTTTAGTTGTTCCAACGTAAATCTGACCACATTTTTCCATGTTATTTCCATTACAGGTTATTTTGTATACAACGTTTGATCTTTCCAAGTTATGTATTTTGTCCTTTGTCATGCTAAAGAGAGAACCAACCTTTAAACCAGTTTTATGTGCAATTCTGTAATTGTTATCGTCTATACATTCCGAATTTTTCAGTCTCTCCGATAGTCCCGGTATATATATACACGATTTATATATTACCGGTTCGTCATTATTATGTCTATTCATAGGTTTATGTTTCCCGTAGTCCAGTAGTAATTTCTTTATAAGTCTGATAGGAAAATTATTGTCCAACAAAATGTTTCGAATTTCATCGAGTGGAATATATCGTCGCTCATCCCTAAAACCCTCCTAATAAAATTATTAGCAGTGTTAATAATTATTCTCTTCGGGTGTTTTGAATGGTAATTTATGATCCTTCCCGAAGCAGTGGGTATGATGTACCAATCAATTTTAAGACGACCGTTCTCTCTAATTACTACTATATCCAGATATGGAAGTCTATGGTCCTGTTCCTTCTCTATTGTAAATTTAATACTATTGTGGAAACTGTTTAGGTTAGTCATTATATTATTTATTGCACCCTTGCGATACAAAATAAATCGTCCACGTATTTGGACAATCGATATTTTAATTTTAAGGATAAATTTTACAGACTGAAGAAGAGTTTACCAATGGGGTCCTCTGCCTCTCCTATTGTGGCAGATATTGTAATGGAGAGGCGAAATCGATTTATTTATTTATTTTATCTTAAAATTGATTGGTACATGAAACTGTTGAACAAATTGTTTTTTATACTTGTTTTAAAATACAATTTGTAAAATATTTTTAAATCAATTTATATTTGAAAATTTTGTATATTGAAAGAAAAAATATTTTATTTTTTTTTTATTCGAATATTTTGTTATTAATAAATACAACTGATTTATACAATTATTTTATCACATCCACTGCTTCTTTATTTAACCCGAAAGGATAAATATTAGATAAAATATTGTTTCCATCAGGTTATGGGCCTTTAGTTCGTTAGTGATTGTGGATATTGTGTAAAGGAATAATTAATAATGGAAGACATAAAATCGTGTGTCAAGAAATTAAATGGGGAAAACTACCAAATTTGGAAATACAAGTTAGAACTCTTGCTGATAAAAGAGGACTTGTGGGAAATAGTTTCCAATGAAAAACCAACTACACCGAATTCATTTTGGGCTCAAAAAGATGGTAAAGCTCGTGCAACCATAGGACTTTTGGTCGAAGATTCTCAATTGGTCCATCTACGAAATTTGCAAACTGCCCACGAATATTGGGAAGCATTGCGAAAAGTACATCAAAAGTCAACTTTATCAAATAAAGTTATGCTCTTAAAGAAGTTGTGCCGTATGCAGTTGCAAAATGGTCAAGATATGGAAGTACACATTTCGGAAATGCTTGAGACGGTAGACAGATTGAATGGACTAGGAGAAAATTTAGCAAATCATCTTCAAGTAGCATTTTTATTAGGAAGTTTACCAGATGAATACAACACAACAATTACTGCTTTGGAAGTTCGATCTGATGATGATTTAACTTTAGATCTTGTTAAAGAAAAACTGGTACAAGAATACAGGCGCAAACAAGCTGGTGATCAAGAACCAACTTCCTCGAATCTAGCACTCAAATCGCAAAACACAAAATGTTATGCATGCGGTAAAGCTGGACATTTGAAACGTGATTGTCGTGTGATGCTTTAGTGATAAAAATAATGATGAATTCTGTTTAAATTCTGGTGAAAAATTAAATAAAAATGAATGATACATAGACTCTGGTGCAAGTTGCCATATGAGCAGTAATATAGAATTTTTCACAAAATTGAATACCGATGTTAGGGGAGATATTTATCTAGCTAATGGTAAAAAGATAACTGCTCAAGGTTCTGGAGAAGGTTATATTCGAAGTAATGGTAAACAACTTAAAATTTTGAACGTGCTGTATGTACCGGATCTGGATGGAAATTTATTATCAGTCGCAAAAATGGTGCAAAATAATATAGTTATACTTAAAAATAAAAAGTGTGAAATATTGAAAAATGGAATCATTTTGGTAACTGCAAAACTAATCTATATATTCTGGAACAATCCGAGATAGCAAACAGAGTGAAGTCAAGTGAAACAGAATGCATACACACATTTCATCGAAGATTTGGCCATCGAGATAACAAAGTTATTAAATATGCTGTTGAGAATAATTTAATATCAAATATAAAATTGAAAGACTGTAAGTTTTCTGATATTTGTGAATCATGTTTTAGAGGTAAGATGACTAGGCAAGAATTCCCCAAAGTAACACAGAATCGAACGGAAAATATTTTAGATTTGGTGCATGCAGATTTATGTGGACCTATGCAAGAAGTATCCCCAGGTGGTAATAAGTATTTTCTCACGATGATTGATGATCATACCAGGTACTGTATGGTGTATTTTTTAAATAATAAGAGCCAAGCATTTGAGAAAATTAAAGAATATATTGCTTACGTTGAAAATTTATTTCAAAAATCGTTAAAAGTTTTAAGATCTGATAGAGGAGGTGAATTTAAAAATAAAGCATTATGTAATTTCCTGAAAAATAAAGGAATTAGTCAGCAATATACTGCCCCATATACACCAGAACAAAATGGTGTAGCTGAGCGAAAAAATAGGAGCTTAATAGAAATGACTCGATGTATGCTTATTGAATCAGGATTAGATTTAATATATTGGGCTGAGGCAGTGAATACAGCAAATTATTTACAAAATAGGTTACCCTCAAAATCAACACACAAAACTCCATATGAGTTGTGGTTTTCAAAACAACCTTCAATGAAACACATTAGAGCGTTTGGTTGTAAAGTATATTTTCATATTAACAAAAAGTTTCGTCAAAAACTAGATAATGTAGCTAAAAAAGGAATACTAGTTGGATTTTGTGATGAGTCGAAGCCATATAGAGTACTTAATGTAGACACCAACAAAATAATTATATCAAGAGATGTAAAATTCATTGAAAATTTTGATTGTTTTTCGAAAGAAGATCAGAGTCAGGTTCCTATAAACTTATTAAGTCTTACTGAAAATAGAGTAGATGATACATGTCAAACAGATGAAATTCGATATGAATATGATAACTATGATACAGCTGATAGCGAAATTGAGCAAGAAACAGAAATTTCAACTAATAGTTCAATTACTGAAGCAGTGTCAGAAAGTATTAATGAAACACAGCCAGTCACTAGAAGATCACAGAGAATAAATAAAGGAGTAGCACCAGCGAGATATAGCTGTAAAGCTGTAACATTTGAACCAACCACATATGAAGAAGCAATCGAATGTCCGAACAGTGAGCAATGGATTATAGCTATGGAGGAAGAAATACAAGCGATGTATGCAAATAATACTTGGGAAGTAATGGAATTGCCTAAAGGGAGAAAATCAGTGGGATGTAAATGGCTTTATAAAATCAAAACTATGCCAGATGGTTCAATAAAATATAAAGCACGTCTTGTAGCTAAAGGTTTTTCCCAAAAGTATGGCCAAGATTATGACGAAGTATTCGCTCCTGTTATAAAGCAATCTACGTTTAGAACTGTTATGGCAGTTGCTTCGTATAATAATATGCTGGTTTATCATATTGATTTTAAAACGGCATTCCTAAATGGTGAGTTAGAAAATGAAATATACTTAAAACAGCCAAAAGGATTTGAAATTTCGAACAAAAAGAATTTAGTTTGCAAATTAAATAAAAGCATTTATGGTTTGAAACAGTCAGCTAGATGTTGGAATCAGAAACTTAATGAATCATTAATAAGTTTAGGATTCAGAAGGGGATGTAGTGACTGTTGCTTATATACAAAAGGAAATAATGATGACATTATGTATTTACTCGTTTATGTAGATGACATCTTAATTATTACTAAAAATGAACTATTTTTAAAAAATATTATTGATGAAATTTCTAAATTATTTAAAATAACTAATCTTGGACCTTTAAAATTATTTCTTGGAATAGAAGTAGAAAAAATTAATGGAAAATTTTTTATACATCAACAGAATTATATAAAGAAAATTTTAGAAAATTATGGAATAAGCAATTCAAAATACTCTAAAATTCCATTGGACGTTGGATATATAAAAGAATCTTTATCAAATGATAAATTAGAGTCTAATGATTTATACAGAAGTGCTATTGGATCACTATTATATTTGTCTAATAACACCAGGCCTGACATCACTGTTGCAGTATCCATACTTAGTCGAAAAGTAGCATGTCCAACACAAAGAGACTGGAATGAGGTTAAAAGAATATTTAAATATCTGAATGGAACTCAACATCTAAAACTATGCATTGAAGCTAAAGATCTTAAACTAATTGGTTATGCTGATGCAGATTTTGCTGGAGAAATTAAAGATAGAAAGTCTACAAGTGGATATGTATTTCAATTAGGTGGTGCAACAATTTCTTATGCAAGTAGAAAACAAAAACAAGTAACATTATCATCTACAGAAGCAGAATTTGTATCATTGGCTGAAGCTACTCAAGAACTTTTATGGTTGAAAATGTTATTTAAAGATCTGAATTTAAGTATCACTGATATTGCATTAAAAGAGGACAACCAAAGCTGTTTAAAACTATTAGAAAATGGAAAAGTTAATTTTCGTACAAAACACATTGACATAAAATACTGTTTTATTCGTGAAATTAAGCAATCTAAGGAAATTAAATTTGAATACTGTCCTACTGAAGATATGTTAGCAGATCTATTAACAAAGCCATTGCAAAATATTAAAATTGCAAAATTTCGAAAAATGATTGGACTTGCTTAACTATTTTACAAATTGAGAAGGGGTGTTGAACAAATTGTTTTTTATACTTGTTTTAAAATACAATTTGTAAAATATTTTTAAATCAATTTATATTTGAAAATTTTGTATATTGAAAGAAAAAACATTTTATTTTTTTTTTATTCGAATATTTTGTTATTAATAAATACAACTGATTTATACAATTATTTTATCACATCCACTGCTTCTTTATTTAAACCGAAAGGATAAATATTAGATAAAATATTGTTTCCATCAGAAACCCACTGCTTCGGTAAGGATCATAAATTACCATTCAAAACACCCGAAGAGAATAATTATTAACACTGCTAATAATTTTATTAGGAGGGTTTTAGGGATGAGCGACGATATATTCAACTCGATGAATATAATTAAAATTCGAAACATTTTGTCCGACAATCATTTTCCTATCAGACTTATAGAATATACAGGTATGTCACAGAACTCAAATTCGTACGAAAGTGAAATTGAAATCGTATTTAGCTTCTACAGAAAACGAAAAACGAAAAAATTTTTCGTTTTCAATCCACATAAAAATAGTAAAGTGGAATTGACTTTAAAATTTTATTTATGAAAAAAGAATTTTTTATATATTTCGAATATATGAAAACGTATTTGAGCTGAAGAAGCAAAATGAAAACGTTACGAATTCAATCATACGAAAATTTTCACTTCCGAAAAATTTCTATGACATACCTGATAATTAAAATTCGAAACATTTTGTTCGACAATAATTTTTCTATCAGACTTATAGAGAAATTACTACTGGACTACGGGAAACATAAACCTATGAATAAACATAATAATAACGAACCGGTAATATATAAATCGTATATATATATACCGGGACTATAGGAGAGACTGAAAAGTTCGGAATGTATAGACGATAAGAATTACAGAATTGAACATAAAACTGGTTTAAAGGTTGACTTAAAATTAAGAAATAACAATTTAACACAGAAAATTGCAATGGCGGCCCACTGTGCAAGTGCTTATCATTTTCCAGATTTTGAGAGAGTGAACATACTCTCTACAGAGAACAATTACAAAAAACGGTACAGCTTGAGATGCTGAATATTATTAACATACCTACCAACAATAGAATAAACTACAAAGCAGACACTGAAAATTGTGCTCAGAACTACACACACCTAATAAGGAAGATAAATGAAAAATGCAAGTAGAAGATGATCAGTGCAATATTGGACAATGAACAGACAACACCTATGTTCGTTTATTTGTCAATAATTTTGTAATAAGTATGTTTTTCATTGTTTGGTCAGTATTTATGTTATATGATGTTTTGTATATATTAAATGTTATGACGTGTTAATACTTCTATTATTAAATAATTATTTATTAAAATAGCCCTGAAGATGTCACTCGATGAGCGACGAAATATTGGCATTATAAATTAAACTTTTAGTCTCGAAAAATATAGGAATTTTTTACAAATAATATCAAAGGCTGAATTAAACAAACTTACAAGTTTATTTTATTAAAACTTAACAAAAAAAAACTGAGAAAATTTCGAAAACTGACATGGAAAAGTCTGAAGTTTTAAATTTTAAAAGTGTAAACAATGTTTTCTTAGCATTGGTACATTTGAAATCAATTTGTTTGAATCTTGTCCGGACAGTTAGGCTAGTAATAATTAAAATTACTTCCTAATTTATCTATCTGCTTAGAAAAATGAACTTCTATTTGGCGAGTATTGCGATATAGCTATTATTTTACTTCGCAGTAATAGGGTTTCTGACCCCTCAATTTCTTCTAATTTTCATTCTAAATTGTAATTTTGTATAATGAAATGGTTCTTTTAGCCTCAGATTCTAAAATGTTGCACTTTAAAGACAAATACATTAATCTTACTTCATTTTCTCTATCTGGAATCAAGAAATCTTACTGAATTGTTGTAGAAGACTTTCCGATAATATTGTCGGATCTATCATTAATTTTCATATGTAATAACAATTTAAATAAAATTTAATGAATAGAATATCAATATCAAAAGTGTCACTTTATTTTGTCACACAAAATCCATGACCAAAACAACACTTTTACCCCAAACATATTTCGGAACTTCTTTTGTTTATTAAATTAAAGAATATTGTTAAACGCAGATTCGTCCCTGTACTATTTTGTTTGCTATTGAGTCATTCCATTTGAAACCAACCAGCTGATTTTCTCACCTCTTCCGAATTTAATGATATTTGGTACAATCATTGTTCGTGTCAAAACTAAGACTACTTCCAAATTTCAAATAATTTCATCAAGTGGTTGGCGAAATATCGCGATTTGAAGTGTAAAATAGCTAAAAATATGTACAAAGTTGTATAAACAAAATTACAAATATCTTTAACACTATTTATGATACTATTTACGACGTATAACCTGACTTTTTCTCAACATCAAAATGGTCCATATATCTCGCGATTTTTAGTTTGCGGGTAAATATCTCGAATACTGGTAATTTTAAAATTTTTTTAAAAATATATGTTAATGATGAAAATGTCTTCTATAATCGTGGTAAGTGGCATTCTGGGACTCTTTAAACTATTTGTAAAAAATTTCGTTGATTTTCACCTTATATAGGAATTGGGCGGCAAAGTGGGCGGACCACGCCCATTTTTGGTTTCCAAATTTATATCGACCCCCGATCTATCCGTACAAAATTTCGTTGTCGTACATGCTTTTATTTAAGAGATATCAGCAGAATAGTATGAAATGAAGCTACAACGGACAGCCTGTGTTTCCGGTATTTTGCCCATAACTTTTTTGTTTATTAATCGATTTTACCCATTTTCAATACCAAACAAACCTTATATAAGATAAATATTTGAGCCAAACTTTGTTCCCCTACGTTATCCCGTTCGAGCCCTATCCTGCTTTCAACAGACAGACGGACGCACATAGCTAGATCGACTCAGAATCGAACCAGGACCCAGAAAATATATACTTTATGGGGTCTTAAACGATTCCTTCGACATGTTACACATGAATTTGTTCACTTTATTCAGCGCAACTTTTTTTAATAACTCATAAACTATTGAGGGTCCCATCACTATACTTACAGATAGCACTCAGAAAGGCTCCATCATCTACATATATATTTTTCGCGAATTTAAAATTACCATTTTTTTAAATACCATTTTTTTAAATACCTGACCGCGAAATTTAATTCGCGAATTATCCACCAATAAAATTCAACATGAAAACATGTTTCAGGTATCATTTTTAAGGTAATTTCATTACCTTTAAATATTCGCCTCAATAAACGTTGTAAAGTAAATATTTTGGAAGATATTCATATTTTTTAAAACACAATTTTTCTCATTTTTGGGATATTATAAATCGCGGTAATCAAAATTAAACTCGGTATTTGCGTTACCAGCGTCAATACTAATATTCTTGCTGAGTTTCAATCAATTGGGATGATTTTTTGAAGAAATTTGAGAATTTTATTTTAAACAAAACAATAGGTCTGTTCGTTTGCATACTATTTTTACTAGTTTTACTATTTTTGCAAGTATTTTACTCGAAAAGCGTTTCTGTGCACATAAAAATAGTAAAAGTAGTAAACATTTCAAGAGAAAATATTTTGCTCTTTTGCTATATTTTACTTGAATATTTTGTACGAGCAAAAGTTGTAAGAAATTATTATTTTCAAATTTCTATAGAATTTTATTTTAAAACAGAACAATTAGTAAAGATGTTTTATTTTTTAAACGTTTTTTGTTGAAACCATAGGTCAATTTTGAAGGTTTCGGAGAAGGCCGTGGTCAAGTATGGACTGATTCTTTTAAAATTTGGTACATTGACATGTATTTAAATAAAATGTTCGAATTCGTGATATATTGACATCTTTGATTTATTTATTATGTTTAAGTAATTTAGGGAGGGTATGAAGCTTATGACCAATTAAAGTCCAATGTTAAAAAAATGTATGTGGTGGTTTAAGGTTACAAAATATTTCATTTGTGTTGTATTTTCTACATTTAAGAGATTTATAGAGGTCAAACTCAATTTTAGGCAGATGTTTGTCATTTGGAAGTTATGTGAAATAATGGACACGTTTTGAACAATAGGCTTCGCCTGGATTTTACAAGTTCTGTTTACCAAGTTCTGTGTATGAATTGCATTAAATTATCTTCCAAATCTACTGAACTATTGATGATATTCAACAAGACTAAACATCATACATGTCATTAGATGGAAGATATTCTATAAGAAAATATGTGAAAAATTATCATTATTTTTAAATTTCTCTTTTTTTACTAGTTTTGCTAGAATTTCAAACGAACAAACCTAATATAAATTGAAATAAATATTTCGTATTTTTTATGACGTTTGTTGTCATGATTTGTAAAATATTGCGAGTCCCAGAATGCCATTTTAATTTTTAAAAATTATAATTTTTTTAAAATTTTTAAAAAGACCATTTTTCGAGATATTTACCCGCTAACTAAAAAACGCGATATATGGACCATTTTGATGTTAAGAAAAGAAAGTCATGTTATACGTCATTATTAAAAGTAATTTTGATACCTATAATATGACATCTCAATAAATCTTAAAGCTTTAAAGATATTTGTAATTTTATTTATACAACTTTGTACATATTTTGAGCTATTTTACACTTTCAAATCGCGATATTTCGGAACCACTTGATGAAATTATCTGAATTAGTCTTAGTTTTAACAAGAATAATGATTGTACCAAATATCATTAAATTCGGAGATGTAAATTGTAATTTTTCGTGTTGGTTTTAAATATAATGACTATTGTCCTAATCTTTGTAATACATAGAATTTATTTACTTAGATTATTTATTTTATTTGCATTTATTTTTGTTTATTATTTTGTACGAATAAACATATCTATCTTCTATATATAAAAGAGTAACGTGACTGACTGACTGATTCATCATCCCACAGCCCAAACGGCTGAAGCTAGAGAGTCGAAATTTGGAACGTAGGTAGGTCTCCCTCTGTATAGATCCACTAAGACGGTATTTTTGGAAATTCGAATGTTTAGGGGGTAAAAAAAGGGTATAAACGGGTAAAATCGGTAACTCCTAAACTAATAAAGATACACAAAAAGTTGAATAGTTGTCGTTATTCATTTAAAAAATAATCGGACAGGTGTCTGGTACTTTTTTGAAAATCAGCCCTTTTAGGAAGAAAACGGGTAAAAACTGTATTTTGGTACTTTTTTGTCACCATATGTATCTTTGAAACCAATCAACATACAAATAAAATGTATGCCGTATTCATAACTTATTCAAAAACAAGAAATATAAATTTGGTACTTTTTCGAACTTCGAACGTTTAAGGGGTAAAAATCGTACCTATTTTTGGTACTTTTTTCATAAAACATTTTTTTATATTTATTGACATAACCATATGCGTATTTTAATATCGGATCTCACTATAATTTAGAAACTCATTGGAACACAATTTCTGATACTTCTATGGGTAAAAAAAAGTACCAAAAAAAGGGTAAAGGTGGGAAATTACATTTCATTCAAACTAAATAATGAATTTTCAATTACATTAAACATAAAAACATTCTGTGGGTAAGAATTCAAGAGGATGAACTTTGTGCTACTTTTTTTTTCTTGTAATGGTACTTTTTGCATTTTCTGCAATATTTAACCTAGAAACATGAAATTAAATATGCATGGTCCGATGTGGGAAAGAATTCATAAGGGGGATTTTGTGGTACTTTTTCGTTCTTCTAATGGTACTTTTTAAATTGTCTATAATTATGAACCTAGAAACATGAAATTAGGGATATGTGGTCCTTAGTTAATGAGAGTCCATAAGAGGGGTCTTTGTGGTACTTTTTTGTTCTTCTAGTGGTACTTTTTCAATTTTTTATAATATTTAATCCAGAAACATGAAATTAAAGATATGTGCTCCTAAATGAATGAGAATCCGAGGGGTCTTTGTGGTACTTTTTTGTCCTTCTAATGGTACTTTTTGAATTTTCTATAATATTTAAACTGGGAACATGAAATTATAGATATGTGGCCCTTAATGAATGAAATTCCATAAGAGGGGACTTTGTGATACTTTTTTTGTTCTTCTAATGGTACTTTTTGAATTTTCTATAATTATGAATCTAGAAACATGAAATTAAGGACATGTGATGCTAAGTGAATGAGAATCCATAAGAGGGGACTTTGTGGTACTTTTTTGTTCTTCTTATGGTACTTTTAGAATTTTCTATAATTATGAACCTAGAAACATGAAATTAAGGACGTGTTTTTTTAAGCTTTCTATAATATTTAACCTAGAAACATGAAGTTAAAGTTATGTGGCCCTTAATGAGTGAGTATCTATAAGAAGGGATTTTGTGGTACTTTTTCGTTCTTCTAACAATACTTTTTGAATGTTCTGTAATATACATCCTAGAAACATTAAATTGAAGATGTAAGGTCCTAAGTGAATCAGAATTCTTAAAAGGCTCTTTTTCCTTATTCTAAAATACTTTTGCGTTATTCTAATATTAGAAATCTAATATTAAAGAGATATTGTTATTTATGAATGAGAATTCTCAAGCTCTATTAGTCACATTTTTCTATACTAAAAAATAATAATAGGAATACTTTAGTAGTTTAACTTTCGAATGTTAAAGATGTTAAAAATTGGTACTTTACTGGCACCCTATCAAACATGCCTTTTTCACTTTTCGAAAATCCTATTTTAAATTTATTTTATAGTATGGTTTTTACAAAAAATTTCCGCTAACGAAGTAGCGGGTTAACAGCTACTTCGTTAGCGGACAGTTTGTATATATTTACTTACACACATGCAGAATGGCTCTATTCTTTAATTTGTCTTTTTTCTTAAAATTGTTTTTTACTTGATCTTACAGATGCTATTATGCATGTATGTTTGTGTGTTTTCTTATATGTTCTTTAGTAAATATGCTTGTTGCCAAATTTCATATAAATTTTGCTTAGCTTGTTTAAAAATATTTTTGTTTTGCTTAGTCGTCAATAGCACTTCAATAAAGAAGTTACATTAGCTAAATTATTTAAATTGCCTTTTTATTTGGATTTTGCAATTGCCTGCAAAAAATATTGTAGGCTCGAACAAATATAAAACGACAAATACCTGGACACCAAAAAGGTAGCCCATAATGAACCTAGAAAACAATTATTATGAGATAAATAGCAAGAGTAAAAAACCGCACTTTATTTTGTCCGTCACTTTATTTTATCGTCAATTCCATGAGATAAAAATTCCAATTTTTTACGGAAGGTCATCCGAGTTTGTTCATATTTGGTACGCATATAACCTATGGAGCCTATTAAATATCTCCATTTTTATTTTTTTGAATTTTAAAAAATTCGCGAATTTATTCAAGATTTTTTCAAAAAGTAAAAAAAAAACCGGAAAAGTTGTAAATGGATTTTAATGATTTAAACTGCATGTAGAAGATGAATATGCCCAAAATAATATTATTGTTTAAAAATGCATTCATAATGCAAATGCAATTTTAGAATGCATTTTTTGAAAATTTCTACCCTTTCGATTTTAATTCTTTTAATACGTTAAAAAGCAATATCTTTACTGTAAAATGAAAAAAATAACTGTTCTGGGACAATAAACTTTACTATTTTTAATATTTGTTTAAAAAAAATTTCCATCAAGTTTTTCAGACAAAAATTTAAATTTTTTATACTTTCTTAGTAATATGAAACTTTAAATGTTTATAACTCCTTAACTATACATCGGATTTTATTTATTTAAAAACCATTACAAGGTATATTTCATATTGTATAAATCAAAAATATTTTTTTTTTTGCTAAAGATGTACTCACGAAAAGAATGCAATTTTCGGATGCATTTTTAAGAAATTTCTACCCTTTTGATTTTAAATATTTTTGCTTAATATTGAAGACAAATATGTTTACAACATAATACATCAGCACTTAATATGGGACAAATAAATATTATACTGCAAATAACAAATTATGATTAAAATTAATTTTAAAATAAACTCACAAAAAAATAAAAAATTTTTTTGTGAGTTTACAAAAAGAACAATTTATATTGCAATTTTTAGCAAACATAATATTTTTTTTTTTTATATTAGAGGGAGAAAAAAAAATTAAAGGGTAGAAAATTTTCAAAAATGCATCCTAAACTTGCATTTGCATTATGAATGCATTTTTAAATGATAATTATATTTTTAAATAACCACATTTATGTTTAAAATTACACACTTTTTCGATTTTTTTGACTTTTCGGGAAATCAAAATCTTGTATAAATTCGACTCTGCCAGATATAGTTACCGGAATAATACGACATAGATTTTTTGTTGGTTGATATAATAATGTACAATTTTATTTATTTTTCTATTTATACAATAATTTTAGGAAGAAAAATCAATAATTAATGCAATGTTAGCTTTAATAATTGTAAGAATATTAAGAATAGACAAATATAATAAAATTACGTAAAATAATAAAAAAAGATTAATGAAAGTTAATCAGTTTAATAAGAATAAAAATAAATAATAAAATATTAATTTATGTCTGGCCCGATTAATATAAGTTGATGACTGTGGATTAACTAATTTAAATAGGAGTTATATGTACTCCCCTATACGTGATTGCTGATTGTGCGAACTCCGCAGAATCTCCAATGGCAATTCAACCATAAGAATTGCCATTGAGATTAAAGCTTAAAGAAAAAAATAATAAACAGAATATGATTCTTTTAAAAAAGATCACAAGACCACCGTGGTGACAATATATAAATGAAATGAGTTTGCGAATCATCAATTTTAACATATAAGAGAAAAATAGAATTAAGCTAATTATTTTTAAATTTCAATAAAAGTTTTAGTTTTATACAGAAACTCAAATCTGAAAGTTCGTTTCATTCGATGAGTGTAGTTGGTATAGTTATTGTTCTTAATGTTGGTTGTTGTAGTTAATGTTTGTTCTTCCCGTTTTGGTTTTTGTTATTGTAGTTAATGTTGTTGTGTTTAGGGATACTGAGGACTGGAGGAATTCAGTTGAGGGTATCGAGGTAGTCGTGAATAATTTCACGAATGTCATTAGGAATAGTTTTGAGCTCAATTGTCCAGTGATCTATCCTGGGAAAAGGAAACAGCCGAAATGGTGGACCAGGGAACTTAGGAACCAGCAGTCTACAGTTAGAAAGCTGTTTAATAGGGCCAAACTAACGAGGTGTGAAGAGGATTGGGATAGCTATAGTAATAGTTTCCCTAAGTATAAGAGGGACATTAGACGAGCGAAACGGACATCATGGGTAAATTTATTTGAGTCGGTGGATTCTGTAAACAAGTTGTCTAGGTTTAGGCGAGTATTATTCAAAGACCCAGCTTACTTATGGAGACTCATTTCCCAGGCTGTAGGGATATAGGGGATTTGATGGAGGAATAGGTAGTATCAGTGATAACCTGCAATCAGTGATAACCTTACAATCCGGATGTTTGGGATACCGATACGATAAGGGAGATGATCACTAGAGACAAGGTAACATGGGCGGTAAATTCATTTGGGTTATATAAATCTCCGGGTCCGGATGGAATATTCCCGGCCATGCTACAGAATGTCAATGAAAGGGCCATCTCACTTTTGGTGGAGGTGTTCAGTGAATGTCATAGAATGAGATACATTCCCAGTGGGTGGAAAAAGGTTAGGGTCATTTTCATACCCAAAGCGGGTAAGACGACTTACTCGAAGCCCAAGGATTACAGACCGATCAGCGTATAGTCTTATCTGATTGTTCTACATCTTAGAGGTAGGATGGGTACTCATGTCATTAGTGAAGCTCAACATGCCTATCTTAGGGGTAAGTAAAGGTAAGGTTATTATGGAGTCACTTGTTTCGCTAAATATAAGTGGACTATTTGTTGAGTGGATAGCTCTGATGGTAAGCAGCAGGGTTATCAACTCGAGTATTGGGGACACTTGTATGATGAAGCTCGTGACAAGGAGCTCACCGAAAGGAGGGGTCCTTTCTCCATTACTGTGGCTCTTGGCCGTGAATGTCGTTTTAAGACAGTTCGATGCTAGAGGGCGGAAGATTGTAGCTTACACCAATGACGTGGTTATACTGGTCTCTGGTAAATTCTCACCTACGATCAGTGAGGTCATGCAGACAGGTCTACGAGAACTGTCCCTTTGGGCCGATAGTAAGGGATTAGGGGTAAACCCAGGAAAAATTGAGTTTTTTTTTGATTACCAGGAAATATAAGGTCGAGCATTTTAGCTTACCGGTATTGAATGGGATGGAGCTTGCATTATCAAGTGAGGCCAAAGACCTGGGTGTTTACTTGAACAGTAAGTTGTCTTGGAGGAGAAATACTCAGGAGAGGGTCAAGAAAGGACTTAATGCCTACTACACCAGCAGGAACTCTATAGGTAAGAATTGGGGTCTTAAGCCTCTAGTTGTATTTTGGATATGCACTTCGGTTGTAAGACCGATTCTTACTTATGGCTGTACAGTCTGGTAGAAGGTATTGAGTAACGTACAGGAATCTTCTCTCTAAAGTTCAGAGGTGTGCTTCAATTGTTAACTCTGGAGCCAGGGGAAGAACACCTTAGGCGGTTCTGGTCATCATTCTCCACCTTCTTCCAGTTGAGGAGTTTGAGAGACTTATTTGAGGCCTATTTAGACTGAAGGAGCTGGGATTATTAGGGAACTTTAGGGCGAGGCACATTAGCATACTCCAATGGTCGGACACTATCCTTAGGCGAGCCTACGGATTATGTCGGGACGATTGACTTTGGAGCAGAAAAGCTCTATGGAGATTTATTTATTTATTTACATTAGTCTACGGAAAAATATTCCTTACAGACCTTAAAATATTAACAATGTTTATACTAAAAATGCAATTAACAATTATTTAAATACAATATTATATTACGTTTTATTTGGTTAACATTGGTTGAAAAATCGACTAAATTATAATAATTATTAAAATCAATACATAGTTTTCTAAAGGGATCAGCATTAGCATAAGAATTATGGAAAATTTGAAGGTAAAGTGGTATAAAGTTCCGAGTAACTCTCCGAGGAATTGAGAAGGTTATATGACCAAGCAGGAAATCAGAACAGACAGATCCATTAATTAAATTTATTAAGAAGGCTACGTTCAGCATCTTCCTTCTACTTTCCAAAGTAGGTAATTTTATAATTGATAACCTTGTAGTGTAAGGAGGAAGATTGATATTTGGATTCCAAGTTGAGTTTCCCAAACAAAATAAAAGGAATTGTTTTTGAACAGACTCGATATTATTTTTAAGATAAACCATATTGGGATCCCAAATAATAGAACCATACTCCAAAATTGGTCTTACCAAGGATGTGTATAAACGTTTAGTAATTAAAGGCTCATTAAATTCTTTGGACCATCGTTTTATAAATGCTAGAACACCACGAGATTTATTTATTATCATTGTTATATGTTTTTTAAAATTTAGTTGAGGATCGAGAAGAATACCAAGATCAAGAAACTCAGATACTAATTCCAGTTGATATCCTCCCATTAAGAAATTCGCATCAAAATTCCAATTTCTAAAGAAGCGCATATGTTTACATTTTTTAGGTTAAGATCCATTAGGTTTATATTGCACCATAGAAAAAAGTTGTCTAAGTCATGTTGTAAATAATATATATCACCAGCACTATTATAGCTTAAGAAGATTTTTACGTCGTCTGCATACATTAAAATTTTACAGTATTCAATTACACATGGCAAATCATTTATAAATAAGGAAAATAAGATAGGACCTAAGTGACTACCTTGAGGAACTCCAGATTTCACATGTATGTTTTTAGAGATAACATTTTTGAAAACAACACGCTGCTTACGACATGTTCAATAAGATTTTATCCAGTTCAAGCTATTAGTTGAAAAGCCCATACCATGCAGTTTGATTAACAAAATGTTGTGATTTACTTTATCAAATGCCTTGCTGAAGTCGGTGTATATGACATCAGTTAGTTTTTTGTCGTTAAATCCACGATTAACTATAGTGGTAAACTGCAAAAGATTAGTTACTGTCGAACAGCCTTTCCTGAACCCATGTTGATAAGGAGATAATAATCAGAGACCGGATTTTTATACTAAAAAAACAATCTTTTTATATTTATTTCAATCGAAAAACAATCTTTAACGTTCAAAAAATAATAAAAATCCATCATGATTTTTTTTATTTTCATCAATATTTTAATTTTTTTCATCATGATGGAAATAAAAATATAAATATCTTTTGTGATATTTATTTCAAAAGTTGAAAATTATTTTGAACTTTTTTCATCGGATGGAAAAAATTCTAAACAACAACAATTTCATTTGTAAAAGATATTTATTTTTTTCATCATTGATGGAAAAAATAAAAATAAAAATCCCTCACATATTTTTTTCAACAAATGAAAAAATATTTTGAACATTAAAGATATTTATTTTGATTGAAAAATAAAATAAAACGTTTTCGGATGCTTGATAATAATAAAGAAATTTGACGTGTAATATTCTCAGTTATGCATTTTTCAAAGAGTTTTAGAATTACACTCAACTTTGCAATTCCTCTATAGTTGATTATATTTGATTTGTTGCCAGGTTTAAAAAGCGGAATAATATAAGATTCTTTCCAATACTGGGGAAAATAACCGTATTGTATAGAGATGTTAAAAATTATGGTTAACGGAACAGCAAGAGCGTCTGCGCAATTAATTAATAGACAACTGGGTATACCATCAGGACCACTCCGAAAAGACAATTTCATGTTTTTTATAGCTGTTATGATCTGTGACATATGAATAGGATTCATAACTATTGGTTGGTATTCCAAAATTGGATAAGGGTAAAGTGTTGTTATATTGTAAATCGGAATATGTGGTGGAGAAGAAGTCAGCAAACAAATTGCATATTGCCAAATCATTACTAGATGAATGTGTTAAATAGTTCATAGTAGTAGGGAAAATATAAGTTTTTCTTTTCGAGTTCACAAAATTATAAAATGATTTTGGATGATAATTAAAGTTTTGTTTTATGGTATTTATGTAATTTTTATAAAGAACAGCGTTGAGTGAGTTATATTTAGCAAAAGATGCAAAAGATAACAGCAAATTTGCGCTGTCTTTACGGACGGCTCAAAGATGGAAGTAGGCACGGGAGCAGGGGTCTACTTTATGGGAACTGATATCAGACGATCATATAAATTGTCTGTCAGTTGTAGCGTTTTTCAGGCTGAAATTCTGGGAATTTATAAAGCACTGGGTTTGATAGAGGTAAACGTTGAACGGGATTCTGAAATTACTATCTATGTTGAAAGTCAGGCAGCAATTTTGGCACTGACAAGTCACTATGTTAGGTTCAGATTGGTACTTGAGTGCAGAAAGGAATTGAAAAGACTAATGGATGTCTACATGATAAGACTCTGTTGGGTTCCTGTTCACTGCGACATTCTCGGAAATGAAATAGCCGATGAGCTGGCTCGGAACTGGATATGCCTTTCAAGAGACATCTGTTAGGATTCCAATTGGGTTCTTTTTTAGGGCCATAAGGGAGTGGACTCTGGACAATACGAATCTAGCCTGGAATATCAGAACGGCCTGCAGGGTTTCTAGAACGCTATGCCTAGTCTTAAACTAGCAGATTCCAAGCATCTTCTAGGTATGATTCGTAGTAGTCTAAGAGTCATAGTAGGTATGATTACTGCTCACTTCTCAATAGGGAGTATGATAAGTGGGACATTGGCACGTCATTCAGGACGTGCGATGATGTAGAGGATATAGAGACAGTAGGGGGCTTCAGCGTAGTAGTTTGAAGCGGTTTGGGAGCCATACACTACATGAGCTAGATGAGGTAACAAGCTTAGGAAAAATCATAACTGATTAATAGGGTATAGGTTCCATTTTTCCTTTTTCTATTTCTTTATTATCTTTTGTCTATTCTTCTTTTTCTACCTTAAAGGGATCACAATGGGCCGTTTGGCCTCTAGGTGGAGGCGTGAATACACCACCCTTTTCCAACCTAACCTAATGTTGATTGTTGTTATTATTGCTGGTCGATTGGTGACCGTAGGTAAGAATAAAACGCATAAGGGTTGCAACAAAATTGTGCGTGCGCAACTCTACAAAAATATATTATACAGTAGGACCTCATTATCCGTAATGGTCGGGACCGGAAGCATTCTGGATAATCAATTTTCCCGGTTAATTGAGTCAAAATTTTGAGAAGTATTTTTAAACATTTTTTAGTTATATAATTCATTTATTCAAGGATTTAATATATGTAAATGTTTAAAAAATATAATGAAAACATAGTAATTTTGGAAAAAAAAACAGTGAACAACACATAAGGGTTTCATTTTACGTAGTTTCTTAAAAAATCATATAATGTTGTTTGTTTCTTCATGAATGTAGTAAACTTGCATTTTAACTTGCTTTGACTCATTCCATTTTTTTTATTCACATTGTGTTTGATTTTTCAAAAGCAATCGAAAAAAAATATGCTTAGAATTCCTGATAATAGAGTTAATCACGGTTAATCGATGCAAAAAAAATTAAATGGATGGAAAAATGAAAACAATTACAAATTTTCTTTCCCGGATAATCGACGTTGCCGGTTAATCGTATCACGGATAATCGAGGCCCTACTGTACTTCCTGTGCAATGGTTTGCTTTGATTGACCATTTTAGTAGTATAACGAAGTTATAGTGTGGATATTTCCAGTTGTTGTTTATTGTATAAATGAAACATTTGTATATTTATTGCACAGTTGTATGTGAATTTTTTTTGCTAGAACTGGATATTTAAACCTTGGAAATTTCTAATAGAGAAGAAAATATAGCACAAAAAAGAAAACACCTACTATAGTGCAATATGTTTTCGGCAAAATTGTGTAATAACACCTACAGAACAAGTTGCTGGTTGAAATAGATGTCAAACAAGTTAACTACTGTTTAAGTATGTTACTAAAACTTTAAGATCACTTTTCTTTGCACCGTGTATTAAAAAGTACAAGAGGTATTTGATGGTACTGCTAGCTAAAATACTTATTAAGGTATTTTCAGACGATAATATTCAATATTAAGATTTGTCAAAAAATCGAATATCTAAATATTTACTTTTCGTCTAAATACAAATTGTTTGGTTATGAAAAAATACTTATGATTTTATTCGAAATACCTATGGTATTTTTGTTCAGAAGCTTTTGATTTTCATGTTATATTATTCATAAACAAAAAATAAAATTTATAAAAGAAATCGTCACGGAAAATGCAAAACAACGTATCATCAACATTTTCAAATTTGTGTTTTTGATGAAATATAGTTTATTTTTCCAAAATACGAGTGATCACAAATTTTCAGACTTGTAGCTCAAAAAAATAACGATTATATTAACGAAGGCAATGATTTTCTTAGGTCAAAATAACGTAACATCACATTTTTTAAAAAAATATATTTTTTTTCTTTTTATTATGAATTAAAATTTTGGAGTAAAAGTTATGAGAAATCTTTTTAATTACAATTTTTCTAAAATTTTATTGATGTTACGTTTTTTTGGCTTCAGTAAATTTAAATCTTGAAAAACGTAAACCACATAACTTAAAAAATATTTTATAAAAATATTCATTATCAATATATTAGACAATATTTAAGGATGTAATAACCCAAAAATTTTGTTTGTAGGACAAATCGTTTACATTTTAAAAATCAAAATCAAAATTTTGGATTAAATTCATCATGAATTTCATAAAGGTAAGGATTTGCAATATACTCAAAGATAATATACAACATACGTATTGTAGCTCAAAAAAATAACGATTATATTAACGAAGGCAATGATTTTCTTAGGTCAAAATAACGTAACATCACAATTTTTAAAAAAATATATATTTTTTTCTTTTTATTATGAATTAAAAATATAATAGCTATTAAAATTTTGGAGTAAAAGTTATGAGAAATCTTTTTAATTACAATTTTTCTAAAATTTTATTGAGGTTACGTTTTTTTGGCTTCAGTAAATTTAAATCTTGAAAAACGTAAACCACATAACTTAAAAAATATTTTATAAAAATATTCATTATCAATATATTAGACAATATTTAAGGATGTAATAACCCAAAAATTTTGTTTGTAGGACAAATCGTTTACATTTTAAAAAGTTTTTTGTGCCTCCTGTATAATTATGAATAGTGATGTTACGTTGTTTTGCATTTTCGGTGTCGAAATATAAATCAAAATTTTGGATTAAATTCATCATGAAGTTCATAAAGGTAAGGATTTGCAATATACTCAAAGATAATATACAACATACGTATTACCGTCTAAACTACTTCTTGATTTTTCTATTGGATTTTTGACATACCGATAAAATACGTAATATTTTACTTTCGAAAAATCTTAATACTAAATATTATCGTCTGAAAGTACCTTTACTAAAAGGTGTTCCTTTTTTTTGGTATAATTTATTTGACATTTTGAAATGTGAACTTTCCAATGAGTCAAAATTACAAGGTCGGTTTTGCAGTATAAAAGTGTACAATTGATCCTAAACGGATGTGAAGAAAATTAAATTAATACTGAAAATTGGAAAATTTTATGATTACTACATAACAAACACACTAGGGTCCTCAAAAAAGGTCTAAGTATATCTACTACCAATGGTTTTCAGTTATGAGAAATCTTTTTAATTACAATTTTTCTAAAATTTTATTGATGTTACGTTTTTTTGGCTTCAGTAAATTTAAATCTTGAAAAACGTAAACCACATAACTTAAAAAATATTTTATAAAAATATTCATTATCAATATATTAGACAATATTTAAGGATGTAATAACCCAAAAATTTTGTTTGTAGGACAAATCGTTTACATTTTAAAAAGTTTTTTGTGCCTCCTGTATAATTATGAATAGTGATGTTACGTTGTTTTGCATTTTCGGTGTCGAAATATAAATCAAAATTTTGGATTAAATTCATCATGAAGTTCATAAAGGTAAGGATTTGCAATATACTCAAAGATAATATACAACATACGTATTACCGTCTAAACTACTTCTTGATTTTTCTATTGGATTTTTGACATACCGATAAAATACGTAATATTTTACTTTCGAAAAATCTTAATACTAAATATTATCGTCTGAAAGTACCTTTACTAAAAGGTGTTCCTTTTTTTTGGTATAATTTATTTGACATTTTGAAATGTGAACTTTCCAATGAGTCAAAATTACAAGGTCGGTTTTGCAGTATAAAAGTGTACAATTGATCCTAAACGGATGTGAAGAAAATTAAATTAATACTGAAAATTGGAAAATTTTAAGATTACTACATAACAAACACACTAGGGTCCTCAAAAAAGGTCTAAGTATATCTACTACCAATGGTTTTCATCCTTCTTTCAGAAAAAAGTCCACATTTTTGGGAATATTGAACATAACATTTTAGCTAAAGGGAATGCTAAAAATGGGTTCAAATTATGATAAACATATTCCAAACTCCTTGGAAATTCCCATAAAATTTTGTCTTTCTTAATATACATGAATTCTCCTAACAAATCTCTTTCATAGTCTGACAGATCATTTGAACTACCAGAAATTACTTTTTATCTTTACCCTTAAATGCCCAAGGTCAGCAATTTTTATGAAAAAAAAAAAAATATATATATATATATATTATATGTAAAATGTCGAAAAAATAATAACTACGTTTTTAGTTTTTCCCAAAAAAAATTTTTAAAGGAGTTATTTTTAAAAAAAAAAGTGGTTGTATCTTTAAAGATACATTAAGCAGTCACCCCTAACAAAAATTATTAAGAAAAATTGGTAAACAGAAGAAGTAGCTTTATAAATTGTAGTATAAAATGTAATAAAATGATCAGAAATAAGATATATTAATCCAATGATTAACAAAAATTCAATATGTATTATATTTATGAAGCATTTGTGTAGTTTTTGCATTTAAAAATAAATTTATTTCAAATTAAATTGTCAAATCTGGCATTAGGTGGGCGTACAAAATATACATTCGATTTTGACGATTTTTTCTTATTTATGCTTCAAGATGTGGACATTCTTTTTGGAGAGAATGTTGTGCAACGCAGGATAATTTATAAGCATTTTCTAACTTAAATTCAATCAGACGCATGGGCTGAAATCTAGGTTCATGTTGATGTATCCTTTTGTGCAATTGCCAGTTATTAACAATTGTTATATCCTAAAGATACTTTATATGTCTAACTTCGTCTTTTCATTAGAATTTTATGAAGACTCATTGAACTATTTATTAATTCAACTCCACCCATGTGACAATTGTGTAGTCCTTTATAAATTGAGGACACAGACAAATTTTAACGGTTTTATTATTAGTCGTTAAGTAACTCTTGGTTGAGGAACAACCCTCGTATCTTAAGTGCAGCCAGGCAGATGTTTTTTGTTTGACCTTGCGTCTGGCTTTCGCATTGGCTAGGGTTTGTCGTCGAGTGAATATATATTCACAGCTTTCGAGGCTTTTCTTTTGTCATATCCATTCGGATTATATAAAACTCAGAATTGATATTGGTGAAGACCATAAAACTCAAGAACTGAATTCGGGAATTCTTACTTTCTATACGAAGGTATAGATTGACGACAGTTTTCGAAGGAGCGTTCTATTGTGTCATACACTGGCAATATGTCATAATAGTTAGCATTTTAATTTCAAATCCTACCAAAATAAAAACGGTTTTATTCATTTTGTCAAACGTTTTCACAGTTGTTGATTGTTCTATCTTAATTTCGGCACCACAGAGTACATGTTTTGCTCCGATGTAAGTTGAAACTAAATTCACCACTATATTATTTTTCCAAGACAGCGAAGTTTCATATATACTAATTATATACGCAATATATTCTTAACTGGTCCACGTTCGAATTTCAGCATACTCTACAGCCACATCTGTGCGCAAAAACACTAAAAACATGAAAATCATTGGTAGTAGATATACTTAGATCTGTTTTGGGTACGCTTGAGTATCTGTTATGAAGTAATTTGAACATTTTCCCATTTTGAATGTTAGTTCAATTTTATTTAGATCAATTAAGAATTAGTTGTGCACTTTTATCTTGCAAAACGATCGTACAATTCAGAGGGATATGTAAAAGTGGAAATTTTAAAGCTGAGCGGAATGAATTCTTTGGAACACTTCTGGAATTAAAATAATCCACTTCTTAATAACTTCTATAAATCAATAAATAAGAATAGTCAAGGAATAAATTAAAAAATAGTGAAAAACAAGCGCTAATGTTATATTCGGCCCGGCCGAATCTATATACCCACCATCAACTTTTTCAAATTTTAAGTTATATGGGAGGGGGCGGTAAAGTGGGCGGACCACGTTCATTGGCACCTTTTCATATTTTTGTATGCAAAATGCAGATGTACAGTTGGTGTCATAAATAAGTAAACAAAGTAGTATCTTGAACTCAATTGGTTCTTTTTCAAGTTGTAGATCGAAGATATCAAAAGTAACATATAATTATAAATATATAATGTTTTGTTAGCAAAATAAACAACAAAGGATTCAATCCAACAGATTACTACTTAGTGAATATGGTTCTTTTTAAAGAAGTGAAAAAAAAAGCAATGCTCCATAAATAAGTAAACAAGGTTTTTAATAGTCCCGGCGACCGCCTATATTTTGATACATTAGTGCCAATCGTGTTGGCATAGTGACTACATATATTCTGCATATCCTGGACAAAATTAAGAGGCTTTAGTTATAATTAAGTCCATCAGATTGGTCAATTATGGGGACTCTAATTTTTTTATATTAAATTTCATTTAAATTAGGTCACTTTGAAATGTTAATTATTTCCCCAGCTACATATTTTGAATCAAATTCACCCTAATTTATAGGTGAATTTTCTTACTATAGAATAAAATTTCTGGGAATTTATTTTAAGTTTTTTTTTTTGTTTACCACTATTTTTCCTATTTTATAAATAGAAATATATTTCCAAACCTTTCCGCCGGACTTAAGTTTTGATTTTCTATACCTATAGGTTAAAGTTTCAATATTTTTGAACGTACATCTAGCCTATATTATATTTCATGCGAATCATGGGTTATTCAGTCCACAGTCTTTATTTCCTAATGTTATCATATTTTAAGGCATAATCTGCATAGAACGTTTTTAATATTTTAGAGATTTATTATACTTATGTATACAATTTTCTCTACAGCTATACCATGTTCTCCGTCTTCCTATATTTTTCTGTGAGTTGTAAATTCAGACCATATTTTTCGGACTTCCGAAATAAGATTTGATAAAAATTTTGCAGCAGAAAGCATAGGATTCTAAAGCTAAATTGTTATCTGTTCTTTTTGTAGTGATTCTTAGGCTTTTACGATTTTTCATTGTGTTTGAAGCATTTAACCACATTGAGAATAAAGTGTCCGTTTTATTAAAGATTTTTGATATATTTCTATATGTTCCACCTTTTTCGTATTGTATGATAGTTACTCTTAGTTCTCCTATACCTTATGGTGCGCTATTTGCCATTCTTTAGGTCGAAATTATGGTTAAATTAAAATTTTCTGATTTTATAAATTTTTCTAATACAATCAAAAAGGTGATGGTTTTTTCTCTCATAATGTAACAAATAATTATTACTGTTGTGCTAAAACCATTTTGCAACCATAAACTCCTGTTACTTTTAACAAAAAATTAAAGAAATTGAGCTAAAAGTGGCTTGTTTACTTATTTTTGACTCGCCCGAAAACGACTTCTTTTCAACTTTCTCTAGAAAAAAACTTAAATTAGAATAATATTTGAAAAATGTGAAAACAAATTGACTTCATCAAAAACATATACATTTTTAAAAATGGACCGCTACATTTTCCACTTTTTAAAGCGAAACAGAAATGATGAGCATTTATGACACCCGCTGTACTTGCGCAATGTAAAAATAACAGAAGTTAATATTGTTTTGTAACTCGTGACTATAATCCCAACTATAGCTCCTACGGATTTACTTTACACGCATTTGCGTTAAGATTTCTTTTGAATTTTGTAAGCAATCTGGTGAATATATTAAAAGGAGCAATATTAAGCCCGCCAAGTTAAAAAAAAAAAACTAGAAAAAAAGGTGCACAAATTTATTTCGACCTACACATGTAAGCGTATATGTAGGAAATAAATTTTTGTCGATTTTTTTTTTTTAAATTACATACCCGAGTTGGCCAACTTTGGAGGGCCACCCACTGCCCTCCTTAACCGCTAGGTATCTGAACTCAAAAACACCTGAACTCTGATCATGTGACCTTATTGATATATCTCCAACGGTTCACAAGTAACAGAATTATTGCAAAAAAAAAAAAAAAAAAAAAAACATTTTGGAACCACTGAGTAAAGATAAGGAAAAAGAAGAAAACTTTAAAAATTTGACTTACTTGTTTTTATTTGATGTTATTACATTATTATTCTGCTTACACTTTATCTTGAAAATTAAAAAAATTAAGAGTAATATTTTTCTCAATTAAATATATTTAATTATAGTATATAATATATATATATATATATATATATATATATATATATATATATATATATATATATATATATATATATATATATATATATATATATATATATATATATATATATATATATATATATATATATATATATATATATATATATATATATATATATATATATATATTCTTGTCAATTTACAAAATTAAACCCATATGAACTTACATTTACGAATTGTATAATTATATTACACCAAAAATATACTAAATGGAGTATTTATAAACTTATAACTATGTATTTAAATATAAAACTGTTACTAACATCAATTTATTACACTTAAATCTAATATATAATAACTTACAATGATAGTATTATCTACGATTTTTATATAACAAATACGTTTTCATTGAATGTGGAAGATGTAGTTGTTGAACTCGCTCTTCCAAGTTTGCACGTCCAAGTTCTTGTCGTATGGTTCGTCTACATAAATCCATTAGTGGTAATGGTTCAGCTATAAAATAAAAATATATTTTGTATATTTTAGTTACTTACTTCATTATAACATCGTTCATAATAATATAAAAGAAAAATACTGTCATAGTCATATCTATTTAAACTTTTTTAACGCTGGAAGGGCTTCGTTAGTCGTTTCGACCAACAACAATGATATTTTGTGTGATATTTCTTTATTCGAATTTTGGTATAACACCTGCCGTAAATAAGACCTTGAAGTGTCCAGACGTATGTTGCTGTGAGCGGTCTGGAAGTTAGTATTTTGAGTAACCTTGTTAGTCGAAACGAATAACGAAGCACTTAGTGTGACTTTTTGAACTTTTAGCGATAAAGTAATTTAGTAAATATAGTAAAGCAGTGTATATAATATTTGTTCCTATAGTGTAAAATATATCTTTTGGGGGAAAATATACACAATGACTTCCAGAAATAATTTTAGCAACAGATAAGTATATTTTTTTTGTCACATTACACAATGATGATGAGGAAGCTCTATTTCCTATATCAAATAGAAAAGGCATGCTGAAGACATAATAAAGCCATATTATAAGGTAGTAACGATTACAGATCGACTTCATCTTATGAGTTCTATAATAAAACCTAAGGACATGATTTATACTTTCGACCAAATATGCAGTAAAATATCCCACTAAATCAAGACTTATCGCTGCTGCTCTACATTTTCTGCATGAAACTAAGCATTAATTATATTAATAGGATATTCTAAAAATATGTTAAAATCAATTAAAGAACCACTTTTTAATAAAATATCCTTAAAAACTGCATAAGGATCTAGTTTAGCAACAAATGTCTTATTGATTGTGTTCTCCTCCTAATATAACAACCAAGCATCGTAAAAAAGCCGAAAATCTCCTATCTCTAGGTAAATTTATAACAATAGTGTAAATTGTAGAAAAATAAAATTAAAATTTGCAGCTTCTGCGGCTAAAAAAACACTGAACTATTAAGGGATAGTGTAAAAAATTCAAAAAAGTATCACAAATTTGGAATATGCACAGAGTATACAAAAACCTTTGTTTTAAAACTCTTTTTTGGTTAGAATAATTATAGGATACACACATTTGAAAAAAAGTATGTTGCCTGTTCCAAATTTTTTACACAACTAACACAAAGGGTACTTATGTAACACCATCTCTGAAAAAGTATAAAATATTGAGGACTTTTCAGTTTTTGCTTAATATTTTGAAAACAACGGAAAGTATTTAGGAACTTTTGCTGTTATTTTATTTAAATTAATTCATCAACTAGAAATCAATTTTTTAATTTTTCATTTTAATGATACGTATTAAAATATTTTTAATAAAAGTTAATGTTAGTCGTTTCGACTAACGAAGCCCTCAGAAGGGTAAAAATATCGAAGCCCTTCCAGGGTTAAATTTTTTAAAAAATATTGTGTAAATAATTTTGAAGTATAAAAAATGTGTGTACACACAAAAAAATACTATCGGTAACATTTTCTAAGTCGGCTTAGGTAATTTCTTTTCGTATGATAATTAAATTCTAAGTTTTGTTACCTAAGTCAATTAGTAATTTATAAAATACTTTTTACCTAAAAGCTTAGTTAATTTACTTGTGGTATTAGATATCTACTTCGAAATAATTTAAAATCAGTTTTGTTTACTTAATTGTCAACATAAAATATTTTTTGTGGAAGAGGTATGTAGTGAAATTAAATTTAATAAATAAATAACTTTTTCCTATAGAACGGAACATAATTGCAGTCTGTAAATTCTTTTAAAGAAGTATGTCAAATCTATTGTTACCACTGAGTTAATGCAAAACTAGTGTTAGTTACTGCAAAAGTTGCATATACATGTACATAATTATGAATGTATTTTACGGCGGATGATTACAAAGACTCTCTTAAGTTAGAGACCATGTTCTCCGTCTTCCTATATTTTTCTGTGAGTTGTAAATTCAGACCATATTTTTCGGACTTCCGAAATAAGGTTTGATAAAAATTTTGCAGCAGAAAGCATAGGATTTTAAAGCTAAATTGTTATCTGTTCTTTTTGTAGTGATTCTTAGGCTTTTACGAGAGTAATTGCGGTCAACGCGTTCATTGTGTTTGAAGCATTTAACCACATTGAGAATAAAGTGTCCGTTTTATTAAAGATTTTTCTCTATGTTCCACCTTTTTCGTATTGTATGATAGTTACTCTTAGTTCTCCTATACTTAATGGTGCGCTATTTGCCATTCTTTAGGTCGAAATTATGGTTAAATTAAAATTTTCTGATTTTATCAAATTTTCTAATATAATCGAAAAGGTGATGTTTTTTTCTCTCATAATGTAACAAGTAATTATTACTGTTCTGCTAAAATCATTTTGCAACTATAAACTCCTGTTACTTTTACAAAAAATTAAAGAAATTGAGCTAAAAGTGGCTTGTTTACTTATTTTTGACTCGCCCGAAAACGACTTCTTTTCAACTTTCTCTAGAAAGAAACTTAAAATAAAGAAAACAAATTGACTTCATCAACAACATATAAATTTTTAAAAATGGACCGCTACATTTTCCACTTTTTAAAGCGAAACAGAAATGATGAGCTTGTTCACTTATTTATGACACCCGCTGTACTTGCGCACTGTAAAAAAAACAGAAGTTAATATTGTTTTGTAACTATAATCCGAATGACTTTAGCTCCTTCGGATTTACTTTACACGCATTTGGGTTAAGCTTTCTTTTGAGGATTTTGTAAGCAATCTGGTGAATATATTAAAAGGAGCAATATTAAGCCCGCCAAGTTAAAAAAAAAAATGTCAAATCTATTGTTACCACTGAGTTAATGCAAAACTAGTGTTAGTTACTGCAAAAGTTGCATATACATGTACATAATTATGAATTTATTTTCCGGCGGATGATTACAAAGACTCTCTTAAGTTAGAGACCATGTTCTCCGTCTTCCTATATTTTTCTGTGAGTTGTAAATTCAGACCACTCTATTAAGTTAGAGGCTTGAACCAAAGAGTAACAAGAGACGAAACTAATTGTCAAAAACCTAAGTCATGCAACAACAAAATACATATCAAATACATTTTGTTGTTGCCAAAAGAAAATAAAAACACATTTTTGTTTACAAAACAACAATTTTGTTTAAATGTCAATCGAGAATTTCGTCTCTATATGCTACTCTATGGCTTGAACTGCCATGAAAAATTCGAAATTCTGAGGAACAACGTCAAATGAAAATTCAGTAAGTGTGCGAAGATAAACATTCCTTCGCTGTGTGTAAGAACTTTCGCTGACTTTACAATCGTCCAAAGCACTTAGCTAGTCGGACCTATGATTATTGATGAGTTTTTTGCTAACAGAATGATTATCAACAAAAAATGTATTAATAATTCTTTCTTTGATATTATATATAGGCACATAATTTTGGTTATTATAAGGGTCCATTACTGAACTGGAAACTTGGAAGATAAGTCATCGTTAAAAATATAAAACGGTATTTTATTCATAATGTAATATCAGTATCATGTATGTATCCTTATGTTATTTTGAATAAAAATTATAAAAAAGCAATAAATTGTGTGTACTTAATTATCAGGCCTGTCACAGAAAACCATTCCGATCGAAAGTGGAATTAATTTCGTACTTTGCTTCTTCAAAAAGCATAAAACGAAGAAATTTTTCTTAATAAAACCACTTTAAATTTTCAATGTGGAATTGATTTGTAGTTTCCACCCCAAAAAATTTCTTCGTTCCATGTTTTCTGAAGAAGCAAAGTACGGAATTAATTCCACTTTCGATCGGAATGGTTTTCTGTGACAGGCCTGTATATAAATAACACTGGTCGACAAAAAAAAACTCTCCCCCAAAGACGAATAGTTGGACTTCTGCTTTCAGTTTTTTTCCATCCGTTCTGGATTTTTTTATGGGCGTTTACTCTAGTATATTTCCATATATAGATTCGGCCGAGCCGAATATAACATTCACGCTTGTTTTTTATGGGCTTGACTAATCATCACCTTATTCAGCGGTCACATTATAAAACTCGAGAATGGTTTGTTCAATTTAGACTATAACTCAAGAACCGTTTACACGATTTTAATAAATGATACACCAAAATATGCACACGAAAATTCATCACGAAATCAAGACGTATCAAAAATATTTTTTATTTGTTCAAGAATTTCTAATTTTATGGATCAAAATTTTCACGATTTTTCAAAAAAAAAAAAAAAAAAATTTTCGCTACTAATTTCCGAATAACTACGGAAATATTAACTGAACAAAAAATTATGTAAATTCAGCTCAAAGATAATTTAAATCACTATATATTGGAGTTTAATTTAACTTAATTGGACAAACCGTTCTCGAGTAGTACAAGTGTGAATGCCTAAAGGCGGGATCATATTGGTCATGCCCATAAAAAAAAATCAATCCACTTATTTTTGTTTTAAGACGAAAAAACATTTTTTTTGCTCACTAGTGTATTACCACTTAACTGTAGGTATGCATGGGTATCCTAACTTAACTGTGAATGCAATCAAGATTTGTGTATAAATTTTTATGATACGTGGCTTTATTTACTCGTAGTTTTGCCAGCTTTGAGATAAAGGTGATAAACTTAAACATTTTTGATGTTTTCACTTTTAAAAAGAAGTTTTCGGACACTTATTTCGAAATATATAATAATTCCGCATAATTTGGTGTATCATTTATATAAATCATGCATACCGTTCTCGAGTTATAGTGAAATATACTCGAGTAATCGTAGCATAACCGTTCTCGAGTTATAGTGAAATATACTCGAGTAATCGGTTTATTTAGGGCGCAATAATAGACACGCCCATAAAAAAATCTCGACCTAGTGGGAAAAAAACTGAAAGCAGATTCGAGTTTAGCACGCGGAAATCCATCTAGTCCACTTTGTTTTTTTTTTTTTTTTTGATCGGTGTAATTAAGTAGAATTTAGTAAATTCAAGAACCATTTTTTTATATTTTACAAAAATTCATATATAAACTAACTTGGCTATTATGTTTAATTCTTCAAAATATTAAAGGTATTTTACCAAAAAACTTTGGTAATAATTCGAACTTAGAAATTAACTAAAATTATTGTCATATTACCTATGAAACTTTGTAACTACCATTCTACCCTTGCGCTTAGTTAATTTCATATGAAGTTTTTAGTTTTTAGTTTTTCTTTTAATATCTGAAATAAATACCGAAACTTTTTCAGAAATTATCACAATCTACTCTACACATTTCAAGCTTTACAACAACAAAGCAAATATTTTAAAATATGTATTTTAAAACAACAAAATTATTTGACTTGTTTTGCAAATGTTCCAAAATTAACAAAAAAACAAGCGCGAATGTTATATTCGGGCGGGCTGAATCTATATACCCACCATCAACTTTTTCAAACTTTACGTTATATGGAAGGTGGGCGGTAAAGTGGGCGGACCACGCCCCAAACTGTGTATACAAAATTTCGTTGTCGTACATGCTTTTGTTCAAGAGATATCATCAGAAAAGTATGAAACGGACACCCTGTGTTTCTAGTTTTTAGCCCATAACTTTTTTGTTTATTAACCGATTTTGGCCATTTTCAATCCCAAACAAACCTTTGTGCCAAATTTCGTCCCCCTACGTTCTCCCCTATCCTTAACGTGACCAGAGGGTTTTTGTCAAAAAGCGGGACCCGAACGACTAAAAAGCGGGATTCTTAACAAAATTTTATGAAAAAAGCGGGATTTTGAACAGTTTTGTAAAAAATGAGGGTTTTTATTTTTATGTGTCAATTAAAAATCTTGATCAGCTGTTCTCTCGCAAGCACTTTGTTCACGACCCAATTGGGGCATTAAAAATTGAGAACGACCCATAAAAATTTTGGAACATCGAAATACAAACTGAAACATTAAAAATTATAATTTTAACGTGATTCTCTAAATGTTTTCAAATTATTCCTAGTTAAATTTCAAGATTGAATTTAAATACAGATTGATAAAAAAAACATGGTACTTTTTGAATTTGATAGCAATAAATTTTGTTAAATAATTCTTAGACCCGCTATCAATAAAACCGAAGTATAATTGAAAATATAGTTACTGCTAAAATATATAACCAATAACGCTAAAATACCGTTAGCCTTATTTTTGGGTTTAAGAAATATTATTATTTTTAATAAAGTTGAAATAAAACTGTTAATAAAGTTATGGCTACCCCAGCTCGTTTTTTTTTTTTTTCTATTTTCTGCAAATTACAGTTTATGGTTCTGAACCGATATTTCGAAATTTATGAAACAATTTATCAATACCATTACCAAAACAACTCGAAATATCGATAACGGTAAATACCCATACCGAAATAACTAAAAATACCATTACCTCTAAAAAATCGTTATTAAAATAATCCGATATACTGTTACCTTTTCACCTTTTTGAATCGGCTGCCAATATTATATTTTTATAACTTTTAGTTTATACAAAAATAAAAAAGCATCCAATACGAAACAAAGGCACATCGTAGTTCCAGATAGTTATTAAAGGTACAATATGAAAATACCTATGTTAACCTTGAGATCAAAGTCCATGTCAAAACATCTTTTTGAAATGGAACATTTTGGTAAATAAAATTGGATTAAAAAATTATTTAAATGGGCTATTACAAATGGGCTTTTCACAAATGTTCTTACCTAAATACATAATTAAAATTTGTCACAAAAAGTTAATTGCTATGAATCTCTTTCAAAAAAGTTGAAAGGAAATCTAACCTGAAGTGGTATAAATTACAAAAAAAAAAAAAAAAAAAAAAATGACGTGAAAGTACTTCAGACAAATTTATTTCATAATTATGATTAGTGTAAAATAGACGATGAAACAGGCTGACTTTTTTCAACTTCCTAGTCAGGAATTCTATGTTGCAGATGCTAGAGGGAATATGGAAGAAAAATATATGTGTGTGAAGTGAAATTCGAATTTTACTAGCAAAGACACAAACCGAAATCGTTCACATTGCAGTTAACAGAGCACTGTTAATTATTTAAAAGCAGTAATATCTTAACTTCTGGAGAAGATTTGTGGTCAACATGGGAAAAATTTTTACTCTAAAAAAATTTTAGATTTCCAAAAAAAAATTTTGTAAAAAATATTTTCCAACAAGTTATTCTCTTTGCTTTAAATAAACACATCGATATGTGAAATTCCTTGCGAAGATTAGTGGCCATTATGGACAAATATGGAATTGCAAATGCATACCACTATATAGGGATGGTAGTCTATAGGGTCCATAATGAAGCCCTATCAATCGGATTTCTGAAATAATTTTGGAATTTGAGAAAATTAATTTTGAAAAAATCACTTTTTGAAAAAACTTGAAATTTCTTGAGAAAATTGATGTCCATTATGGACAAATATGGAATTGCACACGTATACCACTATATAGGGATGGTAGTCCATAGGCAGTGTTGCCAAAACTTTGAGGCCATGTCCCACCAGATTGCATTTGAAAAACCGGTAGAAACCACCTATACTTAAAATAAAATCGGCGATTTTTACCGCTAAAATATTTCATCTCTTCAAACATGTTTAAAATTGATAGCTAATCCTTCAAAAACTTAATTTTGGGTACTTAAATGGATTTCAGAGTCATCAAATCAAATTTAAAAACTTATAATATATTTTTGCTTATATATTCGTCTGACATTGATATTAAGAGCATTTGCAGGCAAAATCAACTTGTAATTCTTTAAAAAATCAGTTTCAGTTGCATCTTCATAATGCAAAACATCAGAACGAGGGGCTTATTGCACATTTCGATTCTATTTTAAATACATTTTCGAAAACATTTTCTTTCGAATCGAATTACCCAATAATACTCCAAAGTTTGAAGGATATTTCCATACTATAATGTAGTGGTGATTTAACATTTTGAAAAAAAAAAAAAAAAAAAAACTAATTTTAATATCTTTTTTATAGAAAAACAGTTGATTTTATGTACAGTTTCCGAGTTTTTGCAATAAAGAAAAGTCGCTGGAAACCGCCAGCTATAAAAATGTTGCAACCAGAAAATCCACTTAGCGGTTTTTTATGGAAAGTGCCCGCTATGCACAACAAAATAACGCCAGATCTAGCGGGAAAACCATCGTTTTGGCAACACTGTCCATAGGGTCCATAATAAAGCCCTATTAGTCGAATTTCTGAAATAATTTTGGAATTTGAGAAAATTAATTTTGAAAAAATCACTTTTTGAAAAAACTTGAAATTTCTTGAGAAAATTGGTGTCTATTATGGACAAATATAGAATTGCACACGTATACCACTATATAGGGATGGTAGTCCATAGGGTCCATAATAAAGCCCTATTAATCGAATTTCTGAAATAATTTTGGAATTTGAGAAAATTAATTTTGAAAAACATGTGCAATTCCATATTTGTCCATAATGGACACCAACTTTCTCAAGAAATTTCAAGTTTTTTCAAAAAGTGATTTTTTCAAAATTAATTTTTAATTAAATATTTTTTACAAAAATTCTTTTTGGAAATCTAAAATTTTTTTTAGAGTAAAAATTTTTCCCATGTCGACCGCAAATCTTCTCCAGAAGTTAAGATATTACTGCTTTTAAATAATTAACAGCGCTCTGTTAACTGCAATGTAAACGATTTCGGTTTGTGTCTTTGCTAGTTAAATTCGAATTTAACTTCACACACATAACAATTTTTTGTATTTAAATCGAACGTGAACGATTTCGGTTTGTGTCTTTGCTAGTTAAATTCGAATTTAACTTCATACACATAACAATTTTTTGTATTTAAATCGAAAAAGTATGTGTAAATTGATTTTTATTCACATATTTGCCATATTTTTTTTACTAAAGTGGCATTGCCAGATCAAATTCTTTACTAAAAGAAAAAAAAAAAATTAAGTATTTCTGAACAATTTTCCAAAGTTATCGTCACTTTAGTATCATCCTATATTTTGAGCAGATGTGTATGTCTATATATTATTGTTAGTTTTTTTTTTTTTTTAATAAATGTAAAAGAGTTAATTCTTATAGTAATTAAAAAATACTCTTAATTAAGAATTAAAAAAGTAATTAAAACCTAGAAATTAAAGTTATTAAAAATATCATATGTCTAGTATATACCGTTACGGACAAAAAAAATAGGGTCTAGTATAATTATTTGAAATTTTTAAAGTTTTCGACAACATTTTATGCAAAACAATAAAACTGTTAATGCAAAATCATTATATTGAGTTACAAACCTATATACAAAAGTAGTATGTTTATGTATGTTCGGGACCACTTTTTCCATACAAAAATGCTCTATCAGTGTTTGAAAGAATGAATTCTTAAATTAACTTTTAGAAAAATTTATTTTTTTATTGATCAATCAAAAGCAAGATTTAGGTTGATAAAGTAGGGAAAGTGTGTGTTTCGTATATTGTATAGGTTATCCAATTATTCGGGTGTTCATATTAATCGGTTTATTCGACAAATAATTATTCGAGGTTAAAAGTTGATCGGTTAATAACCGATTATTGAGAAATTATTCAATTAATCGAATAACCATATTTATATATGTAAAACATATAAATTACACAAATTATAGCATTTAATCTATTGAAATAGTAACTTAGGAACATAATATAAGATCAAGTATTTTACAAGGGGATCATTTCGTAATTGTTTTCTCCTATTTGTATGAAAAAACCAAAAATACTCAAACTATATATATCCAAGTCATCAGTTTTTAGTTTCATCACAATTAAAAGTGCATAAATAAAAAAATAAAAAAGTTTTCTTCTTATTAAACTGTTTGTATGTACTTTAACATAATTTAATATTATTATAAAAAATTTTGACAAAAATAAATTCATTGGTTTCCAATTTCATAAAATGAATTTGTCAGTGTATACAAAAATATTGTCGCATTTATTAAAAAGCACACAATATACAAACATACAAATATTATTACAATATATGAAACACACACTTCCTCCCACTTTATCTACCTAAACCTTGCTTCTACTTGGTAAATAAAACAAATTAAAATTTTTAAAAAAGTTAATTTAAGCATTCATTCTTTCAAACACTGAACATATTTACTAAAAGCGCACAATAAACAAACATGTCTTATTAGAATATACGAAACACACACTTTCCCCCACTTTATCAACCTAAATCTTGCTTTTGATTGGTCCATAAAAAAATAATTTTTTTCTAAAAGTTAATTTAAGAATTCATTCTTTCAAACACTGATAAGCATTTTTTTGTATGGAAAAAGTGGTCCCGAACATTTCAAATAATTATACATCACCCTATTTTTTTTTTTGTCCGTAACTGTATATACTAGACATACGAGTATTATATATATATATATATATATATATATATATATATATATATATATATATATATATATATATATATATATATATATATATATATATACAGTTAGGGACAAAACTATTTGTACACCTCATATATTTCGTATACCTTCAATAGTTTATAAAGAATTTAAAATTGTCGTATGCAGTATTATTTTTAATATATTTTTATTTAATTAAGTTATAAAAACAAAATTAATATCCAACACATTATTTAAAAAAATACAAAATAATGAAAATTCATTGGGACAAAAGTATTTGTACATATAATCTACACCTACTTATAATACTTATATTGGAAAAATTTAATATTTTGTGGGTCCTCCTTTTGCATCTATCACGGCGTGTAATCTTCTGGGCATCGATCGGACCAAATTTCTCGTTTCATCTGGAGATATTTCCTTCCAGGCTTCCTCCAAAGCAATTTTAAGTTCATCCCTGCTTCGGACGTGCTTTGTAGCGACTTTACGTTTCAAAATATCCCAACAGTGCTCGATGGGGTTTAAGTCAGGTGATTGGGGAGGAGAATTAAATTGTCTTGGTGCATGGTAAAGCAACCACTCCTTCACTGAACGCGCTGTATGTTTTGGGTCATTGTCCTGTTGGAATATCCAACTTTGGCCAAGACCCAAACCATCTACGGAATCCTTCAAATTGTTTTCCAATATACGTTTATATTGATGCTGGTCCATTACACCATCTATAAATACCATTCGCCCTACCCCACTGGCTGCTATTGCCCCCCATACCATAACACTTCCCCCACCATGTTTCACTGTTGGGGTCAAATTGTTAACATCTAACGCTGTATTTTTTTTGCGCCACACTTTTCCCCTGCTATCATTTCCGAAAAGATTGACTTTGGTTTCATCAGTAAACAAAACCCTATTCCAAAATTCTTCGTCCTTATCAATGTATCGTTTGGCAAACTCTAAACGCAAATGCTGTTTTTTTTACTAATCAGCGGTTTCTTGCGGGGAATTCTACTTGCATATCCCGCAGAATGTAAGATCTTCCCTACTGTTTTTGGATGAACAATTGTTCCGGTAGTATTTGCGATTTGTTCCGTTAATTTTGCCCGAGTTACTCTTGGATTTCTTGCCACTTCTTTTATCACCAAGTTCGCTTCCCGTCTGGAAACCTTTTTTGGCCGTCCAGTTCTTGGCACATTTTCAACAGATCCGCTGTTTTTATACTTGTTTACAATGTATTGTACTGTGGAATGTTGCAAATTTACTAAATTACTTATATTCCGGAGAGATTTTCCTTTTTTATGTTCATCAATAATTAAATTTTTAATATCCAAACTCAACTCTTTTCGCTTTCCCATTTTTGATGTGCTTATTGTTCAAAACGTTAAAACCAACTTTTTATTTTGTAAAATAAAACTCGATTAACGAAGAAAATATAACGGTATTTAAAAAAAATCATCATACAAGAGTCCAACGTACAAATAATTGTACAAAGTACTGATGTACAAATACTTTTGTCCCAAAGATTTTTACTTAAATTGTACTTTTTTTAAACAATGTGTTATATATTAATTTATTTTTTATCAAATAATTTGCGCATATAATAATTTTTATCAAAAAATGGACCTGAATTAAAACTACATATAATAATTTTTTATTCTTTATAAATTATTGAAGATATACGAAATGCATGGGGTGTACAAATAGTTTTGTCCCTAACTGTATATATATATATATATATATAAAACATCTACGTTATATATAAAATGCTTTTGTTAAATTTAATTGACATGATTCCCAAACCATTATATTCTCACCTCACTCTGAAACAGTCATATTTGTGAATTTAACGTGGAATTTGGTTTGCAGACGACGAAGCGAAACTGTTTGCGGACCAATTTCATTAAAAATTATAGCGGAAATAGCCTTCAAAGAAATGAAGGGGTCCCTTTTTTGCCAACACAGTAATCCTCCTTTCCGTTTCTGTGGTCTTTTAGGTCTAATACGAGTTTATGTCATTTATTTTTTAGATAATACATTTTGCGCAAAATGTAGATGTCTTCCTGAGCCCCTTTTTGCCATTTCAAGCAACGACTTTGCAGTTTTCGTTTGTTTTGAGCCATTTTTCTCTCCTTTTTTGATACATTGACTGTTTCTTTTAATTTTCTGTGTCAAAATACTATTTCTTTATAATATTTTCAACCTAAATGAAACTTTTCTTATTCTATTATGTAAAAATAATCAAAAAAGTACAATAGAATTCGATTTAACATAAAAAAATTAGAAATAAATTAACTGTATCTATTATTATGAGCAACAATTTTTGGTGTTTAAATCGAAAACGTATGTGTAAATTAATTTGTATGCACATACTTGCCATATTTTTCATTAAAGTATCATTGCCAGATCAAATTGTTTACTAAAAGAAAAAAACTCTAAGTATTTCTGAAGAATTTTTCAAAAAACGTGACAGGCGTTGCTATCGATATCTACATAAAATTCTAAGAAAATTACCCATAGAAAGTATGGGTCTAAAATGAAAACCTAGCTCCCGCCGAGAGACATGAATTTTTTAGTTTAAGGTATTTCAAAAAAATTTCATAGATTTATTATAAAACAACATGCTATCACTAAATCCAAACATAATATACTATTAATTTGGGCTTATTTTAAAGGACATTTAATAAGCTTTAAGAATCTGCTTTAATTTTGTTAAAACTTTGATTACTATCCCAAGTTTTATTAAAGGTTTGATTATTAGAAAAATAAACTAGCAACGTCTGGTATATCACTACAAAACACAAATATAGTTGCTCTTTTTGGACCTATTTATCCCATTTTTTCTTAAACCTTATTTGATAACAAATAAATTATTATGTTCCCGCTAAGTATTGCTCAAGAAATATGGCACATTGGTCTAGTATCGATATTACATTTTAATTTTTGTACGAATTACGAACCTTGAAAAAGAGAATGATTTTACTGAGCACCTTTCTCCTCTTTTAAAAGATATAATTTAGTAATCATCTGTGAAAGTTATCAACAAAGAGTAATTAGAATTCAATATTATTAATAGTTCTAGAAGATAATACTACTAATGAAAACTCTACGTTGGATTTTGCAGTGGCAATATCAACAATAATTTAAGTTTAGGTTAAGATTTTAATACTTATTGTAAATTTCTGAAAAAGAAAGATTCAATAAAAACTAATATATATGTAAAAAAAAAAAAAATAGTTCTAGTCATTGTAGAAATTTACTGTTTATGCAATTTGTAAAAACGTGGTGTTAAACATTTGCTTTGTTAATTTCTTAAAAAAAAAAAAAAAATAATAATAACAATAAAAAATTCACGTTAAATTATAGAATCACCAGCGATGTCAATTGACTCTTCCAGGTCAATAATCAGAACGCTAGTATCATTGGCATACCAAGTGCCTTAAAAGTAAAACAAACATTTCGTTGTAGGGTTTATGTGATTTTGAACTGATTTTATTTTAAAATATGCCTCCACCTTTGGGCGCTAAAGATAAAAAAATCTTTCTACTGACATTCTATACCTCTTTTGAATAGCCAAAGCAGTATCGGAAGTTTTGTGTCCAGACAAATAGTCCATTCTCGCTGGTTAACAAAAGCCAGTAGAATCTTGCCCTTATATGTTGCAACTAGTTTGCCTTCAACCAATTTAAAAATATTGGCTTTAATAAAATTTTATATTGTCGTGAACAATTGTGTGACTCAACTAAACTCAGGGCTTATAAAAAGTATCCCATTAATTTAATTGCACAGATTATATGGTCTCTAAAATATGGCTTGAAAAGATGAAACAGAATTAAACTCTACATTAATGCAAAATGTGGTATTTTTTGCACAAAACAGTATTTCGCAAAAAAATATATCTCAAAAACTAAAAGCGATAAAACATTTCCAAGGTCATATTCAAACTTTAGAAAAGTGTATTTTTGTAAAAGTGTCTTAAAGAAAAAACAAATATCTTTTTCTAAGGAAAATACAGTTTTATTTACCTGCCACTATCTTTTCATTAATATCTGAGCATTCAAGCAACTCTCTATTCTATAAACTTAAGTAGTATAGGAAATCTGTATTAACATACGGATTTTGGTAAAATTTTCAAAATAGCGCTCGAGATATAGCTTTCCAAGACTTAAGGTTTAACCAATGACCTTTAACCTTTATTTATAAAAAAAATGTGGAATACCATTTTGAAGGTGCTTTCATTACCTATTATTATTTTTTTTTTACATAAATTTGAGTAGCAGCATTTATGTCAAAACACTGTTGTTAAATTTAAACGATTTTCCACAATTACCAAGATTCCATTATGTCTTTCGGCGGGAGCTAGGTTTTGATTTTAGACTCATAGTTTCTTAGGCAAGTTTTCTTAGAATTTATTGTAGATTTAATTTTTGCTATACGCCTATCTACAAAAAGAATTGACCCACCCTAATATATATATTGAATAATATAAATATATAATATATATATTGAAAATGAAATTATTTAACTATAATGATCGATTTCGGTACTTATCTTTTGTTGGAACCTTAGATTTTACTCATACTTTTAAAGTTCCAAATCTATAGATCCTTTCCTAAACAAATAGTTCTCGGAATTGAAATTCATCGATAATTCTCATCTTTTTTTAAATATTTTGTTTTAAATATCGAAATCGAGATTTTAAAAAGGTAAAGTTTCATAAAAATTTTAACAAAATTACTGCTGACCCTATTTTTTTGTTAACACTGAAAAAGGATTACTCCAAAAAATTCAAATTCAAATATATTCGCAATGATTTGGCATTAACAGTTTTATTGTTTTGCATAAAACGTCGAAAACTTAAAAAAAATCAAATAATTATACTTGACCCTATTTTTTTTTTGTTTGTTTGTAACTGTATATACTAGACATACCAGTATTATATACTGTATACTATATATATATATATATATATATATATATATATATATATATATATATATATATATATATATATATATATATATATATATATATATATATATATATATATATATATATATATATATATATATATATATATATATATATATATATATATATATATGCTGCGTGTATTTCGAGTTTGGGGCAAAAAAATGGAAGGCATATTCTTAAGAAGTGCTAAATTGTATTATTCTATTCATTAAATTCTATTAAAATTATTATTGCATTTGAAAAATAAGGATAATTTCGGTAGGTCCCATTCAGAAGATTATCAATAAAATGGACATGCATATTTACAAAAACATACTGACAAGCATCATGATACCATTCGCTGAAGACAACATGCCTCTAATGTGGAAATTTATGCATGATAATGACCCTAAGCACACTTCACGCCTAGTGAAGAGTTGCTTAGAGGAAAATAATATCACAGTTCTGAAATGGCCAGCTCAATCCCCGGATCTCAATCCAATTGAGAACTTGTGGAATGATGTTGAGGAGCATGTATGAGCAGTAAAGCCAAAAAATTTGACTGATTTATGGGAAGAAATTCAAAAGGCTTGGTATGCCATTCCAAAGGAGCGCTGTATGGCCTTAGTTGAAAGTTTACCCAGGAGATGCGCTGCTGTGATTCAAAATAAAGGATTTCCCACCAAATACTAATATTGTTTTATGAAGCTGAGCTTTACTTTTGTGAATTAACTTTTATTTTGCCTATGTCCTAAATTCATGACCAGGCTTAAACTTGTATTAATCTGTATAATATGTAAATAAAAATTGGAAACTAAATATAGGTAACAAACTATTGTTGATTTTTTTTCATAACATTACTAGGATCTTTAAAAAATAACATGGATCTAAAATTTGTTCGATAAGATGTAAAAATTATCAGAAATGTATAAGTGAAATGTCGTGTCTTAAATTCGTGGCCACCACTGTATATATATATATATATATATATATATATATATATATATATATATATATATATATATATATATTGTAGATAGGTACACAAAGGAGCCTATGTATTTTTTAATAACAAAGTAAGATATATAACTTATTTTGGTTTGAAAGTATTACATTAAAATTACATACAGTTAACCCTCGCAATTTCTTTATAACGCGATTCTATTATTGACCATTTTTTGAAATGCGAGTTTTTATTTAACGCGAACTTGGTATAACGCGTATAAACAATAGTGACTAGACTTGGGAATAATATTTCATTTTGGTGAATCGTTCGTTATCGGTCAGTACGACTGACTGAAATATTTCTTTCTTTTCTTTCATATTTCATTTACTGGAGTACGTATGGAACAGAAACCAAAGAAAGATTCTTTCTTTTATTTCATCTTTCATTTACTGAAATATGAATGAAATAGAAACGAATGAAAGATGTTTATTTTTCTTTCATCTTTCTTTTTCTGAAATATGTACGAAATAGAAACCAAAGAAAGGTTCTTACTTGTCTTTCATTTACTGAAGTAGGAATGAACTGGAAAGGAATGAAATATGTTTTTTTTTTTTTTTTCTTTATTATTATTATTATTATTTTTTTTTTTTTCTTTCTTTTTTTTGTGAAACAACTATGTCTAATGAATGGTTAACCTTTTTTTTATTTAGTTATTTTGAACATACCATACATGAATTCACATATTTAAATCAGCTAAACAAAATGTGAAAAGTGAAACATAAGCATGAAAGATTGTGAAGTATTTCATATCTTTCATTTAACTGAATCGTTCAATTGAAATATTTCTTTCATGAAGGACACAACTCTAATAGTTACAAACTTAGAATTGCGCAAATTACGGTAGCGTATTTGAAAGAATTTATTGAAAAAATAGATTATTTAATGAAATAATGGCTACAAAATAAAAAAATATAAATTATAAGCGAAGTTTTGCATAATTGCTTAAAATTTGTTTGTAAGATTAAAAAAGGGGAAACGGCAAAATATGTAGCAAGATTATAAAACTTTAATAAAAGTACAATAAGAACAATCCCAAAAATATGTATATTTAAATAAGTATGCATAAAGGTACGGTCACATTAGGGAAATGTTTGTTTCAAATTAGTTTGCCCGAACGTAAACAAAATTTTTTCAAAGCAATATGAAATTTATTTTATGGTCACATTACTCACATTTATTTTCCCATTTTTGTTTGTTCAAATAGACAATAAATATAGTCAAATAGGCAAATAGGAAAACATGTTTTCTCATCGGTCACATTTGAAAAATTATTTGTCTTCAAAATTATTTCATCAAACTGTCTAAAACAATAAAATTATTTGTATTGAAAATATAATAAAGAAAATGAAAATTTTTTGATTTGTAATGTAGAGCTCTTTAGAAAAGGAAGAAGAAAAGGTAAGATAATGGCGTAGCCATCGGCATAAGCTGTTCACGTGCATGTGTGTTGCCCCCAATACCACCAGCATCTAGAACGTTAAGATCCCCCTGCTGCCGCTCATTTTAAGCACTGAGCCTCATCAAGAAGGCCTCATTTCCGTTTTTTCCGTTCTTCATCACCTTCTTTGGAAGGTCAACCAGCGACTTCTTAAACACCACCTCCCTAAACCTCCGTGATCTTCTTTATATGACCGACCCATCCGTCACCATCAACCGACGTGGTGACCTTCTTCCTAGGGAGCTTCGTTATACGCGTCTTTTCGGCAGCTTTGCTAGAGGAAGCAGCAGCACCCTTCTTCTCACCTGAATCACTAGCAACCTTAGCAGCGACCTCACCACCACTCTCCATCTACTAAAACGATCCCGGCTTGAACCGTTTGTCCCAAGTCCACCTCATCCACCTCCAAACTGGACGAATTTAGCTCGTACTGTCGCAAAATAACCGGCACTGACAAAATAACGTCGTCATACTTCAAAAGGCCACAATTAATCACGTTTTTGCTACACGGGTAATTCGCGGTTAAAGGTGTCAAAAATCAATTCTTTTAATATATCTCGCTTATTATGCATCATACGTGTTTCTACTACATCATCTATACAATATAAAATTTGCAACAATTTTGCTAAACTAAATTTGTATGTACCATCTTGTAGGGATAATCCTTTGATTTGCTCAAGTATGTGCCCGATGTCTTTTCATTTTATTATTGTAATTTTACTCTTCTGAAAATTTTACATTTTCGGACACTCTAACTTGAACCACAAAAAGTTTTTTTCGACAAAAATGCAATATACGATAAGTAAATATCCTTAGAAGATGGTTGGTAAGTTATCATTACAATTTTACTTTTTCGCCCTGCGGTTAAAGGTTCCAAAAATCAATTTTTTGCATACATATATCTCGCTCATTTTTATGCACCAACTTGTAGGGACAGTCCTTTGACATGCTTAAGTATGTTCCCGAAGTCTTTTCATTTTTTCATTGTAATTTTATCCATTTTGCCTCACTGAAATTTTTACACTTGGATCAGAATAGATTTCTTGACAATACATGCAAAGGAAGAGTAAATATCTTTAGAAGATGGTTGGTATAATATTGCTATATCGTCCTGAAATATAGCTGATACTAAAAAACATTAGATATATCATAAAATGCATAAAATGATTTTTGGCACCCTTAAATTCAATAGTAAATATGGCTCGATACAACTATTATTTGATGTTGTTTTCTCTTACAAAAATTTTTTAAGTTCAAATAATTATTTGCTCAAGAAATGGGATAATATGGCCGAAATTATCCTTATTTTTCAAATGCAATAATAATTTTAATAGAATTTAATGAATAGAATAATACAATTTAGCACTTCTTAAGAATATGCCTTCCATTTTTTTGCCCCAAACTCGAAATACACGCAGCATATATATATATATATATATATATATATATATATATATATATATATATATATATATATATGCTGCGTGTATTTCGAGTTTGGGGCAAAAAAATGGAAGGCATATTCTTAAGAAGTGCTAAATTGTATTATTCTATTCATTAAATTCTATTAAAATTATTATTGCATTTGAAAAATAAGGATAATTTCGGCCATATTATCCCATTTCTTGAGCAAATAATTATTTGAACTTAAAAAATTTTTGTAAGAGAAAACAACATCAAATAATAGTTGTATCGAGCCATATTTACTATTGAATTTAAGGGTGCCAAAAATCATTTTATGCATTTTATGATATATCTAATGTTTTTTAGTATCAGCTATATTTCAGGACGATATAGCAATATTATACCAACCATCTTCTAAAGATATTTACTCTTCCTTTGCATGTATTGTCAAGAAATCTATTCTGATCCAAGTGTAAAAATTTCAGTGAGGCAAAATGGATAAAATTACAATGAAAAAATGAAAAGACTTCGGGAACATACTTAAGCATGTCAAAGGACTGTCCCTACAAGTTGGTGCATAAAAATGAGCGAGATATATGTATGCAAAAAATTGATTTTTGGAACCTTTAACCGCAGGGCGAAAAAGTAAAATTGTAATGATAACTTACCAACCATCTTCTAAGGATATTTACTTATCGTATATTGCATTTTTGTCGAAAAAAACTTTTTGTGGTTCAAGTTAGAGTGTCCGAAAATGTAAAATTTTCAGAAGAGTAAAATTACAATAATAAAATGAAAAGACATCGGGCACATACTTGAGCAAATCAAAGGATTATCCCTACAAGATGGTACATACAAATTTAGTTTAGCAAAATTGTTGCAAATTTTATATTGTATAGATGATGTAGTAGAAACACGTATGATGCATAATAAGCGAGATATATTAAAAGAATTGATTTTTGACACCTTTAACCGCGAATTACCCGTGTAGCAAAAACGTGATTAATTGTGGCCTTTTGAAGTATGACGACGTTATTTTGTCAGTGCCGGTTATTTTGCGACAGTACGAGCTAAATTCGTCCAGTTTGGAGGTGGATGAGGTGGACTTGGGACAAACGGTTCAAGCCGGGATCGTTTTAGTAGATGGAGAGTGGTGGTGAGGTCGCTGCTAAGGTTGCTAGTGATTCAGGTGAGAAGAAGGGTGCTGCTGCTTCCTCTAGCAAAGCTGCCGAAAAGACGCGTATAACGAAGCTCCCTAGGAAGAAGGTCACCACGTCGGTTGATGGTGACGGATGGGTCGGTCATATAAAGAAGATCACGGAGGTTTAGGGAGGTGGTGTTTAAGAAGTCGCTGGTTGACCTTCCAAAGAAGGTGATGAAGAACGGAAAAAACGGAAATGAGGCCTTCTTGATGAGGCTCAGTGCTTAAAATGAGCGGCAGCAGGGGGATCTTAACGTTCTAGATGCTGGTGGTATTGGGGGCAACACACATGCACGTGAACAGCTTATGCCGATGGCTACGCCATTATCTTACCTTTTCTTCTTCCTTTTCTAAAGAGCTCTACATTACAAATCAAAAAATTTTCATTTTCTTTATTATATTTTCAATACAAATAATTTTATTGTTTTAGACAGTTTGATGAAATAATTTTGAAGACAAATAATTTTTCAAATGTGACCGATGAGAAAACATGTTTTCCTATTTGCCTATTTGACTATATTTATTGTCTATTTGAACAAACAAAAATGGGAAAATAAATGTGAGTAATGTGACCATAAAATAAATTTCATATTGCTTTGAAAAAATTTTGTTTACGTTCGGGCAAACTAATTTGAAACAAACATTTCCCTAATGTGACCGTACCTTTATGCATACTTATTTAAATATACATATTTTTGGGATTGTTCTTATTGTACTTTTATTAAAGTTTTATAATCTTGCTACATATTTTGCCGTTTCCCCTTTTTTAATCTTACAAACAAATTTTAAGCAATTATGCAAAACTTCGCTTATAATTTATATTTTTTTATTTTGTAGCCATTATTTCATTAAATAATCTATTTTTTCAATAAATTCTTTCAAATACGCTACCGTAATTTGCGCAATTCTAAGTTTGTAACTATTAGAGTTGTGTCCTTCATGAAAGAAATATTTCAATTGAACGATTCAGTTAAATGAAAGATATGAAATACTTCACAATCTTTCATGCTTATGTTTCACTTTTCACATTTTGTTTAGCTGATTTAAATATGTGAATTCATGTATGGTATGTTCAAAATAACTAAATAAAAAAAAGGTTAACCATTCATTAGACATAGTTGTTTCACAAAAAAAAGAAAGAAAAAAAAAAAAAATAATAATAATAATAATAAAGAAAAAAAAAAAAAAAACATATTTCATTCCTTTCCAGTTCATTCCTACTTCAGTAAATGAAAGACAAGTAAGAACCTTTCTTTGGTTTCTATTTCGTACATATTTCAGAAAAAGAAAGATGAAAGAAAAATAAACATCTTTCATTCGTTTCTATTTCATTCATATTTCAGTAAATGAAAGATGAAATAAAAGAAAGAATCTTTCTTTGGTTTCTGTTCCATACGTACTCCAGTAAATGAAATATGAAAGAAAAGAAAGAAATATTTCAGTCAGTCGTACTGACCGATAACGAACGATTCACCAAAATGAAATATTATTCCCAAGTCTAGTCACTATTGTTTATACGCGTTATACCAAGTTCGCGTTAAATAAAAACTCGCATTTCAAAAAATGGTCAATAATAGAATCGCGTTATAAAGAAATTGCGAGGGTTAACTGTATGTAATTTTAATGTAATACTTTCAAACCAAAATAAGTTATATATCTTACTTTGTTATTAAAAAATACATAGGCTCCTTTGTGTACCTATCTACAATATATATATATATATATATATATATATATATATATATATACAGTGGTGGCCACGAATTTAAGACACGACATTTCACTTATACATTTCTGATAATTTTTACATCTTATCGAACAAATTTTAGATCCATGTTATTTTTTAAAGATCCTAGTAATGTTATGAAAAAAAATCAACAATAGTTTGTTACCTATATTTAGTTTCCAATTTTTATTTACATATTATACAGATTAATACAAGTTTAAGCCTGGTCATGAATTTAGGACATAGGCAAAATAAAAGTTAATTCACAAAAGTAAAGCTCAGCTTCATAAAACAATATTAGTATTTGGTGGGAAATCCTTTATTTTGAATCACAGCAGCGCATCTCCTGGGTAAACTTTCAACTAAGGCCATACAGCGCTCCTTTGGAATGGCATACCAAGCCTTTTGAATTTCTTCCCATAAATCAGTCAAATTTTTTGGCTTTACTGCTCATACATGCTCCTCAACATCATTCCACAAGTTCTCAATTGGATTGAGATCCGGGGATTGAGCTGGCCATTTCAGAACTGTGATATTATTTTCCTCTAAGCAACTCTTCACTAGGCGTGAAGTGTGCTTAGGGTCATTATCATGCATAAATTTCCACATTAGAGGCATGTTGTCTTCAGCGAATGGTATCATGATGCTTGTCAGTATGTTTTTGTAAATATGCATGTCCATTTTATTGATAATCTTCTGAATGGGACCTACACCATGCCAGGAAAATGCTGCCCACACCATGACATTTCCACCACCATGCTTAACCGTTTTAAGGGTGTACTTTGGGTGATGCTCCAGGTTTGGAGGACGCCATACGTACTGTTTTCCATCAGAACCAAAGCGACAAAACTTCGACTCGTCGCTCCAAAGTATATTTTTCCAAAATGTCATCGGCTTATTGAGATTTTCTCTTGAAAACGCTAGTCGGGATTTAATATTTTTTTTTGACACAAGTGGTTTACGTTGTGCAATACACCCACGTAAGTTCTTCTCATTCAGACGTCTTCTTATTGTCCTGGACGATATATTAATACCAAAATCCGATGAAATCTCATTTTTAATTTTACTTGAGCTCTTGAAAGGATCTTTAGCAGCTGATTTATAAATTAAGCTATCCTCCCTGGGTGTAGTTTTTCGGGCTCTAGGGTGCTGTTTGACATTTTTGGTAGTGCCATGTTGCTTGATGTGTTCCAGTGCATTGTAAATCTTGGATCTGGAACATTTTAGTAGCTTGGAAATTTCCATTACTGTTTTTCCATCAGTATTCATTTGTTGGATCAATTTTCGCTCGGCATCCGAACTCCAAGTACCTCTGGCCATTTCTAACTAAATATTTTGATGTATTCTAACATTAAATGGAATAAAACATTCATTACTTACCTTTTAGCTTCAAAAAACACCAAAAAATCACTTAAAAACCAAATATTTCTTATATGTTTTAAATTCGTGACCAGCTTCAAAAGCACGTTTTTACGAAAATATAATAAAAACAGCAACAAAATGTATACACAAACAAAACCAAATAACGGTAATTGATCTTAACATTACAGGGTACACTGAAAAATTAACAAAATCTAATTTTATATTGCAGGGTTGTAATAATTATCACAACTTAGTTCGTTACATGTCGTGTCTTAAATTCGTGGCCACCACTGTATATATATATATATATATATATATATATATATATATATATATATATATATATATATATATATATATATTCGCCAAAATATTACATAAAAATGGGTTTTTCTCGAAATACGCTGAATTCAAAATACAGGTACAGGCAAACTATAAGTGGTATTGACCTAATTTTTTTACTCTTTTATTCTGTAATCTGTTGTCCATAAATCCCTATGAGATCTCCCAAAAATATTGAAATTTGTTTAACAAAGTATCAAAAAAACTGAAATTTGAGTTTTGAAACGACCGTTAAAAATATCAACATTTTTTGACCATAGCTGAGAACAGGTTTACGTTATTCTATAAGGACAAAAACTCATATTCAAGTAACTACAGATGTATTTTAAGTAATACAATTGTTTTATTCGAATATTTTCAAAAATATATTTATTTTTTTGTCACATTTCGAATTCAAGTGCTCTGAGACACGTTAATGGCCTGGGGAATTTTCAATAACTTTTAAATTTTTCAACCAATTTTTGTGTTTTATATCTTTTTGTAACACTAATTCTGTGTACATTACGATTCCTTTATAATAAAATGCAAAACTAATTATTTAATGACAAAATTTGTGTGAAAACTGAAAAAAATGCATATTTTCCCCTTGTAAATGCATCTTCAAAATTCAGAATCGTTGCGGCACCAGTTATCGTATTCCTATTGCCCTAATTTTTTGCACGACGTATTTTTATAACCCATAGAACAATTTTAGGGGGGGGGGGGGGGTGTGTGTCCGGCCTGTAGGATAACATTTTTTTTCCTTCATACAAGCTTAATTTAATAAAGCTTTAATTTCAAATAAATTCATAAAATATCTTTGGATCCTTAGTTCGACAATTTAAGTATTTAGGCCATTTGTAAGGTTATAAAATAGTATTATATTGGTTCCCATAAATCCTTCCTAATAAATGAACCATTTACATTAGCAAATTTAAGAAGATTTTTATTTAAGTTTTTAATATTTTAGAAAAAATCGTCAATTTAGGGGTAAAAATCGTCAAATCGTCAACAGGCCATTTTTAGACCCAAAAATCGTCAAATCTGGCAACAGTGGAGGGTACATATCTATTCAAACTTTGTCTCAAAAGTGGAAAATTATTGCATTTCTTATTTTACTGGCTGACGACCTTAGGAACAAAAAAGATTTTCAATTTCCTATAGTCGGCATAGACTGCATTTTTCATACTAATTTCAGAGTGCTGACTTTGAATATTTTTTCACGTCTAAACAAATTGAGAATATCCAAAAATTGTTTCAGCATATTATTTTGAAATATGTAACAAATTACGAAATATTTTTAAAAAATTCTTACCTCTTATACCTCAGGACTTATTCCCGAAAAACGAAAGAAGTCGAGGCAAAAAATCAAAAACTCAAAATTCAAGCGTAAATATCTTTTAAACTGTAAGAGATAACTTAGGCGAGTAAGCCTTTTTTCTTTACCTTGCCAAGCACTTTATAGAAATACAAAAGTCTTTAAAATCGAACTTCATTTGTAGAAGTAACGATTTTTTGAAACTTTAACATACTCGAGATAGTCAACTTTGACACCCTGTAGCTTATCAGGTGTTATCACAGGGTGACTACGAGATGATTTTTCTGAAGGCTTAGATCCTCCTCTACAACTCTTCAATACATTTCAACTTGATCCGAACAATTTCCTTTTTCTACAACTCTTCAATACATTTCAATTTGATACGAACAATTTTTACAAAAAAAATTGCGTTTGGCCCAATTGTGCCACCCTTTATATTCAATAATGAGATTTTATTACATTTAATGTTCTTTAAAGTGTTTTACTAATTGTTTAAGTAAGATTTGTAGGCTTTATTTTGCGCTAACTACTACTTAACCAATTATGCCTTTTTTAACCCATTAGAAGTCACCGTACTCAACTGAGTACAGTTGTATTTTTACGTGTATCCAAGCAAAACTAAAGAAAAAACAATCGTTGTACCGTTATTTAGTTTCACAACAACAATAATAAGAGCTGCAGAAAAAGAATTTGTATGTAGTTTCTGTTACTTATGCAGATCTATCAATCTATATTGTGTCGCGAATAGCCTAAAACTCGTTTCCAAAAAAAAAAAAAAATTTTTTATTTCATTTTGTGCTTTTTTATGCTTGTTTTTATTAATAAATAAATCTGAAATAAAAAACTTAAAGCCGGTTTTCATTTGACCTCTAATGGGTTAACAACGTTAGAATATATTAGAGTTTCCTTTTGTTATACAACCTTGCTAGAAGTATTTTAACATATAATATACCGCGTAAATCATTAACGGGTAGGGTGATCGATTCGATTTTCCAACCGGTTTTTAAACCGGTTTTTTCAGTCAATGTGCTGTCGGTTTTTTCAAAATGTTTATTTTTTGAATGTCGAATAGACCGGTTTTTTTAAACACAAAAAACCGGGTTTATAAATAGCTTTTTATTAAATAAAAACATGTACTAAATGCTGATATTTGAATCGAAATATATGAATATTTTGTAATATGAATATATTGTTGCTAATGTTTTATAAATTTAGTTAAAGGTTAAATCGAAATTAATTCTGTAATATTAAACAAATAAATTAGGAATAAATAACCTGAATGAAATCAGTTTTAACTATTGTAACACCTGTATATTTTTACACCTCAATGTTGTAGTTTTTTTTTTTTTTTTTATTCAATATTTTCTTCATTTTTCAATTATTTTGTTTTGAAAAAATTTCGGCTGCAGAACCGTCAGTAAAATTGATTCTGTCTTTTTTCATTTTTAACCATGGTTTCTCTTTATGCTAAGTAAAAGTTAAATATGACTTTAATGATTATTTTCTTACAATTTGTATACTCACACCATCATTATTTGTAACAATCGGCTTAAAGTCGATTTAACGATGTCCGTCCGTCTGATCGTCTGTTCATCCATGTAAACAAAATGCAGGTCACAATTTTAAGCATAAGTTAATGAAATTTGGCATACAGGTTTCTTATAGTGCAAAAACGAATCATGTTAAAATTGTTTATGATCGATCTATTATTGCACCTAGCCCCCATGCAAATAACCTCCCGGAAACGATCATAAATCCTTTAAATGTAGCAAGAATTTTTGCACATGTAAGTTCCATATATTTTCTGTGTGCCAAATTTCATGAAGATCGATCCATAATTGGCCATAGTATTGGTCCACAATTCCACAAAAAAGACACCCCCCGAATTTTGATGCACACAATTAAGTAGGGTATTGTCGGGATTGACTGACTATATCTTTCTCGTTTTTATTGGATTAATAGTTATTTCCAAAAAATAATTATATTTACTAAATTTTAACATTTTGTTGATTTTTCTTTAAGAAATGTAGGTCTTTTGGTAGAAATATAAACTTCTGCAAAAAAACCGGTTAACCGGCCCGGAATCTATATACCCACCATCAACTTTTTCAAATTTTACGTTATATGGGAGTGGGCGGTAAAGTGGGCAGTAAAGTGGGCGGACCACGCCCATTTTTTGTTTCCGAGTTTACATTGGTCCTTGAACTATTTGAACACAATTTCGTTGATTTTCACCTTATATGGGAGGTGGGCGGTAAAGTCGGCGGACCACGACCATTTTTGGTTTCCGAGTTTATATCAATCCCCGAACTATACGTACAAAATTTTGTTGTCGTACATGCTTTTATTGAAGAAATATCAGCAGAAAAGTACCCTGTGTTTCTAGTTTTTAGCCCATAACTTTTTTGTTTATTAACTTTTTTGTTTATTAACCGATATATACTTTGTGGGGTCTTAGATGATTCCTTCGACATGTTACATACGGAATGACAAAATCAATATAACCCCATCTATTTGATGGTGGGTATAAAAATAGGTTTATTTTATAAAAATCTTCGGCAAACTATTTTATTTTACATAAAATGCATAGTATGATATTACTAAAGTATGATGACATGATTTTTTCATGATTTATTTGTCGTGGGTATTTTATTATTGCTCTTAAGGTGAACAAGAGAAATAAATAACAATTTTATATAACTTTCAACTTTAGAGAGAGATTTAAAAAAAAAATATATATTTTTTACATTTATTTATTTAAAACATTTATTATCATAATTAATTAAGAAAACAAACAAAAATATCGGCATTAACGACTAAGGTTTTTGACCTAGCTTAAAATTTATATTTATATTAAGTTGTATATGTTAAAATGTTTTAATAATTGTATTGTATTGTATTGCTAATATTTTGGGAATTAATATTTTTAAGGAATTCCATTAAGCAAATTTTTCCAAAAATGTGTAATTGAGCTTGTTTAATAAAACTACATTTTAGGAGGTGTTCTATATTTAGTTCTACGTTGCTGTCGAATAAATGGCATAGATTGCGATGAGTGGGATTAAATATATGCTGCTGTGTGATGTATATGTGTCCTAATCTTAGTCTTAAATATAATTATTATTTTTTTTTTTTTTTTTTGTAGATCTCTTCTTTCAGCATTATTGGGGTATGTTGATGGAGTCTTATATTGGTTGAAGTTTTTATAAATGTAGTGGTATTGTGTCCATTCTTCATTTTCAGATTTTTTGATGGTTGTTAAAATTGTGTTTTTTATATCCCTTTTGTTGGATGTACAGATAGATAATATTGGTGCAAAAGTTGCAAATTTAGCTGCTTCATCAGCTGAAGTGTTGCCTTCGATGCCAGCGTGGCCCGGTATCCACATAAGTTTAAATTTAGTGTGATATTTAATTAAAATATCTCTTATTTTAAAGGTTGTTACATTTTTCTTTTTGATGTTATATGCGGCAGTTATTGTAGATTTGGAACCTGAGCAAATAACATATTTACCTCGAATATGTTTGTATTTGTTAAGGGTATATAATACTACTGTCGATTCAGCCGTGAATATTGAGCAGTTTTGGTCAAGAGTAGCTAAAGAATCAGTGTTTAATGTATTGTTAATTACAGCAAATGCAGTGGTAGTGTTTGTTTTTGAACCATCTGTGTACAAAAATTTCCAATAATGAGGATATTTCATAAAAAAGAGAGTTATATTCGTAGTTAGATGTAAATTCCTTAGGTTTAGTTTAGGTCCAATATGAAACTCGTACTTTTTAATTTCCAGGGTGGCTCAGTGGGTGTGTAAATTTTCTGTGGTTTTATGTTGATACCTATATCTAAGGCAAATTTAAGTTTTTTTTTACTGTTATTTATTAAATTATTGTATCTGCCTTTACTTCTTAGGCCTAACAATATGTATTAAAATCTTATATCTAAAAATAAAAACTATTTGCTCTCAGCTGAGAGCCATGGTTGGCAAATGGTTCTTAATGCAGTGGTAAATCAAATTTTTTCAAATTCCTCTTTTACTAATGTTACTTCTAGTCTCTGTGGATGTTCTCGTTCCTTATGAACCATGGCGCGCCTGTCATAGTCCTAAGGATTTTCGATTGTGCCCTCTGTATAAGATCAATACTAGTGTTACTTGCCGTTCCCCATAACTGGATACCATACGTCCAAATTGGTTTTAAGATATGATGACTTTACAGTCAAGGCTTAATTTAGATTTGTTGCTGATCAGCCAATGGAGATTGGAAGCTTTAATTTTCATATGAAGCCTCTTGGCTTCAATGTGACGACGTCATGTCTAAATGAATAATTTACATGATCAAATTGTGGGATATTTTCGTTGTTAAGTGAAACTGGTGGACAGTTGCCTCTCCTTAATGCAAACGTAACATGTTTACTTTTGAGTTCATTTACTCGTATTCTCCAATTTTTCAACTACGTCTCCACATTTTTAAGGTATTTATCTAATTCTCTAGATGCTATACATGGGTCCACGTGAGAATTTAAAATAGCAGTATCATCGGCAAATTTTGATATAGTCAAGCTGGTACTTATAGGTAAATCAGAGGTGTAAGTTAGATACAGCAATGGTCCAAGGACACTGTCCTTTGGAACTCCAGCACTAATTGCATAATTTTCCGTAGTATAGTCACACTGTTTTACACGAAACACCCTGTTTGTTAGGTAGGACTCTACTAATTTATGAGTACTTGGTGGCAACAGACATTTAATTTCATATATAAGGCCCTTATGCCAAAAACTTTGTCAAAAGCTTGGGCGACATCCAAGAAGATTGCTGACTTTTTATGTTCAAAAAAATTTCTTATCTCACCAGTTAAACGGTTTACCTGCTCGATAGTTCCATGTTGTTCACGGAAACCGAACTGATGAACTGGGATGACATTTTCTCAGATAGCTTAGATAAACATGGTAGCAGACTAATTGGTATGTACAACGTTGGTACTGTCAAATCTTTTCCTGGCTTTGGTATCATAATGATCTGCGAAGTTTTCCATGCTTTTGGAAAAACACCTTGTCTCAAGATCGCATTAAATAATGCAGTCAAAAATATTATAGCCACATTTGGTAGGTTTTTGATCATAGATGGTGTTATAAAATCATAGCCTGTTGATTTCTTCAGTTTAAGATTCTCATTTATAACTTTTCGTATGTCCTCTTGAGTTATAGGTAACGATTCTCTACCTGAAAATATATGATTGTGAGGCTCCCCCAAAACAAAGTCATTCATTGGGGGGTTTGGTTGAAAAACATTACTTAAGTGGTAAGCAAATATTAAGGCTTTATCTTTGGCGCTCCGTGCCCAGATGCCGTCCGCTTTTCTTAAAGGACTTTGTCCCTCTACTGGTGGTTTAATATTTCTAACTGCTTTCCAGAGGGAGAAGTTAGTATACTTGGTATTTGTCAGGCTTTTAATGTAGTTTCTATTTCTGCGATCCTCTTCTAATAGAAGGGCACTTCTGAGTATTTTACTTGCAGCAAACAGCCTCTGCTTTGCCGCAGCAGATCTGTGTTTTTGCCATTCTCTTCTTCGTTTTCTTTTTTCAATGAGTAGTCTTTCTATTTCAGAGTTTGAAATTTGTGTATATTTTTTTGGTGTGATTTGAATCTTAGAATGATCTAAAGCCGAGATTATTAGTGATGTGAAATCATTTGTGGATTTATCAATATCTTCCTCACACTGAATATTAGGGTTCATGTGGATGTAACTGCTAATACTGTTGTTTGCATTCCAGAAATAAATTTTCAAATAACTAATTTCTTTGTTAAGAGTATTTGTATCATTTGGTTCTGCGCTCTCAAGATACCTATATCTAAGGCAAATTTAAGTGAGTTGTAAATAGTTGATGGAAAACGAATTGGCCGTTGGTATAGGAGAGTAGTAATTCGATTAATAAGGTATTGTTCGGAAGGAAAAATTATTTTAAGAATTAAGTTGGTGCTAATGAATTTAAATCTTTCCTCTATGGTGGGTAAACCGGATTCCGCCATTAAATTTTTAATTGGAGTTGTTTTGAGAGCACCGAGAGCAATCCTTATGGATTGGTTGTAGGCAGGACACATTTTTTTAAGTTGTGTCTTTGGGGCTTTACCATAAATAGCAAGTCCGTAATCTATTTTTGACAAAATTAAACTGCAAACAATATTTTTTTTTTTTTTTTTTTTTTTACGTTTTATTTATATATTGAATCTGTCTTATTTTAGACCTCACAATATGTATTAAAATCTTAAAAACTAAATTAAACACTACTCGATCTCTATCGAGATCATTGGTTACTCCATGGTCCTACTATTAACGGGGTGGAAAGTCGGCTCTGCGAAGCCTTGTAGCTGACTGAACTTCAGCAAGAGATCTTGCGAGTGGGTTGGGGTGAGTCTCTAGTTTAAGAATGTATTTTTCTCTGAGCTTCCTGAACTCGTCTCTTACAAGTGGTACCTCTAAATCCCTATGGATATTCTCATTTCTTATGTACCATGGCGCACCCGTCATGGTTCTAAGAATTTTTGATTGGGCCCTCTGTATAATATCAATGCTCGTATTACTGGCTGTTCCCCATAGTTGGATGCCGTATGTCCAAATTGGCTTTAAAACGGTTTTATACAGGATGACTTTATTGTCAAGGCTTAGTTTTGAATGACTATTAATTAACCAGTGAAGACTAGAAGCTTTCAACTTCATATGAAGTCTCTTGGCTTCTATATGACGACGCCAAGTAAGTCGCCTATCTAAGTGAATACCAAGGTATGTAACATGGTCTGACTGGGGTATATTTATATCATTAAGTGTAACTGGAGGACAATTTCCTCTTCTCAGGGTGAATGTAACATGATTACTTTTCACTTCATTTACACGAATACGCCAGTTTTTCAACCATGTCTCCACACGTCGGAGATAAATATCTAGTTGGCTAGATGCTATTTGTGGGTTTTCATGAGAACTGAGTATTGCAGTATCATCAGCAAATGTTGAAATAGTCAGTTCATCACATATAGGTAAATCAGAGGTGTAGATTAAATATAGGGTAGGTCCAAGAACACTTCCCTGTGGAACACCGGCTTTTATTTCAAATTCTTCTGTCACAAAGTCATTTAACTTTACCCTAAATATACGGTCAGATAGATAGGACTCCAGCAATTTGTGGGTACATGGTGGTAGTAAACATTTAATTTTATAGATTAGGCCCTTGTGCCAAACTTTGTCGAATGCTTGTGCGACATCTAAGAAAATAGCTGAACAATACTTCTTTAATTCGAAACATTTCCTTATCTCTCCAGTTAAACGATTCACTTGTTCTATGGTTCCGTGTTTTTCACGAAAACCAAACTGGTGAACTGGGACGATATTTTCATCGTTCAAGAATGGTAGAATTTTCTTTTGAAATACTTTTTCGAACAGCTTTGACAAGCAAGAGAGTAAACTAATGGGTCTATAAGAAGATGCTATTGTAGAATCCTTTCCTGGCTTTGGTATCATTTTAATCAGAGAAGTCTTCCAAATTTTTGGAAAGACTCCTAGTTTTAAGATCGCGTTGAAAATAATTGATAACACAATTATTGCCACATTCGGTAGTTTTTTAATCATTGATGGTGTTATTGAATCATATCCAGGTGATTTTCTAACATATATATTTTCTTTAATGATTGTATCAATGTCCTCTGGGCTAACAACAATTATGTCATCATAATTTTGTGTAGTGTCAAGAGCCTCTCCCAATACAAAATCATTTGTTTGGGGATTGGGTTGAAAGACTGTGCTTAAGTAGCATGCAAATAAATTGGCCTTATCTTCTGCACTACGGGCCCAGGTACCGTCAGCCTTCCTTAAAGGACTTTGTGCCTCTACCGGTGGCTTAATATCCAAATTGAATAATTGGTATGTTTATTATTCGTTAAGCTTTCAATATATTTTCTACTTTGGCGATCCTCTTCTAATTGAAGGCTTCTTTTTAACTTTTTGCTGGCTATGGACAGCCTCAGCTTTGCAGCTGGTGATCTAGTTTGTTGCCATTCTCTTCTGAATTTTCTTTTTTCACGGAGGAGTTTTTCAATTTCAGTATTGGAAGTAATCTTATCGTCTTTTATAAAATTTTGACTATTAGAATGTTCCATTGCTGACGTAAGTAATGACGTAAAGTCATTGACGCATTCATTAATATCTTCCTCACACTGAACATTTGGATTCGTGTGGATATGACTACTTATGTATTTTTTATATTTCAACCAATTTGTTCTATAGAATGTATTCGTAGTATAATTTCGTAAGTTAGTCCTTCCATAGTATGTTACTATTATAGGAGAATGATCAGAAGATAAATCATAAGAAATTTCAGTAGTTATTGAATTTCGGTTTATATTTTTAGATATGGCAAAGTCTATGAGGTCAGGAATTTTTCTAGGATCAGCCGGCCAGTACGTTGGATGTCCGGGGGACACGAAATCAATGCCAGTACTTTATAAAGCTGTCTACCTCTAGGATTCATTAATCTTGAACCCCAGTACGTGTGTTTGCATTATAATCGCCACATGCCAGAAAACGATCTCCTAGAGTATTAAAGAATTCTTCAAATTTTTCTTTAGTCATTGAAAATCTTGGTGGGCAATAAACCGAGCTTAGGGTTAAACCACCTGAGAAACATTCCAGGTGAATAGATGTTGCCTGCAAGTAATCTTTTGAGAATTCATCTAGGGCATAATGTCGTATTCGATTTCTAATTAGTATACCAGTACCACCATGTGCTTTTCCATACGGATGATTAGTAGAATGAAATGAATAACCTGAAATATAAAAATTGTATCTGTTGGTGAGATGAGTCTCGGAGACTAACATCACATCAATATTTTGCTTCTTCATGAAGTATGAAATTTCCGTTTTATGTTGGTTTAAACCATTTGCATTCCAGAAACATACTCTCAAATAACTCATTTTCTCGTCAAGAGGATTTGAATCATTTGGTTCTGCGCTCTTAGAAGCTCTTGTATTGTGTTTTGCATGGATGACATAAAGTTTGTCATATTTTGATTTAGAGAGCTAACTGTCTGCGTTAGAGTTTGCATTAAAGTTTCTAACCCTCCCGAGATTTGGGGGACATTAGGTTGTTAGTAATTCTTTCTTAAAACGTTAGCATAGGAAATATTTCCAGGATTGGCCATGCTCATTTGATTAATTGTCAAATTTGGCTTAACTGAAGCCATACCCTCATTACTATCGCCAACTCCAGAATTCATCTGATTAGTAACGGTATTAACAGGTGCTAGTTCGACAATGAGGTTTTCCATATCTTCCACCTATATATTTTATTACATTTATTCGTTTTAATAACGATTTTTTGAGGTTTTCTATTTGGGATTACCATGTGAAATAGCTGTTAAAAATTATGCCAAGTATCTTTAGTGTTTCAACTTTAGCAATATCCTTACCTTGGATACTTATATTTGTAGTGGTACAAGATTTTTTTTGCATATATGAATATATTTAGTTTTATTAAATGAAATTTTTGCACCAATAGTTATACACCAGTTGCTTATATGTGGGAAAAGTGAGTCTATTTCCTGTTGAATATCTAAGTTTTGTCTATGTGCGAAGATTATATATAAATCATCTGCGTAGATAACATGTTTGAAATATTTGTTGTTGGAAATTATTATATTCAGTTTGTTTGTTGCTTTTCAGTATGAGAATAGCAGTTGTTTATTTTAATTCTAATTTTTCTATAGGTAAGAAAAGCATAAACAAAACTTATTATTTTTGGTCCAAATTTCCATTCCTTGAGTTGCGATATTATTGAGTATTAGATTACCCATAAAATGTATGAATTTTACAAAAGTTTTGATTTTGCTTGTTCCACCGGCAGTTTCTGGTAGATGGTGTTAAAAAAGTAATATGTGTGCAAAAATTGGGTCGATCGGTCGTAAACTGGCCAGTCGACTTTGACCTTTGTCCTAAAACAAGGCTTAATAATAACTAATATCTTTATTGCGCTATAACTCTTTTATTTATATTTTCCGAAAAATACTATAAAAGCTTTTTTATTCAGAATAGAATGCAGAAATTTTTGACATATAATGTTGTGATGTTATAAGTAATCAAATAAAAATTTTTACATGAACTTTTTTTAAAAAAGCCCTGGTTTTAATATGGGCCTAATCTGCTAGAAACGGTTTTTATTATTTTATAGAGCAGGATTTGTATTTTTTATAAATCGATATTCACATTTGCTTAATATATTAGGGTATATGGACAAAAATCTGAATTTGTAGTATCAACTTTTTACTTATTATACAAAAATTGGTACTAAATGTAGGGTATAGCATGAAATTTTGAATCATTACAGAGACTATTTTTCAATAGTTATCGAATTAAACAGTTACTCAAAATTTAGGTGTTGCCGATTAACCAAAAATTATAAAAGTTGACATGTTAATATTTTTACATATAAACAACTTTTTTATCTCTTTTACCTTAAAAATCGGTGATATATATTAAAAAAAGATAACACTTCTCACAATGACTTGGAAATAAATAAAAATATATGAGTTAAATTCATAAAATAACGGAATTTAGTTTTGTTTCGATTGCATCAAAAATATTTTTTGTCTGTTGTTGTTTAGTTTTCTTTCAAAAAAAAAAAAAGGAATAATTATGCAATTTATTTTATAATTTAACTCTATTGAGGGTACATAACATAATAAAGGTTAATTAAAAGTAAACCATTTTATTTCCGTAATGCATTGTCTTGAACACTTAAATTGTAATTTTTAATCTCAGTTCCTATGTATTTATCAAGAAGTAAATACATGGTATTTAAATATTTACTTAAATACAAGGTTTTTATAAACTAATTACTTCGATTCTACTTTTAGAAATTCCTCATTATCAACTGCTGTTTAAATTTAAAACTTTTACGAATAATAAAGAAAATTGTTATTAATATTACACATAATTATTAACCTATATGCGAGCTGTTGATAAAAAAGTTTTATGTTTTTAATATACTTCGCCGATTTTTAAGGCAGAAGAAATAAAAAAGTGATTTATATGTACAAATATTAACATGTCAACTTTTATAATTTTTGGTTAATCTGCAACACCTAAATTTTGAGTAACTATTTAATTCAATAACAATTTAAAATACTCTCTGTAGTGATTCAAAATTTCATGCTACACCCTACATTTAGTACCAATATTTGTATAATAAGTAAACAAATTATACCCCAAATTCAGATTTTTTTCCATATACCCTAATATATTAAGCAAATGTGATAAAATGTATCGATTTATAAGAACTACAAATCCTGCTCTATAAAATAATAAAAACCGTTTCTAGCAGGCTAGGCCCAAATTAAAACCAGGGCTTTTTTAAAAAAAGTTCATGTAAAATTTTTACTTTGATTACTTATAACATCACAACAAGTCATAGTAGGCTAAAAAATTATATGTCAAAAATTTCTGCATTTTATTCTGAATAAAAAAGCTTTTATAGTATTTTATCGGAAAATATAAATAAAAGAGTTATAGCGCAATAAAGTATTAGTTACTTTTAAGCCTTGTTTTAGAACAAAGGTCAAAGTCGACTGGCCGGTTTACGACCGATCGACCCAATTTTTGCACACATATTATTTTTTTTAGCCAAATCTATCAGAAACTGCCGGTGGAGCAAGTAAAATCAAAAATTTTGTATTCATGGGTAATCTATTGAGTATATACCGATCCGGTAAAAAGCTTTTTCAAAGTCAACTGATATGATGGAGATGTGATTATGGTGTGAGAGTGCAGAAGCAGTTAAATGATCGATATAGGTTAGGGCATCGATGGTACCTTTATTAGGTTTAAAAGCAACTTGATGTATGCTGAGTAATTTATTTTTCAATACAAACCATGTTATTCGTGTGGCAATAATTTTCTCTAGAGTTTTTGATAAACAGTGTATTAAAGATATGGGCCTATATCCCTCAATTTTGGTTATATCATTGTTGGGTTTTATGATGGGGATTATAGTTGAGATTTTTCAACTTTGGGGCATAATACCTGTGGTGAAAATTTGATTGTAGAGTTGTTGTATCATTAATATATTATTGTATAATATACTTTCAACATTGGATATAATATTTTATCAAAACCCGGAGTTTTTCCCTTTAGAGAGCTTAGAGTTGATCTTATTTCAATAGAATTTATACTTTCCTCTAAAATTTTTGATGAGAGTGGTAGCTGATAGTTGATGAGGGTGTTAGAAGTTTGTTTGTTGTGGTTAAATTAAAAACTAAAACTGTCGTCAGAAGACTGACATGACCATGTTTTAGCAAACAGGTTAGCAATATCAATAGGATTTGATATGATATTATCATTTTGTTCAATGTAACGAATTCTATTATATGAGTTCACTCCACTTAATTTAAGCCCAAATTACAATAGCGCGTAGTCAGCAGCAGTGTATGCTGCCATAATCAGCTGATAATTTAGAATGCACTGGTTTGTTATGGTGTTGATTACATTTGGTCGGCAGCAGTTTTCAGTGCTGTTTCATTTAGCCCTGTTTCTAAATTCACTGCGCTGCATTTAGATTGAGAGCGAGACAAAAAGAGTGAGCAAATAAATGAGAGGCTAAAATACACAAGTAGAACAAAGCTAGATGGTGGTTGTAAATTGTGACTGCCTACGCTGAATTGAAATTATAACGGCAGCAACATGTTGTGCTGACAGTGATCAGCTGATAATTTTTGCTGATAATGTTGCTGACTACGCGCTATTGTAATTTGGGCTTTACGAATATTGAAACAAATTTTTTCTATTGGATACAAAGGATTTATTTGCTGTGTAAAGGAGGAAAATGATTCCCTTTTTTGCTTGCTTACATTTATATTTAAAAAAGGCATTGGCTCTTTTATAGGCAATTCTGTTTTCTTTAAAAGGGTGTCGTTTAAAGAAGTTGAATAGGCGTTGTTTGGATTGTCATAGAGTACTAAGTTCCTCAGACCACCAGTTTGTGTATTTATGACTTTTATTTTATTTTTTTTTTTTTTTTGAAATGTGGAATTGACAAATTAGCAGCAAATCTAATTGTTTTTTGCAACCAAGCAACTTCTTTATTAGTGTTTGGACCAAGATTTCTTACAGGGATCGACTCAAGCGAATTTTTAAATTTTTACCAATTTGCTCTTTTAATGTGGATGGGGTAATGGTCACTACCATGTAAATGTGTATTGACGTTCCATGAAAAGTTTGGAGCTAAGTCTGCTGATACGAAAGATAGATCGATATGTGTAAAAGTAGATCTCGTTGAAAAATGTGTGGTACTACCGTCATTTAATAATAAAAAATTAGAGGTTGTAAGAATGTTTTCTATAACAAAACCTCTTTGGTTGGTATGAGAAGAACCCCATAATAGTGTGAAATAAAATCTCCTAAAATGAATGCCCGAGAGTTGAAGTTAGTGAAGTATGGAAGGTACTGGAAGAGTGAAGGGATTGTTTTATATTATTTTTAACAAATAATGCTGTACCAGCACTTCTGTTAGATGTATTGTGTGATATTGATAGATACATCTAAGTATTTTAGAGCCATTGTGAAAAAATAAAAATATATTTATAGTTCCATATTAGAGAGGGAGGAGTCCATTTCAGGACTCCTCTCCAAGATTTGACAAGGGTTGTATGAGTTGTTGGTAATTGAAGATTTTATTTTTGATACGTTAGATGATCTTTCCGATGAATTATCTCTAGATGATTTTTCTCTTGTTTGTTGTTTGCTAGGTGCATTTGTTTTGTTGGTAAGTATTCATGTTGTTTTTTTATTATTGTTTTGAGTTACTGTGTTCGAAGGTTGTGTTTGATGTTGAGTTGTAGAAGTGGTGGATTTAGAATTTGATTTAAAATGTTGTCAACAGAAGAAAGAGAAGTATGTTTTAGAGTGACTTGGTGGGTTTTTGTTAGTTCTCTTTGTGTATTTTCAGTTTTATTAATGTTTGTTGTTGTAGAGTTGGATTCAGTGGGTAAATTTGTGTTAACGGGATTCTTGTTTTAAGTTTTTATTTTATTTTTTTTGCTTCAATTGCAGTTTTTAGATCTTCATTAGGAATGTCATATGTTTGTTGATTTGTTATTAGTTGTGATGCCTCTTTGTACGAGTAGTTTTTTAAAGTTTTAATTTTTTAAATTTCTTGGCGCTTTTTAATGACCGGGCAGTTTTTGCTGGTGGAACGATGAGGATGGTTGCAGTTAATACATTGGATTTTTGTACACAGTATAGGGTCATGTAGAGCTGCAGCGCATACATCACAGTTTTCGATACCATTGCAATATTTTTTGGTGTGGCCTAATTTGTAGCATTTTTTGCATTGTATTGGGTTTGGCTCTACTTTGCAATTTAGAAATCCAATTTTAATTTCATTAGGTAGTTTGAATAAGTTGAAATTAAGGATGTGGAGAGAGGTGTTGGTTATTTTGTTATTTTTTTTGCAATCGAAAACTCCTTGGCCTTTCAATCCTTTAATAATTTCCTCTTCTTTAAAATTTTTAAGTGTAGAAGCAAAGATAGCTCCTTTAATTATGTTAAGTGATGCCTTCAAGAGCTTTGGAGGTGAGGAATATATTGAAATGTTGGATTGATTTATCGGGGATTTTGCTTTTTAAAATTATAAATTTTGGGCATTGTTGTTTCGAATTGCTGTTGTGTTTATCGGTGTTTTTGGAAAGTCATATGTATTATTTAAGTTTATGTGATGGTTATTTTTTAACGTTTTGGTGATGGTATACTTTTTTCTTTATTCGGGTCTAGTATTGAATAGAAATTTCCTCCCGAGGAGGACGACAAGATCGTAAAATTTATTTCAAAAATTATTATTTTAAATCTTTCGTGAGGGAAAAAACTAAACAAAAACAAAAAATAGCACAATGTATTTTTGTATATAGTAAGAGCGCGGTTTTTATAAATAAAGCAGAAAAATATAAAACAAGCGAGAGTAAAAGTCAACCGTATTCAGTGAGAACTTGATATCAACTGTAAATTTTGTATATTTTAATATGATATTACTATAAGTGAAATTTCAAAAAAATATAGGTCACTTTTGCAGTGCCCTGCATTTTCTATAAGTTTTATCACATTTTCAGTGTAGTCATGTGCAAATTTGATATATTTTTGTTATTTGGCTTAATCATTGAAATTACAATACAGCCTACATGTGAGTACATGGAAGTAATAAAATCTAAAAGAAAGTTTGGGCAAATAAATAAATAAAAAACAAAATTTAATTTTGACAAGAATAAAAAAAAGTTTGGTAAGTATGCTACAGAAGTAGAGATGCGTTTGAAAAATTAACAAATTGCGGCTAAAACAATTTTTTTATTACAGAACAACGTATTGGAAATTCATCATTTTTGCAAATATCTTTTACAAATTAATAATATAATCTGCTTTTTATTATATGTCAAAAAATATTTATATAAAACAATTGCTCATGCATTTTTAATCCAATTTTATCAAAGTTTTACCGTTGTTTAAGTATTGCATGCAGGTTACTGCTAAAAAAAAATGTTACAGAATATACAAAAAACTGCACTAATTTAGTAGGAATATTATCAAAATAAGCTATACAAGTAACAACAGAGTTTTTAGAAAAATTAGTTTAAACTTTATTTGGAAACATAGCTGTCTAGATATTAATAAGGACCTGAAGGAACATCTTATTTTCTAAATGATCCAAACTAATCTATGCATAAAATAGCGAAATTATAGGAAGATTTATGAAGAAATATATGGTTTTAACACTAAATAATGTATTTTTCACAAATCGAGAAGATAATTTAATAAATACAGTTGCGGTCAATATAATAGCATCACTGTAAGAAAACTTATTATTCAATTTGTTTTTTGGGACAGGTGCATCTGATTTTTATGAAACCGCGCCACATGATGTTTATAATACTCGCTAACATTATTAAATAAAAATAATTAATGTCGGTTCCTTTTTTATACTAATTTTTTATTTTTTAAAACAATAACTAAAAAAACATTCGGTCAAAAAATAGCATAGATTCTTTGGCAATAAAATATAAGTACTTAAATTATAAATAAATTGAATTAAATGAAATATTTTAAATTATTATTTATTCACATTTCAAAATTAATATTTTGTTGCATTTCCTTTATTGGCAATAACCTCTAAACAGCGCCTGTGCATCGAATTTACAAGTTTCTGACATCTTTCAACTGAAATTTCGTTCCAGATTTGCTGGACAGCCTCCCAAAGCGCTTCATTATTAGTCGGATGTATTTGAGATACCCCCTTTCTTTATGTCAGTCCACAAGTTCTCAATGGGATTGGATTTTGGATTTAATTCTTTATTGGAGGTCTTTGGATTCATCTGTCCATAGAACCAAGGTTTAAATATGCAGTTCTAGATAAAAAAAATTTCACTTATGACTGTGCAATAAATATACAAATGTTTCATTTATACAATACACAACAACTAGAAATATCTACACTATAACATCGTTATACTACTAAATTTGTGACTCGTCTCTGCAATTTGCAGCAGCAAAAGCAAACCATTGCACACGAAGTAAAATATATTTCTGTAGAGTTGCGCACGCACAATTTTGTTGAACCCATATTGCGCAGTATTATTTATTTTCGTTTTGATTTTACTGCTATAGTACAATGTATAGCAGCCTTTTTGTTGACAATTTCATTGCTGCTAGACATTCTTTTGTGAAAGAAAAAAACATAAACATACTTACGAACATATACACTACATATATACAAACGTACATACCAACATACAATATATACATTAGCTTATATTTCAACCCTTATGTGTTTTATTTTACACACAAAGCATCGAAACTGCAAAAACAAGACTGCTAAATTACCTACTATAGCAGAAAAATCAAAGCGCAAATTTTCAAATAGAGAAAAATATCCAGCATAACAAAGAAAACACTGACTGGTAATATGTTTTCGCCAAAATTCTACGAGCACACTGCAGCACGAGGTTATAGTTTATATATTTGACAAACAAGTTGAATACTGTTTAAGTATGTTGCAAATTGTAAACAAACGCTGTAATTTTTAGTATACCACATGAAAATAATGCTGCAGTTTGTAGTGGTATGGAACACAAAATGTTAAACAGTGAATATATTTTTTAGTATGGCGTTTGTTAGTAGTTGATATTCATAATAAATGAGAGCTACTATAGTAGAAAAATTAAACCTTGCATAGAACATTCCTCCACTTTTCAACTGGCCAGCCCACATGAGTTTTAGCAAACTCCAAACGCTTAGCAACATGTTTACGTGTAAGCAGGACACTTTTCGGGGACTACAGGCATTTAATTTGTTGTCTCTTAATCTCTGACGAATAGTTTCAACACTTGCAGCTACATTTAATTCCTTTTTGAGCTCTGTAGCTGGCAAAAGTGGGGTCTTCTTGCACTGCCTAACTACACGTTTAACCATTAGTGGTGACATTACTTTCAGCTTTTGGAGTAATTTTAAAGCATTTACTATCATTTTGTTGGAACATCCAACCAAATTTCTATTTTCAGAATATAGTTTTCCCTCTGAAACCAATTTGTTTAATAATAGCACGTTTTTCAGTTGTGCAATGCTTGCCACGACCCATTTCTATTAAAATAAATTATTAATTTTTTATGAATTTTATTTATTAATATTTAATTGGGCTTACCTTCTACTTTTATGGCGTTATTTTAATAATTTAGTTGATTTTCTCTTGTTTTAAACAAAGATGTTACTAAGTGGTGCTATTTTAATGACTGCGCCAAAACAGAACATTTTTCGTAACAATCGATCATGGGAAAAGAACCGTTAATTCTTTTGGAAATAAAAAGTGTTCTCGGAGAGAATACATAAAAAATAATGTTATTTTGCAGTGATGTGCAAATTCTAATGGCATGATTTTATGTTATGTTAAATTGAAAAATCATTTTGTCATTGGTGCTATTTTTTTGACCGCAGCTGTATATCATAAGAAAGTGTTTCTGAATAAGAATTACATAAACATAACAATTCGTTTTATAAGGATATAATTGAAGGTATTTCGCTTTTTGTATAACTATTATAATTTTAAATTATTTTAATAACTTACCTTTTATTTTTTGTTTAAAATTATTAATAGGTATTTTTGTTAAAAATATTGTCTTTAATATTATATTTGGAAATAAAGTTTAAAATATAAAAAAAAAAAAATATCTCAAAATAAATTTTTTCATATACATATCTGCTCAAAGTAATAGATACACCTAGTGGGATGATATTAAAGTGGCGATAACTTTGGAAAATTCTTCAGAAATACCTCGAGTTTTTTTCTTTTAGTAAACAATTTGATCTGGCAATGATACTTTAATGAAAAATATGGCAAGTATGTGCATTAAAATTAATTTACACATACGTTGTCGATTTAAATAAAATTATAGTAAGTCGAATTCTATTGTACTTTTTTGATTATTTTTACATAATATAATTAGAAAAGTTGCATTTAGGTTGAAAATATTATAAAGAAATAGTATTCTGACGCAGAAAATGGGAAGAAACAACCAGTGCACCAAATAGGAGAGAAAAATGGTTCAAAACAAGGGATAACTGAAAAGCGGTTGCTTGAAAAGGCAAATAGGGACTGAGGAAGACATCTACATTTTGTGCAAAGTGCATTATCTAAAAAAGAACTCGTATTAGACCTCTTAAAATAACCCCAGAAACGAAAAGGAGGACAATTGTATTGGCAAAAAGTATCCCTTCATTTCTTTGAAGGTTATTTCCGCTATAATTTTAAATGAAGTAGGTCCGCAAACAGTTTGGCTTTGTCTTGAGTAAAACAAATTTACGGAAAAAATTGCGTGAATATAAAATTTTAAGATACTATTAAAGCTTCTTAAAATACGTTTACTTTAGTACGAATGTACACGCGGAAAAAATGGAGATGGAATGGAATATTTTCTGGCGAAATGAAAACTAATTTGTTTGAAAATAACTTCCGAAGAAGTATCCGCCACCCTGTAGGGAAAAAATTCCACGTTAAATTCAAAAATATTACTGTTTCAGAGTGAGGTGAAAATATAAAGGTTTGGAATGCTTTTTATCATATTGATAAATACAGTGGTTTCCCGGTTTAACGAATACTCAGATTAACGAATTCGCGGTTTAACGTATGTATGTCCAAATTTTTTACATTGAGTACCTTATATTACGAACAATCTAAATATATTAGTACTCGATTAAGATTTTCGTTTGGACAATATTTTTTTCATTTGAAAACTATTTTCTAAATAAAAAAATTAGTAAAAAAAAAACATAGTAGATATACGTTACAAAACAGTTATTACTTTTTAAATATGCTTTCGTTTGTATTTTGTGAAATGTCATTTTATCATGTATCACCATATTTATGTAATGTGTTTATGCTGAAAAATCTGTTTAAAGTATCCATTCAATTGAGAATAATTTATTAAGCCGATTTAACATTATAAACAGTTCAGAACAGTTGCAATCAAAGACCCACTATCTAGTATTTGACAACTATCTTAAATTCTTTGTAGTTTATTCAAAAAAAAAAAAAAAACTGTTATTTGTTATTATAAGATAACTAAAATATGTTTTAAAGTTAAAAAGTGAAAATGTAGACTTTAAAGTAATTTTTTTAAAGTATATTTTATTAGTAAAATATATTCGTGATTTAACGAAATTTTCGATTTTACGAATTGCCCTGACAATATATCATTCGTTAAACCGGGAAACCACTGTACAATAAATCCATATAGGTACTGGGATATATTGGGATATTGCAAAAAACGAAGACGAACTCCTTACAGACCTATTCCATCAAAAATTTCAGCTGAAATAGCATTCAGAGAATTGAAGGGGTCCTTTTTTGCCTATAAAATAATCCTTCTACCCGATTTTGGGGTTATTTTATAAGGTCTATTATAAGTTTCAATCGTTTGATTTTTATGTAAAGCATTTTGTAGAAAATGTAGATATTTTCCTAAACCCCTACTTGTAATTTCAAGCAACTACTTTCCATTTTTCTCTTGGTTTTAACAATTTTTCTCTCCTATATGATGCAATCTTTATTTTATCCAATTTCTATGTAAGAATGCTATTTTTTTATAATATTTTAAACTTAAATTCAACTATCCTTATTCTATTATGTAAAAATAATCAAAAAAGTACAATAGAATTCGACTTAATATAAAAAAATTAGAAATCTCGTAAATTAACTGTATTATTATGAGCAACAATTTTTGGTATTTAAATCGAAAACCTATGTGTAAATTAATTTTTAATCACATACTTGCCATAGTATCATTGCCAGATCAAATTGTTTACTAAAAGAAAAAAACTCGAAGTATTTTTGAAGAATTTTCCAAAGTTATCGTCACTTTAATATCATCCCACTAGGTGTATCTATTATTTTGAGCAGATGTGTATACAAATTTATATAGTTTCATTCATCCGATTTTTGAAAAAATCATATAAATTGCTATATATAACATTCCAAGCTTTATGAAATAATTTTTTTCCGAAATTTCCGATTTTAACTATTTGGGAATCTGAAATTTGTATGAAAGGTGGGCTTACAGAATATTATATTATTAAAAAAAATTGTGTGTGCCAACTTTCATTCATCTAGGACAAGTCCGTCCTTCTTTTTTGGGCCACTCGTTATATGAATACACCACACTCTGCGACGTGCAATTAATTTATTATAATACAATTTAAACTTTCAAAGGGTAACATTTGATTAAAAATAAAAAGAGATTTACGTCTCCACTAAAATTTGAATTTGTTTTATTTTGTATTTTACATATTTGGATTGGTGCCCAAACATTTGATTCTTGCGAGCCGAATTTAGAAATTTGGGCATTACACAACAAATAATTGCAGTACATTGTCAACAATATAAATATATTTATTGTTTTTATCTCGATGAAATTAAGTACGTAAATATATTTTTTGTGAGCTACAAGTGATAACTATTTGTTATTTGTGTTTTAAATTATTTGAAAATATTAATCTTTTTGATTTGTTCGTTAAAATAGTGCTAGTATTTTTATTTTTTGAATTTATTTGTAACATTTAGCTTCTGTGCGTGTTTTATTTACTCGTACAATATTCTAAAATAATTGTTTATATTATTATCATAACCTTTGGTTATTTTCGCATTCTTCTTTGTGTGCTCATTTGTTTTGCAGATTTATTACATTGCAATTACAACTAAATTTACGGTGGTTTCCTCTTCTTGCCTTGTAATTAGTATGAAGATCGAACCGGATTTATTCGACCGGTTTTAACCAATTTAAAAAAAAAAAAAATTTTAATTTTAGCTTTTCGAATATCGAATATGCCGGGTTTTTCGCGTTGAATACTCGGTTTTTATTATCTTTAGAAATTTTGTATAAAAAAGTAATATATTTTCAAAAATTTCTTTAAGTTTATTATTTTATTTTCAGCCAGACCGAAACACTTATTTTTTTATATATTTTTTCACTATACCACCATAGGATATTATGCGTTTGAGCTGATGTTTGTAACGCACAGAAAAATTTTCTAACACTCACCTTAAAGTATACCATTTTCTTAGTCGATTTAACGATGTTCATCCATCCGTCTGACTAGCTGGTTGTCTGTCCATGTAAACATTGTGCACAAAGTACAGGTCGCAATTTTTAAGATAATTTGATGAAATTTTACTCATGTCTTTGTTTTGGCATAGCGATGAAATTGGTCATGATCGGACCATTATTTCATATCGCCCCCATACAAATACTCCCCGGAATATGGTTTTTTAATACGAAAATATGATCTCAAATTGATAATGATACCAAATTAAACATCTTATAAATAATAAATAATAGCTTTCTCGACAAAAAGAGGAATTCACAAATTGGGAGTGTATTAGTCATAAAAATTATTCAAACTTTATTTTCAAATATAATTCAAATGTGGCTGTAAAAGTTAAAATTACAGTTTTTACTTTAATTCCAGAACTAACCAGATTTGCAGGTTTTAGTCAGAATTAATCAAAAATTATTATTTTAAAAATTACACAGAATTTCTTAAATTTTTAAAATACTTAATTAATAATATTTTTCCAAATTTGGAAATTCATCGGATCGGACAAATACCATTTGAATTTGAAACTAGAAGTTGAACATTTAAATGGATCGCACATGTTTTACGTAGATCAGCATCCAAAACAACAGGAACGCAGTATATAGAAATCAACAAGGCAGCCCCTCTTATGGCTGTTGACAGTTGAATATAGAAGCAGTAAATACCAATAAATCGAGTAACCAACTAAAAGTTATTGTAACAGATTAACGAGAATGGAACACAATCGATGAAGCCCTATGCTCTTTATAGTAACAAAAGGAATTAGTACATAAATATTGTTACGTAGACCCATCACTTCATCATATTCATACCCATTTATTTTATGGATGGAAGTTGGCTCCGTTTAGATAACAAGTTACCATTTTATCATTTATCATGTAACTTTGTGAACGAGCACTAAGGCAATTGTCATTATGGATCTTTTTTAAACGAGTATTGTAACTATTTAAACATTAATGACCTTTTCGGAAACGAGAATGAAGACAATTGTCATTTTACAATTCCCAAAAAGATGAAGGTGAGTAGATTGCACAAATAAAGTAAGTTAGGGACAAATACCAAAAACGGAAGGCAATAATAAAGTATATTCACCACATCATCGGTGTTGCATTTTTTTTTATCGATATAAGCATTTCAGTGTAAAATTAGCAATAACAAGATTCTATAAAAAAAATTTTGAAGGAATATCACACTTATAATACACAATAAACCTCAGGCCTGGTGTACCATAAATGGTACTTGGAAAAAATTATATTTCAATATATAAAATCCTATCAAATTTCATTGTAATTAGTCAAAATACAGCACAATGCATTCAGTAATGAGTGTTATATCTATAATTTTTGCTATTGAAATTCCCTTTTGAAATTTATTTCAAAAACTGCATACGACTACTTTGGAAGTTTACTGGCAACTAGAAAATCGCAAATAAGTTAAAATTGATTTTTTATGAAGAGTACTATTGACTGCATTAATTTAAATTATACTACACGTCGATTGAATTTGATGTTTAAGATTACAACTCGATAGAAGTGATGTTCCATATATGGTACTTTATGCAATTAAGGGTTAAGAATAATATGAGATATCAAGTACCAAATATTTTCCCTTGAATATTAATTTGTTTAAGGTTTAAGAAAAATCTGAAAATGTTTGATACCAAATTAAGAAAATTTTTTTTCATGATTTCAATCTTAATTAGAAATCAAACTTAAAAATTAAGCCTTTGGTGTATGTTAGATCAAAAATAAATTACTTACGGTCAAGTCCTCCAATGTATCTCATAGTGATCTCACAATGGCCCCAAACAGCTGAAACGATAGGGTACAGTTTTTTACCCTTTAAGCCCCTGAACGCAACTCCAAGGTATTGGTGATCTATTATAAAACTTAAAGTTCCTTCATCCATATCAAGCGCAACTAAAAATTTATCAGGAACCAGGAAAGCTTCATCATTTTTTAAGATTGCAGGATATGTAATGCCTGCACAGTTTTTTGAATTGTGATATAACTTATTTCTTCCTAAGTCCCATCCCCAGCTTTGATCTGAAGAACCAACTAGACTCTGATAACCAACGGAATGTAGTGGGGCCTCAGACGTAGCGACTCCTACTACGGCATGAGTGCCTCTTTGTCTTGTTGGCCAATAAATTTCCCATATATGTAATCCTTTGGTCATACCAACTTTACCACGTATACAATCTGTACTTTGTGCCACTGGGTGTCTATGAAAAGTAAGTTTATCGTCTTCTTTAACAAAAATGTTCAGGGACCTATCCTCCGAATTCCAAGAATATTTTAACTGAGTTTCTTTATTAACTGGAGGCATATCTAATAATATATCAATTCGAGTAGGTTTCGTAAATTCAGCCGCTAATTCTCTTGGTATAATTGGCTTGAAAGGCGTCTGTGTGTCATTTCTGTTAACAGATTTCACACTGCCACTTATTTTTTGACCCATGTTCATACCACGGCAACTCCGAGATCTCCGTTGATCTGCTATTGTGACTTTATAAGACAACCGCAATCGTTCGAAGTCTCTTGGTTCTAGTCTTGAAAGAACACCTCGAGATGTTAAAGATGATGATGAAATGGTGGTTGGACGACGCCTTTCGTTGGACCTTGCAGCGGGGGTTCTACCACCTTTATGTCTAAAACAAAGTATAAATTTAAAATATATATTATTTATAAATTGGATTATGAATACTACAACCACCCAAGCAAATTCATAATCGTTAAAATATATAGCGCTGTTAAAGCGCTTAGTCATTATGATAGTTTGATAGAACCGCTTTTATAGTACTACCAGATTACTGTACAAACAAGAAATAATGTTGGTATAAAATAATTTTTTAATACAATCAATCGGTTTTTTGTTTTTTGACCTTCGAGAATTTTACGTCTCACCCTCGCATTGACTAATATATCGATTATATATGGCGACCAAACTTTTGTTGTATTACCTTCTGGCATGCAACCTATATTTAAATGTATATTATGAAATAAAAGTGAATATCGAGGGCTTATATTCAAATCGGGCCTGATGCAGATTTACAAAAATTTTTTTTTGCGTCAGACTCTTCAGTTTTCTATTTTTTATATATGGTGTTAATTTTGGAGTCAAAAGTTAATTCTAACACTTTGTTTTTCACTTTTTGATTTTGGGCTATCTACAAACAGTATATTTTTTTAAGGCAAAACGGGATATCTGCAAGTTTTTGTTTGATTTTCAAAGAAATGTAAAAATAAAACTTGATAAATAATGGGAATTTTCTTAGCAATTTGAACTTTTTTTAAACTTTTTGAATTAGAGTCTTAATATATCTAACAAAAATTTTGTTATCTCAATGCAGTCTGAAGAAAAAAGCCATTGAAGTTATATTTTTAACCTTTTTTAGATGTTTATAGATCATACGCAGGTACACCTGTTAACATTTTATGAAGCTAAGTGGGAGCTCTATACCATAGATTTGAAGACAGGAATGAAAAAAATTTAATGAAATTGGTGATTATAAGCAAAATATCTTAAATACCAAAAGAAGTTTCTTAAAAAATTTATAATTAAATATGTAGTGATACTTTACGTATTTCTACTTTACAAATTAGTTTTAAAAATAATCAATTATTCATTTTTAAGTTTTTATTTTGTTGTCATTCAATTTGGAAAAATAAATTAAAAAACATTGAAATACTAACATCAACATTGGTGACCTACGACAATTTATTTTAAAATTTTAAATTTAAAAACAAATTACTAAGAATGTCAACTTCAGAAGATTTCGAATCTGCTTCGTCACAAATTACATCGGAAATCTCGAGAGTTTCTGTGCGAGTTCCATCATTCTGGCGTCAAAATCCAAAACTATGGTTTCGACAATTGCAATCTTAATTTGTTACATCAGCCTAACCTAACCTAACCTAGCATCCTGAACCATGTAAGCCATATTGTTGAAGAACCACCGGCAGAAAACAAGTATGAAACTCTGAAATTGGCCTTGTTGAACGAGTTTGTTAAATCTGAAGAAGAAAGACTTCGTCAACTGCTAGAAGCTGTAAGTATCGGTGATAAAAAGCCATCAGCACTTTTAAGATTGATGCGCTCACTAGCTTCTGAAAAAGTTTCTAAAGACTTACTCAAAACGCTATGGATTCAACGACTTCCAAATACAACAAAAGCCATATTGTCAGTTAGCAGCGATTCAATTGACAAGCTGGCAATCATAGCTGATAAGATTCATGATCAATCTACGAATAGTGATGATCGAATAACTACAATAGAAAACAAAATGGCAGAAGTAATTTCCAAAATAGATGCTTTATCGATTGGTAATAATCGACGTCAACGAAACTATTCAAGAAATAAGTCACGCAGCCGTTCTCGTTCGTCATCGACAAATCCGTTATGTTGGTATCATAATAAATTTGGCTCCCGAGCGACCAGATGCCGCTCTCCCTGTTCTTTCAAAAAATCGGAAAACAATTAGGCACTTCACCTACGCACAGTGTCACATTTATTCAAATTAGAACGACAAAAATACGAAAATAAAAGCTTATTAATTGAAGTAATTTTTCTCGCATTTATTAGTAAACATATCAGGTATTATGGAAAAAACACTTAAAGTATTGATAAGTGTCTATAGCGCGAATTATGGACTTTAAAAGTTGCAACTTTTAAAAATATTTTAATTTTACTTACAACTTTTGATAAGAAGTATGTTAACTTTAACTTCATATATCTCAGTAAATACTGCAGATATTTATATGATTTTTTTTTGTATATAAAAATAAATGTATCCAAATTATTTTGTTGCAATTTTCTAGGTTAAATAATAAATATTGAAAATAATGTTTTTTATTTAAAAGAAATAATAATATTAAAAAATATATTTTTTGGGAAATTCTATTTTTAATGGACTAGAACTAAAAAGTTCCAACGAGTTCAAATTTAGAAATTCGATTGTTATAAAAAATGATATCTATAAAATCATATCTGAAAATTTTGGCTGCGACTTTTTGCGATCTTTTAAAATATTAGAAAAAAATATGAGGTACCTCATTTTAGCAATTTTTTAAGAATTATTTAAATAAATCATGACAATGGCTGAAAATTTGTTATGCAAGTGTTACAGTATGATTGATGTGATTAGATCTTGCCACGCCTACTTTTAAAACATTCCTTATTTTAATAAAATTTACAAAAATATGCAGGAAATTCATACAAATAAATTAATTTTTTCAGTATGGGGGTGGCAGTGATTCTACCCGCCCATTTTTAGTGGGAATGTTTACGGCATTATCAACTAACAGAATATACAATTTCAGACCAATATCTCCAAAATTTGATTTTTGTCGTTCTAAAACTGCCAAATGTGACACTGTGCTACGGTGACGGGTGAAGGTGGCCAACAAATTAGTCCCCTGTTCATTCAAGATGCTGAGTCGAAGTGCAGGTACCTTATTGACACCGGTGCAGATTTATCAGTATATCCTGCCACACATGAAGAAAATCAAAACCTCCAACTACATTTGAGCTATATGCAGCCAACAACACGAAAATTCCAACTTATGGTAAAAAATTATCAACTGCAATATTGGCCTACGACGACGATTCCTCTAGTCATTTATTGTGGCTGATGTAACACGCCCAATTATTGGATCAGACTTCCTTAAACATTATGGACTCTTAGTTGATATTAAAAATAACTATTTGGTCGATTCCTCAACAAACCTCAAAACGTTTGCCAATTGTTCTTCACCTCAGGATTTTACTCTGAAAAGCGTTTCAGAATACTCTGGTAAGTTTCAATCAATCCTTACGGAATTCGCTGATGTTACCATACCTAGCGATAAATTGCCGCCAGTTAAGCACTCGGTAACCCATCACATTGAAACAAATAGTTCAAAAGTATACGCAAAACCACGTCGCCTATCTCCAGAAAAGTTAAAAATAGCAAAACAAGAATTTGAATACATGCTCAATCTTGGTATTTGTCGTCCATCCAAAAGCTGTTGGTCAAGCCCCCTCCATATGGTTCCAAAAGGTAACGACATGTGGCGTCCCTGTGGGGATTACAGAGCACTCAACAAAATAACCGTTCCACACATACACGATTTTGCCTATATGCTTGCCGGTAAGAAAGTTTTTTTTAAAATTGATTTAGTTAAAGCATACTTTCAGATACCAGTTGAGGAGAGCGACATTCCCAAAACAGCCATTATTACACCATTTGGGTTATATGAATTTACCCGAATGACATTTGGGCTCTGCAATGCGGCGCAAACATTCCAGCGTTTCATTAACGAAGTTTTACGTGGTCTTGACTTTTGTTTTGCTTACATCGATGATATTCTTGTAGCTTCTGAAAATGATGAAGAGCACAAGGATTATTTACAACAAATATTTCTCAGACTTCGTGAATATGGAGTAACAATAAATTGTGACAAATGCGAATTTGGTAAGACTACTCTAAAATGTTTGGGTTATTTGGTTACTCAAGAAGGCCTTAGACCAAACCCAGAACGTGTTGCTGCTATTCAAGAAATCAATTTACCGAAAACAGTGAACGATTTAAGTAGATTTTTTGGAACCTTAAATTTTTACCGACGTTTTATACCAAAAGCAGCTAATGCTCAAGCAACTTTGAATTCTCTTAAACCTGGTCAAAAGAAAAATGATAAAAGAATAATAGAGTGGACCCCCGAATTACGTGCCGCTTTCGAACAATGTAAAAAACAATTAGCTAACGCTGCCCTACTTGCATATCCAATTGATTCTGCAGAAACCATGGTACAACAATTTAACAAGGTATATACATAAAGGCAACAAATACAACAATGCAATAATAGCAGCCATTTTTTTCGCCATAAATGAGACCGAAACGTCAAACAAAAGAGAATAAGAAAAAAAGAAAAGCACGTGCAAATCGTAAACAATAATTGTTGAAATCGAAAAATAATAAAAAGAAATTGTAAGAAATTTATTTTTAATGCTTTTATAAATTTAAATAAATTAAATATTTCCATAAAGCAACTTTTTCTTTACTAAAAGTACAAATTTCACCACTAAAAATATTTACCTTTGTTTGTAAACATACCAATACATGCAAATTTGACATTTCAGTCTTACACCAAAAAAAAGAAGCAAAAAATTATCAGCTGAGCTTACAATGACACCTTGTTACTCGTTGCATCATGGCAGAAACATCTTTGTGGGTGGATGCATCTGATGTTGGAATGGGTGCCGTACTCCAGCAACGTATTGATGGAGCATGGAAGCCTTTAGGATTTTATTCTAAGAAGCTATCATATACACAAAAGCCATATAGTGCATTCGAATTCGAACTTCTTGCTGCTTACTCAAGCCTTATATTGGACAACACACGGTAGATATTCGTCACGTATCCGGTAAAGATAATATACCCGCAGACACTCTATCACGTTTAGATGCTATTTACATGCCATCATCTTTGAATTATACACTTCTTGCTAAAGACCAATTGGAAGACGCAGAACTTGAATCTTTGCAAAATACCTCATTATCAAGTTTAATATTAAAATCGTTTGAAATGCCAAACAGTAGCATTAAAATTATTTGTGATATATCAACGCAAAAGATTCGACCCTTCATTACAAAAAATTTATGTAAAACGGTTTTTGATATGATACACAACATTGCTCATCCTGGATCAAAATCTACTATTTGTTTGGTCGAATATGCAAAAAGACATTTCAACTTGGACAAAGTCTTGTATTAAATGTCAACAGTGTAAAGTTCAACGCCATACTAAAAGCCAACTTGGAGACTTTCCTGTCCCCGAAGAAAGATTTAAAGTAGTTAGCATTGATTTAATTGGGCCTCTTCCTCTTTCAGGTGAATACAGATACTGCCTTACCTGCATTGACAGATTTACTCGCTGGCCGGAGGCAATACCACTAAGTGATATTACAGCAGAATCAGTTGCCAAAGCTTTTCTTAATGGATGGATATCGAGATTCGGATTACCTACTCAAATTGTTACTGATCAAGGACGTCAATTTGAATCATCCTTATTTAGAGAATTTTCCAAACTTTTGGAAATTCGTTTTACGCATACCACACCGTACCATCCACAAGCGAATGGACAAGTCGAACGCTGGCACCGAACTCTTAAATCCGCAATTATGTGTCATTCAAATTCCCGCTGGTCAGATATTTTACCAATTGTTATGTTGGTTTTGAGATCGTCTGTTAATCATGATTTAAACGTATCTCCCGCTGGATCAGTATATGGCATGGAACTAACACTACCGGGTGAGTTTTTTACCGATTTCAAAGCGAAGAACATTAACTCTGAATGGGTAAAGCAGCTCAAAGAAGACATGGAAAATGTTAAAGCTAAAAAAGTCGGAAGACGTGGTCAAACACAAGTTTATATACCTAAAGAATTGCATCAATCAGCTCATGTTTTTATTCGTGATGATAGTGTTCGTCCACCTTTTCAACCCCCTTATAAAGGACCATTCCGGGTTATATCCAAAAGCGACAAAACTTTCGTAGTTGATGTTAATGGTAAACATAAAACAATATCAGTAGATCGTTTAAAATCTGCAACAATTTCAAATAACATCGATGAAAGTGTAAATTCAAAATTTGATTTAAATACAGTTCCTGAAGCACAACATCGTACACTTCGATCTGGAAAACTGTACGAATCAATATCTGACGTTATCACTGGAGGAGGAGTGATGTAGTGATACTTTACGTATTTCTACTTTACAAATTAGTTTTAAAAATAATCAATTATTAATTTTTAAGTTTTTATTTTGTTGTCATTCAATTTGGAAAAATAAATTAAAAAATTTGAACATTGAAATATTAACAAATAAAAAGTGCAATAAACATCGTCTTTAAAGGTTTTAACCATTTTTGAGTTGTTGGTATGCAATTTAATACAATTTTAATTAATTCAAAAATATTTTTTTCAAAAATTTTTTTTGGCAATTTTTTTCGCATGCAATTTTTTTTTTTTTTTCAAAATTTAGTTTATAATTTTAATTTTGAACACATTTTCGTCCTTTTAGTAAACATTCCTTTTATTTGAAATTTCTAACGATTAAAAATGGTCCAGCCAACCACAAAATTTCGCTTTTTTTTATCTCCTGATTGGTATGATATCATAAATTTAACATATTGTAATTTTTTCCCAGAAATATTATGTTTTACTTCTTTAATTTCCAATAAACAAAACGGGCTACATGAACATTTTATAACAAACATTAAAAATAATTAAGACAAAACGGGCTATCTTCCATAACTTCGCGAATAATGGAGTTAAAAGATTTATTTTTCAGTGTGAGGTTTAGTAGACGCAATATTAATAACTCGTAAAAGAACGGATTGCAAAATGTTGAAAAATGATGGAAATAAACTGTTTTTATGTTCTCCTGAACAATGGTGCTTTGCATGAGGCCCGTTTTGAATATAGGCCCTCGATATGTACGTTTTTCGTTCAACGATCTCTTTAAACGGATAAATTGTGTTTGTTACAGACTTTCGATAATTTTACCAGAATTTAACTGCTCATAATAGATGACACTGTACTGTACCGCTACACAGTGTGTGAATTTTACTATTTAGCTGATCAAAACTCCTAAATTTTTCGCATTTTGAAAAAAAAAAAAAAAAAAAAAAAAAATCTCATTAAAAACCTTCCAAGTAACTGAAAAATTAAGAAAATATTAAACGAATTTTAACCGTTATTAAGTAAAGGAATATTGAACAGGGCTGTTGTTGAAGACAAATATAATACAAAGTATTTTTTGGTGAGAAGTCCAATTTTGAATAGTTGTAACTTTTTTGTTTTAAGCAAGATCTTTATAAATCTTTTTTTATTTTAAATATTGATGTGTTATTTATCATAGAAAATAATAATAATTTGAAAAAGGTTATCAATAAAAAATTTAGTGGATTTCGTCTTCACCTTTTTTCCATTTTTTGTTTTTATATTAATTTTTATTGGACAAAAACCAAAAAGACCCACAAAGTCTAGATAACGGCACTTTTGCACTTTTGTAATTGCTGATAGGTGGTCTTACAAAATCTGTAATAAAATTTTGCTCCAATTTGCTCCTTTTCAACTCGCAAAGCAATTACTGATCAACGTATTTCTCGACAAAAAATTTTTGGTTGCTTACATCAAAGAACATGAAAAGTTTACGTATTTTTTATTTTATTTCTGGAAATATTAGTACAATATCAATTAAAAATGTTGATATTGAATCAATAAAATAATTTTTAAACAAAATAGTTAATAAAATTCAAAAGGGATGTTAGCGAAAAAAATGTCCCGATAAAATTGCTTAATCCATGAATACCCACTGTTACGCAATGTAACGCGGCGAAGTCTAAGTTTTAAACTAAATTGTTAATAAACAGACAAATATTGTTATTAATTGGGTAACTCAATATCCGTTTTGCATTCTGAAATGTTTTTTTGTCTACTTTCACTCTTGTTGTGGCAAAAAGAAATTTAATAAAATTTATTTTTCGATAGCATGTAAAAATTCGATTTTCACGGCAGGAATATTGCAAAGATGATTATTATTGGCCTTCCACATGTATTAGCGAAAAAATGTTATTCTATTAATTTCAATTTTTATCCGTATTTTTTTGATATTAATAGAGTTACAATTTGGCTTATTTGTTTAAAGAGTTTAGCAAAAATAATTTCCTTTTCTACTTTAACATTTTAATTTAGTAGTAACATTTTAATCTTGAGAATATATTTTTTATTTTGAAGCAAAAAATTTAAGTAAAAACCTTTTTAAATCAATTCTTACAAACTAAAAACTAAATACTAGGGTGAGGAGGTAAAATTTGTAAGGAGATTAACTCATTAATGTGATAGTGGCGTGAGTGTTGACATCTTTAAACAAAATTTTCGTTTATGTAATTAATTTAACATTTACAGCGGGAAAATCAGCAAGTGTTTTGAGAAATATATGAGAAAAATCAAAAAATTTTGAAATTGTTTGAAACCTACTTGAGTGTCTTGTATTACCAAAATTTTTTTTAATATTAGGATCATACAAAATAAGAAATCATAAATTTTAAATCGTTCGCGATATTACTATTATTGTAATTTTTCAGTTTTTTTGATAGAAAATTTGCGCCATTCAGTAAATTTAAATGTAGAGGGCACAATTTTAAGGACGAAGTGATTATCTACAGTTTAATGTATATCTCGTTGATGTCAGGAAACCAGAAGTGGGATAGCATCTTCACAAAGTTTCATATAATTAGCGTAAATATTTGTAAAATTATGTTTTTCGCTACTGACAAATTCAGCTTTAATAGAAATTGTCCAAAATATTATTATTATTAAATGACGCGTCGTAGTCAAAATGGCATTAAAAAAATTAAAATTAAAAAATTTTATGCAATTTCGAAAATTTTCACCAAATTTCAAAATTTTGCTTTGAATTTTTTCAGTGTAAGTTATGACTTTAGATCATCAAAAAAATATCTGTAAAGAATCATGTTAATGACTAAAATTGATATATCGGCTACAGGGGCATTCATCTTCAAACTTACTTTGCTTGCTGACAACTATCGCAAAGTATAAATGATTTTAATATTGATGAAGGCATTTTATTTGCATAATACTAAAATTTTGATGGCGTCAAAATATCTTAAGGACTTATAATTGTATGGACCAAAAAACATGTTCTTAACCTCAAAAATCAACCCTACATATTTCGCACTATTGTTCATATTTTGAAATAATAAAATCTATTTTCAATGTAAAATTTATCATCAAATAAGAGACATGTTAAAAATGTTCCTAAAATTCACTTAAAAAAATTAAAATCACGCTTTTTGTTAAGAATACTATCAAGAGTAGTAATCTTTAAACGGCTATATTTTCCAAACTAAAACCGATATAGGTAGGTAGAGAAGGGTTGCAAAGTACTCGGAAGAGTTCCTGTGCATCCACTCGGAGACCTAGAGGTCCATTGTGAGTCCCTTCTTCTCTATCTCCTCATTATCTTCGCACATCCTGCAATGACCGGAGGAACCTATCTCCCTGTCATTCCCCCTATAGGACAATAACCTGTTAGAATACCTATCATAGTTTTCAGGTTTCCCCTTTTCATATCCAATAGTAGATTTGTATCTGCTGTATCAAGTTTAGGACATAGGACCCTTGATAATCTGCAGTCCGTTCTACGATTCCATGCATGGATTGGTTCTATCCTGAATCCACTTTCTAATCAACCTGAAGTAAAAGCCTATATGTGGTCTCACACCACTTTTACTTACAGCATCATCCAAAGCTGAGCCGTTCCTAGCTAATTCATCGGCTACCTCATTGCCCATTATCTCGCAATGACCCGGTACCCAGCAGAGTCTAATATGATAATTGCTCATCAATCTCCCAAGAGCCTTCTTACAGTCGCTAACTAACCTAGACTTGACAAAATGTCCTTTCAGGGCCTTTAACGCCGCCTGGCTATCTACATACAGAGTTACCTCCGTATTCTTTTCGATGTTTCTTGCTATCAATTCCGTGGCCCAAAGAATATTTCTGCCTGGAACACACAACAACTATCCGAGAGCCTATACGATTCCCTGATGTTCTTCTCAAACAGATAAACACCTGCACCAGTGCCTATATCCATTTCGGATCCATCAGTGAATACCGATGCTCCACTGAATAGTTTCTCCTTTCCTGGTCATTGGTCCCCATTTGGGATAATCAGTGTAGGATTTTCCCCGAAATCAACCTCTGTGCACATGTAATCCGTGGACCCGAAAGGAGTCAGGGCATGTTCACCAATGTTGATTTCGTTTAGAAGTTTGGAATGTCCTATTCTGATTGATCCTATAAGTTCTAGTTCACTAAGCCTAAGCAGGCTCCTTGCAGCCTTTCCCATCACGAACTCCTCAATGGGTAGGAGATGCAGAATAACGTCAAGTGCCGCCTGAGGTGTGCTTCTTATGGCACCTGTGATGCCAATCGAAGCACATCTCTGGGCCTTAGACAGAAGATTCCTACGATTTCCTATTCTCATTGCCTCCCACCAGACGAGACATCCATACGTTAGAATTGGTCTCACTACCGATGTGTAAATCGAACTTACTACCAACGGTTTGAGGCCCCAATTCTTACCTAAGGAGTTCCTGCATGTGTAGTAGTCGTTGTATGTTCTACATAAAAACCGATATAAGAAAAAACAAAAATCAGTCTATCTTAAGCTAAGAAATGCAATATATTTTGTATTTTTAAAAGTTAAAGCTATGTTTTAAAAGATCAATACTAATTATTTGCACTTTTTTTAAATTTATACTTCTTCAGATCAGATTTTTTTGAACTTATATTAGTGACATTGAGTTTAATACAACCTTAGTTAGATAGGTTTTATTTATATACACAAACATATTTTTCACTAATATTTTTCTATTTTGGCGTAAAAAATTATACATAGAAAATGATCCTTCAACGTAAACAGAAGTGATAGGAGCATATATGAATAATTGTAGTTCAGAAGAAGAGTATTCTTCTAAACACGAATCATCATCTGAACGTAAAGTAATTCTGATTTATTTTTTCCATTTTCTCAAATCCTTTTTTAATAACAGCTTGCAACTTTAATTTTATTTTTTTCAGCAACGGGGCCTTCTGCAGCTTCGATTTTTGCAATAGCACTATCTATTAAACTGATTTGAGTACTTAATGAATCGAAATCCTCTAATTTAGTAATAGTTTCAGAAAGAAGTCCATAGTTGGAAGAAACAAAGGAGAGTTTATTTTTAATATTGCTTGATGTTAGTACTCGTTTAATTTTTTTTATAGCTTTAGAGTCGTTGTCATTCAACTCATCCACAGCATTTTTGAAATCATCAATATATTGTTCGTATATTTTACAGCATCAAGCCAAGATGCCCACCTCATAATAACTGTTTGAGGCGGAAGTGGCAAATGGGGATAATTTTCTTTTTATTTTGCAACGCGTGTAGGAGCTTTTAAATATATCTGTTTTCCATAAGAAATCAGCGAATCAATGTGATCAAAATTATTGTGCGAGGAGGTGCCACTCGGTGTAATGCGTGGGCTAAGCAGGTTACATACAAACATTTTTGGATAAAAAATCTTAATAGCTTTTGGGGACTTTACCATATATGGAGCCGCGTCCGATAAAAAAAAAAGAAAAGAATTTGACTTTAATTAAAATCCTCTCCCAACAATTTAACTGACTTATGAAACGTACGGGAAATTGTTTCGTGATTCACACATTCGAGTTCTACAATATGAATCAAAAACTTTCGTTTGCTCAACTCTACGTCGTGATCCAAAACTGCAACAATTACGAGTACATTAACAATGTACTGGCCGGTAATGTCAGTTGTTTCGTCCGTACTTATCCATAGAAATTTATTTTTTAAAAAAGATTTTATTTCTTCCAGCTGAATACTGCACAATTTTTTCACATAACTTTTTCTAACCTCTGTGTTAATATCTTGTTTAACCCTCCGTCATGCACATGTATCTGGCCAGATATTTTACGAATTTAACTGTGATTTAAATATATTTCTAATTTGGCTAGGGGTTTGAGTCTCCAGGTACCCTCTACAAATATTGTTAGGTATCGTTTTATGAAAAAACACATTAAAAAAACAACAAACAAAATTTATGTGGATTTTTTCATTTATACATCGTATACGAAGCGCATGTATGGCCAGATACACACACATTTTGTATGAAGAGTACTGTACTTTATTGTTATTTTTTATTTTTCTCTGCGTTTGTTTACTCAAATCGAAATGAGAAAGGATCGTTCTCGTCCTGTTTTGTCATCGTTATTTGGATTCGACGAAAATTTGGTATCAATTTGCAGCTACGTGCCAAAAGAAAAATAAATATAAAAATAAAGGTTCACACACCTACTTTCGACCGTTCATTATACGAAACATTGTGAAGGGGAAGCAATGAAACCCGAAGCAATTTTGTTTTACAATGAAAATAAAGCTGGCGTAGATTGTATGGAGCAAATGGTTACACATTTTACTACAAAGCGGTCAACAAGACGATGGACTTTTGCGTTTTTCTGCAACATGTTGGACACCATGGCACTGGCAGCATTTTGTATTTACAAAGAAGTTCATGGTCTCAATAAAAATAGTGCTAGAAGAAATTTTCTCACTACGTTAGCTGATACATTGGTTCTTCCAAATATTGAAAACAGAATGAACAACATTCACATCATCAGACAGTTCAACACTCGTTTGGCCATGGAATCGTATTTTGGAAGACCACTAAATGTAAGATTGATTGATATAACATTTGCCCTTCATTACATCTCATTTTCCTCGTTTTTCTTTTTCATTTCAGTTTCCAGTAGTAGTTCCTAGCTCAAGTGGTGCTGATACTCTACAAAAGAGAGAAAGTTGTCAGCTTTGTACATTGGGAGATAAAAAAATTCGCCGACTAACTCGTTTTTTTTTTTTTTTTTTGTTCCAAGTGCTCGAATCCGTTATGCCTACAATATTCGAAATCAAAGTATACATGTTTTAGTTGCTTACCTGAAGCTGTGTAAGACTTTTTTAATTTAGAATTAATTAAAACTTACTTTATAACTACTAAATTTAATTGAAATGAACTTTATAACAACTATTTTTTTGGAAATTAAACACAAAAATAAAATTTTTCTTGTTTTATTTCTCATTAAAATTTTTTTTGCACGGGCATGTACTAAGAACAAACAAAAAAATAGAAAATATATATCTGCCTGGCGTGATAACAATATAATATTATCACTAAAATAGCATATTTTTCATATAAATGTATTGAAATACATAGCGTATCTGGCCAGATACATGCGCTACGTACGTGACTATCGGAACATGTGCATGACGGAGGGTTAAGAAAAAACCGGAAAATGAGTGCTAAAAATCGCTAGAACATCTGGTATGCACATTATACCAGAGACCGGATTTTAATACTAAAAAAACAATGTTTTTATTTTATTTTTTTTTTTTTCAATCGAAAAACAATACTTAATGTTCAAAAAATAAAAAATTTATTATATATGGGCAATTCTCTTTTTACGTTTGCCTTTATGAAACCGACCTTCAACCTCAATTATTTTTTTAAACAACTTTTGATGCAATTATGTTAACAACACTTAATTGTGTAACACAAAAAAAAAAATCAAGACCAGAAACGGTTCCATGCGGTGCCGCAAGCACCCAAAGTCAAAAATTCCAAAAAAATGTGTTTGAAACTAACAAGTTTTTTTATTTCTTTTTCTTGCTGTAGTCGCAAATTTTAGCATAAATGTCCAATTCTTCTAATGTACACTATAAACACTTGTAGAAAAGGACCAGCATGGATTTAATTAGCGTGCAATTAACCAGTGTCAAATTGTGTTGTGCAAAAGTCGTGAAACCAAATTTTTAAAAATTTTAAAATTTTGCAGTTTTTTCACTGGGGATTTTACGCCGTTTCGGATATTTCAAAACAGACCCTAATAGCTCTTATGCATCATTTGACATATATCTCGTTAATGTGCCCTCAACAGAAATGCTGCAGGAGATACAGAAACTTGGAGAGAAAAAATATGAATGGCTCCAAGAGGTGCCTTTTTCGCGAGCATGGATTTAATTAGCGTGCAATTAACCAGTGTCAAATTGTGTTGTGCAAAAGTCGTGAAACCAAATTTTTAAAAATTTTAAAATTTTGCAGTTTTTTCACTAGGGATTTTACGGCGTTTCGGATATTTCAAAACAGACCCTAATAGCTCTTATGCATCATTTAACATATATCTCGTTAATGTGTCCTCAACAGAAATGCTGCAGGAGATACAGAAACTTGGAGAGAAAAAATATGAATGGCTCCAAGAGGTGCCTTTTTCGCGAGGCAAACTCGCAACGTTTTTCAGTGAAGCTAGAGTATAGCATTATCAAAGAAGATTTATAAACCAATTTTAAACTGAAATAAGTTCCTGTGTAAAGTTTTATTTACGCAGAAAATATAATTTCACTAAAAATATTCATCAACGGTTTTCATGGGCTAAGAACGCAATGTTTTTAGGTTAATCTGTAGCTGCTTTAATACCATATATCAAAATCAATATGGCGTTCGAAAAAAAGTACGATTTTTCATTTAATGCAACTTTAGAGATTTGACTAAGTGCAATTAAGAAATGTATATAAACGACTTTGTCTTATGACTTATTTAAAAAAAAATTATGAATTTTGCAATAAATGGATGAATATGAACAAGACTATATCACTAAAAACTGAATTTTGCAAATTTTATAAGAAGGCTTAATAATTATTAAATCGCTAATATATCCACGCATACCTAACTTATCGCGATATTTTTAATATGTATTTTAGATACAGCATTGTGGAATAAATAAATGCAATAATTTTTGATTTAGGACTATAAATAGAATTTTGGCAATTTTTTTTTTTAATTTTTTATCTTTAACCGCCATAACATTGATGCCGTTCGGTAAAAGTCAAAGTCGAACAGATCTGTGTTCCACTAGAACCAAGGAATAATGGTACTAAATATCGTTGATGTGCCATTTAAAATTTTTCGAAATTTTTTTGAACATCAAAATTAAACGAGTTTGAAGAATTTCCCATATATACATATATTTTTTTTATTTTCATCAATAGTTTAATTTTTGTTATCATAATCGAAATAAAAAATATAAATATCTTTTGTGATATTTATTACAAAAGTATAAAATTATTTTCAACTTTTTTTCATCGGATAAAAAAATGTCAAACAACAAAAATTTTATTGAATAAATGAATAAATCATATGAAATTTTTTCCATACTGATATTTATTTGTAAAGATATTTATTATTTTCATCATGATGATTATTTATATTAATAAATAAAAATCCCTCACATATTTTTCTCAACAAATGAAAAATAATTTTTTGAACAGTAAAGTATTGATTGAAAAATAATAAGTTTTTGGGTGCTTGCATTTTACCTCAAAATGAGAAATATAAAAATAAGATTGTATCAAAAAAATGTTTAATAACCAAAAAAAAAAAAAAAAATTTGCATTATTATATGCATTTTCAACAAAATATGCAAAAATATGCACTAACAAATCGATGCAATTTTTTAGTAAAATGTCTGATTCGGATAGATAACAACATAAGATCATTTTTAAATGCTCCAAAAAAAGACGCATTTGCATATAAATCCGTCCCCTACTCATAATTTTGCGAAATTTTAAACCAATTTTTTTTTTTTGCTATTTACGAAATTGTGCTAAAAATAAAATTAAAATTTCTTTTCAGCGTATTTCGATAAATATTAAAGATTCTGTAATAATTGACAGAATTGACAGTGCTGATATTCAGATATTCTATAAAATCGCGTTGTATTGATTTTGATAAAGCCAAAGCTCTATTTTTAAGATTTTTTTTTAAGTTTTAATTTTAAACCTACACAACTTTTGCGCGCATTGATAAAAATGATTAACGCAAACAGATTTTGTATGCATAAATAGTCGTTAGTGTCAGAAGAAAAAAAATTAAAATATTTTTACTTGAAATTTTAAAATTTTTTGATTTTCCTCATATGGCATTTGTTTTTTCTGGGTTTAATAGAATTTTCCTTATGGTTAAGTTTAACCAGAGCAGACTCCAGATTTTCAACTATATTACAGGAAGATCAGCGGTGTAAATATTATATAACACTGGGGATAATCATGAACCTTATGGGCATCCAGCATTTAAATTAACTTCGTGTGATTTTGTCTTACCAATATCAGCTTTGTATCATTGTAATTATTTCAATAGGGAAATTAAACCGTTTTAACTTAAAAATAAGCCCATTATGCCAGGCTAAATCGAAAGCAGATTTAATGTCGAGGAGAATCAATTCGGTTGATTTTCCGTTTTCAAAATTATTTTTAACAAACTTCCGTATTTTAAAAAGGGGTTGAGAAGTGTTATGTTCTTTTCTGAAACATAATTGATTGGGAGGAACAATTTAATTTCTTTCAAAAAAAAATTCAAAAAAAATTTTTTTTTTTTATTATTATTTGAGTCATTCCATTTAAAACCAACACGAAAAATTACAATTTTTGACTTTACCTCTCCGAATTTAATGATATTTGGTACAATCATTATTCTTGTCAAAACTAAGACTAATTCAAAATTTCAGATAATTTCATCAAGTTGTTCGCGAAATATCGCGGTTGGAAAGTGCAAAATAGCTCAAAATATGTACAAAGTTGCATACACAAAATTACAAATATCTTTCGAAGTATTTATTATATAAGATTTATTGAGCTGTCATATTAAAGGTATCAATTATATATTACCTTTAATACGATGTATAATATGATGTTTTTCTCAACATCAAAATGGTCCATATCTCTCGATTTTTCGTTCGCGGGTAAATATCTCGAAAAGTGGTCTTTTTAAAAATTTAAAAAAAATATATGTTAATGGTTGAAATGTTTTCTATAAGCGTGGTAAGTGGCATTTTGGGACTCGCAATATTTTATGAGTTATTACAATAAATGTCACTCTTAAACTTGGCATTTGCGTTAACAGCGTTAATATTAATATTATTATCGAATTTCATTAAATTCGGATGATTTTTGGAAAAAATTTGCGATTTTTCAATTTTATTACAAACAAAACAATATCAGTTGCAACAAATATTTCGTATTTATTATGACATTTATTGTAATAACTCCTAAAATATTGCGAGTCCCAGAATGCCACTTACCACGCTTATAGAAAACATTTTAACCATTAAAATATATTTTTTAAAAATTTTTAAAAAGACCACTTTTCGAGATATTTACCCGCGAACGAAAAATCGCGAGATATGGACCATTTTGATGTTGAAAAAAAAATCATATTATACATCATATTAAAGGTAGTTTTGATACCTTTAATATGACATCTCAATAAATCTTATATAATAAATACTTCGAAAGATATATGTAATTTTGTGTATGCAACTTTATACACATTTTGAGCTATTTTGCACTTTCCAACCGCGAAATTTCGCGAACCACTTGATGAAATTATCTGAAATTTTGAATAAGTCTTAGTTTTAACAAGAATAATAATTGTACCAATTAGTATCTAATTCGGAAGAGGTGAGAAAATCAGCTGGTTGGTTTTAAATGGAATGACACATTTATTTATTTATTTTTTTCAAAACTTTACTAAGAGCTAGTAAAAAACTAATAGGCCTGTAAGAATTTGGGGACTCAGTAGGACTGTTTTTTCTGTGTTTAATAGAATTTTCCATTTGGTAAAATATTTGTTAAGTTCAACCAGAGCAGACTATAGATTTTAAATTACATTAACGGAATATAAATCCGAGCTTAATATTGAAGTGTCTTCGGCAAAAATTAAAGTCATACATCAGGAAAAAACTGGAAGATCAACATGATCATGAACCTTGTGGGCATCCAGTATTTAAATTAACATCGTGTGATTTTGTCTTACCAATATAAACGTTAAACGATCTTCCATTTAAGAAGCTTTGTATCATTTTAATTATTTCAAAAGGGAAATTAAACCGTTTTAACTTAAAAATAAGCCCATTATGCCAGACTGAATCGAAAGCAGATTTAATGTCAAGAAGAACCATTCCGGTTAATTTTCCGTTTTCAAAATTATTTTTAACAAACTTCCTTATTTTAAAAAGGGGTTGAGAAGTATTATGTTCTTTTCTGAAACCAAAGTGATTGGGAGGAACAATTTCATTTCTTTCAACAAAATCCAAAATGTTTTCTTTAATTTTTTTTTTTCCAAAACTCTACTAAGAGCTGGTAAAAGACTAATAGGCCTGTAAGAATTTGGGGACTCAGTGGACCTCAGCTTTTGAATTGCTATTGTTTTTGACTTGTTTCATTGCGTTTGAAAGTAACTTATTTTTAGGCAGCCATTAAACATGTTTGTTATATATCTAATTCCACTTCTAGGCAAGTTTTTTAAACATTTGTTGTTGATTTTATCTAAAGATTTATCAAATGTTGATAACCTATTATTTTATGTTTGTTGAGATGGTTAATTTGCTGGTGGTCGTTTATGTCCCTGTACCGGTTCCAATTCCGCCTATATATACAGTTACGGACAAAAAATAGAGTCAAGTATATTTATTTGAAATTTTTTGAGTTTTCGACAATATTTTATGCAAAACAATAAAACTTTTAATGCCAAATCATTGCGAATATATTGAGTTATAAACCTATACACAAATAATATCCTTTAACATTATCCCGAAAACGGTACATCGTCTCAAGCACAAATAGTACTTTTTCAGTGTGGACAAAAATATAGGGTCAGCAGTAATTTTGTTAAAATTTTTTTGACAGGGAGATGATCGGAACTTAAATCGTTTAGTACTTTAATTGATGATAATATTTCTGGATTATTAGTAATAAAGAATTCTAACGTTTCATTAGGAAAAACTATTTGCAATTGATTTGGTTGAATTCTCTCATAAAAAATATTACCCAACTATTATTTGTTTGGCAACCCCAGAAGCGACTTCTGCTATTAAAATCACCTGCCAACATATATTTGTAATTTGGATTAGTTAGCATACGAAGGTCTGAAATAAATTGGTTTTTACGACATGTGTTTACACGAGATCCACCCGGAAAGTAACAAGGGTATACATGAAAAAGTCATTTGGAAGCAGTATCTTAATCCCAATATGCTCAATCATCTTAGTGTTTTTTAATGATAATAACTCATGTTTTAAGTTTTTCTTTATAAATATGGCAACACCCCCAACTCTACCTAGCTGACGATCATATCTATAACAGTAGTAGTTGTTAAGTTTAATAGAAGTTTTGTAAAGAGTATAAATGTAAAGTCATTTGGAAGCAGTATTTTAATCCCAATATGCTCAATCACCTTGGTGTTTTTAATGGTAATAACTCATGTTTTAAGTTTTTCTATATAAATATGGCAACACCGCCACCTCTACCTAGCTGACGATCATATAACAGTAGAAGTTTTTAAGTTTAATAGAAGTTTTTCATTAAGCCAAGTTTCACAAATTCAGCAGACATCAATATCATTAATGTTTATTAAATGAAAAAAATCGTCTTTTTTAAATCGAATACCTCGAACATTCCATAGAGCCATTTTCAGTACGTTGTTGTTCATCGCGAAAGGAATTTGAATGCTAGACTAGTAATGACATCAAATTGGTCAGTGTGTGACTTACATTTACTCAGATTTGATATGAGCTCAACAGTAAGTGCTTTTAGTTCTACAAGTGTGAACAGATTATCATTATTGTTTTGGGTTGTTGACTGAATATTACTCCAGTTATTTACTTGTGGTATTGTTTTTTGGTGTAGATAATTTGGGAAATGGGAAACTCTGCACTATTATTATTTGAATGTCTATAACCAGATCTAGTGGTTCTTTTGGGCTGGGAACGCTGCTTGACTTCTATTCGTCTAATCCCAAAAGAACAGCTTTAAATGGTTTTTCATTTTTAGTGACATAAGTAAAGTATTGAAAATCGTAATTTTGATCTAAAGCATTACAGACACGGTCAAAATCACTTTTCATTGAGCAAAAAACTGTGAGGTCATACTTATTCCATTTTTACAGAGTGTAATATACTTTTAACTTAAATTTGAACATTGAAGAAAAAATTTTTTGATCGTAAAAGTATTGAAAAATATTTAAATGAAAAATTTTCATTTAAAAATTTATATCAGAGAATAGAACATATTTTCGTTTGGTACTCAAGCTTCTGCAAATAAGACTGGTTTCAAGTATCCCTTTTTACTATTTTATAATATTATATTTGCAAGAGGTAACTACTTATTTACGAATAAATTTATAGAAAATTTTAGGTTTAATTCTTTTTACATTTCAATTCATCAGGCTTTAAATCTTGGTCTGGAAACAGAAACATTTTATGTATCAAATTTGATGTGATAAATATAAAAATTTATAAGATTTCAAACAAAGCAAAATTTTGGATGAACACATTTTAAATTCTGGACTATTTAAAATTTTAAATTTCAAATTATTTCATCTGGAAATTAAGCAAATAACATCAAAATATAATCTGGAAATGAACAAAATTTCATCAAAAATATAATTAAAATTATATCATTAAGAAGTTAACAAATTATCATCAAAATTCAAAATTCTTAATTGTATCTGTGATAAATTAACTTTGAAATCAAACTTAAACTATTTCGACGCTTAAAAAGTAAATCTCTTTGAAATTCAAAACTTAACAAGTTTTATCGTGCAAATTTTAATTTAATTCATTTTCACACACACACACTCTAATACATAAATATATAAAAAAAATATAAGAAAATTATAAAAATTTGATCGTCAACAACTAAATAACTCAAGACATCAGGCCTGAGGTCAACGAGGGATATATATTTATTTGGTGAGTTGAGTAAATTAATTTTATATACATCTAAAAAAAAATAATAATAATCTTATACAATATACAATTTAATCATAATTAAAAACACATAACAGTTTAACAAGTGAATTTTATTAACGTTGTTTAAAATTTGCTAAGTTTTTATTGTTATTTTATTAATTTCCTATTCATTTCCCTATCAAATTTGCAAATATGTTTCTATATAATTTATAAATTAGTAAAAAAAAAGAAATAACGGCAATTAATAACCTTTAATTTAATATAAATAATATGATGTTTAAATTTGTTTTAAATAAATATTGTTAGTTGATATGGAAAATTAAATTTTTTGAAATATTTTTACGAAAAGTTTAGTGTAATTGGTTAGGTAGATATACGGGCTATTATAGAATATAGTTCATAGCAAGGGAGGGGATTCGGAAACTAGGGGATAAAATGCCATCATATCTCCTTACAAAAATGCACACTGCTTTACTATAATTTTGTTTTTGTTTTATTTGTAATTGTAAATCGATTTATATAATTTTGCTACCTAAATTTAAATTTATTTTGTTATCGGTTCTGTGTATATCCTTGAGTAGTAAACAACCCCCCAATATCCCTGAGCAAAGCTGGAATAATAGGTAGCACATACATCTCATCGATAAAGCACTGTCTTTAGAACCGTTACAAAACTTTTAAGCCAATGGACATTTTTCTGATTGAATATTCTGTTATTTTTAATAACCTCATCATTTCATGTATCTGCTCTGTTTTACACTTCAGAATTGTTAGAGTTGGTACTTTTTCCTTAGATACTTCATCAATAACGATTTCATCATCATTACCGATTTTTTGCAACGGTGCGAAGTAATTTTGATTGCCAGCTCTATGAGAAGAGCTTGGCTTATTTTGCTCATTTTGTTTGGCCTAGAGTAGGCGGTAACATCGTCGTCACTACGCGCTCGTTTTGTTATTTTGATTTGAATTTGTTGTTGTTAGAAAAAATGCAAAATTAACTGTTTAATTTAAACAAGAATTTACTAATTAATTTAAGAAAACACGACTTTACACAACAAGTGCAAGTGAAAATTTTATTGTATACTGAAAGAAAACAAATCCAATTGGTTTATTTAAGTGCTTAAAAATAAATATAAGGTGTCCGATGAAAATTAGAAAGAGAAAAAAAGTGTTACGTATTTGTAACACTGGCTCATTCCCAGTACTTTTTGGACTACTCTTTTTTCAATATAAAAAGGACTAAAACTTTTTTTAATTAAATGTACTACTTGAGCAGTAAAATTGATAATTTGTTCAAACAACTGGTTATAGAACCGTATTGGTTTATTATTTGCAGTTTGATATACATATATTGTAGGTATAAATAAGTAAGAGGAAATTTGCCCAAGGCACTATTTACTAAAGTGTTGCATGAACACAGAAAAATGAATACTGAATACATTCATCGTGAAAACAGTTAGTTCAGGTTGTGTGCTTTTTCATTATGAAATGAATGAATGAGTATTATCTACAATACCCGACCACGAAAACTCAAAACATATAAGTAGAGAATAGAAAATCATTCACACAACCAGAACCAATGTGCAATGAAATAGATAATTCATTGTATTTTCTTTTTCGATGTTGTTGTTATGTGTGTATAAAAAATGCGTGGCAAAACCGAAGACTCTATATCAGCGATAACTAAAAAGAGAGGCACTAAAATAAGTGTCTTGTACTCTTGCAATGAAAATTGTTACACACATACACATTGTACTTATTTTGAAAAACAATGCGACATAGACCTACTTTGTTGAAAGCTAGCATGCTACTAAATGATTTTTTCCTTGTTCACAAAGCTGAGTGTTTGGTTTACGTTCGTGTTATGTCTGTGTAAATAGCAGAATATGTTCGGGCCCTGGGGATAAGTTGGCGATCGTTGCTCTATATTTATAAAGATTTTGCTCCCAATACAAGGGAAACCAAAATCCACCACCAAAACAGAGAGAGAGAGTGTTCGAATGCAATACATGTGTTTGTACATGTGTGTTTGCCTATAAAGAAACCAAAAAAGGTTCAAAAGCCATATAATATGAGTGTACAGGTGCGTACTACCCATAAAGAAATACAGAGCAATACATTAGTTTGTACATGTGTGTTCTGCTTATAAAGTTCTCTAATTTGAAATTTTGGTTGTTTGTTTACTAATGGACGAAATATGACGTTTTTGTTACTGTAGGGCATAGCATACGTGTTTTATTGTTTTACAAGTAGAAATACATTGATCCACACCGAGTTGATTATACCTTTCTCAGTGATATGTCTAGTTTTAAAATAGTCAAATTATTTTTTTTAAACTTTCAATTTAATTTAAATATTATATGAAAATTTGATAATTGTTTGAAACTATTAAACTATCATAATAATAATAATAACATAACTAACAGCAATTATTGTATTTGATTTTTATTGAAAGTAAAATGTTCCATTATTTCGTTTTGTATTTCTCTGATGAAAATTAGTTTTATTTCTGTTAAACTAATAATTATTATTTCAGACTTTTATATATAATATATATTAATGAAAAATGTATATATTTAAATAATAAATAAATAAATAAATAAATAAATAAATAAATAAATAAATAAATAAATAATAAAATAAATCGAATTATTCATGAAAAACGTTCGTACACTGAGTGAAGTGAGTATGAACAGCGAAAAACTACTCACAACAAAGTACTCGATCATAACTAAAACCGACACAGAATCGTTTTTTGTTTTTATACCCTTCACCACAGGTGTAAAGGGTATATATAAGTTTGTCATTCCGTTTGTAATTTCCACAATTTTCGTCGGAGAGCAAAAAAGTTTATATTTTCGGAATCCTTGTAAGAAGCGATGACGATTGGACCATGTCCGTCCGTCCGTCCGTCCGTGTGTCGGTTGAAATGGCGTTTATGAAGCCCACCGATAACTGACATATATAATATGTATGTCAAACGATCGGAAATGCTTTCGAGAATTTTGCTATTGGAATTCAGCAAGATAGGTTCATACAATGCGGAGATATGTTCAAAAAACCGGTTTTTTGAACCGGTTTTCCAGTTTCTGAAGCCTCTGTATACACTACGGACTTCGTTTTTACAAAGAATTCTCGGACATTTTTTTCTGAATTTTTGTTCTGAAAAAATGAAATAAATCGGTTCAGTAATAACTGAGATATCGGACAAAACGCATTTTTTATTTTTTGAAGCCTTGGTTTAAGCTATAGATTTTTATTTTTATACAGATCGGTCACAAATATTTTTATAAAATTTCAGTTTTTTGAATCAGGAAGATCGGTTTATAAATGGTGGAGATATGCTTTAAAAACCGGTTTTTAGAACCGGTTTTTTAGTTTCTGAAGCCTCTGTATATACCAGGGACTTCGAATTTTTAAAGGGGGCTCGGAAATTATTTTCTGAATTTTTGTTCTGAAAAAATTAAATAAATCGGTTCAGTAATAACTGAGATATCGGGGAAAACGAATTTTTTATTTTTGAAGCCCTTGTTCAAGCTACAGATTTTTATTTTTATATAGATCAGTCATAAATATTTTTATAAAATTTCGTTTTTTTTAATAAACCAAATTCGTTCATAATCAACAGAGTTATGGCCCAAAAACAAATCTGTTAAGAATATAAATACACCAACAAACATGTATATTAAGCATTGTAATGACTTAGTGACGTTTTTTGTTTTTTGTATAGACAAGTAGTGTAGTTATCAACAGCAGTAATATGATGAATAACAGTGTTGTTGTTGTTGTTGTTCTTTGTATATGCAGTCTGTACAAAAATAAATAGATATGGAATTGTAGTTGTTTATTTTTAAAAACTAAAACATATCTGTTAAGAATATACATAAATACATACACAAACATGTATATTAAGCATTGTAATGACTATTAGTGACGTTTTTTGTTTTTTGTATAGACAAGTAGTTTAGTTAGCAACAGAAGTAATATAATGAATAACAGTGTTGTTGTTGTTCTTTGTGTATTCAGTCAGTTTGTACATACAAAAATAAATATATATGGAATTGTTGTTGTTTCTTTTTTAAAAGCAAAGCCTGTTATGATTGTTTTTTTTTTTCATATTCAAATTTTCGTAGTTTGAAAAAAATTTAGATTTAGAAAATATGCAAGCATACGTTAAGGCGAAAATTTTATTAATTGTCGGTAATATGGTAATATGATGTCGATAGATGGTAATATGGTGAAGGGTATCAAAGATTCGGCACAGCCGAATCTTTTTTCAATTTCATTCTGTTTACTACTCACACTTTCTTAGGCTGAATGCACGCTCTACATATCAATTAGCTTAATTTTTCAGTATTGTTGAGTACAATGAAATGAATGTTTTGAGTAACTACACAAATAAATATGTTTGCGCAGCTCTTTACTATTTACACATCCAGGTCAGTTTTTTGTAATATCCTTATTCTACCTGATCAGCACAAAAATGCAGATCGTGAGGAAGATGCGATCCTAGATCAAGCAGAGGATGGCATTTCCGGTAACCGGATGTAGTCACTTGGTCCCGTTTTTGAAATTAGGAAAGTTTTTCAATGATGAATTAGTACAAATGTTGTAAGATTTCTTAAATATATCAATTTTATTGTTTCTTTTTTCAAAATTTTTTTATGTTTTACTTATATAACCCATGAGATTAGTACAGAAAATATACGGTCCAAAAATTAGTGGGTAATGCCCACTGTAACGTATATGTTACGGCTTATAACTTCCTTACTAAGCCAAATATAAACAATTTTCAACGTCAATGGGTTTATTTGCCTCAGTTGACATGTTGAAAACTTCAAATCTCTAAGTTTGCTAGATCGCCGTAGGCATTAATGGGTTAAGCTATAAATCTAAATATATTGATGAAATATTGACGATTTTGAGTTTTAGATTTTCGTCATTAAGGCTCGATATGCCAGCTATACTACATACAATTTTATTTCGCGGAAAAGATATCATCGAATAATGTATTGTTTCAGGTTCATGAGTCAAAAAATTAGGATTGTAAAAACGTTTGCGAACATTTTGCTGGAAAAACATCTAGAGGGAACTCCAATATATATGTGATTCACCAAAAACTAAGAGGTCAAATGTAACGACCGCAAATTTGTTTCTGTTAAAAATCCATGTATATCATATGAATAATTTTTTTTAATTAAGATTTGAGAAGTCATATTTTCGTTTATCATTTAAAAATACATACATTCTTCACGAAATTGCATTGAGTTATATGAAAAACAGGCGTGGCAGTTGTTTTTTTTACAAAACCAGCTTAGTGTTGTTAATTACAAGAATATAAACTTTTGATCACTTAGAATGCGAAAATCTCACACTGTGCGTTATTCGTGCGTTTATTTACTACCGACATTGTTAACTAACAACAAATATCGGTAGCTTTAGCTATTCTATCGGTAGTTTTAACGATTTGCTATTTTTATTTGAAAAACAAAAATTTTTTATTAAAATTGGATTTTTATTTAAAAAATAAAGCTATTTTCTTGAGAAAATGGAAAAAATTTCAAATATTATGTGTGTGCGGATTGTTTCCAACATACCAATATGAGTATATATATGGTATGTTGTTTGAAATATTTGAGAAATTTGGGGTTAAATGTTTGTTATATTAGACCCGTTCATTTAAAATTTGTATTGTAATTATAAATAACAACGTGAATTTAAAAAAAGTTATTTTAACAAATTCTAAAAAATATTTTTTAATAAAATTTTGTCGTTAAAGTTACGGAATTGCGATACAGAAAATTACCTTTGTGCCACGGATATTCCGTTTTGGCGTGGATTTTCCTAGGCTTCATGTCAGCGTTTAATTTTAAGCACGCAAAAATTTTTTTCAACTGGCGACTGCGCTGAAAACAGTTTAAGTTTTCATTTTCGATCACATGCTTACTTAACAAAATTTACTGCTCAAACACAAAACTGAAATAAACAGCAACCAGTTTTTATTTTATTCGGCAGTCAAATGAAATAAGCAGCTCATATACTCAGTTTTTTACTCAGCCAAGTTGATTTTACTCTTAGTCGTGTGCGCTCAGCACAACGTAGAAACATTTTTCAGCAACGTAAGAACAACTGGATAGTAAGACTGTATAGTTCTGTACAGTTGATTTACAAAGTTGTTTGGTTTTTGTTTATACATTTAAGAAGGAAAATGAAGTCGATTATTTTAAATGAAAACAAATACTATAAAATACTAAAAAAAACAATACAATAAAATACTATGAATTGTATTAAAGATATTTATATGTAGATTTATTAATTTTAATTAAAAAAAAAAAACAAACATTTTTTATATAATATATTTATTTGCAATTTATTTAAAATTTTTGTAGAACTTTTATAAAAATATTAGATAATATTTAATATTAGTTTATTATTAGATGAAAAAATATTAACTAAATATTAAATGTTGTTTAAATTAAAGAAAAAATTAAAAACATTTTTGTTATTTGCAATAAGAATAAAATTTTGTTATTTTGTATAACTTTCTTTGTTTTGATCTATTACTCAAAGTTGTTTGGTTTTTGTTTTTAAGTTTTAGAAGGAAAATGAAGTTGATTATTTTAAATGAAAACAAATAGAAAACGGTCCAATAAAATAATATGAATTTTATTAAAGATATTACATACATATATCTTTATTTTATTAATTTTAAATAAAAAAAGTTTTTCATTTAACAAATATAGAAATTTTGTAAAGATAAATAAAAAAAAAGACATTATATTTATATGTAAAGCATGTAAACGAAAAAAAATTTTACATTTTCAAATGTAAATATTTAAGTATCTATAACGGGTATCTTAAGAATGTTGTACTTTTATATAACTAGGGACTCCAAAGAATACAAATATGCTTATTTCTTTTGTTAAAAATTATCAGTCGCAGAATAAATATAAAAATTTTAAAAATTCAGAAAAAAAATTTTGGACACTTTTTTCACACCATTTTTTTAAACATATAATAAATGGCTACAATTTTCTTACATTTTACACGCTTTTTTGACACAATTTTAATCTTAGATGTAAAATTTTTTAACTGATTTTGATCTTTATTAATTTTTTATGATACCCATACACTGTGTGTTTTACAGTATTTTATCATAACCTTTTCTCCGATTCACTTTTCGATGCCAAATTTAGCCAGAGTGTTAATCAACACATTATTTAGTATTTTAATTGATAGATTATGACATTGCCTTTTCTTTGATGTATCACTTACCGAAATTAACATTGTTAAACTTGTTTTTTTTTTTTTTTACTTAAAGTTGATTGATGCAGTGTTCAAAAAAATTTTCTCAAATTTAATTTTGTGTTATTTTCCAATTTTTATGATTATGAATTAACAGTTTGGATTTTATAAAAAAGTATTACATACTTAAAATCTTCGGACTTCGCAGATTCAGAAAAGTAACCGATCTATATCATATTGCTTACAGCGACTGAAATATTTACGTTTTAAAATGTAAAAAAATTTTCGTTTGCACATTTTTTTAAGAAATTTGTCCAAAAATGTTTTCTGCTGTTTTGAAATTTTTAAGATATTTCGTTGACTGATATCTCGAAACTCAAAATGTAAATATATTCTTAAGACTTTACAGAATCAGAACCCTTTTAGCTTTTCCAATACTATATACTGTGGCTTAAATATATGCTATTGAAAATGTAAAAAATTTTTCGTTTACATGCTTTATGTATTATGTTACCGAAATAATAAAGATTTCTTGTGATTTTTATTTATTTATTTATTTATTTATTTATTTATTTATTTATTTACTTATTTATTTATTTATTTATTTATTTATTTATTTATTTATTTATTTATTTATTTATTTATTTATTTATTTATTTATTTATTTATTTATTTATTTATTTATTTATTTATGTATTTTAAAATAAAAGTTATTAACTTGTATGTTGCAGACTTTTTGGTTATTAATTTATTATTTTCTTATTGATCGGCTTTAATGTCTTAATTAATTTTTTACTTTTATTAATACCTCAGCCAAACAATAAGACATTTGATTATACAAAAATAATTATAATAACAGTGCAATTCTCGACCGAGTGACAAAAAAAATTATTGTGATAGTAAAAAAACATGACAATAATTTTTTTTTTTTTATTCTGGCTTTGAAAAAAAATTGTTTATATATTTTTGGTGATAGTTGTCACACTCATAAAAGCATATAATAAGTAATTATTAATTAATGATAATTGTCATGAATTAGAGAATAGCACTGTAAGTAACATTTATATAATCTTTAAGATTTACCTAAGTATAATGACTTACACGTAAGTTATAATAAATTATCCGCTTTATAAAATATAACCAACTGCTGGAAAATTATATACATATGTAACACTCTTTTAGTAAAATTATGTCACTATTTACAAATTGGAATTTGAGTTGAAGGGTTGTTGAGTAATGAAATATTTTTAATAATAACAAACGAATCAAAATTAAGCAGATCATCTGTTAATAAATAAAAGTTGAATGTGGTTTTAAACGGAAAAATATAGTCAATTAAACAATTTATCAAAGAAATATTTTATTTATTTCAAAATTTAAATATTCTAAAACATTAACAAATCAAATTATAATGCGCTAACTTTTATTTAAAAAGTCCCAGCAATAAAAAAAAAAAAAAAAAAAAAAAAAAAAAACGATCAAGAGCTTCCAAAAAAAGAACATTTTCATCTCTTCCAAAGTAGAACAAAGTATATATACACTTTGTTCCACTTTTGATCAACTTTTTTGTTAAACGACTTTGTTTCAACTTTTTTAAAATTTAATAATAATTACTTCCAAAAAAATTAAAATTAATGAATTTTTAGCGGGAAAAAAGGTTAATAATTACTAAGAAAATTTAAATTTTATAAATTTTAAATCATATTCATTATATTTTGATACCTCTAAAAGAGACTTTTTGTTATAAAATTTTATAAACATTGTTTTAAAGGAAGTACTTCAAAAGAAATGAACTAGAAATATAGAAGAAGAACATCTTACCAATAATGGTGGGTTAGAAAAAGAGCTTCTGCAGCTCTTTTTCACCACTAAGTACTTCCTTCCAATGACAACACATGTTAAATTCATGACTTTTTCAGCTCTTTATTAGTCCCTTTTTTGTTGGGGTGCTACATTCCATGTTATATCTTTCGGAATAGTAGGTCCATATGTTAGGAACAATTTTTAAATTTCATATAGTTATTTTTCACTCACACGGATCTATTCTAAAATTAAAATTTTTATTTTTCTACTAAATATGATCCTTAATCAATTTAATAAAAGTTAAGATATTTTCAATTCTGATATTATTAATATTTAGTAATATATATTTTGAGACTTGAAATTCCCTAAATAATAAAAAAAAAAAAAAAATTGGGCCATTATGCTCAGAATAATTTCTGTCCACCAGGGGGGTTATTGTGTAATTCGATTCGAAAGAAAACACTTTCGAATTTCAATGTATAAAGTATACAAATTCGAAAGATTTTCCTTTCGAATTTAGTTACAAAATAACCCCCCCAGGTTTTATAGTACTTTGTAATTTTTTGATTAATTTTGTTCAATATTTAAAAAAGGCGACAATTTATTTACAAATATAAACAATTTTTGAGATAATTTACTCTTATTTGTATTAATGATCTAGTGATTATTATTTCGCAACTTCTAACTTACTAACAATATCGATGAAAAAATACAGAAAATTCAACATAAATTTTACATACTTGTATAATCAATAAGTCAAATATACAATTGTTAGAACTACTTTTTTCCATTTAATAGTCATATGTATTGCAAATTTAAAATATATAATTTTTCTTCCAAATGTACACGTACGTCTCCATCTTCAACTAAGCCATAATTTTTACCGAGTGTCCAAAATTTTTTTTTCTTTTATTATTTCGTTATAATATACGATTCTGACCAGTATAATATTGTATACATATACATATTATTAGGACTTATATCAGTAGTGCGATTCAGTAACTTGTTTTAACAATAATCGAATCGTTAAAAATAGTAAACAACAAAATATCGCTTGTGATGCTGAATCTGAATTTTAGACATGCAAAATCACATTTAGATGCCTCTTGGATTAATGTTCATGTTGCATCCAATTTCCTAGCTTTTGAATGAATTTATCTGCTGTTAAATATATAGAATAGTTACTTGATCTACTAATTGATCAAATTACTCTGATTCGTCCCTTATAGACGAATAGATGGACTTGATGGATTTTTCTTCGGCGTGTCTAATATTTCGCCCTAAATAAGACAATTTTCATCTGATCCACAATTTTTGTTAAAAAAAAAAAAAATGTTTTGGCGCACCAGTGAGTCTAAACTTAATTGTAAATATACATGGGATTTTCACTTAACTGTGGAAATACCCTAATACGTATAATATAATAATAAAACTGAAAGCAGATTCGTGTTTAGCATGTCGAATTCCATCTAGTATATATATTTTTTTTTATTTGAAGGATGAACATTTTTTTGCCGCCCGGTGTTATTAATACTTAAAAAAGATTAAGTTTTAAATTTTTTTTATTTTAAACAACTTTCACCAACCAAAAAAATTTGTATTTACCTGTGTACTGAAGTTGAGAGTTTTGAGTTGCCGAAACTCAGATTGATATTGCACAGTGGTCCCAAAATTTTTTGGAAATAATTCTGCAACTTGTGAACCTTTGGAAATATCTAAATAAAATTTCGCATGGTCAGAGCTGAGATATTTCCGGGTTGATTTGGAGGAGTACAGGCTCCTAGCGGGTCACGGGGGTAGAGGGTAAACCTCCAAAGTTGGTCACCTCGGGTATGTAATTTTTTTTAAATTCGCCAAAATTTCATTTATGACTTGAATGTAAAAAAATGCATGTGGGTAGTCCTTGTAAATCACTACAAAAAACATGCTTACATGTGTAGGTTATATTTTTTAGTTTCAGAGATATTTGTGTGGAAGCAAATTTTAACCTCATTTTTGGCCTCGTTTTTTAAGTTTTTTTTAAACTTGGGGGCCTTAATTTGGTATCCAGGTATTTGTTGTATTATATTCTTTAACTTAATAAACAAAAGAAGTTTTTGAAATATGTGCATTTGGAGTTAGGTATAAAAGTGTTGTGTTCGTCATGGATTTTGTGCGACAAAATAAAGTGACACTTTACTTAATTTTTTAAATTCGGCTTCTAATTTTCGAATTTTTTTTTTATCAAATTATTGAAAAATAGGGATAGATCCTGCCATATTATCGGAAAGTCTTCGACCACAATCCAGTAAGATTTCATGATTCTAGATAAAGAAAATGAAGTAAGATTAATGTAATTTTCTCTAAAGTGCAGAATCTGAGGCCAAAAGAACCATTTCATTATACAAAATTACAATTTAGAATGAAAATTAGAAGAAATTGAGGGGTCAGAAACCGTAATACTGCGAAGTAAAATCGTACCAATATCGCAATTCTCGCCAAAAAGAATCTCATTTTTCTAAACGGAGAGATAAAGGAAGAAGTAATTTTAATTATTACTAGCCTAACTATCCAGACAAGGTTCAAACAATGGGTTTCATATGTACCAATGCAGTGTGAGATTTTCGCATTCTGAGTGATCAAAAGTCTATATTTTTGTAATTAAAAAAGCTATATTGATGAAATTTGGCACAAACTATTTTCGTAACACTAAGCTGATTTCGTGAAAAATGGGCGCGATTGGACAACTGCCACGCCTACTTTTCATATAATTCAATCAATATATTTAACATATTAAGAATATGTGTGCGTGTGTGTGTGTGTGTGTATGAATGTGTTTATGAGTGTATGTATGAATGTGTTTATGAGTGTATGTATGTATATATTTATGTATGTATGAATATATGAACGTATGTATGTATGTATGGATTTTAAAATCTACGATTTGTTCACATATTTCAATTACTAAAAATTATTCATCAGCATCATCAAAATATATTCTGGCTTTTTAACAATACCACAACTTCAGGTGTTGTATTTGAGCTTTTAGTTTTTGGTGGTTTTCGTAAGCTGTTTTTCTTGTGAAATGTTCGCGACAGTTTTTACAATCATCATTTCTTGCCTTCTGGACTTCTTCGGATAATTGGCCGATAGGTACAATACATTTTTCAATCATATCTTTCCCATGAAATAAAATTTTATGAAGTGTAGTGGGCATATAAAAGCACTTATAGTTTTGCAGATAAATATTTCTAGTCTTATGGTCTCATAATTTTCAAGGGCAACAGAATCAATTTCAGGACCACATCCGAGAATTTACAAAATAATGTGAAAATGCTTTACCAATTCTACATCTAGACCAATAATTTCTGCAGCACAGTGGTTCCAAAACGCTTTTTTTTTTGGAAATAATTCAGTAACTAAAGAACCTAGCGGGTCAGGGGGGAAGTGGGTAGCCCTCCAAAGTTGCCCATCTCGGGTATGTAATTTTTTAAAAATATCGCCAAAAATTCATTTATGATATGACAGAAAAGAAATTTTATATATAGATAGTCCTTGTAAATCTCTACAAAAATGCACTTAGATGTGTAGGTTATCCCTTTAGTTTAGGAGATATTCGGGTCGATATAAATTTTTACCTCATTTTTAGCCAAGTAAGTGAAGATAAATATGCCGAGTTAAATATGTTTTGACGTAACGCCTTACGTTATAAAACATATTTATAAATACGTTTTTTCAAATATGTGACATATTTCAAATATGTTTTCGTATTTGCAAATACATTTTAACATATTTTTGAAAATATTTGAAAAAAATATTTTTAAATATGTAAAAAATGTTTTGTACAAATTTCAAACAAAAAAATAAAAATAAAATAAAAAAAAGGAAATCCTAGATAAAAAACTTTACTATTTTACCAATATTTTTTTTTATTTTTTTTTTTGTTGTTGAAATTTCTATAAAAATCTGAAATGAATCTAGGAAGGATTTCATAGTAATTTTGGACTAAGACAGATGCCAGGACGTGACTACATACTTTAAAATATATTAAATAGAGATTTGTTCCATATTTCCTTTTTAACAAACAACATTTGGAGTATTCAAAAAAAATTTTAATTTTCATACAAACCAGTAATGGCTCTCTGAGGGCTTTTAAGGAATTCCGGACAAACTAAGATAGATGACAGCATGAGACATCCATCGTTTTAAAGGATATCCAATGGACATTTGTCATCTGTTTCTCTTTTTCACCAAAAAACATTTGGAATATTTTTAAAAAATTTTTTAAATTTTTGTAATTTTCATACAAACCACTAATGGTTCTCTGAGGGATTTTTTGGAATTCTGGACAAACTAAGATAGATGACAGCATAAGACATACATCGTTTTAAAGGATATCCAATGGACATTTGTCATCTGTTTCTCTTTTTCACCAAAAAACATTTGGAATATTTTTAAAAAATTTTTGAAATTTTTGTAATTTACATACAAACCACTAATGGTTCTCTGACGGATTTTTTGGAATTCTGGACAAACTAAGATAGATGACAGCATAAGACATACATCGTTTTAAAGGATATCCAATGGACTTTTGCCATCTGTTTCTCTTTTTCACCAAAAAACATTTGGAATATTTTTAAAAAAATTGGTTTGTATGAAAATTTCAAAAATTTTTTAAAAATATTCCAAATGTTTTTTGTGAAAAAGAGAAACAGATGATAGATGTCCATTGGATATCCTTTAAAACGATGTATGTCTCATGCTGTCATCTGTCTTAATTTGTCCAGAATTCCAAAAAATCCCTCAGAGAACCATTAGTGGTTTGTATGAAAATTACAAAAATTTCAAAAATTTTTTACAAATATTCCAAATGTTTTTTGGTGAAAAAGAGAAACAGATGACAAATGTCCATTGGATATCCTTTAAAACGATGTATGTCTCATGCTATCATCTATCTTAGTTTGTCCAGAATTCTAAAAATTCCCTCAGAGAACCATTAGTGGTTTGTATGAAAATTACAAAAATTTCAAAAATTTTTTAAAAATATTCTTAATATTTTTTGGTAAAAAAAGTAAACAGATGGCAAAAGTCCATTGGATATCCTTTAAAACGATGTATGCCTTATGCTGTCATCTATCTTAGTTTGTCCAGAATTCCAAAAAATCCCTTAGAGAACCATTAGTGGTTTGTATGAAAATTACAAAAATTTAAAAAATTTGTTAAAAATATTCCAAATGTTTTTTGGTGAAAAAGAGAAACAGATAACAAATGTCCATTGGATATCCTTTAAAACGATGTATGTCTCATGCTGTCATCTATCTTAGTTTGTCCAGAATTCCAAAAAATCCCTCAGAGAACCATTAGTGGTTTGTATGAAAATTACAAAAATTTCAAAAATTTTTAAAAATATTCTTAATGTTTTTTGGTAAAAAAAGGAAACAGATGACAAATGTCCATTGGATATCCTTTAAAACGATGTATGTCTTATGCTGTCAACTATCTTAGTTTGTCCAGAATTCCAAAAAATCCCTCAGAGAACCATTAGTGGTTTGTATGAAAATTACAAAAATTTTAAAAATTTTTTAAAAATATTCTATTCAATGGACAAATGTCCATTGGATATCCTTTAAAACGATGTATGTCTCATGCTGTCATCTATCTTAGTTTGTCCGGAATTCCTTAAAAGCCCTCAGAGAGCCATTACTGGTTTGTATGAAAATTAAAATTTTTTAGATACTCCAAATGTTGTTTGTTAAAAAGGAAATATGGAACAAATCTCTATTTAATATATTTTAAAGTGGTGTAGTCACGTCCTGGCATCTGTCTTTTCCAAAATTACTATGAAATCCTTCCTAGATTCATTTCAGATTTATATACAAATTTCCACAAAAAAAAAAAAAAAAAAAATAACAAAATAAAATAAGAAAAATTTTTGGTAAAATAGTAAAGTTTTTTATCTAGGATTTCCTTTTCTTATTTTATTTTTATTTTTTTGTTTGTAATTTGTACATTTTTTACATATTTAAAAATATTTTTTTCAAATATTTTCAAAAATATGTTAAAATGTATTTGCAAATACGAAAACATATTTGAAATATGTCACATATTTGAAAAAAAACGTATTTATAAATATGTTTTATAACGTAAGGCGTTACGTCAAAACATATTTAACTCGGCATATTTATCTTCACTTACTTTTCTTAGCCTCGCCTTTTTTAGTTTTCCAAACTTGGCGGTCGTAATTTTGCCCCTAGAATTTTTCTAAAATATTTGCCAGATTCCCTACAAAATTCTAAATAACATTATATGAATCCGTTAAAAGTTATATTAATCTAAATTTGGAACTTTAAAAAAATTTTAAATTTTTTGGTTTTTTTTCCAAAAGGGTGGCAATATTTATTCAGTGAAAAAATTAGTTTTTTGTTCCGAGCTTTATCATTTTTTTTTAATGTTTTCAAGAAAAATCTTAATGTAAATGCGTGTAAAGTAAATCCGGAGGAGTTTGGGACAAAGGTCTGCCCACGAGCCCTATCCAAATTTTGTCAATTTTGGTATTTAGCTTTTTTTTTGTTTTTTTTTTTTTTTTTGTTTTTGTTATGTTCTCAAATCTCAAAGCTGGAATCGACTTTAAATTATTTAAATTTGTTAGCTCTATATGTAAGATATACATCCAAAAAGTATTTTCTGACAGAGGCTCCTTATAACGATAGGGTGACCATTTCAATGATAAAAGTCAATTTTTGAAAGAAGCTTTCCCCGAACTGGAATTTTGGGTATTTTGGAGTAAGAAAATGAGAATCTATTTGGGTTTTTCTTTTAAGGATAAAATTTCTTATTTGGTTTTCCAATGAAGTATAGAATTAGATTATGTATTAAAAATATGTCTTTTAATAAAATATGGGTCAAAAATAGATGTAAATTCAAAATAATAGAAGAAAAAATACAAAAACTGAATTTGTGTCTTAAATATTCATCATAGTTTCGCTGTTAATTTAAATCCATATATACTTTTTGAAAAGGATAATTTCTTGTCTTTCTCATATAGTTTAAAAAATTTAATTTGGTCAACTGGTATTTTATATATAACATTTTAAGTCCGCAAAGTCCGGAAAATCGGTCTTTCTGATATAGCTCCCGATCTTAAAGGTATATTTAAAATTCTAAAAATGGTATAATAATCTACTGACCCATATCTATAAACTACACTATATTATATTCTAATATATTTTTATTGTATTTTATTTATTGTTGTAAAAAAATATTTTAAAAATACTACAAAATCCCTCAGGTGCAAAATTGAGTACGTGCGAGTTGTTTTCGTTTTGTTTGATTTTTCCTTAGAGCGTGATGCTTGATTTTTTGATTTGCTTTATTATTTTAATTGTTATGCAATGTTAAGTGCACAAATTACAAACATGTACTCATTTGTGCTCCCCACTGTATATATAATATTTTGAACGGTTCAAAAGTTAAACAAAGTTATTTAAGAAAAAAACACGGTGAAGCGTAAATACATAAGAGCACAGCTATTTCAATGTATTTTTTAAATAACTTTGTTTAACTTTTGAACCGTTCAAAATATTTCAAAGAAATTTAACATAGTTATTACTGAGGTATTTTCCAAATACTTTGGAGGAGTACAAGTTTCTAGCTGGTATGTGGGCAGGAGGAGAACCTCCGAAAGTGGTAAACTCTTTTAATTATTTCTTATATAATATCCGAGGTGACCCATTTCGGAGGTTCTCCCACCTGCCCCAAGACCACCTAGAAACTTTTGCTCCTCCAAAATAGTTGGAAACTACCTCAGTAATAACTATGTGAAATTTCGGTTCAAAAGTTGCACACAATTATTTAAAAAAAAAACACGTTGAAACTGCTATGCACTTACGTATATAGAATGCTGCAGCACACATTTACTATGGAAATTAAGGAAAATGTGCACATTTCGCTGAAGGAGGGTCAAGTTTCAGTAAGTATTTAAACGATTATGTAAAGGATTTATACAAGTATTTGGTATCATTGGAAAGGATATTACTTGAAAAATAATAATATATAAATAATAAAGTATTCGAACTAAACTTTTTCATTAAATTCATCAAAAAACGAAAAATTTTTGTATTTAGTGTTATTTTTCGAAAAAAAAAAAAAATTAATATTTGAACTTAAATAAAATCTACATTAATTAAGCCATCATTATAAAATTTCAGTGTAATATAAGAAAATTTGTCCTTAAAAGAAAAAAACAAATAGATTTCAATTTTCTTACTCCAAAATACCCAAAATTCCAGTTCGGGGAAAGCTTCCTTCAAAAATTGACTTTTTTCATTGAAATGGTCACCCTGTCGTTATAAGGGGCCTCCGTATACATATAGAGCTAAAAAATTAAAATAATTTTAAGTCGATCCCAGCTTTGCGATTTGAGAACATAACAAAAAAAGAAAAAGCTAAATACCAAAATTGACTAAATTTGGATAGGGCTCGTGGGCAGACCTTTGTCCCAAACTCCTCCGGATTTACTTTACACGCATTTACATTAAGATTTTTCTTGAAAACATTAAAAAAATGATAAAGCTCGGAACAAAAACTTAATTTTTTCACTGAATAAATATTGCCACCCTTTTGGAAAAAAAAAACCAAAAAATTTAAAATTTTTTAAAGTTCCAAATTTAGATTAATATAACTTTTTAACGGATTCATATAATGTTATTTAGAATTTTGTAGGGAATCTGGCAAATATTTTAGAAAAATTCTAGGGGCAAAATTACGACCGCCAAGTTTGAAAAACTAAAAAAAAGGCGAGGCTAAAAATGAGGTAAAAATTTATATCGACCCGAATATCTCCTAAACTAAAAGAGATAACCTACACATGTAAGCGCATTTTTGTAGAGATTTACGAAGACTATCTATATATAAAATTTCTTTTCTGTCATATCATAAATGAATTTTTGGCGATTTTTTAAAAAATATTACATACCCAGGATGGGCAACTTTGGAGGGCCACCCACTTCCCCCCTGACCCGCTAGGGGTCTGCACTCCGCCAAATCAACTCGAAAACACCTCAGTTCTGACCATATGAAAAAAAGCGTTTTGGAACCAATGTGTGCAGTCTTTTCGGCATTACGGCCGAATATAATTGCCTGAATTCGGTTTTGGAAAATCCACTAAAGGTTGATCGGCGGAGAGGCTCAAGGATTTATTTGAGCTTATTCTACTTTTTTGTATAAGTTTACCTCTTTTTGGGGAAGCAGTTATGAGTTCACCAACTATTGCAGCAGATGAACGTTTTCCTGCTGAACGCATTTGCATTTCAGCTGCCATCAGTACCTGATACGGATTAGCCGTTTTCAGAACATATCTAGCTTTTCTTCTATTTGATACAACTGAACAATCTTCGAAATTTTTACTAGGCCTTCCACAAGTACTAAGTGGAGAAGGGACATTTTTATCCAATAACAAACATTGACAAATCAATCTCATTTTTCAACCAAAACTTTGTGGGAGTTTTTAGTTTTTGTCCAATAAAAATTAATATAGAAACAAAAAATTTATAAAAAAAAATGAAGACCGAAAATTCCCCACAATTGTTTCCTTGATAAGTTTATAAATTCTTATAATTCATAAAAATTCAGCTTAAAACAAAAAAGTTACAAATATTCAAAATTGAACTTCTCGCCAAAAAAATAGTTCGCATAATATTTGTCTTCAACTACAGTGCTGTTCAAGGTGCCGTTACTTAATAACGGTAAACATTTTTTTAATACTTCTTTATATTTTTCAGTTATCTGGAAGGTTCTTAATTAGAATAACCAACTTGAAAAAAATTTTTTTGGGTTTTGATCAGCTAAATTGTTAAAATCACACACTGTGCAATGTTAAGAAAATATTTTTTACACGATCTCCTATTACAAAAATTTCAAACCTCAGACTTTTCCATGCAGTTTCCAAAATTTTCTCAGTTTTTTTAAAAGTTTTTTTGAATTTTTATTTATTCATCAAATAAGTGTATTTTAGAATGGTTCTGGGACTTTAACGATTATTTTTCTATTACGAGTCGCTTTTCTATATTAGCACAAAAATGATGTGTTATAAATATTTCTTTTTTTATAACTTTAGATGATGAAACTCATTCTCTTTTGGCGAGAATATTGATATCGTAACGATTTTACTTCGTAGTCTTAGGGTTTCTACCCAATTTCTTCTAAATTTAGTTTTGAATTGATATTTTGTATAACGAAATGATTCTTTTAGCCTCAGATTTTAAAACTTCCAAACTTAATAATAATTTTAATATAACTTAATTAACATAATATTAAAACTGAGAACATTTTAATCATATGTTTTCCGTTTTGTATCAACAAATTCGAAAATTGGAAGCCAAATTAAATTATTTAAAGTGTCACTATATTTTGTCGCACAAAATCCATGACCAACACCACACTTCTGCCCCAAACTCGAAATGCACATATTTCAAAAACTTCTTATATATATTAATTTAAAGAATATAATACAACAAATACCTGGACACCAAAAAAGTAGCCCATTATCCACATAGAAGACAATAATTATGAACTAAATAGCAAGAGTAAAAAACTGCACTTTATTTTGTCCGACAGTGCACAGTGGAGCAGAATATAATTTTTTTGGAAATAAATCTCTTACTTCTGATCGGCTGGTTGGATTTGCATGAAATTTGGTATATGTATAGCAGAGGAGCGTACAATGTTAAGTTTGGCAGGACCGAACAGACCCCTCAGGGGCGAAGCTAAAGGGGCTCAAAGTTGAGTACCTCTGACATAAAAATTTTTTAAACGCTTGTCAAATTTTTGTTTCTCGTCCAATTTCAAATATTTTTACACATTTTTGTATTCACTGATAATACCTACCTCAATTTTGCATATTCTTGGTCCAGTTTTTTTTTTTTTTCATATATATCCTAGTGTTTCCGACTGATTTTATTTGTTTTTTCTTTAGCTAATTAAAGAACAAAATTATCTATTGAATAAAAAAAATTTAAAGTCGATATCTTTACCGAGTCCAAAAATAAACGATTTTGAATTTGAAAATTGCAAAAATTACGACTTTTTGTGTTTTTTTGGCCGAAAAAGTATCTACACTCTTTTTTCTCTAAAACAAAATTTTCTTTAACAACATATAATAATTTTATACTTTTCTGAAAGGTATCTTCACAGAGAAGACTCTAAAATAAAGAACAAGCCCAATAACTTAAATGGTCAAGGTACACACCCTCCCGAATTCGACCCATTTTATATGAAAGTTTTGACTTTAGTCTATATTTTCTCAAATCCCAAAGCACGAATCGGTAAACGGATTGCAGTTTAAGAATCTGTAATATATTGTTAAAAGTCTTCAATCAAAATCTACGGGACTTCGGAAAAATGTGGATTTTATAGCCGAAAATGTGAAAAACCCCATTTTTTGGATTTTCGGCGTTTTTTGGGAAATTGTGGGATCATTTTACAAAAATCTGAAAGCCTTTTTCACTTTCTCATTTTATAAGATAAAGTCTATATCCACCGAAAATTTCGTTAAGATATCTTTAATAACAAAGATCTTATTACAGATAAAATATTTAAAATATTTATAGTTTCTCAAAAAAACACTTTTTTACAAAAATATTAATTACAAAAATCAGAAAAAGTATAAACTCGATATTTTTCATCTAAATTTCATTGCTTAGCTGACATAATTCTTCGTTATACAGAAAAAGATTGAAATCAATATATTTTACCGAACCGAAACTATGCTACTTTAAAGTTTATTAAGTCATGGAAAATTCCATTTTTTGTGTATTTTTGCTCAAACACACATTCGAACATTGGCTACGAGAACAAATTATTTATGTTGTTGTGGCTTTTTCACATCCACAATAGTACAATGTTTTTGAAATTTTCCATGACTTAATAAAATTTAAAGTGGTTTCGGTTCTGTAAAAGATATTGATTTCAATCTTTTTCTGTATAACGAAGAAGCAATGAGAATTTGGATGAAAAAAATCGAGTTTATACTTTTTCTGATTTTTTTAATTAAAATAATATTTTTGTAAGAAAGTGTTTTTTTGAGAAACTATAAATATTTTATCTGTAATAAGATCTTTGTTATTAAAGATATCTTAACGATGTAGACTTTATCCTATAAAATGAGAAAGTGAAAAGGGCTTTAAGATTTTTGTAAAAGGAATCCCACAATTCCCAAAAAAACGCCGAAAATCACAAAAATGGGTATTTTTTAAATTTTCGGCTATAAAATCCACATTTTTCCGAAGTCCCGTAGATTTTGATTGAAAACTTTTAACAATATATTACAGATTCTTAAACTGCAATCCGTTTGCCGATTCGTGCTTTGGGATTTGAGAAAATATAGACTAAAGTCAAAACTTTCATATAAAATGGGTCGAATTCGGGAGGGTGTGTACTTTGACCATCTGAGTTATTGAGCTTGCTTTTTATTTCAAAGTCTTCTCTGTGAAGATATCTTTTAGGAAAGTATAAAATTATTATATGTTGTTAAAGAAAATTTTATTTTAGAGAAAAAATAGTGTAGATACTTTTTCGGCCAAAAAACACAAAAAGTCGTCATTTTTGCAATTTTCAAATTCAAAATCGTTTATTTTTGGACTCGGTAAAGATATCGACTTCAAATTTTTTTTTATTCAATAGATAATTTTGTTCTTTAATTAGCTAAATGAAAAACAAATGAAATCGGTCGGAAACACTAGGATATATATAAAAAAAAACTGGACCAAGAACATGCAAAATTGAGGTACTTAAAAATTCAAATGGAAATGACTCAAAAACTATAAGAGATAAATAGGACATGTCTTTTGTAGGTCTTATTAGTTCCTACAATAATGTATACAAATATTTGAAATTGGACGAGAAATAAAAATTTGGCAAGCGATTAAAATTTTATGTCAGAGGTACCCAACTTTGAGCCCCTTTAACTCCGCCCCTGATTGGTCTTCCAAACTTAACATTGTACACTCCTCTGCTATGCATATACTAAATTTCATGTAAATCCAACCAGCCGGTCAGAAGTTACAGATTTATTTCCAAAAAATTTCGATTCTGCCCCACTGCGCAGTGTATCTATCCAATAAAGAGTTATATTATCTGAAGTTGAAACTTTTAAAAAAATTTAAATTTTTTGCGTTATTTTCCAAAAAGGTGGTAATATTCTTTCACTTCTAAAATATATTTTTGTTCCGTACTGCAAAATTTTTCTAATGTTTTTAAAGGAGATCTTAAGCAAATACGTGTAAAAGAAAATCGGAGGCTCTCTGGGGAACGGGTACCCTCAAGCCCTATCCAAACTTTGTCAATTTTGAAAAAGCTTTATAATTTGTTATCCTAAATGTCAAAAGTGTCAAAGCCGAGATCAAGAAAAATATATATTGACAATATAGCCTCATATGTTGGTTGAACACACAAAAAATATCTAATGAACCACGTTTTCGTACAAAAAAGAAAGAAAACAACTATTACCTTCCCATATGTCTCCCGGTTAAATTGTTTGTATGTACTTTTAACATAACTACATACATATTACACAGGTCAACACAAAAAAAGAATCTGGAAAATCATGTTTCAGATATTGTAGGTATAGTCATCCCAATCACCCGAAACATTTCGGTTTTTTTTCAAGTAATAGGTAGAGCAGATTAGTCACCCATATTTGATAGCCAAGACATGCGGCTATAAAAATGTAGTACTAGACAAGTCTCTAACTTGTCACATATAGCCGCTCAATGGGTTAAAAATGTGACGTGATGGACAATTTTCATTTGAGTTTCTGCACTATATTAAGCCTAAGGAATAATAATTTTGCAGAATTATTCGAGATATAAAACTTTTTTTGCGATTTTGTTGACCTGTGTTATTATACAAAATAAATACATTCATAAAATGCATTAAAAACAAAAACAACTATTGCCTTCCCATTTCCATACTACTACTTATTAAGTCAAAATAATGTCACATCACATTTGTTAAATAATTTTTTTACGAATTTTGATTGCAAATTATTAAAAACATAATAGCTTTTAAAATTTTGGACTAAAAGTTATCAGAAATCTTTTTAATTATAATTTTTACTAAAATTTTTATTGATGTTACGTCTTTATGTCTTTATAAAATTAAAATCTTGAAAAACGTAACCCACATAACATAAAAAATATTTAATAAAAATAAAAATATTCATCACCAATAAATTAGGCGATATTTAAGGATGTAATAACACAAAAAATCTTGTATGTAGGACAATTTGGTTTGATTTTAGAAAGTTTTTTGTGATGTTATGAAAAGCGATGTTACGTTGTTTTGCATTTTCGGTGACGCACAGTGGTTCCAAAACGCTTTCTTTTGGAAATAATTCAGTAACTATTGAACCGTTAGAGGTATCTCAATAAAATTTCACATGGTCAGAGCTGAGGTGTTTTCGAGTTGATTTGGAGGTTCCTAGCGGGTATGTATGTGTACTAAAATAGAAGAAGCTAAAAATGAGGTAAAAATTAATTTCGACCCGAATATCTCTTAAAATTAAAGAGATAAATTACACATGTAAGCGTATTTTTTGTAGAGATTTACAAGGACTATCTATATATAATATTTCTTTTCTGTCATATCATAAATGATTTTTTGGCGATTTTTCAAAAAAATTACATACCCGAGATGGCCAACTTTGGAGGGCCACCCACTTCCCCGCTAGGAACCTGTACTCATCCAAATCAACTCGAAAACACCTCAGCTCTGACCATGTGAAATTTTATTACGATACCTTTAATGGTTCAATAGTTAATTATTTCCAAAAAAAAAAAAAACCACAGTGTAATCAGAGCCGAGAGCATGGTGGTTCAACTTCTGCGGCGGCACTCAGTAAGGAACAGGATAGTTCGACGGGGGCATCAGACATGTCCAGGCCTTTGGCCATAATTTTAGTTCGGCAGAAAGCGGTAGGTCATCAACTGGATGAAAAAGCCGTGACCGACAGCCGTACAAAGCTTGAAAAAGCAAAAAACGGCGTTAGAGCCTCCATAACCGTCCTTAACAAGTTGGCTAAGAAGGACCCACCACTGTTAGACGGACGGGATAGGCATGTACGTAGGAAGCACCGGAAGAGTATACACAGGTTCGAATGAACCTACGGCTCTATCGGTGACATGTCTTATCCCGAAGGTTTTAAAGTGGAGGTAGACGAAGGTCCGGAAATTGCTCGGAAGGGCAAAGAGTCCGATTATACAAGCACTCTGAAATCTCAAGTTGCAGCTTGCAGGCAAGTAGGTGCTCACAGGCCATCCTGCGAACTTGTGCGTTCCCGCAAGGGGACGGACAAGCCAGGTAGGTCTGGTAGTGTGGCACCTAGAGATAGGGTGAGCGTGGATATGGCGGCACAACCTCTTGCGGGCGTCTTTAAAGGTTCTCAAACGGGAACCATTAAAGGAGCCCAGCCTGGGGATGAGCTACCCTCTACGTCCAGGAAAGTTGGTCATGCACCACATGACTCTTTTAAGGGCCCCGCTAAGAGAGTCATCAAGAGAGTAAAGTCTGGGGATGATCAGCAGATCCCATCGGCGAAGAAGAGTGGTCAAACACCAAGTAGCTCGCTTAAGGGCTCTCATAGGGAAGTAGTTAAACGAGCAATATCTGGTGATGACCAACTTTCAACGTCCAAAAAGGCGAAAGATTCGTCCAAGTCGGACGTTCTACAAGCAGCAGTCATTGACCGTGCTGATTCAGATGGTAGAATCAGTATGGAAATGTGGCGACTGATTGAAGACAGACTCATGGACGAGATATTTCAGGCAAGGCACAGGCCGGGTGAAATAGCTTTCATTGGCGCAGACTGGGCAAAGGGTGTCAAAGCTGTTAGTTCCGGTAATAAAGGAACATTTGGGTTTCTAAAGGCCGCGATTGGGAGGTGTGGCAACCTCTGTCCGGGCGCGCAACTGGAAGTTATACCAGTGAAGCCGGTGGAAGTCATACTGGGAATATTGGAGGGTCAGAACGCGGGTATCACTACAAGTGAAGGGATACTCATCTCTTCACTGACTTGTAAAGATAACCAGGGCAAGGATTTTCGGTTCGCAGTAGACCGGGAATCTCTGAGGAAATTGGACTCAATCGGGCTTGGCTATATCAAATTTCGATACTCGAAAAATGATAAAGCCAAAGAGGTTGCGGAATGTGCAGATAAATCTGCATCATTGTGAAGCGGCTTCGACCGAATTAACAACTTACCTCATTGAGAACCATGTGGACGTGGCCCTAAACAACCAGGTCTGTGGACTCAGGGCCAAAGGATATAAACTGTTCTCGCCGTCCACGAGGTTAAAGTAAGAACATGTATCTTAATAAGGAATGAACTTCAATTAATTCTTCAAAAGATTATTTGCAGGCAACATCCATTCATCTTGAATGTTTTTCTGGTAATTTGATATTAAGTTCAATTTATTGCCCCCCACGATTTTCGATGACCAAGGAAAAATTTTAACATGTGGTGATTATAATGCTAAGCACACTTCCTGGGGTTCCAGGTTAATGAATCCCAGAGGGAGACAGCAACAAGGTTCTAGTTGATCGCAAAAATGGCATGGATTTCGTGTCGCCAGGACAACCAACGTACTGGCCTGCTGATCCTAGAAAAATTCCTGATCTTATAGATTTTGCCATATCTAAGAATATTAATCGAAATTCTGTTACTACTGAAGTATCATATGATTTGTCTTCTGACCACTCTCCAATAATAGTAACGTATTATGGAGCGATGAATATACCTAAATACCCTACAAATACAAGAGTTACATTGAAAGTTTGACGAATAATAAATTCACTAACTTCTCCCTATGGAGGGCTTTCCTTTAAGGGAAGCTGATAGTACCTGGGCTCATAGCGCAGAAGAGAAGGCCAACTTATTTGCACATCATCTAAGTACAGTCTTTCAACCAAACCCCCCAACCAATGATTTTGTTTTGGGAGAGATAAATGATATTGCATTAAATGATGATGATATGATTGCTATTAACCCCGATAACATAAATACAATTGTCAAAGAAAATACGAATCAAAAAAAAATCACCAGCATATGATCTAATCACACCATCCATGATTAAAAACCTACCGTACGTGGCAATAATAGTGCTGTCACTGTTTAATGCGATCTTAAAACTAGGAGTATTTCCAAAAATTTGGAAAACTTCTCAGATTATAATGATACCAAAGCCAGGAAAGGATTTAACTGTACCATCATCCTATAGACCTATTAGTCTCCTTTCTTGTTTGTCAAAGATATTTGAAAAAGTATTGCAAATAAAAATCATGCCAATCTTAAATGATAGAAATATAATCCCAGTTCATCAGTTTGGTTTCCGTGAAAAGCGTGGAACAATTGAACAAGTTAATCGACTGACTGGAGAGATTAGAAAATCTTTTGAATTAAAGAAATATTGCTCTGCCATCTTCTTGGATGTAGCACAAGCTTTCGACAAAGTATGGCATCAATGTTTAATATATAAAATAAGATGTTCTTTGTCACCTAATACTAGGGTATCCAATCGATTAACCGTCATTCGGTTATCCGGTTAATTTCTGTCGATTAACTGTCCGAATAATTTAAAACTGACTATTTTCGAATAACGAATAAACCGAATAATTTCCGTCGAATAACCGGTTAACCGAAATGTAGTTTTCTTGAGTTATAAATAGAAAAATTTTCATTTTTATGATAAATTTATGTAAACTACATCTTACTGTTACACTGTTACTTTTTCTTCTGCTTTAGAAGTAATAAAACAGGATCCAATACATATAGAAAGATTTAAATGGATTGTTCTGCTATAAGACGTTGATATTTGGATGTTATCTTTACAAAAAAAAATAATAATAATAATAATAATAATACAGTACGGGCTCGATTTGTGCAACCAATATCAGACCAGGGTTGTTGCAATTACCGAAATAGTTGCAATGATCGACCATTAAATATTGAATGCCTTTCGAATATTAAAATTTTTCATATTTCATATTTCAAACTTAATTCATAATGATCTGCACTCTACTCAAATAATCAAATAATATCATAAAAAAAAGGACGATTTAATTTTATCAGTGACGTAGAGGTATCTTGTTCACGTCTTTTTTCACGTCAATGCTTCTGTGTTAAAGAAGTAGAACAGAATAAAAACAAGAAATTATGATAATAACAGATTTCTGAACAAAAAATTAAGAAGAAATGGATGAAATATTATGATGAAAATAAAAAGTTGCACTTATAAAGACTTTAATGTAATAAAATAAGCGGTTGCGCAAATATCGGTAGTTGCAATAACAGGTAGTTGCGCAATTCGAGCCCGTACTGTAATAGTAATAAAAATTAAAACTAATTTCCTTGAGCCGTTAAAAAAAATTGTAAAAAAAATTCAATTCATTGAAAATTATACGAATTTGTACTATTTATGGATCACAATTTCAGTATCTTACTGACTTCTTTGGATGCATTTTTTGTTGGGTTAGAATGTTTTATAAAAAGCGATAAGAAAAGGTAATAGATAATATTATATCTTCATAAATAATTAAACTTGTATCAATACAAATTCGTAAAACATTACTTTGATTAATGTAAATTCATAATACTTATAATTGTCATATCCTAAATGTACCCAAAAAATTTTAATTTAGACTCGATTCACAATTTATCATTCGTACACAGAAAATACACTTACGTGAAAAATGTATTAAATAAAGCGGATTTAGGAGAATATTTTATAGTAAATATTAGCTAAAAAAATTAATTTGTTTCATACAAATAGGAGAAAACAATAACGAAATGTTTCTAAGTAACTATTTCAATAGATTAAATGCTATAATTTGTATAATTTATATGTTTTACATATATAACTAAAGTTATTCGGTTAATCGAATAATTTCTCAATAATCGGTTATTAACCAATCAACTTTTAACCTCGAATAATTATTTGTCGAATAAACCGATTAATATTAACACCCGAATAATTGGATACCCTACCTAATACCCATAAACTGTTCGAGTCATATCTATGTGATCGATCATTTAGAGTGAAGTATGATAACTTTGTGACAGGGGAATTTGAAGTAAAAGCAGGTGTCCCACAGGGTAGTGTTCTAGGGCCTATTCTGTATTTAATCTACACATCTGACTTGCCAACATGCGATGAACTAACAATTTCTACGTTTGCTGTTACTGCCGTTATAATTACAATTCAGCGTAGGCAGCCACAATTTACAACCACCATCTAGCTTTGTTCTACTTGTGTATTTTAGCCTCTCATTTATTTGCTCACTCTCTTTGTCTCGCTCTCAAACTGAATGCAGCGCAGTGAATTTAGAAACAGGGCTAAATGAAACAGCACTGCAAACTGCCGCTGACCAAATGTAATCAACACCGTAACAAACCAGTGCATTCTAAATGATCAGCAGATTATGGCAGCACACACTGCTGCTGACTACGCGCTATTGTAATTTGGGCTTTAAAAAGCAAACATGTTACTTTCATACTGAGGAGAGGAAACTGCCCACCCGTTAAACTCAATAATATTGTCGTTCCCCAATCTGATTATGTCACTTACCTTGATATTCATTTGGATAGGCGACTTACATGGCGCCGTCATATAGAAACCAAGAGAGTTAGTATGATATTAAAAGCTTCCAACATTCATTGGTTAATAAATAGGCAATCGAAACTCAGCCTTGACAATAAAGTCATCCTGTATAAAACCGTTTTAAAACCAAGCAATACGAGTATTGATCTTATACAGAGGGCCCAATCAAAAAATCTTAGAACCATGACGGGTGCACCATGGTATATAAGAATCGAGAACATCCATAAGGATTTAGATGTACCCCTTGTCAGGGACGAGTTTAGCAAATTTAAGGCAAAATATATAGCAAAATTGCATAGTCATCCAAACCCACTTGCAAGACAACTAGCAGAAGCCCGAACATATTCAAGGCTTCGCAGAAATGATCTACCACCCCGCTAATCGGAGGGTCAATTTATGCCATCTTCGCTCTCGTTAGAGAGTAATTAGATTTAGCTTTAGTTTTAAGATTTATATACTTATTGTAAGGCCTAAAAGGCAGATTCAATAAAATAATAAAACGTATAAAAATAAAAAATAATTCTTCTTCATTCTTTCAGTTATGGTGACCTAACGGTCGTTCAACGTGAGGCGAAAGGAGGCTATAAGCTTACTTTGGCTTCGGTTTACATGCCATATGAGGCTGTGGAATCACCAGACAGCAAGGTGTGGGCAGTAGTCGAGTACGCGAGGCGGAATGGCATACGTCTTTTGCTCGGTTGTGATGCCAATGCACACCACAGTCAATGGGGAAGCATGGATATAAATAAGAGAGGTGAAGAAATTTTTAATTTCATAATCGCAAATGGTCTTTTAATCAGTAATAGGGTGAATATTCCTACGTTCAGAACGAAGGATAGGAGTGCGGTTATTGATATTACATTGACCAACTCTAGTGACCTGGTAGAGGACTGGAGGGTAGCTATGGATTATTCCTTTTCTGACCATAGCAGAATAACCTTCAGTCTGAACTTTCTGGGTTCGGAGAGAAAACATTATAGGAATCCTAGACGGACGAATTGGGACGCCTTCGGGCGCGATTTGAGCTCGAGACTATCCAATGATCCTACGGAGTTTACGTCGAAGGATAGTCTGGATATGATGGTAGAGAATATTACGGAGTCAATTATCAGAAGCTATGAGCTCTCCTGTCCGGTGAGTTACCCGGGTAAGAGAAAGCAGCCAATCTGGTGGTCAAACGAACTAAGTGTCCAACGGACCACTGTCGGCAGGCTCTATAATAGGGCTCATAGAACTGGTAAAATTGAAGATTGGAGCACCTACAGCTTGAATTTCAATAAGTACAAAAAGGACATTAGACGGGCTAAAAGGTCTTCGTGGACTAGGTTCAGTGAGACCATCGACTCTGTCAATGAACTGTCTCGATTCAGGAAGATACTATAGATACTATCCGGGATGTATTCAGAGATCAGATGGTTCATGGACAGAGTCTAGCTCTGAGTCACTTAATGTATTTATGGAAACTCATTTTCCAGAATGTATGGACCCACAGATGGAAGGGCCAGATGAAGGAAATAATTCCGCTATTGGGGAAAAGAGTTTGGAGTCATTTTCATACCTAAAGCTGGAAAGACATGTCACTCGAAACTCAAGTATTATAGACCTATTAGCCTATCGTCTTTTCTTTTGAAGACATCTATTGGTACCAGATCATCTATTGGTACCAGCAGTAAATTACATAGAACAAGGACTAAGGCATAAGGAATTTACCATGGCTGCCTTTTTGGATATCGAAGGTGCATTCAATAATATTAAGATTGAGGCTATTAGGCAGTCGCTGGTGGATCTTGGCATACATGACCCCTTGATCGAATAGATAGTTCTTATGCTAATCAGTAGGATCATCAACTCGAGCTTGGGCGGAGTATGTTTAAGGAAACTATTGACTAGAGGTACACCACAAGGGGGAGTGCTCTCACCTCTGCTGTGGCTACTGGCTGTCAACGTGATTCTGCGTCAATTTGACAGTAGAGCACGAAAGATCGTGGCATATGCTGATGATGTGGTCATACTGGTAACTGGGAAATTTCTTCCCACAATCAGTGAGATCATGCGTCTGCGCTGGGTGAATCCTGATAAAACGGAGTTGGTTCTGTTCTCTAGGAAGTACAAGGTTGAGAATTTCAGATTGCCGGTACTTAGTGGAACGGAGCTGAAATTATATGACTCAGCGAAATACCTTGATAGCATGCTGAATTGGAAAAAGAATCTTCAGGAACCTGGAGGAACTCTATAGGCAAGAATTCGGGACTCAAACCGAAGGTTGTGAATTGGATCTATGCCTCGGTAATGAGACCAATTCTTGCATATGGCTGTTCTGTGTGGTGGCAGGCATTGGAACGGAAGAGTAATTGGAACCTTTTCTCGAAAGCACAGAGATGTGCTTCAATCGGCATTACAAGCGCCGTGAAAAGCACACCACAGGCGGCTCTGGGCGTGATACTTCATCTCCTATCCATTGAGGAGTATGTGAAAGGTATTGCGGCAAGGAGTTTGCTGAGACTTAAGGAATTGGGCTATTAGGTTCATCAATAACAGGTCACTCAAGGATCGTGTATGTACGTAAATACGAACTAGACTCTATGGGGGCACTGAGAGACTTTATGATGGATGTGCAGTATTTACAGACAGATCAAAGATGGAAGTCGGTACTAGAGCAAGTGTCTACATTATGGGTACGGATGAAAGGCTCATATAGACTTCCTGATGAATGCAGCGTTTTTCAAGCAGAGAATTGTGGCATCTTGAAGGCTACGGAATTGGTTAGATTGAACGTTGCAATGGGTTCTGAGGTTACTCTCTATGTGGACAGTCAGGCGGCTCTGAAAACCTTGGATAAGCATTTGGTAAATTCCAGGTTGGTGGCCACCTGCAGGAGGGTACTGAGAGAACTATTGGAAGATTACGTGGTGAGACTCTGCTGGGTACCAGGCCATTGCAATATATCTGGTAATGAAGTGGCCGATGAACTGGCAAGGCAAGGCTCAGCTAAGGATGTTTCGGAGAGTGAAATCAACGTGAAACCCCCACTGGGTTTCTTTTTCAGGAAGATCAATGAATGGATCTTGGCTAGAACCAATCAGGCTTGGGGGTATCGAGGGAAGATGAGGTCTAAATGGGACGCTAGCAATTCCAATTTTTGTAGAATGTGTGAGAACGTTGAGGAGACCGAGTTTATTGAACATATTGTATGTTACTGTCCACGATTACATCACAGGATGGAATGGTTAGACATTCAATTTCTCGACGGGTTATGTGACGTTCGGAATAGGAAATTTGTAGACGTCATAGGCTTCGTTATGGGAATTGGGTGACTCAATGGGCGTTAGTGGTATACCCCTAATGACTTCCTTAATTTCTCCTCTTTCTATCTTCTAAAACTTTTCTTCTTAATTTTTTTTCTTTCCTACATTGAAGGGATTCACAATGGACCGTTATTGGTCTCTGGGTGGAGATGTGACACTGTTTCACATCAACCGTCTCTACCTATCTATAAAGGAACAAATTTATAAAAACCCATATAAAGTAGTGTAAAATTACGATGATATAAGTTCATTAACATAAGGGTGCAGTGAAGATAAGCACCTTGTGCTGATGTTTAAAGTCAGTCTTTCTAGTCTATCATGTACAAGATCGAAGCCAGAGAGGTAAATTAAATACCACCTGAGTTATTATTTTGAGCAACTTGGAGCTTATTTACATTACATTTCGCAGATGAAAACCAAACTGATGCACAGTAGAATATTATAGGTTGAAATATTGATTTTATGATAAGTTTTTTTATTGGTGATGTTTAGCATAGATCTGTTTATAAGAGGATATATAATTCTTATTAGCTTGTTTATTTTGTTTACCACAATGGAATGTGACAACTCAAGTTGGTATGTCGCACAGTGTGCGATTCAAAAAATAAAATGGAAATAATTATGAAATTTCGGAACGGCTGTTTCCATGAATTTTTTTTTTTTTTTATTTCATATCAACGTAATATAAAGAAGCCTTCAATCGCCAATAATCATATATAACTACCTGAGTATAATTAATGCAAAATAAAATAATCTACTTATAATAACAAAATAATATATTATTACAATTAATAAATCTAAAATATATAAGTAATAATAAAAAATAAAATAAAAAATTAGAATCACATTAGAAAATGAAAAATAGCATTAAACACAAAATGTATCAGTTTGTTAGAGTGAAGATTAAACGGAAAGCATTATTCGAATGAGAAAATACGCGAAGCTCAAGAGGCAAATAATTCCAACATCGAGCTAGGTATAATGATTTGAGGATTTCTGACAGAATGAGAAAAAGAAAAATCAGCACAAAGCAGAGAAGGAATACAATACTTTATAACCCTAAAAAATAATAATAAGTTACGGAATAAAACAAATTTCTTAAAAGCACATCCTAGAAAACGCTGTACATATTCAGAAATATGCGACCATCTGCGAATACCATAAACATAACGCACAATAGTATTAACAATACAATTTAATCTATTAGAAATATAAGCCATAGTGCCCGATACAACTTCAAGGCAATAAAAAATATAGGACATTAAAAGAGCATAAGCCAATCTATATTTAATACACAGTGGTAAATATATGTTATTTGAATAAATTCTACGTAAAATTCCTATAACTCTGGCGTATACATGATTTACATGAGTTTCGAAAGTGAGACGGTGGTCCAAATATACTCCTAAACACTTAAGTTGTTCAACAAAAATAACTCTACACTCACCAAAAAAATATATATAATTTCAGCAAATTATGCACACTATTCCCAAAAAGCATTGCTTTTATTTTAGAGGCGTTAAAACATAAAGAGTTAGCAGATGACCATTGAAGGGCACGTTCCAGACTATAATTAATGTTAGACTCAAGCACATCACTGTTATCACGGATAACACAAAATAAAAGAAAAAAGTCATCAGGGCCCAAAACAGAGCCTTGAGGAACTCCAGAGAATAAAGGAAGTACACCCGAATAAACACTGTTAAGATCAATTGTCAAGATCAAGAAATTATATAGACCTACAGGGGGCGAGTCCACAGGGTACCAAATTTGGACACCTCGGGTATAACATTTTTTAAAAACGATCCTGATTCCTTATATCTGAACCGATTTTATACAGATTTTGGTATAGGAGGATTCTGCTAGTCGAGATCTACAAAAAAAAACATCGTCGTATGAATACCTTATCTCCTTTAGTTTAGTTTAGATATTAAGCTTCAAATATTAAAGTTTTTACGTTTTAGCCTTCCTTGGTAAAGTTTTTTCGCTACAGCGGGTTCAATTTTTACGCGATTTTTTTTTTAATCTTTCTTATTTCGTTAACAACAAAATGTTAAATGTTACAGGCATTTAAATTTTAACTATGACAAAAAAGTCTATTTTTTCCCGTTTTTTTTAACCCACCATCAAAAAGATCGGGCTTTATTGATTTTGTAATTCCATGTGTAACATGTCGAAGGAATCATCTAAGACCCCACAAAGTATATATTTTCTGGGTCCTGGTTTGATTCTGAGTCGATCTAGCTATGTCCATCCGTCTGTTGAAAGCAGGATTGCGCTCGAACGGAACAACGTAGGGGGACGAAATTTGGCACAAATATTTGTCTTATATAAGGTTTGTTTGGGATTGAAAATGGGCAATATGTTAATAAACAAAAAAGTTATGGGCTAAAAACTAGAAACACATGGTGTCCGTTTTATACTTTTCTGCTGATATTTCTTCAACAAAAGCATGTACGACAACGAAATTTTGTACGTATAGTTCGGGGATCGATATAAACTCGGAAACCAAAAATGGGCGTGGTCCGCCCACTTTACCGCCCACCTCCTATATAAGGTGAAAATCAACGAAATTGTGTTCAAATAGTTCAAGGACGTGGTCCGCCCACTTTACCGCCCCCTCCCATATAACGTAAAATTTGAAAGAGTTGATGATGGATATATAGATTCGGCCGGGCCGAATCTAATATTGTATATAAGTAGCATATACAATATTTTTATTTTTCTGAAAGATAACTAAATACAAAATATTTTAGAGGAGAAAAAATTTTTAGAAAATTGATTTTTCGAATTTACGCCTTAATTTATTAAATCGCAAAGCTGAAATTAAAAAGTTATACTTTTTATATAGTCCAATGCGTTTTTAATATTTTTGTAATAGAAATCTTTGCTCCCCGATATCGGTTGGAAAGATTTTTTAGTTTCTTGGGAATTGATACACCTTGTGGGATGATATTAAAGTGACGAAAACTTTGAAAAATTCTTCAGAAATTCTTCGAGTTTTTATTTATTTATTTATTTTCAATTCAAGTAATATAAAAAAGCTTAGGCCAATAAACTTAAATTACAAAAGCAAATTCCTGAATAAAAAAACTTATAAGGAGTGAGATCGAAAAAATCTTAACACACATTTTGCCTCATAACTTTTTTCGGAATCAATATTCAAAATTTTTTTTTATCTAGTTATCATGGAAAAATACTTCAGTTATTATTTTTAATAACAACCATGTTAATTTGTCCTTATTTTCACCAAAATAAGTGACGAAAAAGATTTACGTCCTACAAGTTATTAAAAAATTTCAAAAAATCCAAATAGGTCTTACAAATAATTGGCCACAGAATTAAATGTCGTCCGTAAAACCGTTTCTAATGTTATTAAACAGTATCAGGAGAATTTGACTATTGATGTGAAACCTAGTTCGGTAAGAAAAAAGGACCACATGATATTGGGAAGGCCAGAAAATTTAAGGCATATTGAAAGGAACTCCAAACACATTTGGTAGAAAATCAGCTCAGTTTTCTCAGTGCTTCGACTATTTGGTGCGAAATTTTAAAGCTAATGGCTAAGTTGATAACATGTAAAGTTCAAAAAATTCCAAACTGGAATTCTGCAAAAAAAAAATTACAAGCCAAAAATAGGACTCGGAATTTAAAACCAAATTTCATACAAAAATACTCAAGCTGTATAATTGACGAAGAAACGTAGGTGCTGGCAGAATCTTCGCAGCTTGTGTCTCAAAAATTTTTATTGCTAATGCTCGAAGCAATGTTGGAGATAAGTTTAAGACCCAAAAGCAGCACAAATTTCTTACAAAATTCATGGTATGACAAGCTTTTTGCAGTTGTGGCAAAACAGGAAAGTCATTTGATACATTCGGATCTATAAATACCAAAATATACATAAAGGAATATTTGCAAAAAAGATTTCTTCTTTTCTTAAGAAAGCACAACGTGTCCACATATTTTTGGACCCATTTGGTATCATGTCACTACGGTAAGAAAGCTCTGGAGTGGTACCAAATCAATAACATAGTTTTAGTACCAAGTGAGGTCAATTTTCAAAATTGTCCATAGCTTAGACCAGTGGAGAGATATTGAGCTCTTGTGAAAAGTGAATACAAGAGCACAAAAAAGGTGTCCTGTTCCAAAAAAGTGACTGAAGCAACTATCAAAACTCCAAAGAAAGGGTTTTCAAAAATAGCCCACAATTTTATAATTAGTGGTTAGAACCATAAAAATTATATATTTCTGTGGTCTGTGCTAAATTATCAAATGATTAAAAAAATAATGAAAACTCTAAGATCAACCATTTCCAAGTTATTGAATATTATGTATGTTAAGAATTTTTCGATCTCACTCCTTAATATGTTTAAAACTATGCAAAAATTTTTTTATAAATGCATTTAATTTGCTAAAAAAGTAATATACAGTGTTGGAAAAAATAATAGGGACACTCTAATTTTTCAATATATTCTTACTTTTTTATTTTCTATTCCATAAATATTAAAAAGTATATACATAAAATTAAATAATTTCAAATATTTTAACTTATAAAGCAAAAATAAGGAACTAGTTCTGCCAAAAAATATTTTTTTTTTTTTTTAACATTACCATCATTTCCAAATACTTTTTCAATACTTGGTTGAAGATCCTTTCATTTTTATAACCTCCTGACAACGGCGATTCATAGATCCCACAAGATTCGCACATACCTCGGGCGGAATTGAGTACCAGGTTTCTTGAATTTTGAAAAATAGCATTAAACACAAAATGTATCAGTTTGTTAGAGTGAAGATTAAACGGAAAGCATTATTCGAATGAGAAAATACGCGAAGCTCAAGAGGCAAATAATTCCAACATCGAGCTAGGTATAATGATTTGAGGATTTCTGACAGAATGAGAAAAAGAAAAATCAGCACAAAGCAGAGAAGGAATACAATACTTTATAACCCTAAAAAATAATAATAAGTTACGGAATAAAACAAATTTCTTAAAAGCACATCCTAGAAAACGCTGTACATATTCAGAAATATGCGACCATCTGCGAATACCATAAACATAACGCACAATAGTATTAACAATACAATTTAATCTATTAGAAATATAAGCCATAGTGCCCGATACAACTTCAAGGCAATAAAAAATATAGGACATTAAAAGAGCATAAGCCAATCTATATTTAATACACAGTGGTAAATATATGTTATTTGAATAAATTCTACGTAAAATTCCTATAACTCTGGCGTATACATGATTTACATGAGTTTCGAAAGTGAGACGGTGGTCCAAATATACTCCTAAACACTTAAGTTGTTCAACAAAAATAACTCTACACTCACCAAAAAAATATATATAATTTCAGCAAATTATGCACACTATTCCCAAAAAGCATTGCTTTTATTTTAGAGGCGTTAAAACATAAAGAGTTAGCAGATGACCATTGAAGGGCACGTTCCAGACTATAATTAATGTTAGACTCAAGCACATCACTGTTATCACGGATAACACAAAATAAAAGAAAAAAGTCATCAGGGCCCAAAACAGAGCCTTGAGGAACTCCAGAGAATAAAGGAAGTACACCCGAATAAACACTGTTAAGATCAATTGTCAAGATCAAGAAATTATATAGACCTACAGGGGGCGAGTCCACAGGGTACCAAATTTGGACACCTCGGGTATAACATTTTTTAAAAACGATCCTGATTCCTTATATCTGAACCGATTTTATACAGATTTTGGTATAGGAGGATTCTGCTAGTCGAGATCTACAAAAAAAAACATCGTCGTATGAATACCTTATCTCCTTTAGTTTAGTTTAGATATTAAGCTTCAAATATTAAAGTTTTTACGTTTTAGCCTTCCTTGGTAAAGTTTTTTCGCTACAGCGGGTTCAATTTTTACGCGATTTTTTTTTTAATCTTTCTTATTTCGTTAACAACAAAATGTTAAATGTTACAGGCATTTAAATTTTAACTATGACAAAAAAGTCTATTTTTTCCCGTTTTTTTTAACCCACCATCAAAAAGATCGGGCTTTATTGATTTTGTAATTCCATGTGTAACATGTCGAAGGAATCATCTAAGACCCCACAAAGTATATATTTTCTGGGTCCTGGTTTGATTCTGAGTCGATCTAGCTATGTCCATCCGTCTGTTGAAAGCAGGATTGCGCTCGAACGGAACAACGTAGGGGGACGAAATTTGGCACAAATATTTGTCTTATATAAGGTTTGTTTGGGATTGAAAATGGGCAATATGTTAATAAACAAAAAAGTTATGGGCTAAAAACTAGAAACACATGGTGTCCGTTTTATACTTTTCTGCTGATATTTCTTCAACAAAAGCATGTACGACAACGAAATTTTGTACGTATAGTTCGGGGATCGATATAAACTCGGAAACCAAAAATGGGCGTGGTCCGCCCACTTTACCGCCCACCTCCTATATAAGGTGAAAATCAACGAAATTGTGTTCAAATAGTTCAAGGACGTGGTCCGCCCACTTTACCGCCCCCTCCCATATAACGTAAAATTTGAAAGAGTTGATGATGGATATATAGATTCGGCCGGGCCGAATCTAATATTGTATATAAGTAGCATATACAATATTTTTATTTTTCTGAAAGATAACTAAATACAAAATATTTTAGAGGAGAAAAAATTTTTAGAAAATTGATTTTTCGAATTTACGCCTTAATTTATTAAATCGCAAAGCTGAAATTAAAAAGTTATACTTTTTATATAGTCCAATGCGTTTTTAATATTTTTGTAATAGAAATCTTTGCTCCCCGATATCGGTTGGAAAGATTTTTTAGTTTCTTGGGAATTGATACACCTTGTGGGATGATATTAAAGTGACGAAAACTTTGAAAAATTCTTCAGAAATTCTTCGAGTTTTTATTTATTTATTTATTTATTTATTTTCAATTCAAGTAATATAAAAAAGCTTAGGCCAATAAACTTAAATTACAAAAGCAAATTCCTGAATAAAAAAACTTATAAGGAGTGAGATCGAAAAAATCTTAACACACATTTTGCCTCATAACTTTTTTCGGAATCAATATTCAAAATTTTTTTTTATCTAGTTATCATGGAAAAATACTTCAGTTATTATTTTTAATAACAACCATGTTAATTTGTCCTTATTTTCACCAAAATAAGTGACGAAAAAGATTTACGTCCTACAAGTTATTAAAAAATTTCAAAAAATCCAAATAGGTCTTACAAATAATTGGCCACAGAATTAAATGTCGTCCGTAAAACCGTTTCTAATGTTATTAAACAGTATCAGGAGAATTTGACTATTGATGTGAAACCTAGTTCGGTAAGAAAAAAGGACCACATGATATTGGGAAGGCCAGAAAATTTAAGGCATATTGAAAGGAACTCCAAACACATTTGGTAGAAAATCAGCTCAGTTTTCTCAGTGCTTCGACTATTTGGTGCGAAATTTTAAAGCTAATGGCTAAGTTGATAACATGTAAAGTTCAAAAAATTCCAAACTGGAATTCTGCAAAAAAAAATTACAAGCCAAAAATAGGACTCGGAATTTAAAACCAAATTTCATACAAAAATACTCAAGCTGTATAATTGACGAAGAAACGTAGGTGCTGGCAGAATCTTCGCAGCTTGTGTCTCAAAAATTTTTATTGCTAATGCTCGAAGCAATGTTGGAGATAAGTTTAAGACCCAAAAGCAGCACAAATTTCTTACAAAATTCATGGTATGACAAGCTTTTTGCAGTTGTGGCAAAACAGGAAAGTCATTTGATACATTCGGATCTATAAATACCAAAATATACATAAAGGAATATTTGCAAAAAAGATTTCTTCTTTTCTTAAGAAAGCACAACGTGTCCACATATTTTTGGACCCATTTGGTATCATGTCACTACGGTAAGAAAGCTCTGGAGTGGTACCAAATCAATAACATAGTTTTAGTACCAAGTGAGGTCAATTTTCAAAATTGTCCATAGCTTAGACCAGTGGAGAGATATTGAGCTCTTGTGAAAAGTGAATACAAGAGCACAAAAAAGGTGTCCTGTTCCAAAAAAGTGACTGAAGCAACTATCAAAACTCCAAAGAAAGGGTTTTCAAAAATAGCCCACAATTTTATAATTAGTGGTTAGAACCATAAAAATTATATATTTCTGTGGTCTGTGCTAAATTATCAAATGATTAAAAAAATAATGAAAACTCTAAGATCAACCATTTCCAAGTTATTGAATATTATGTATGTTAAGAATTTTTCGATCTCACTCCTTAATATGTTTAAAACTATGCAAAAATTTTTTTATAAATGCATTTAATTTGCTAAAAAAGTAATATACAGTGTTGGAAAAAATAATAGGGACACTCTAATTTTTCAATATATTCTTACTTTTTTATTTTCTATTCCATAAATATTAAAAAGTATATACATAAAATTAAATAATTTCAAATATTTTAACTTATAAAGCAAAAATAAGGAACTAGTTCTGCCAAAAAATATTTTTTTTTTTTTTAACATTACCATCATTGGTTGAAGATCCTTTAATTTTTATAACCTCCTGACAACGGCGATTCATAGATCCCACAAGATTCGCACATACCTCGGGCGGAATTGAGTACCAGGTTTCTTGAATTTTGAAAAATAGCATTAAACACAAAATGTATCAGTTTGTTAGAGTGAAGATTAAACGGAAAGCATTATTCGAATGAGAAAATACGCGAAGCTCAAGAGGCAAATAATTCCAACATCGAGCTAGGTATAATGATTTGAGGATTTCTGACAGAATGAGAAAAAGAAAAATCAGCACAAAGCAGAGAAGGAATACAATACTTTATAACCCTAAAAAATAATAATAAGTTACGGAATAAAACAAATTTCTTAAAAGCACATCCTAGAAAACGCTGTACATATTCAGAAATATGGGACCATCTGCGAATACCATAAACATAACGCACAATAGTATTAACAATACAATTTAATCTATTAGAAATATAAGCCATAGTGCCCGATACAACTTCAAGGCAATAAAAAATATAGGACATTAAAAGAGCATAAGCCAATCTATATTTAATACACAGTGGTAAATATATGTTATTTGAATAAATTCTACGTAAAATTCCTATAACTCTGGCGTATACATGATTTACATGAGTTTCGAAAGTGAGACGGTGGTCCAAATATACTCCTAAACACTTAAGTTGTTCAACAAAAATAACTCTACACTCACCAAAAAATATATATAATTTCAGCAAATTATGCACACTATTCCCAAAAAGCATTGCTTTTATTTTAGAGGCGTTAAAACATAAAGAGTTAGCAGATGACCATTGAAGGGCACGTTCCAGACTATAATTAATGTTAGACTCAAGCACATCACTGTTATCACGGATAACACAAAATAAAAGAAAAAAGTCATCAGGGCCCAAAACAGAGCCTTGAGGAACTCCAGAGAATAAAGGAAGTACACCCGAATAAACACTGTTAAGATCAATTGTCAAGATCAAGAAATTATATAGACCTACAGGGGGCGAGTCCACAGGGTACCAAATTTGGACACCTCGGGTATAACATTTTTTAAAAACGATCCTGATTCCTTATATCTGAACCGATTTTATACAGATTTTGGTATAGGAGGATTCTGCTAGTCGAGATCTACAAAAAAAACATCGTCGTATGAATACCTTATCTCCTTTAGTTTAGTTTAGATATTAAGCTTCAAATATTAAAGTTTTTACGTTTTAGCCTTCCTTGGTAAAGTTTTTTCGCTACAGCGGGTTCAATTTTTACGCGATTTTTTTTTTAATCTTTCTTATTTCGTTAACAACAAAATGTTAAATGTTACAGGCATTTAAATTTTAACTATGACAAAAAAGTCAATTTTTTCCCGTTTTTTTTAACCCACCATCAAAAAGATCGGGCTATATTGATTTTGTAATTCCATGTGTAACATGTCGAAGGAATCATCTAAGACCCCACAAAGTATATATTTTCTGGGTCCTGGTTTGATTCTGAGTCGATCTAGCTATGTCCATCCGTCTGTTGAAAGCAGGATTGCGCTCGAACGGAACAACGTAGGGGGACGAAATTTGGCACAAATATTTGTCTTATATAAGGTTTGTTTGGGATTGAAAATGGGCAATATGTTAATAAACAAAAAAGTTATGGGCTAAAAACTAGAAACACATGGTGTCCGTTTTATACTTTTCTGCTGATATTTCTTCAACAAAAGCATGTACGACAACGAAATTTTGTACGTATAGTTCGGGGATCGATATAAACTCGGAAACCAAAAATGGGCGTGGTCCGCCCACTTTACCGCCCACCTCCTATATAAGGTGAAAATCAACGAAATTGTGTTCAAATAGTTCAAGGACGTGGTCCGCCCACTTTACCGCCCCCTCCCATATAACGTAAAATTTGAAAGAGTTGATGATGGATATATAGATTCGGCCGGGCCGAATCTAATATTGTATATAAGTAGCATATACAATATTTTTATTTTTCTGAAAGATAACTAAATACAAAATATTTTAGAGGAGAAAAAATTTTTAGAAAATTGATTTTTCGAATTTACGCCTTAATTTATTAAATCGCAAAGCTGAAATTAAAAAGTTATACTTTTTATATAGTCCAATGCGTTTTTAATATTTTTGTAATAGAAATCTTTGCTCCCCGATATCGGTTGGAAAGATTTTTTAGTTTCTTGGGAATTGATACACCTTGTGGGATGATATTAAAGTGACGAAAACTTTGAAAAATTCTTCAGAAATTCTTCGAGTTTTTATTTATTTATTTATTTATTTATTTATTTTCAATTCAAGTAATATAAAAAAGCTTAGGCCAATAAACTTAAATTACAAAAGCAAATTCCTGAATAAAAAAACTTATAAGGAGTGAGATCGAAAAAATCTTAACACACATTTTGCCTCATAACTTTTTTCGGAATCAATATTCAAAATTTTTTTTTATCTAGTTATCATGGAAAAATACTTCAGTTATTATTTTTAATAACAACCATGTTAATTTGTCCTTATTTTCACCAAAATAAGTGACGAAAAAGATTTACGTCCTACAAGTTATTAAAAAATTTCAAAAAATCCAAATAGGTCTTACAAATAATTGGCCACAGAATTAAATGTCGTCCGTAAAACCGTTTCTAATGTTATTAAACAGTATCAGGAGAATTTGACTATTGATGTGAAACCTAGTTCGGTAAGAAAAAAGGACCACATGATATTGGGAAGGCCAGAAAATTTAAGGCATATTGAAAGGAACTCCAAACACATTTGGTAGAAAATCAGCTCAGTTTTCTCAGTGCTTCGACTATTTGGTGCGAAATTTTAAAGCTAATGGCTAAGTTGATAACATGTAAAGTTCAAAAAATTCCAAACTGGAATTCTGCAAAAAAAAAATTACAAGCCAAAAATAGGACTCGGAATTTAAAACCAAATTTCATACAAAAATACTCAAGCTGTATAATTGACGAAGAAACGTAGGTGCTGGCAGAATCTTCGCAGCTTGTGTCTCAAAAATTTTTATTGCTAATGCTCGAAGCAATGTTGGAGATAAGTTTAAGACCCAAAAGCAGCACAAATTTCTTACAAAATTCATGGTATGACAAGCTTTTTGCAGTTGTGGCAAAACAGGAAAGTCATTTGATACATTCGGATCTATAAATACCAAAATATACATAAAGGAATATTTGCAAAAAAGATTTCTTCTTTTCTTAAGAAAGCACAACGTGTCCACATATTTTTGGACCCATTTGGTATCATGTCACTACGGTAAGAAAGCTCTGGAGTGGTACCAAATCAATAACATAGTTTTCGTACCAAGTGAGGTCAATTTTCAAAATTGTCCATAGCTTAGACCAGTGGAGAGATATTGAGCTCTTGTGAAAAGTGAATACAAGAGCACAAAAAAGGTGTCCTGTTCCAAAAAAGTGACTGAAGCAACTATCAAAACTCCAAAGAAAGGGTTTTCAAAAATAGCCCACAATTTTATAATTAGTGGTTAGAACCATAAAAATTATATATTTCTGTGGTCTGTGCTAAATTATCAAATGATTAAAAAAATAATGAAAACTCTAAGATCAACCATTTCCAAGTTATTGAATATTATGTATGTTAAGAATTTTTCGATCTCACTCCTTAATATGTTTAAAACTATGCAAAAATTTTTTTATAAATGCATTTAATTTGCTAAAAAAGTAATATACAGTGTTGGAAAAAATAATAGGGACACTCTAATTTTTCAATATATTCTTACTTTTTTATTTTCTATTCCATAAATATTAAAAAGTATATACATAAAATTAAATAATTTCAAATATTTTAACTTATAAAGCAAAAATAAGGAACTAGTTCTGCCAAAAAATATTTTTTTTTTTTTTAACATTACCATCATTTCCAAATACTTTTTCAATACTTGGTTGAAGATCCTTTCATTTTTATAACCTCCTGACAACGGCGATTCATAGATCCCACAAGATTCGCACATACCTCGGGCGGAATTGAGTACCAGGTTTCTTGAATTTTGAAAAATAGCATTAAACACAAAATGTATCAGTTTGTTAGAGTGAAGATTAAACGGAAAGCATTATTCGAATGAGAAAATACGCGAAGCTCAAGAGGCAAATAATTCCAACATCGAGCTAGGTATAATGATTTGAGGATTTCTGACAGAATGAGAAAAAGAAAAATCAGCACAAAGCAGAGAAGGAATACAATACTTTATAACCCTAAAAAATAATAATAAGTTACGGAATAAAACAAATTTCTTAAAAGCACATCCTAGAAAACGCTGTACATATTCAGAAATATGCGACCATCTGCGAATACCATAAACATAACGCACAATAGTATTAACAATACAATTTAATCTATTAGAAATATAAGCCATAGTGCCCGATACAACTTCAAGGCAATAAAAAATATAGGACATTAAAAGAGCATAAGCCAATCTATATTTAATACACAGTGGTAAATATATGTTATTTGAATAAATTCTACGTAAAATTCCTATAACTCTGGCGTATACATGATTTACATGAGTTTCGAAAGTGAGACGGTGGTCCAAATATACTCCTAAACACTTAAGTTGTTCAACAAAAATAACTCTACACTCACCAAAAAATATATATGCAAATTATGCACACTATTCCCAAAAAGCATTGCTTTTATTTTAGAGGCGTTAAAACATAAAGAGTTAGCAGATGACCATTGAAGGGCACGTTCCAGACTATAATTAATGTTAGACTCAAGCACATCACTGTTATCACGGATAACACAAAATAAAAGAAAAAAGTCATCAGGGCCCAAAACAGAGCCTTGAGGAACTCCAGAGAATAAAGGAAGTACACCCGAATAAACACTGTTAAGATCAATTGTCAAGATCAAGAAATTATATAGACCTACAGGGGGCGAGTCCACAGGGTACCAAATTTGGACACCTCGGGTATAACATTTTTTAAAAACGATCCTGATTCCTTATATCTGAACCGATTTTATACAGATTTTGGTATAGGAGGATTCTGCTAGTCGAGATCTACAAAAAAAACATCGTCGTATGAATACCTTATCTCCTTTAGTTTAGTTTAGATATTAAGCTTCAAATATTAAAGTTTTTACGTTTTAGCCTTCCTTGGTAAAGTTTTTTCGCTACAGCGGGTTCAATTTTTACGCGATTTTTTTTTTAATCTTTCTTATTTCGTTAACAACAAAATGTTAAATGTTACAGGCATTTAAATTTTAACTATGACAAAAAAGTCTATTTTTTCCCGTTTTTTTTAACCCACCATCAAAAAGATCGGGCTATATTGATTTTGTAATTCCATGTGTAACATGTCGAAGGAATCATCTAAGACCCCACAAAGTATATATTTTCTGGGTCCTGGTTTGATTCTGAGTCGATCTAGCTATGTCCATCCGTCTGTTGAAAGCAGGATTGCGCTCGAACGGAACAACGTAGGGGGACGAAATTTGGCACAAATATTTGTCTTATATAAGGTTTGTTTGGGATTGAAAATGGGCAATATGTTAATAAACAAAAAAGTTATGGGCTAAAAACTAGAAACACATGGTGTCCGTTTTATACTTTTCTGCTGATATTTCTTCAACAAAAGCATGTACGACAACGAAATTTTGTACGTATAGTTCGGGGATCGATATAAACTCGGAAACCAAAAATGGGCGTGGTCCGCCCACTTTACCGCCCACCTCCTATATAAGGTGAAAATCAACGAAATTGTGTTCAAATAGTTCAAGGACGTGGTCCGCCCACTTTACCGCCCCCTCCCATATAACGTAAAATTTGAAAGAGTTGATGATGGATATATAGATTCGGCCGGGCCGAATCTAATATTGTATATAAGTAGCATATACAATATTTTTATTTTTCTGAAAGATAACTAAATACAAAATATTTTAGAGGAGAAAAAATTTTTAGAAAATTGATTTTTCGAATTTACGCCTTAATTTATTAAATCGCAAAGCTGAAATTAAAAAGTTATACTTTTTATATAGTCCAATGCGTTTTTAATATTTTTGTAATAGAAATCTTTGCTCCCCGATATCGGTTGGAAAGATTTTTTAGTTTCTTGGGAATTGATACACCTTGTGGGATGATATTAAAGTGACGAAAACTTTGAAAAATTCTTCAGAAATTCTTCGAGTTTTTATTTATTTATTTATTTTCAATTCAAGTAATATAAAAAAGCTTAGGCCAATAAACTTAAATTACAAAAGCAAATTCCTGAATAAAAAAACTTATAAGGAGTGAGATCGAAAAAATCTTAACACACATTTTGCCTCATAACTTTTTTCGGAATCAATATTCAAAATTTTTTTTTATCTAGTTATCATAGAAAAATACTTCAGTTATTATTTTTAATAACAACCATGTTAATTTGTCCTTATTTTCACCAAAATAAGTGACGAAAAAGATTTACGTCCTACAAGTTATTAAAAAATTTCAAAAAATCCAAATAGGTCTTACAAATAATTGGCCACAGAATTAAATGTCGTCCGTAAAACCGTTTCTAATGTTATTAAACAGTATCAGGAGAATTTGACTATTGATGTGAAACCTAGTTCGGTAAGAAAAAAGGACCACATGATATTGGGAAGGCCAGAAAATTTAAGGCATATTGAAAGGAACTCCAAACACATTTGGTAGAAAATCAGCTCAGTTTTCTCAGTGCTTCGACTATTTGGTGCGAAATTTTAAAGCTAATGGCTAAGTTGATAACATGTAAAGTTCAAAAAATTCCAAACTGGAATTCTGCAAAAAAAAATTACAAGCCAAAAATAGGACTCGGAATTTAAAACCAAATTTCATACAAAAATACTCAAGCTGTATAATTGACGAAGAAACGTAGGTGCTGGCAGAATCTTCGCAGCTTGTGTCTCAAAAATTTTTATTGCTAATGCTCGAAGCAATGTTGGAGATAAGTTTAAGACCCAAAAGCAGCACAAATTTCTTACAAAATTCATGGTATGACAAGCTTTTTGCAGTTGTGGCAAAACAGGAAAGTCATTTGATACATTCGGATCTATAAATACCAAAATATACATAAAGGAATATTTGCAAAAAAGATTTCTTCTTTTCTTAAGAAAGCACAACGTGTCCACATATTTTTGGACCCATTTGGTATCATGTCACTACGGTAAGAAAGCTCTGGAGTGGTACCAAATCAATAACATAGTTTTAGTACCAAGTGAGGTCAATTTTCAAAATTGTCCATAGCTTAGACCAGTGGAGAGATATTGAGCTCTTGTGAAAAGTGAATACAAGAGCACAAAAAAGGTGTCCTGTTCCAAAAAAGTGACTGAAGCAACTATCAAAACTCCAAAGAAAGGGTTTTCAAAAATAGCCCACAATTTTATAATTAGTGGTTAGAACCATAAAAATTATATATTTCTGTGGTCTGTGCTAAATTATCAAATGATTAAAAAAATAATGAAAACTCTAAGATCAACCATTTCCAAGTTATTGAATATTATGTATGTTAAGAATTTTTCGATCTCACTCCTTAATATGTTTAAAACTATGCAAAAATTTTTGTATAAATGCATTTAATTTGCTAAAAAAGTAATATACAGTGTTGGAAAAAATAATAGGGACACTCTAATTTTTCAATATATTCTTACTTTTTTATTTTCTATTCCATAAATATTAAAAAGTATATACATAAAATTAAATAATTTCAAATATTTTAACTTATAAAGCAAAAATAAGGAACTAGTTCTGCCAAAAAATATTTTTTTTTTTTTAACATTACCATCATTTCCAAATACTTTTTCAATACTTGGTTGAAGATCCTTTCATTTTTATAACCTCCTGACAACGGCGATTCATAGATCCCACAAGATTCGCACATACCTCGGGCGGAATTGAGTACCAGGTTTCTTGAATTTTTTCCCGTAACTCTTGTTTATTTTTTTATTTAAAGCTACCAATTTTATTTTTGAGGACTCCCCAGAGATGCTCAATGGGGTTTAAGTCCGGTGATTGGGACGGCCACTCCATTACAGGCACCTCATTCTGCTGAAACCACTTTTTGACGCTTCTAGCGGAATGCTTGGGATCATTATCCTGCATGAATTCCCATTTTCGTGGCATTTCATCCTCAGCAAATGGAAGCATTTTATTCTGAAGAATGTCTATATAGTCAGCAGCATTAATTTTTCCCTGAATCCAAACTTTTGGACCAACTCCAGAGGCCGAAAAACATCCCCATAACATTATAGAACCACCACCGTGTTTGACGGTTTTTTTTTGGGTATATTTTGGATCAATTCAGTATTTGCAGGACGACGTAAAAATGATTTTCCGTCAGATCCAAATAAATTGACTTTTGTTTCGTCTGACCATAGTACGTTGTTTTTCTTGCTCAACAGTGGTACTTTTAAAAGCTAATATATTTATAATTACTTCTTTCTTTAGAACTTTAGATGATGAAACTCATTCTTTTTTGGCGAGAATATTGATATCGTTACGATTTTTCTTCGTAGTCTGCCCCCTAAATTTCATTTTGAATTGTTATTTTGTATAACGAAATGATTATTTTAGCCTCAGATTCTAAAGTGTTGCACTTTAAAGACAATATACTAATATACACTAATTTTACCTTATTTTCCTTATCTGGAGTCAAGAAATCTTTCTGGATTGGTCGAAGACTTTCCTATAATATGGTCGAAGACTTTCCGATAATATGGCCGTATTCATCCTTATTTAATATAATTTAATTAATATAATATTAAAATTTAACACTTCTTAAGTATATGCCTTCCGTTTTGTGTCAAAAAATTCGAAAATTGGAAGCCAAATTAAAGAAATTAAATAAAGTGTCACTTTTCTTTGTCGCACAAAATGCATGACCATCACAACACTTTTGCCCCAAACTCGAAATACACTTAATTCAAAAACTTTTTTTGTATATTAATTTAAGAATATAAAACGAAAAATACCTGCACATCAAAAAAGTAGCCCGTTATGCACCTAGAAGACAATAATTTTGAACTAAATATCAAAAGTAAAAAACCGCACTTTATTTTGTCCGACAGTGTATACATACAGTAGGGAGCACAAATTAAGGCGCAATTCTTGTTTGGGCTGGTGTCACCTCAGGAACTGTTCCGGACTTAACCACGAAAGGGAGTGGTAGGAAAATTATGTTCCCTCTTGCTGCCAAAGGCGACATAATTTATCGGCGTCATCGACAGCGTCATCGTCATCATCATCGTACGCCCCACCGCAATCACAACCACAATTGGGTAATTGCGCTAGCTCGCCCGACATATCAATAGCGAGTCCTGGTCTGATCAACTGCGCAACCTGGCAGTAGTTTCTCTAGGATCAGATCACCTACCCATAATCATCACTCTGGATCGACCCAACGATTTCTCTCTGAACGCCGTACATATATAAACCAAAAGAAAGCAGACTGGCACGGCTTCAGAGAATTCTCCGACCGCCACTTCAGTGATCTACCGGTTCCCTCCAACGTTTATGACACAGAGAGGAAGTTCTGCAAAACCATCACAACAGCAGCAGCTCGCTTCGTTCCAGCTGGTAGAATACCCGTCGTGCATCCACATTTCCCAGCAGAAGCAGCAGCATTAGCGGACGAACGTGGTGAGATCCGCAACACCAACCCTGACGATCCAAGGATCGGTCAGCTGAGCAGAGACATCAGCAGGTTGGTTAATGAGAATAAGCGGAAAAAATAGTTAGATCACCTGAAGAACTGCAACTTAAGTACAGAAGTAGGTAAGTTGTGGTCAACTGTCCGGTCTCTCTCAGCCCCGGACAGATTGGACCAGACGGTATATAAATGCTGATGTTAAAACACCTTGGTGAGACGGGAGTCGAGTACCTGAGTTTGGTTTTTAACATGTCGCTCAGGAGCTTAAATATACCCGATGGCTGGAAAATGGGTATTTTGATGCCAATTTTAAAAACCGGGAAGTTCGCGAGTGAGGGATCATCGTACAGGCCGACACCTCTCCTATCACCAATAGCGAAAACACTCGAAACTCTTCTCCTCCCCCAGCTAACCCGCCAACTACCAGCAGCTCATCACCAGCATGGATTCCGGAAAATGCACAGCATTAACCGCCATCACCACTCGGACTTCACAGGGCTTAAACCAGCAGAGGCCTTGTGAAAAAACGATCCCAGTAGCGCTTGACTTGTCAAAGGCTATTGACACTGTTAGCCATGCTACACTCTTCCAGGACATCCTGCAGTCCACAATGACCAACAATATGAAGAAATGGATTGTGAACTATCTGAGTGGTCGTCAGTCGTTCGTGGAGTTTAGAGACAAAAGATGAAAACCCCGTAGAGTTAAGCAGGGAGTGCCACAAGGCGGAGTCTTGTCACCACTCCTGTTTAACTTCTACCTCTAGAAGAGTAGAGGTGATTACATAAGCGGATGACTGTACAATAATGGCGACGGCCCACAATGTTGATGACTTATGCGGTACGGTGAATGGTTATCTCAACCAAATCCATAATTTCTTCACTGCGCGTAACCTGCAGTTATCGCCAACGAAGTCCGCAGCAACACCCTTCACCACCTGGACCAAGGAGGTAAAACTCGAGCTTGGCGTCTTTTTCGATGGAGTTCAAATTCCGACAGTGAACCACCCAAAAATCCTGGGGGTCACCTTTGGCAGCCTTTTTACCTCCTCAGCTCATGCTACTCCAATCTCGCACAAATTGCGAAGTGCACTTGGGGTATGGACAAAGAAACCTTGTTAGCTACATAGAAAACGATTGGTCGGTCAGAAGTCAATTATGCTGCTCCAGTGTGGTCTCCTTCGTTGAGTGATACCCACTTTACAAAGCTGTCAAAATGAAGCCTTAAGGACCGTCACAGGCTGCCTACAGATCACCTCCCTACACCACCTACATAAGGAGACGAAGGTACTACCGGTCAAGGAACATAACGTAATGTTAACTAAACAGTTCCTCCTGGGATGTCACCGGAGGGGACATCCAAACTTCAACATCACACAGTTGGATTCACCCCCCCCCCCCCCCCCCCTGGTATCTACACCAGCGATCGCCAAAACACAAGCTCGCGTGCTTTTTATCTCTTTTGTTATGCTCTTGATATTAATAAAAAACACACAAAGCAAGTCAGTCTCGCACGAGCATTTAAACAAGGAGGTTGTGTTAAGCTTGTTGCTTGAGATACACTCATGAAAAATGTTTCATATCAAGTAAGACTAATTTAATGATTTTTGTTTGGTCAAAATGATTATATATTATATATATTATGCGTATACATACATACATACATACTAATGTATGTATGTATGTATACGCATAATATGTTTAGGTATATAAATACGCAGTCAAAACATTGTTTATTGCTGCTTTGGTCGACGTCTTTATAGATGCTGCCTGTATATTTTTTTTTTTTTTTTTTTGTTCTTATTTTTTGGTGATAAATTTACAGTGGCTTCTATAAACAGATAGTAAATCGGATACTTCAACCTGCAAGGCTACACTTTTTCGAATCGACGGCGCATAACTGTTTTCATGCGATTTTCCATAGTATTTTTTATTATTTAGTGTAGTTAATATACAGTTACTGACAAAAAAAATAGGGTCAAGTATAATTATTTAAAATTTTTTAGTTTTCGATAAAATTTTATGCAAAACATTAAAACTTTTAATGCCAAATCATTGCGAATGTATTGAGTTATACACCAACACAAAAATAATATCCTTTAACATTATCCCAAAAACGGTACATCGTCTCAAGCTGAAATAGTCCTTTTTCAGTGTGGAAAAAAAAATATGGTCAGTATTAATTTTGTTAAATTTGTGTACATTTTTTGGACAAAATTTTATAAAAATTTACTTTTTTTAAATCTCGATAACGATATTTAAAATAAAAAACTGAAAACAACATCCGCCACCGCTTGCTTGTATTTGGGCTCTAAATCTACCGAGAAAAATAAAAAATGCCAAAAAAAATTTTAACATTTATTTATTATTATTTATTATTATAATATCAATTCTATTTACATTTGTCTTATAAAAGGTAAAGAGTTTAGAAACTATGTTTCTTTTCTACTTAGTAGTGTATTTTTCAGTTTTAATATGTACATACATATATACATTTGGGGGATTCACAATGTGTGCTATCATGTCGTATTGCCATATGTCCTAAAATATTTCAATGTATAAAAATATTGTTATTGCTTTTCCTTTGTTATTGCTTTCCATTATGACAATAGGACATGATAGCACACTTTGTGAATACCCCAATTGAGTTTTATTATTTGTTATGAAGGAAAAAATTTACAAAAGCCTATTTAAAGCAGTTAAGATAAAAACAGACTAAACTACGGGTAAAATTACTTTGAAATCAGTTCATTAACATGAGAGTGTGGTGAAGATAAGCATATTGTGTTAAAGTTTAAAGTCAATCTTTCTAGACTATCATGTACAAGTTTGAAGCCAGAGAGATCATGTAAAGGACGAGTAGAATAATGCCAAGGTAGATTAAATACCATCTTAAGTAGTTTATTTTGAGCAACTTGGAGCTTATTAACATGACATTTCGCAGATGAGAACCAAACTGGAGAACAGTATAATATTACAGGTTGAAATATTGATTTTATGATAAGTTTAAAGTTTTTGCCCTAACACTGCCTAGTTACTGAGATACACTGCCTAGTTTACTGACCATTTTGAAGGAACCGGCTTTTCTCGGAAACTGTTCCGGCGATTTTTAGCACGGAAAGTTTTTTTAGTCTATGGACAGTCCTCTTCCATCCCCTATACAGTTTTTGACCTGAAACTGCCTAGTTTCTGAGATATATTATTTTATTGTTTAAATAAAAGGATCTATAGATTTGGCACTTTAAAAATATGGGTAAAATCGAAGGTTCCAACAAAAGGTTAGTATCGAAATCGATCATTATTGTTAAATAATTTTATTTCCAATTAAATGGCAGATCTTTAGATCAACTAAAAAAGATTAAGTGCAAAAAAAATTCTTCGGAAACGGAAAATCATCCAAAAATTTTACCAAATCTGGAAGTTATAATTCTGTTAATTCGGTTCAAAATCTACTTGAAACATAAATTTGTTCTGGGAACATAAGAAAACAATTGGATTAAACATTATTTCTTTGGAAGACCATTCTCCGATATATTACAAACACTATTATGCTTAATTGTACACGTGGTATTAAATGTTTCCAAATCTGCATTTTTTGGACCCATGCGAAAGTTTTACTACCAAATTTAATATTTATATTCTTCTATAAAATAAATACTTCTTTTTTTAGAGGATAATACGCAATGTTTATACTTTTGGGTACATGAGGATACTATTTAAAGCAACGATTCTCAAATGGGGGTCCGCGACCCACAAGGGGTCCGTAAGGACATTCGTGGGGGGTCGCGAAGAGTTCTTGAAAAATATTCTTAAACAGGCAATTTTTTTAATATAAATATTACTTAGAAGTTCAAATGAAAATTCCAATAAAAGCATGAAACTATTTAAAAATGGAAAGTTTCGATTTTTTAATCAAAATGGGTATCAAAAAATTTGTAATTTTATGCTGGTTATGGAAAAACTACTTTACAATTTTTTTCCGTGGGATTTTGTTTTGCTAGAAGACTTTTTAAGGCATTTTAATGAACAATTTTTTTGAAAAATTTAGAAAATCATACCTTATCAAAAGTACTTATTACTACAATGCAAATTTTTAATATTTTAGCCTAAATGGATTTTTTCTTATAAAATTCTTATAAATTTTTTAAGAAAAACATCGAATTTTCTTTTTTTGTATGATGCAAAAATTGTTTAAAATATATTTTTTTTTAAAATTGGCTAAAAATTACGAATTTTTTGATATCTATTTGAAGACACAACTCAATACTATTTTTTGACGAAATGTTCCAGACCCGTGACTTTCAATCGCTGGTAGGGAACTGAAGATCAATTTTATTTTTTTTTTTTTAATATATTTCCCATTTTAAGCAATTAATTAAAAAGATACAATTTAAGTGAACTAAATTTGATGAAACTATAGTTTTTTTTTCACATGAAATTCTACTTCTTCTACTTTCATAAAAATATATTATGCCAAGAACTTTTTATAAAATCATTTCAGTACACAAAACTTGTATTTCATCGATAAGTTTCCCGGATATATAAAGAAAATTTGCTTAAGCAACTTTATAATTTAAAATCAGAAAGTTCAAAAAGAGTTGAAATTCGTTGAATTTAATTATGAATCAGCAGATATAAAAGCATTTTAAATAGTTGAAATATAGCAAAGTTTATCCGTTTGTTGGCTCCGAAGCCCTAAAAATATTCCAAATTTTTTCTTCAATATAAATTTTTATGTAAAAATATCGTTTTTCTTTTGTGGACGCAGAGAATAATATTAAATTTATACGAAAAAATCTCTTAATATTCTAAGAAAACAATGCCGAAATTATTAATATTATTTTTTAAAATTATTTTGTCTTTACATTTTTTTTTTTTTTTTTTAAATTAGTCAAAGTTGTAGTGGGTCGCGCTTCCATTGCAATGTCAAAAGGGGGTCGCGAAGCGAGGTCTTGTGAGAACCCCTGATTTAAGGCCTTTTCCGGTCTGTATTATAAGACTGATATTTGGAATAAATTGTGTTTTTGCCATGAAATTTAAATTCTTACCGAATTTTTAATCGATTTATTGGCATTAAAAGTCCAGGACTTGATAAAAAATTTTGGTAATTTTCTGTTCCTAAAGAACTTTCTTATATTAAATCGTTTTAAATTGTCTGTAACTGCTGCCTTTTAATTGAAAATAAAATTATTAAACTATAATGATCGATTTCGGTACTGATATTTTGTTGGGTCCTTTGACTTTACCCATATTTTTAAATTTCCAAATCTATAGATACTTTCTGAAACGAATAGTTCTCGGAATTGGAAATAATCGATTATTCTCATCTTTTTTCAGTTTTTTTATATCGTTATCGAGATTTAAAAAAGTAAAGATTCATAAAAAATTTACAAAAACATTTAACAAATTTTAACAAAATTACTGCTGACCCTATTTTTTTGTCCACACTAAAAAAGGACTATTTTTGCTTGAGACGATGTACCGTTTTCGGTATAATTTTAAAGGGTATTATTTTTGTATATAATGCTTGAGATGATGTACCATTTTCGGTATAATTTTATAGGATATTATTTTTGTATAGGCTTATAACCCAATATGTTCCGTGAGGAGTCTTTACTTGTTTTTTACTCCCATCGGACGCGTCCCCAGTTGGCGGATAGGGGGGTTCGGATGTAAGGTTTTTGATCCAATTGTAGTCAATGAGTTGGAGATTATTTACCACTGGTTGCAGATCCCCTATGCACTAACTATAATCGGATCCTACGCATTACATCTAAACCTAGTAACTCATGGAAGTTCTCGCGGACTAAATAAATCAAGTGCACTTTTAAGATCAAGGTGAGTGGTAGCAGTGCCGAGGATCTGCATGGTTAGTTAGTGCCTAAATAAACTAATCGCCAACAGCTCCCCTCCAACGCCCATGGCACGGGTTGGTTGTAACTTTGAAGCCTAGTCCGCGTATGCCGTCACTGCGCGAGATGATCTACTTAGAACGTGCATTCTCGTGGGACCAAAGTTAGTCAGAAAAAGGAAACTATTAAGGATGTAGAGAAGGTTAGGGCAGATTCAGTAGGAGTTTCGGACACTGACTCTGACCTTGTAGGAGTTCACAGCGACATAATTGCTCAGGAAGGACAGTTATTGAGTGAACTGGCCGAAACGGACGACCTCTTGGGCTCAAAGACTCTCTTGTGGAAACGGGCGCCACGGAGAAACTGGAGGATCTCTCCCTTGGTTTTGATGAGGAACACGAAATTACTATGACTTCAGTTCACGCTCAGGATCAAGTGAAAGATCTTCCAGTATCCGAAGCGTCATCTGCACGGGTTAGTGAACAGGCGTGCTCAAAATTAGTTCGGCAAGACGCGGTGAGACCTAGTGTAACTCCCGTCGTCGACAGCCGAACAAAGGAGGAGAGAGCAAAGAATGGCGTCAGAGCTTCCTTGATCTAAATAAGATGGCCAAGAAAGATCTGTCGACATTCAGTGGTAGGGATAAGTACGTTATCAAGAAGTGTTATTAGATTTGAAAAAATCTATGGCTCTACCACTGCTATCTTGGGAATGTCTTATCCCTAGAGACTAAATGCGATGTTTGACATCGTTCCGGAAAGTGCTCGTGAGAGTACAGGAACTGTGTCAGGGGTCGCATTGGAGTCTAAGAAAAATGGCAACGAAAAATAGCAGCCGACCAACTAAACCAATCACTTCTTCGGAACGATCGGTTGAAACTGGGAAGCTGGCTATCATCGCCAAACAGGGGGCTAAAATAAGGTTATTTTATATTTGGATTAAAAATGCTATATAGAAAAGATTAATGCACATTTGTTTGGTAACTAACTAAATGTGGATTTCATAAGAAAAAAATTAAAACACAGCAGCACATTAAAAAATAATGCACTTTTTGTGAATAAATATATTTTTTTACGCGACAAAAAAAGTAAACAGTTTTATAATTAAATGCAAAAAAATTTTATTTAATACTTTTTATGTTTTCCATTTGACTTTATTACATCCTTTAATATCCTAGGCAACAAGTCGACAAGTTTTTTGGCAAAATTCGGTGATATTTTGGGTTACTCTTTCTGTAATGCCAGCTAAAGACGATCACTGCAAATAATGGTACTTTTTCTAATTTTTTGCCAATATGTTCCAACAGATGCCAGATTGGATTAAAGTCTGGGGTCTTCAGAGCATTACAAATAGATTTGGGAGTACGATAAAGCAACCATTCCATCACAATTTTGGAAAAATGCTTGCGATCTTTGTCATTTTGGAATAAGCAGTTGTGCAATAAGCTTAATTTTCGAACACTAGGATCCATATTATATTTCAAACAATTTATATGATCTACTTCATTGTCGATTCTATAAATATGAAATTACTGATTCCTGAAGCTTCCAGACGTTCTCAGACCATTAGAGAATCTCGATCATGTTCAAATATCTCAACCACACATATGACATTGAAGCCTTCATTCCATCTTTGCAATAGTTTTCGTCATTTTTTGGCGCCAAATATTTATTTACTTTCAACATTGAGTAAAACGGTTTCCTGGAAGGTTTAACACTAATTTTTATACTTTTGGGCGAGATTCAAACATTTAGTTTGCCTGGCTTACGATATGTAGGCTTCTTACGTAGCGTATTCTATGGAAGCGTTTTTTTTTTTTTTTTTTTGTAGTGCTCCTAAAATGGTACTTGTCCTAAAATAATAAGCGGAACCTAATGTAACTTTTTCAGCTTTTTTTTAAGGTACTAGAAGCAGGACTTTCTTTGAATTCGAAAACTATAGCTTTTTTCTTTGTGTCTGTAAATGACTTAACCATCTTGCTCGAGGAAAATTATATACAGTATGATGTTTGGTGTATTTATATATTACTCTGCAATAATACTTTGAAACGATTTTTCAATTTCACGCAAGGATTTTTCCTTTTTTATATAAATCTAATATTATTTTCGAGTTTGAATTGAAGTTTGTTTTTCTATTGTTAAACAATCACTTTTTTACTTCGTTTGAAAGAAAGAAACACATTTAAGATTACAATTTGGTCCTTCCTTGAAACCTAAACTAAAAAAAAAATATAAGATATTCTCCCACTTTTACAATTCACCGACCTTTTTATAAAAAGAAGGTGCCACCGTTTACTTTATTTTGACGCGTAAAAATTCAATTATATCGTTATTCCGATTTATTTTCGCAAATTGTTTTTATGAGTTCAATTCCTACCTAATTACCAAAGAATTTTGGCATATCACTTTTTTTATATTATTATTTATCTACATCTTACAAGGCTTCGTTTAAAAGGGAATGAGCTGTTTACATTTTTTTGACGCTCACAGTATATAGTATTGAAAATATTCAAAATTTGGAAACTTGTTAATAATATTAGCATTGGATTATGTGTTTGGAAGCAAATTATCCTATTGGAAACCCTTAAAATTATTATTGTTATAAATGTAAAAAATTAATGACAGAAAAAGTAATTCATACATCTTTTGACACTCTGTAAATTTTCAGAAAAATCTTTTATGATTTTTATATAAACAAGAAGTACTATATTATATTGGTATAAATCAATAAAATATATAAAATGTTTTTATCCTGTATTTTATGAACTATATATCTGCGTTACCATATGGGTGCGCCAGGCACAACATGGACATTTTTTTCGTAGTACATTTCTTTGAAAATTTTGTCAAGAAATGTAATTTTTTTGGTAAGAAACTTGCTTTTCCGGAAAATTGTCCGCTAATGGAGTTTTGAAGAACATGAAAGTGACAATGATGAATATGTCTGAAGGATTTTCATCGAACGGCCTAAAAATTGTAGTGATATTAGTGACGAAGGCGATGCTGGTAACGTTTCCAACAGCAGTATTTCACATTAAGTCCTTGATACATTCCTTTAAACTAAAAGGTGATTGTTTATCATAATGAATATAAAATAGGAACATCGAAAAGCAGAATTTTTACGTATAAAATGGGATTTGTGTTGAATTTTTTGGTCAGCATCAGGGAAAATAGAAAGGAAGTCTTAAATAATTATAGTTTAGGACTCCAAAAGTCATTTGCTCTCTATAAATTATTTTCAGCGGATGTCCTCCAATATTTCTAACACAATTAGTTTTGATGATCGTGATGAAAGTAAATTTTTAGTACCAACAGCTACAATAAGGCGTTATATCGGTGAATGCTTCTACTAAAGAGGGTGTACTTAATGCAGAATGTTTGATATGTAAATGTTTCTCAATACCATACTAGAACACATATTGAATTGCATCTTAAGAAATTTGCCAAAAAAAAAAAAAAACATTTTTTCTGAAAAATTTACTGATTTTCTCCTGTCCGACATAGATACCAAAACAAAATTTTATATAATAGGTAAATTTTATTGGCCCCATAGACCTACATTTGAAAATTTCATCATTATCTGAAACAAAAAACATTCCCGGTTAATTTGGGTTAATTAGTTTTATTTATTTTTATACCCTACACCACCATAGGTGGGGAGGGTATTATGCGTTTGTGCTGATGTTTGTAACACCCAAAAATATTGGTCTAAGACCCACCTTAATTTATACCAATCGGCTTAGAATCACTTTCTGAGTCGATTTAACGATGTCCGTCCGTCCGTCCGTCTGTCCGTCCATGTAAACCTTGTAATCAAACTACAGGTCGCAATTTTGAATTAAAATTAATGAAATTTGGTACACAGGCTTCTTATAGTCCAGGGACGAAGCCTATTGAAATTGGTTATGATCGGTCCATTATTTCACCTAGCTCCCATACAAATGTCCTCCCGGAAAAGGGTTTAACGATCATAAATCCCTTAAATATAGCAATATTTTAATGAAATTTGGCACATATAAGTTTCATATAAGTCTAAATAAGTGTGCCGATTTTTAAAAAGATCGATCCATAATTAACCATGGCTCCCATATAAACCCCTTTCCGAAAATCACTTTAACGGCCATAAATCCCATTAAAATGTTAGTATCAAGCTAATATTCGACACAAATAAACTTTATATGAACATAAATGATAGTGCTAAATTATACAAAGATCGGTCTATAATTTACCATAGCTCCCATATAAGGCCCTCTTTCGGGAATCACCCAAAAGTGAATAAATTCATATAAATGTCAGCCTCAAAGTAAAATTCTGTATTCTTATGTTTTATTTTACACTTACGAGTATCGGTCCACATTTGACTCCAAGTCTAATAAAAGACCCCTCCCCGAATTATAATGTACACAATGGTGTAGGGTATCATATGGTCGGGCTTGACCGACTATAGCTTTTGCTCTCGTTTATTTTTGTTTTATTGTAGTTGTTAAATTTCAAACACTATTTTTTTTATGTTGAATTTAATTTTTCAGTGGTTTGCACATTTTTACAGAGTGGCAATATGATAAAAATTGTTGCATCTTTATAAATTTTTACTCTGATAATTTTGCAATTGGTTCTATTTTGACAATTTTGCAAAAGTTATGCAAAATATTATTCTATGTGGTTGTTGTTGTGTTTACAGAAATCGATGCAACTTTTCTACTTTGCAAGGGTCTTGCAAAGTTGTAACTTCTGAGGTGAATACTTTTATAATAAACAATAAAACGGAATAAAATTTTAAACGCTTTGGTTTTTAAGTAATTTTTAAAGCGAGTTTAAAATGTGTCGTCGTCGATTCCACGAAGTGTAGCCTTTACATAATAAAAATAAGTGTAGCCTTTGAGGGTTAATAAATAGCAAATGAATATTCTAAGGCTTGTCTTTCGACTGGTCAACGGTTTAAAACAAAAAGTTGTCAATTGTCAGTGCAAAACTAAAATGAATCCAAAAATCCTCGAAAATTTCAACTCAGTTTTTTTTACATTTTTTAGATTTAAATTCCTCTAGTTCCGGGAGATTTTACGACAATTATTTAAACTTTAGGATTTCTTAGTTATTTTGTAAGATCTACAAAAAGCCATCAACACCTTTCCTAATTTTAAAACAAACTGTAAATTTTTGGTTTCATTTTTTATGACTGCATAACTTTACAACAGTTATGAATATGGCAACTATCTAGGCAGAAAAATACAAAAGGTTGGCAAACCATTTCTCAAGGTAGTTCAAGCGTTCGCAAAACGTAAGAAGTTCTTCTATTAAAACGTTATGCCAACACGCAAATGATAACATCACTCTACCATTGTCCAATTGTTTTTTGCATCGATGGCTAAAAAGTCTGAAAACTAAATATCTAACGAACTGCCAACATATGTAGTTATGTATATATTTTCCCAAAAATCTGTGTTTCCTCAAGTCTCAATAGTATATGTAAATCAGATGGGTGATAAAAATAAATTCATTTTCAAACATTTTTAAAAGAAATTTTTATTTACACTTGGAAATCATTCATTGGTTTTCTTTCAAATGTTTGTTTTCAAACCATAAAACATATGTGTGTTCTTCGCAATCATTCTAATGAAAAGCCGTTCAAAATAATTAAGTTGCGATAAACAAAATATTAATAATTTTAATATTGTGCTAATAGTCGCGATCGTAACGTTGAATAAATTCACAATTTATTTTTTGGGGGGAAGCTAGTTCCTATGCGCATTTCGCCGTTTCTTTCAATTTTTGTATTTAAAGAAAATCATGCATGATTCACCTAAATTAAACCAGATTATCATAAAATGAACCCCTGATTCAACTCCATCTTTGAGATATATTTATATATATATATATACAGTATCGGTCACCTAATTAGCCCACCCAACCAGATTTTTTTTGGACTTAATTTTCTTTTTCTAGAAAAAAGTTTTTAATTGTTTTATTAATTCAATATATTGACTATTATATACTTAATTAATTGCAGCCAAAACTTGCATTAATAAACTAACAATTTACGCAAAAACATTGTTTTATTAAATATTCCTATAAAAATCAAGGACAGCTAATTAGCCCACTTACACTATTTATTACGAAAAATCTAAGTAATCTCTGAAAAAAATTATGTTTTAATATAAAATTCTAAGTATAAAGTAATTTTAATTAATTTAAGATAATTTTTTTGGGAAGATTTCATGGAAACATCCATTAAAATACTAATATTCGACAACACATACAAAGTGGTCAAAATCGATTAAATCCATTAAGAAAATTGGTTAGAAAGGTTAGATAATCATTACATTATCGTCAATAATCCTCCAAAGTATCATAAATCATTCAAAAACCTCAGCGCTGTGCAAAGAAATGAAAAACTTAGTTAAATTGCGAATTTCAAAAATAGAATAATCATAAATTTTGCAATGAAACTCTGACTTTTGTGGCGAATAAAAAACGCTTTAAAATGTACTTAAGTATCTACTAAAACTAAAACCAATTGCCAAATGTTATACTATATAGTACAAAAAGCATCATAAGTATAGATGTTTCAAAAAAAAAAAGTAAGTTCTTTATAGCAGTAAACAAAAATACAAAGAATTGTATCATAAAAGTCCCATGTGCCAAATTTCATTGAATTATCTTTAAAATTGCGGCCTGTACTTTGTGCACAAGGTTTACATGAACAGCCAGACGGACGGACGGACATCGTTAGATCGATTTAAAACGTGATTCTGAGTTGATTGTTATACCTTAAGGGGGTGTTGTATAACTTTTTCTAAGCGTTACAAACATCAGCACAAACGCATAATACCCCAACCACCTATGGTTGTGTAGGGTATAAGAACTTGGAAACTTCGCAAGACTAGAAATTGTTATTTGAATTGCCTAAATAATAATTTACAAGTAAAAACACTTGGATTTAGTATTATTTAAATTGTGGCATTATTTAAAGTGTTTGCATTATGAAAATATTATAGTAATATATTGATTTACTTGTACAAAGCCACTTAAAATACCTAAAAAATCAATGTTCTAAAATAAAAAATATAAAAAAACATAAATATTACAAGTATCAAATCATTGAAATATTGCTAGAACCGTTTGTATTTTACGAAATTATAATTTAACTTGTAATTAAAGAATGTGCATGAAATTTATTTCCTGCAATTACTCAAACATTTTAAACAAATTTGAAAATGAGCTTTTAAATTTCGCATACCTTATGACGACTAACTCCGGGATAAATAACCTAAGAACTGCGCATTTTATATTGGAAAATGGACTGCACGTAAAACTCCAATTAGGTTGTCTATATCTCCTTTATGTTGTCTATATCTCCTAAACTTCTATGAACACCTTTCAGACGATCAGATGCAAATAGAATTTAAAGCTCGAAAATGGATGAAACCCACAGCTTACGGAGATTCTGAAAGAGCAATGAGGAAATTAAAACACACAATACACAAAAGTTTAGAATAAATCTATATGACAACGTTTTTATTTTTTAAGTAGGCTATCGTCCATGTGATAACAATCGCATCGTTTTATTTATTGTCTTCCTAGTTGATTTTGTCATACAATGGCGATTTTATAGAATTTAATTTGTGTGGTTTTTTTTAATTTAGCAACGCTCAGAAATGTATATTAAATTTTCAAATACAACTTCGAAAAATAACAGGATGCTACTAAAATTCGTGAACAGATGCACACGCCACAAAAAATTGGTCAATTCGCTAATCGCATGTTATCTCGAATTACAGTCAATTTGTATTACTGTAAATAAACAATGAGATCTGATATTACACAAGAGAATGTATTGTGTGTCGCCAAACACCCCTAAACTAAACTAACAGTATCAATATGTTGCTCAAATAATCAATTTTTGTTTTTATGTTGTTCTAAAAATATTTATATTAAGGGTCCTCATGAAAAACCCTCGCAAACTGTGCAATGTGTGCAAGTTTGCACCTCGCAAATGAGCTCTCAAAAATTTTATGGAAAATCATTTGCACAACACTTTTATAAGTGTTGTGCAAATATTCAGTCTCGCAAACTGGGCCTGTTTGATTGTGCATTTATAAATCAGTTCTCTTTTGTTTATATCTAGAAATCAGATTTAAAAAATTACTCTTACGTTAATTATAATAAAATCATTACATATATCTTTGATAAAAAAAAAAAATTTTCAATAATTTACAATGATTTATAATTTTCTTATCATTAATATTGCACAACATTTGAAGAGGTGCGTTCATGAAACATGTCGCCTAAATTTGCACAAAAAGTAAACTAAAGCGTTTAAATGAGTACCCTTATTATTTTATTTTTTAACTTTTTATTTTAAAAAATTACAAAAAAAAAAAAGTATTATAACTTTTTAATCAATGTTAGATTTTATATACTTTTATATTTCAAAACCCTAATATTTTACCCCACAAGAAAAGGATATATCTAGGGATCGCAATTTCCCGGACTTTTTGTTTTCCCGGGACAGCGGGAAAAAAATTTCGATTTTCCGGGATCCCGGATTAAAAACAATAAGTAATACTACTCTCATCAGTTGAACAACTTAGACCCAAAGGGATTTTGAGTGCAAGAGGGAATTGAGAAGACTAATGAATGTCTATACAATAAGACTCTGTTGGGTTCCGGGACATTGCGACATTCTCGGACATGAAATAGAGCTGGCTCGCAACGGCTCGGAGCTTGATAGGTCTTTCGTGGAGACATCTGTTAGGATTCCAATTGGGTATTATTTTAGGGCCAAAAAGGAGTGGACTCTGGACAACACAAATCGAGCCTGGAGGGATAGAACGGACTGCAGGGTATCTAGAGCATTATGGCCTAATCTTAAACTGGAGCTAGAGACAGTGGAGCACATTCTCTGTCATTACGTAGGGCTTCAGCGACGAAGGATGAAGTAATTTGGAAGCCACACACTGCATGAACTAGATGAAGTTACGGGCAAAGGGCTTATTAATCTCATAGGATTTGTAATGGGAATAGTTTTCCCTTTGTGCAATTGTGCAAATTTAGGCGACATGTTTCATGAACGCACCTCTTCTAATGTTGTACAATATTAATGGTCTACTTATTAATTAACTCGAGTGAATGCTACCGTCAAACAGCTTTGTGGATATCGACACAATATTAAACAGATCGTCTTTTCCGAAAACCTTCGGGGTAATTCAAATGTGTGTTAAAACTATATTAAATTGTGTGTAGCTTCAATTGGTGATCCAACATTATATGAAAATATCAAAAATATATAGCAAATTTCATAAAATTTTAACATCATATATAATATCTAGAACTAATTTCAATTTCCTACACGTTCATCGAAATAAATTAAAATTTTATTACAATTTGTCTTTTTATTTTTGGTAAAGGGTGGTACGATTTAGGTATAATAAATCTGATAAACCCAAAGAGACTGTCAGTGGTGCAAATTAATTTGAATTTGCCATTATGTTAGGGACTGGAGAGTAGTTATGGATTATTTTTTTTCTGACCATAGCATGATATCTTTCGGTCTTGACTTTGCGAAATCAAAGTTGAAGCCCTATGGAACTCTAGAAAGACAGATTGGAAGTCCTTCAGTGAGTCGTGAATAATTTCACGAATGTCATTAGGAATAGTTTTGAGCTCAATTGTCCGGTGATCTATCCTAGCAAAAGGAAACAGCCGAAATGGTGGACCAGGAAACTTAAGGACCAGCGGTCTACAGTTAGGAAACTGTTTAATAGGGCCAAACTAACGAGGAGTGATGAGGATTGGGATAGCTTTAGGGATAGTTTCTCTAAATATAAGGACATTAGAAGAGCGAAACGGACATCATGGGTAAATTTATTTGAGTCGGTGGATTCTGTAAACAAGTTGTCTAGGTTTAGGCGAGTATTGTTCAAAGACCCAGTGGCACCTGGATGCATACAAAGTGCGGATAACTCGTGGACAGAGTCTAGCTCAGAGTCCCTCAGCTTACTTATGGAGACCCATCTCCCAGGCTGTAGGGATATAGGATGTGATGGAGGAATAGGTAGTATCAGTGATAACCTACAATCCGAATCGGATGTTGGGGATACCGATACGATAATGGAGATGTACACTAGAGACAAGGTAACATGGACGGTAAATTCATTTGTGCCATATAAATCTCCGGGTCCGAATGGAATATTCCCGGCCATGCTACAGAATGTCAATGAAAGGACCATCTCCCTTTTTGTGGAGGTGTTCAGGGAATGTCTTAGAATGAGATACATTCCCAGGGGTGGAGAAAGGTTAGGGTCATTTTCATACCCAAAGCGGGTAAGACGACTCACTCGAAGCCTAATGATTGCAGACCAATCAGTCTATTGTCTTTAGGGTACTCAGGATGGGTACTCATGTCATAAGTGAAGCTCAATATGCCTATCTTAGGGGTAAGTAAAGGCAAGTAAGGTTATTATGGAGTCACTTGTTTCGCTAAATATAAGTGGACTATTTGTTGAGTGATAACTCTGATGCTAAGCAGCAGGGTTATCAACTCGAGTATTGGGGACACTTGTATGAGGAAGCTCGTGACAAGGGGCACACCGCAAGGGGGGTCCTTTCTCCATTACTGTGGCTCTTGGCTGTGAACGTCATTCTAAGACAGTTCGATGCTAGGGGACGAAAGATTGTTGCCTACGCCGATGACGTGGTTATACTGGTCTCTGGTAAGTTTACGATCATGCAGACAGGTCTACGAGAACTGTCCCTTTGGGCCGATAGTAAGGGATTGGAGGTAAACCCCGAGAAAACAGAGTTAGTTTTGTTTACCAGGAAATATAAGGTGGAGCATTTTAGCTTACTAGTATTGAATGGGATTCAGCTTGCATTGTCAAGTGAGGCCAAATACCTGGGTGTGTACTTGGACAGTAAGTTGTCTTGGAGGAGAAATACTTAGGAGAGGGTCAAGAAGGGACTTAATGCCTATTACACCTGCAGGAACTCTATAGGTAAATATTGGTCGCTTAGGCCGCTAGTTGTATTTTGGATTTACTCTTCGGTTGTAAGACTGATTCTTACTTATGGCTGTACAGTCTGGTGGAAGGTATTGAGTAACGTACAGGAATCTTCTCTCTAAAGAAAATTCCTGTACGTATGGATGTCCGTGGCCTATTTACTTGAGAAGACTAATGGATTTCTACTTGATAAGACTCTGTTGGGTTCCCGGTCACTGCAACAATCTCGGGGGGATTGGTTATAAGGCACATGATATGAACACTCTATCAAATGGTGCATCCTGGTCCATTGCTTGAGGATTCGTATCATGTGTATTATATCTGATCGCGGACCAAATAAATGTAGCGCACTTTAAGGTCAAGGTGGTAGGCAGCAGTGCTGAGGACCAGAATTATTAGTTGGTGCCTAAACAAACTAACAGTTAACAGCTCCCCTCCAACGCCCATGGCACGGGTTGGTTGTAATCTCTAGCCTAGTCCGCGCACGCCGTAACTGCTCGAGATGGTCTTTCCCTTTACTGGCATACTCGTGAGACGAAAATTTATTCTTTAAAATTTAATCAAAATCGGACGAAAGATGACGAACGGTCGCAGTGCGACAGGACAGAAACGGACATGCTAACGGACGACGAAAATGTGATGATGGGTGTTCAACGAGACATTCTGATACAGGAAAATCAGTTAAGCCCAAATTACAATAGCGCGTAGTCAGCAACAGTATCAGCAAAAATTATCAGCTGATCACTGTCAGCACAATATGTTTCTGCCGTTATAATTACAATTCAGCGTAGGCAGCCACAATTTACAACCACCATCTAGCTTTGTTCTACTTGTGTATTTTAGCCTCTCATTTATTTGCTCGCTCTATTTGTCTCGCTCTCAATCTGAATGCAGCGCAGTGAATTTAGGAACAGGGCTAAATGAAACAGCACTGCAAACTGCTGCTGACCAAATGTAATCAACACCATAACAAACAGTACGAACGAGTATAATGGTTAGGAAAAATTTGAACACTAATCTTTTTCATTCTTTCAGTAATGGGGACCTAACGGTTGTACAATGGGAAGCTACTGGAAACAGGAAGCTTATACTGGCATCAGTGTAAATGCCATACGAGGCGGCCGATCCACCAGTCATCGCTCTGCTGGCGGAGCACAGCAGGAGGAGAGGAATGTACATGATCCTAGGATGTGATGCGAATGCTTACGATTATCAATGGGGTAACAGGGACGTCAACAAGAGAGGTGAGTTAGTTTTTAATTTTATAACTAGTTAAGATCTTCATATATGTAATAGGGGGAGCGAACCCACGTTCAGAACTATTCTTTTTTGGATCACAACATGGAGGAATTCGGCTGAGGTTATCGAGGCAGTAGTGAATAATTTCACGAATGTAGTTAGGAATAGTTTTGAGCTCAGCTGTCCGGTAGTGTATCCGGGCAAACGCAAACAGCCGAGATGGTGGACCAGGGAACTTAGGGACCAGCGGACTCCAGTTAGGAGGCTGTTTAATAGGGCCAAGCTCTCGGGTAACGAAAGTGAGTGGAGCAGCTATAGATATAGCACCTGGATATATACAACGTGCCGTCAATTCGTGGACAGAGTCTAGCTCAGAGTCCCTCAATTTATTTATGGAGACACATTTCCAGGATGTAGTGATATTGAGTCTGCGATCATAATGACACAATTACGGATATGGTTACTAGAGACAAAGATATATGGGCAGTGAGCACATTTGGGCCATATAAATTACCTGGCCCAGATGGGATCTTTCCGGCCATTGACATTCTGCAAATGATAGGGCCATCTCACTACTTGTGGATATATTTAGAGAGTGTCTCATGTTAAGATACATTGCCAGGGGGTGGAGAGAGTTTAGAGTAATTTTCATACCCAAGGCAGGTAAATCGACTCACTCGAAACCCAAGGATTACAGGCCAATCAGCCTATCGTCTTTCTTACTGAAGACAATGGAGAGACTGATTGATCTGCTTCTTAGGAGTAGAATGGGGACTCATATAATCAGCGACGCTCAGCAATCCTACCTGAAGGGTAAGTCTATAGAGAGTGCTTTGCATGAGGTAGTGAGTTATATAGAGCGAGGTTTGCTGCATAGGGAATATACCATGGCAGCCTTCCTCGACATTGAAGGGGCCTTCAATAATATTAGGATTGAAGCGATCAATGAGGGACTGGTTTCAGTCAATGTAAGTGAATTCCTAATTGAGTGGATAACTCTAATTCTGAGCAGTAGGGTTATAAACTCGAGTATGGGGAACACTTGTATGAGGAAGCTTGTGACGAGGTGCACACCGCAAGTAGGAGTCCTTTCTCCATTACTATGGCTGTTAGCCGTGAACGTTATTCTGAGACAGTTCGATGCAAGGGGACGGAAAATTGTAGCCTACGCAGATGACGTAGTTATACTGGTCTCGGGCAAATTTCTACCTACGATCAGTGAGGTCATGCAATCAGGTCTACGGGAATTGTCTCTTTGGGCTGATAGTAAAGGATTAGGGGTAAATCCAGGGAAGACTGAGTTGGTCTTGTTTACCAGGAGATATAAGTCGAGCCTTTTAGCTAACTAGTATTGAAGGAGGAGGAATACTCAGGAGAGCGTCAAAAGGGGACTTAATGCCTATTACACCTGCAGGGGCTACTCCCGCTATTAAAATACCTGACAGGGACCTCTGGGTTGGAGTAGAAAAGCTCCATGGAGGTTGTGCTATCTTTACAGACGGCTCGAAGATGGAGGTAGGCACCGGAGCGGGAGTCTACTTTCTGGGAACTGATATCAGACGATCATATAAATTGCGACAGTTGTAGCGTTTTCCAAGCAGAAATTCTGTTCATATATAAAGCCCTGGGGTTGCTGGAGGAAAAATTTGAACGGAATTCTGAGATCACTATATATGTTGACAGTCAGGCAGCATTATTGGCACTGAAAAGTCACTATGTTAGGTCCAGATTGTTATTCGAGTGCAGGAGGAAATTGAGAAGACTAATTGGGTTCCGGGACACTGCGACATTCTCGGCAATGTAATAGCAGATGAGCTTTCTCGCAATGGCTCGGGGGTGGATAGGTCTTTCGTGGAGACATCTGTTAGAATTCCAATTGGGTCCTATTTTAGGGCCATAAGGGAGTGGATTCTGGACAACACAAATCGAACCTGGACCATAAGGGAGTGGACTCTGGACAACACGAATCGAGCCTGGAATGTCAGATCGGACTGCAGGGTTTCTAGAGCGTTATGGCCTAGTCTTAAACTGACAGATTCCAAACATCTTCTAGGTATGAGTCGTGGTAGTCTAAGAGTCAAAGTAGGTATGGTTACTGGTCACTTCTCAATAGGAAGTATGATGAGTATGTGGGACATTGGCACGTCAGATTTTTGCAGAACGTGCTACATGAGCTAGATGAGGTAACAGGTAAAGGACTTATCAACCTCATAAGGTTTGTAATGGGAATAAAATGGCTTAGGAACAATTATAAGTGATTGATAGGATATAGGTTCCTCTTTTCCTTTTTCTATTAATTTTTCTAATTCTTTATTTGTCTATTCTTCTTTTTCTACCTTTAAGGGATCACAATGGGTCGTTTGGCCTCTGGGTGGAGGCGTGAATACGCCACCTTTCTAACCTAACCTAAAAGGGTGGCCCGAAGTGCCTTTTGTCATTTTCAAAATGCAATAACTCAGAAACTAATAAACATATTTTCACAATTCATACACAGCCATATAATATTTGTGTGAAATATTATACTGGTCGGAGTCGAAAGTACTATGTTATAAAAAATAGGAAGAAAAATTTTATTTTTAATTAGTTCTAACTAATTGTATTTTTGACTAATTGATTATACAAATTTATAGAATTTATGTACAATTTCTTCTATTTTTTTCGCTGATATTGTTAGGAAAGTAAAAGTTGCGAAATATTTTCGCACAAAATTTAACTAAAACATAATCACGAGATCATTATAATACAAATAGGAGTAAATTATCTTAAACGGTGTATACATTTGTATAATAATGAATGCCTTCTTAATATTGAACATAATTGAACAATGAATCAAAAATTTTATAATAAATATGTTGAAATATTTTTTTCGTTATAACTAAACCATATAGACATTTTATGCTCCAAACAAATCAGGCTTTAGTAGATATCCAATACTTAAAAATATTGTAAAAGTATTTTGAATATATCTGAAAACCTCAGTGTAGCACATAGATTAGTACGTGTGGATAAAACTCAACATTTTTTTTTTGTCAAAAGTAAAGATATAATTGGGTATCATAAGAGTTTCCATAGTTGCAAAAACCTGTAGTTTTATAGAGTTTCAGAAATGACAAAAAGCACTTCGGACTCACTAAATACTCTTTATATTATCTTTCTTAATATTTTAAAACTTTTTTATGAGATAAATTCCGCATGTTGTTTATATTACTGACTAATTTATATGTTTAAGATGTCTACATGATTGTTTGAAACAAATATACTTTTTCACTTGCTGGGTTTTAATACTATTTTATTAAGATATTAAATTGAATTCATGCTATAGAATCATTCCATAAAAATCATTTAATGAAAAATATATAAAACCATATTAATGACATTGTATTTAGTTTTAGCTTAATCTTCTTTAAAACATTACACAAATATATAAGTTCTTGTTAAAATTCATTATGTTTTCTTCCATTTACCTAATTTTAAAATTTCCGGGAAAACGGGACAAGAAAATAGCAAATTTCCCGGAAACCCGGGACGAGAAATCCCAGGTTGCAATCTCTAGATAAATAACCGATTTCTCAATTTTTAGATAATCAATTTTCGAGTTTTAAATTTTTTCGACTTTTCAGTTTTCCAGAAACTTTTACTATTCCTTGAAAATAACTGCAGTATACATAACCATCAATTTGTTTTCAGAAGAAAACATAGCACTATAGAACAAGTGCACCGATTTACTAAGCTCTTAAGAAAAAGTTTCGAGAGCAAACAATATTGCTCTGCACTATTTATTGACATGTCTCAAGCTTTTGATAAAGTCTAGCACAATGAGTTAATACACAAAATTACTACGCTACTACCAGAAAATTTTCATAAACTATTGAAAAACTATATAATAAATAGATCTTTTCAGATAAGATCGAAAGACATGATCCCTTCACGTAAACAAATATCAGCTGGTGTACCTCAAGGAAGTACTTTAGGAAATCTCCTATATGTTCACATCATATGAATTTAAATCAGTTGTCCGATATTTAGCTATAACTGTTTTTTTTTTTTTTTTTTTTTTTTTAATAAAAATTATTTTCAGTTTTTGGTTACATTCTGGGAACATCCTCTTCATTCATTATAATTTAGTCAAAATATTTTATTTATTTATTTATTTATTTATTTACTTATTTAATTTATTTATTTATTTATTTAGTAGCATTTCAAATAGTTTTTTTACGACAATAATACATTAAATTTTACATTTTTAAATGCACTGATAAACACCATTTTTTATATGAATTACACAATTTCTTTTAAAAGCATTAATATTTGTTTCATTTTTAGCATAATTTAGGAGTTTAAATAATTGCAGTACTTTGTACTACAAACATCTCTTCATTTTATTACTTGCTACTCTATGTACTCGGAAATCATTTCCATTCCTCAAGTTATATGGCTTCATTCACATATGATAGTTGAGTCAAGTATTCTGGCGCATATCCCATCTTCATTTTGAAGATAAGGATACATGGAGCAGTCCATTTTTAAATGAAGAAAATACGATTTAATTACAAATATTACGATTTAATTACAAATATTACAAAATACATGTATTTTGTTTCTAAATAAATTTTTTGGGGAATTTTACGGATATAACGAACAACGTTTATATGGAACTAAATTTGTTGGCATATCATTTATACAAATTATAAATAGTAAAGCTCCAAGAATTGATCCTTGTGGTACTCCATATTCATTATTAATTGTCTCTGATTTTTTGCAATTCACTTTACTTATTTGTTTTCTGATTGTTAGGTATGATTCAAACCAATTTAATCTTTATCTTGTATTTCATAGTAATATAATTTTTGTAGTAATATTTTTCTGTCTATTGTTTCAAACGCTCTTTATAGTATATAGTGGCAAAACGAAAACCAATTTTAGAAACGGCTACTAAAAAAGTGTCCGCCAACCTAAAGGAAAAAATTACAAAGATGACAGTTTGGTTTGGGAATGCTTTTAATGGAATTGTCTTGGTTCCATTTATCGCATTTGATAAATACAATGAATGCAGATGGGTACAGGGATATATTGAAAATTGTTGTTTTCATATGCCGTATTGAAATACCTTTTACTTTGGGCATTCGAGCAAGGTAACAGTCCTAAACAAAATTCTAGGTTAGATAAGAATATGTTCTCCCAAAATAACGCCCATGTTTTAAGCTGCCTAAGTCCATCTCCGGATCTAAATCCTATAGATACAGTGTTGCCATAAAAATGTTGCCCATGTCCCAAAACCCGAAGCTCAAAATCCCCAAAAATCCTCATTTTAAAATTTAAATCCCCAATTTTTTTCCAATATTTTTAACATAAAAATAAGGGAATGTCGTTGGCTTAGGGCGAAAGAAATAGGGCGGTAGTATTTTTTCATTCTATCCTAACCCTAGAGGGAAAAAAATTAACACAAAACATGTCACGGGATTGGTCCAAAGTGATAGGGACCGGTTCTAGTTCTAACACTTTGTATGAGCTGGACCTGTCACTTTAACATGACGTTGGCCTAGGAGGGAGAAATTCACCCTTTTTAACTAGTTTTGGGACAGGTCACAGAACTAACCCAAAAGGGCATATTCAGTATTAATAAATATAATACAATTTTGAAAAACAAATTGGAATTTGTTTTATTTTTGTATATTTTTTAAATATTTTCATTTTATATATTTTTTGTTAATGTCGATGGCGGCACCCCGAATCGAACCCAGGTTACTTTTACTCATATCATGTTTTATAGTTTTACACGCTTATCACTCAGCCACAGATTGTTATTGCGCGCGAGTTGCTAATTGCTCATTTAACAAGCAAGCTAAAAATTAGCTCTCACTGGTTAAACTGGTTCTCAACTAGAACTTTGATGACTGTTAGGTGTCAATTAGTATTTAACTGGAACTTTGGTGGCTATTAGGTGTCAATTGGTACTCAACTGGTACTGAGGGACCGGTACTATTGCACCAATTGCTACCAATTTCCCGCAGGGAAGTTTTTCAATTCTTCTCTGTTCTCTTCTTGGTCTCAGCTTTCTGATCTTTCCCTTTCTTCCATCACTTTTACTACTAATTTCTTATATTTTCTATCATCTCTACAAGAGACTCACAATGGACCTCTAGGTCTCCGAGTGGATACACAGGATCTCTTTTGAGTACTGTGTAACCCTTCTCTACCTACCTACCTAACATAAAGTATACAATTTCCGTTTTTTATAAAAAATAATATATTTTTTTAAAAGAAAATGTATTGAAAATTTTCTATAAATAGCTAATAATCATTAAAAATTTTTTTAAAGAAAAATTTAACGAACAAAAAAATTCCTAAAAATTAAAATTTATCGTATGTTCCGAATGAAATAAAATATATCAATAATTTTTTGGATTTTTTTCTGCACTCACCACACAGTGCGCCTGTGCAGACAGCTTGCACAAATATTCCCATCGAGAGGTCCAGGTTATTAGTGGACTCGATTCCACGACTTTGCGCCAAAATAAGAAAAACTAAATCACGTAGTGTTATTTATAGTTATTTTTCATCGTTACTACTTTTATTTCGCACAGTTTTACTAACCATTGTTAAGCAAAATTCCTTAAAGTTGTATTCAAAAACGATGAATTGCTTACTATACCTTTGGTAAACCATTGTAAACTTTAACAGCAGTATTCAAAATAAATAATTTGATAACGAGTTACTAACTTTTTCTTATGGAAATTTACATACAAAAAAAGTTAGTAACTCGTTATCAAACATACATTATTTATTTTGAATATGGCTGTAAATATTTTAATATTGGTTCGACCCTACTTTAAGACTATATTTTAGGATTATTTTTCAAGAAAAAAAGTAATAATACATTTTTTTTATTCATTCCTAAATTTTTGATAAAATCGCAGTATTTTTAAATGTCCGGATGTTAAAATTTTTTATAAAATAAAAAATATGTCTGTATAGCTGTTTAAAAACGTATTAAATGAATTCGGCGACAGAATAATATTTTCTGTAATTATTTTTAAACTATATACATATTTTAAACTATTTTGTATTAAAATCATAAACATAAACCAGAAAAAGTATATTCTGGGTGCTTTTGGATTAAAATACCATCATTTCACAATCGCATATGTTCAACATTTTCATTGCTTTTTGTTACCACGTAATTCCAAATAATACTTTAATATATACACGCCTTAGATTAAGATGTAATTAATCTATCATATCAACTCCGGGTTAAATTTTATGCATTTTAACAGAAAAATTATTAACATAGTTAAATTTTATCAAAATTTCAACAAAAATTATGTAAACAAAACAAAATATGAAATAGTGATGCTGATTTTATTACATAATATCAGCGTTTGAAAAACTAGACTCCAAGTAGTCATAGCAGCAAAATATAACTAAAATTGGAGTTTATGAAATTTGTAAAACTTGTAGTCATTCATTTGCTTAAACTTCAGCTACCTTCACTTTTTGGTAGCAGTATTTTTAGTTGTAGTCAAAAACTTAAATTCTGAAAGTAGTGTAGTTTTCGCAATTTTATTACTGCTGCTACCTTCACATATAAGTATTTATAGTTTTATATATATTCATAAAAGAAAACTGCTACATTCTTTGTTTAGTTTAAAAAGTAGTAAATAGAAAGCAGAGGGAGCAGCAGAGGTAGCAGTTAAAGTAGTTTAATAAAAAATGAAATAAAATATCAAAATTAAAAGTAATGTAAAAAGCAATTTAGATTAAGAAGGTAACGACAACTCTACAACACCACAAAAAACCCCATGTATTTTGTTTTAGCATTGTCATCTCTTATGTCAACTTTAATTTTGTCATTTCACATGTTTCTTTACAAAAAACAAAAACAATTCATGTAGTAAAAAGAGAAAAGAAAGACGAAATAACACAAAAGTAAGCAAAAAAATGTAAACATAAACAAAAATTTGACACTTCAAACTACAAAACACAGGCAGATATATTGATTTCAAAAAGAAAAAAAATTCTCAGCTGTTTTAATATCGTTACCTTCTTAATCTACCTTGGTAAAAAGTATATTATTTATTTCTTCTCTGCGCTTTTATAAACATTTGTACATTGCCCTCCATTTTACAAATATTTTAGAGTTGTCATATGGGTTGCCAATATATTATAAACAATATTCAAATTAGAAATAAAATACCGGATTTTGTTCTTTACTTACAAAATGTAGTAAATTTCAGTTGTAAAGCATTATTTCTTAGGCGGAAAACAAAATCAAAAAAGGATGTTTTTCTTTTTAATTTATGTAATTTCAGTCTGATTTATAAAATTTTAAATATTGTAAGAAACTTTTTAAAACTTTTTTATGTGTTTGTAAAATATTTACACGATACTAAACATTTGTTTATGAACCGATTTTATTAAACATATTTAAACTTATAAAAAACTTATTTCTGTAAAATTTCATTAAAATATTCCTATTTTTAAGGAATTTTTGTATGTGTAAAATAATGATATGTAGCAAATTTCATCAAATTGTCTCCAAAATTGCGATCTGTATTTTGCGCACAAACTTTACATGGACAGACGTTCCGCTTTTGGCGGGATTATACCGCATTTTAAACTTCGATCCCGCCTAAAATATTTTTCCCGCTTTTTATAAAGAAATCAAGCTTTTTTAACTCTAAGAGTTACTTATTATATTTCCTTATTTATGTTTTCTATAACATTCTTACCAATATTTAAGTGTAACTATAAATATTTTTTTCCACTGAAAATTTGATAATCATTTTTACAATTAAAAGTTTTAAACTTTTTGTTACTATGATCATCTTCTCTACTGACTGATCTTAAATGTGTGTATTCGTGTGGATTTTTTGATGGCTTCGATGCTGGAAGACCTCCCAAACGATTTTTTAAGCTGAATATGGACAAAATATTATTTTTGCAAAAAAACAAAATCCATGGATGGTGCTGTAAGTGAAAGTGGTGTTAGACCACCCATAGGCTTTTACTTCAGATTGATTAGAGAGTGGATTCAGGATAGAACCAATCATGCATGGAATCGTAGAACGGACTGCAGATTATCAAGGGTTCTATGGCCTAAATTTGATACAGCAGATACAAATCTACTATTGGGCATGAAAAGGGGAAACCTGAAAACTATGATAGGTATTCTAACAGGTCATTGTCCTATAGGGGGAATGACAGGGAATTGGGAGATAGGTTCCTCCGGTCTTTGCAGGATGTGCGAAGATAATGAGGAGATAGAGACGGTGGAACATATTTTATGTCACTGTCCATGTCTACAACGAAGTAGGCAGAAATGGCTAGGCAGTCGATTCTTCGACGAATTGGATAGCATATCAAAAATGGATATGAGTAGCTTGATAGGATTCGTCATGGGAATAGGCTGGCTAAAAGGGTGCCTGCCGTTGGCTTGCGGCGAATGAAGTAGGACGGTAATATTTTCATTCTATCCTAAGTCTTTTCAATTCTTTTCTGCTCTTTTCTTGGTCTCAGCTTTCTAATATCTTTACCTTTCTTATTTTCTCTATCAACTCTTCGAAGGGACTCACAATGGACCTCTAGATCTCCGAGTGGATGCACAGAAACTCCTCCGAGTACTGTGCAACCCTTCTCTACCTAGCTACCTACCTACCTTGACTACCACTACTGACAATTTTCAGTAACTGTAGTTTTAGCCAATTCAAAAAACTTGATAGCAGTTGGAGTTTTTCAAACTCCAATATAATATTCGTTATTCGGATACATATAATTACATCCAACAAAAATTAATTAAAAATATTTCTTTTATACATAGTATATTTACATAATCAAAATAAAGTTTTTTTTCCAAAATAAAAAACTTATTTATCATTAAAAACCTACTATAACATCAAAAATAATAAAAGACTAAAACAGTTAACGAATAATTTATTCTTACTGCTAACAACACTAACAATAAGAATGCAAGAGAAACTGAGAAGGGTTGCCTACATAAACAAACGAGAGAAAAACTATAGTTGGTCAAGAACGACCATATGATACCCTACACCATTGTGTAGGAGCTAACACAACACTTTAACTAAATGTAAAATCAATTATACAAATACAGAACAATGCCCTTTAGGACGATTTCCGGAAGTGGGTTTATATGGGAGCTATGGTAAATTATGGACCGTTTCTCATAAATTTTGGCAATGTTGTTTCTAGTTATTTAATACTTATTTGTGTCGAATATTAACTTGATACTATCATTCGTATGGGATTTATGCACGTTAAAGTGATTTTCAGAAAAGGGGATTTATATGGGAGCTATGGTCAATTATGGACCGATCTTTATGAAATTTGGCACAAAGATTGACACTTATACAAAACTTTGTACCGAATTTCATTGCTATATTAAAGGCATTTATGATCGTTAAACCCCTATTCCGGGAGGACAAGGAGAAATAATGGACCGATCATAACCAATTTCAATAGGCTTCATCCTTGTGTCAAAATAATTATTCGTGCCAAATTTCATCAAGATATCTTTGAAATTGCGACCTGTACTTTGTTCACAAGGTTTACATGGACAGCCAGCCAGACGGACGGACGGACATCATTAAATCTACTCAGAAAGTGATTCTGAGTCGAACGGTAAGGTGGTGTCCGATAATTTTTTTTGTGCGTTACAAACATCAGCACAAACGCATAATAACCCAACCACCTATGGCGGTGTAGGGTATAAAAATAGTTTATTAGTTAATATAAACAGTAAATAGTTTTTTGAATACGATTTTCTTAATAAATACATTAAGAGCCAAATCGTGTATTAGCTAGTATGTGTATTAAACATAAATTAACAAATTTTTTGGAATACGGCTGTAAGTATTTTATCTAAATTAAGATGTTTGATTTTAAGATTTACTTATTGTTTATAAAATTTGTAACAAATATAACAAATTCCCAGAATATACATTTTTTTAAATCAACTAAAAACCTTTTTGTTTCGGAATGTAAAAAACTTTACATATGACGATACCATTACAGTCGATCACGGTTATAATGAACACCACGGTTATAACGAGCCCCATTGATTTTAACAACATTTTCCATACAAATAAGAATAAATACGTTTATAACGAACACGGTTATAGCGAAATTTTTTTATAACGAACACATTTTTATGGTCCCAAGAAGAATTTTTCATACAAAAAATACGTTTATAACGAACTCCCACAAATACTTCTTTTAGATAAATAAAATTACAAATTTCAAAATGTTTAAAAAATTTAAAAACAGAAAGAAAATTTCCATTTGAATTATTGGATAAATGGAAAATTATCGGCAAATAAAAGACGAATTTTATATTTGTAGTTGTTGACCTTTTTAACATAACATACAGTTATCGAAAATAGCTAATAATAAAACACTAAATGTTAGAAAATCACTATTCCTCAAAAAGTAAATATCTCAAAACATGCCAATTTAAAAACATCGCACAGTGGTCCCAAAACGAAATTTTTTGGAAATAATTCTGTAACTTTAGAACTGCTGGATGTATTTAAATGGAATTTCACATGGACAATCCTGAGCTGCATGCCAATTGATTTGGAGGAGCACAGGTTCTTAGCGAATCTGGGGGATGGGGGTGGACCTCCAAAGTTGGTTACCTCGGGTATGAAAATATTTTAAAAAATCGCCAAAATTTGATTTATGATTTGACTGAAAAAAAATTTGCACATAGATAGTCCTTATAATTCTCTACAAAAAATATGCTTACATGTGTGGGTTATCTCTTTTACTTTAAGAGATATTTGGACCAAAGTGAAATTTTGACCCATTTTTGGACATGTTTTTTTAAGTTTTTTGAACTTGGCGTACTCAATTTGAGTCCTACAATTTTTCTAAAATATTCTCTGGATTCTATGCAAGGATCATATACCTGTGTGGTTTAGATAAAAAGTTATATTATTTTGAATTAGAAAATTTGAAATAAATTATGATTTTTTTTTTTTTTTCAAAAAGGTGGCAACATTTTTTTCATTTTAAAATTCATTATTTTCCTCTGGACCATACATTTTTTTCATGTTTCTAAAAGAATACTTAACATAAATGCATGTAAAACAAATCCGGGGGCAGTTGGGGTAACAGTCTCCCCGCTAGCCCTATCAGAATTTCGTTAATTTTAATTTTTGTGTTTTTTGTTTTTTGTGGAGCACAAAAATGTCAAAGCTGATATTAAAATAAAAATACCTTGGAAATTTACATCCATTGTTAGCTAAACACAAAAAAAAATATTTAATAAACAACGCCTCCCATAACGACAGGGTAACCATTTTACTGAAAAAAGCCAATTTTTGAAGCAAGTTTTCCCCGAACTGGAATTTTGGGTATTTGGAAGTATGAAAATGGGAATATATTTATTTTCTTCTTTTAATGACAAATTTTTTTATATTATACAAAAATTTCACAATGATACCTTAATTATTGTAGGTTTTATTTAAGCTCAAATATTAAATTTTTTTTTTTTTTTTTGAAAAATAACACTAAATACAAAAAATTTTCGTTTTTTTATCAATTCAATGAAAAAAGTTAGTTGTAATACTTCATTATTTATACAGCGGGTGTCATAAATAAATAAACAAACTTATCATTTCTGTTTCGCTTTAAAAAGCGGCAAATGTAACGGTCAATTTTTAAAAATTTACATGTTTTTGATGAAGTCAATTTGTTTTCTTTTACTTTGATGACAAATTTTTCAAATATTATTCCATTTTAAGATTCTTTCTAGAGAAAATTGAAAAAATGTCGTTTTCGGGCGAAAAACAAGTAACTTTTGGCTTAATTTCTTAAATTTTTTGTTAAAATTATGTGAAGTTTATGGTTGCAAAATGATTTTAGTACAACAGAGATAGTTACTTGTTACATTATGAGAGAAATAAAAAATCGCTTTTTCGATTATATTAGTAAATTTGATAAAATCAGAAAATTTTAATTTAACCATAATTTCAACTATAGGATGGCAAATTGAGCACAATTAAGTGTAGAAGAACTAAGAGAAATTATCATACATTACGAAAAGGTGAAACATATAGAAATATAAAAAAACTTTAATAAAACGGCCACTTTATTCTCAAGGTGGTTAAATGCTTCAAACACAATGAACGCGTTGACCGCAAACACTTATTCCGGAAGTCCGAAAACTATGGTCTGAATTTACAACTCACAGAAAAATATATGAAGACGGAAAACATGGTCTAGCTGTAAGCAAAATTTTAAACATAAGTATAATAAATCTCCAAATTTTATGAGGTTCTATGCAGATTATGTCTAAAAATATAAAAAATCTAGAAAATAAGTCTCTGGATTGAATAACCTATGATTCGCATGAAATATAATGTAGGCTATATGTACGTATAGCTCTAAAATTTTTAACTTTAACTTTTAAGTATAGAAAACCAATACTTAAGTCCGGCAGAAAGGGCTTAATGGTTTGGAAATACATTTCTATTTATAAAATAGGAAAAAAAAAGTGGTACACAAAAGTAAAATAGAATCCCAGATTAAACTTAATCTGTTAAAAGGTATAAAGTTCCAAACATTTTTTTTTAATTTTTGTGGATTTTATCCTACAGTAGGAAACATCACCTATAAATTGGGGTGAATTTTATTCAAAATATATAGCTGAGGAAATAATTAACATTTCAGAGTGACCTACTCAAAGTCCAGATGTGTCACCAATAAAAATTGCATACAATTTAATAAAAAAAATATAAAAAATGACCTAACTGATGGACTCAATTATTACTAATACCTCTTAATTTTGTCGAGGGATATGCAGAATATATGTAGACACTATTCAAACACGTTTGGCACTAATGTATCAAAATATAGGCGGTCACCGTGGCTATCAGAAGCCATGTTTACTTATTTATGGAACATTGATTTTTTAGGCTTCTTTAAAAACAGTCACATTCACTAAGAAGTAATGTGTTGAATTGAATCTTTTGCTGCTTATTTTACTAACAAGACATTATATATTTATAATTATATGTTACTTTTGATATTTTCGATCTACAACTTAAAAAAGAACCAATTGAGTTCAAGATACTACTTTGTTTTTTTTATTTATGACACCCGCTATATATTATTATTTTTCAAGTAATAACCTTTCCAACGATATTAAATACTTGCACAAATACTTTACACAATCGTAAAAACTAACTGAAACTTTACCTCCTTCCGCAAAATTTGCAAATTTTCCTTCAATTTCTATGGTAAATGTGTGCTGAAGCATTCTATAGACATAAGTGCACAGCAGTTTCAACGTGTTTTTTAAATAACTATGTTTAACTTTTGAATCGTTCAATATATTTCAATGAAATTTCACATAGTTATTACTGAGGTAGTTTCCAACTGTTATGGAGGAGCACAAGTTTCTAGGTGGTCTCGGGGCAGAGGGGAGGATCGTCGAAATGGATCACATCGGATATTATATAAGAAATAATTAAAAGAGTTGACCACTTTCGGAGGTTCTCTTCCTGCCAACAGACCAGCTAGGAATTTGTAATCCTTCAAAGTATTTGGAAAATACCTCAGTAATAACTATGTTAAATTTCATTAAAATATATTTATCAGTTCAAAAGTGCAAGTATTTAATATCGTTGGAAAGGTTATTACTTGAAAAATAATAATGTATAAATAATGAAGTATTCCAACTAATTTTTTTCATTGAATTTTCAAAAAAAAAAATTAATATTTGAAATATACATTAAAGCATGATAGAATTACTAAAGGTAAAATCACTAGAAAGTTTGTTCTCATTTTTATTTACCCTGAAAAGTCAAACACATATGAATCAAAAGAAAATGTAAAAAAAATTAAAATAAAACTTCAAACTAGAAAAAAAAAAAATATTTTAAATATAAAACAAAAACTTCTAAAAACAAATTTATGCAACAAAATTTTATTATAAAAAAACAAATATTAACAGATACAGTGGTGGCCACGAATTTAAGACACGACATGTAACGAACTAAGTTGTGATAATTATTACAACCCTGCAATATAAAATTAGATTTTGTTAATTTTTCAGTGTACCCTGTAATGTTAAGATCAATTACCGTTATTTGGTTTTGTTTGTGTATACATTTTGTTGCTGTTTTTATTATATTTTCGTAAAAACGTGCTTTTGAAGCTGGTCACGAATTTAAAACATATAAGAAATATTTGGTTTTTAAGTGATTTTTTGGTGTTTTTTGAAGCTAAAAGGTAAGTAATGAATGTTTTATTCCATTTAATGTTAGAATACATCAAAATATTTAGTTAGAAATGGCCAGAGGTACTTGGAGTTCGGATGCCGAGCGAAAATTGATCCAACAAATGAATACTGATGGAAAAACAGTAATGGAAATTTCCAAGCTACTAAAATGTTCCAGATCCAAGATTTACAATGCACTGGAACACATCAAGCAACATGGCACTACCAAAAATGTCAAACAGCACCCTAGAGCCCGAAAAACTACACCCAGGGAGGATAGCTTAATTTATAAATCAGCTGCTAAAGATCCTTTCAAGAGCTCAAGTAAAATTAAAAATGAGATTTCATCGGATTTTGGTATTAATATATCGTCCAGGACAATAAGAAGACGTCTGAATGAGAAGAACTTACGTGGGTGTATTGCACAACGTAAACCACTTGTGTCAAAAAAAAATATTAAATCCCGACTAGCGTTTTCAAGAGAAAATCTCAATAAGCCGATGACATTTTGGAAAAATATACTTTGGAGCGACGAGTCGAAGTTTTGTCGCTTTGGTTCTGATGGAAAACAGTACGTATGGCGTCCTCCAAACCTGGAGCATCACCCAAAGTACACCCTTAAAACGGTTAAGCATGGTGGTGGAAATGTCATGGTGTGGGCAGCATTTTCCTGGCATGGTGTAGGTCCCATTCAGAAGATTATCAATAAAATGGACCAGCATATTTACAAAAACATACTGACAAGCATCATGATACCATTCGCTGAAGACAACATGCCTCTAATGTGGAAATTTATGCATGATAATGACCCTAAGCACACTTCACGCCTAGTGAAGAGTTGCTTAGAGGAAAATAATATCACAGTTCTGAAATGGCCAGCTCAATCCCCGGATCTCAATCCAATTGAGAACTTGTGGAATGATGTTGAGGAGCATGTACGAGCAGTAAAGCCAAAAAATTTGACTGATTTATGGGAAGAAATTCAAAAGGCTTGGTATGCCATTCCAAAGGAGCGCTGTATGGCCTTAGTTGAAAGTTTACCCAGGAGATGCGCTGCTGTGATTCAAAATAAAGGATTTCCCACCAAATACTAATATTGTTTTATGAAGCTGAGCTTTACTTTTGTGAATTAACTTTTATTTTGCCTATGTCCTAAATTCATGACCAGGCTTAAACTTGTATTAATCTGTATAATATGTAAATAAAAATTGGAAACTAAATATAGGTAACAAACTATTGTTGATTTTTTTTCATAACATTACTAGGATCTTTAAAAAATAACATGGATCTAAAATTTGTTCGATAAGATGTAAAAATTATCAGAAATATATAAGTGAAATGTCGTGTCTTAAATTCGTGGCCACCACTGTATATGGTTTCTAAATGTCCTATTGGACAAATGTTTGTATTAAAAGTTCACACTGGGCTCACATTCTGCATTTCAAGAAACAGTTTTAATGATTTACTTATGTATGTATGTAAACAAAATATTTTTTTTTTTCATTCTTGATTTTTGTTTTCTGCTTTCCATTTTTCAGTTTTTTGACTTAACAAGAAATAAAATTGACTACTCTCTCTAGTGATTCTACCTTCTGTTGTTATATTATGCATTAAAGTATCATTGTGAAATTTTAATATAATATAAAAAAAAATTTGTCATTAAAAGAAGAAAATAAATAGATTCCTATTTTCATACTTCGAAATACCCAAAATTCCAGTTCGGGGAAAGCTTGCATCAAAAATTGGCTTTTTCAGAAAAATAGTTACCCTGTCGTTATAGGAGGCGTGGCTTATTAAATATTTTTTGTGTGTTTAGCTAACATATGGAGGTAAGTTTCCAAGGTATTTTTATTTTAATATCAGCTTTGACATTTTTGTGCTCCACAAAAAACTAAAAACACAAAAGTTAAAATTAACGAAATTCTGAAAGGGCTAGCGGGAAGACTGTTACCCCAACTGCCCCCGGATTTGTTTTACATGCATTTATGTTAAGTATTCTTTTAGAAACATGAAAAGAATGTATGGTCCAGAGGAAAATAATGGATTTTAAAGTGAAAAAATGTTACCACCTTTTTGAAAAAATCATTTATTTCAAATTTTCTACTTCAAAATAATATAAGTTTTATCTAAAACACATAGGTATATGATCCTTGCACGAAAATTGTTTAAAATTTTTTACAGAATCCAGAGAATATTTTAGAAAAATTGTAGGACTCAAAATGAGCCCGCCAAGTTCAAAAAACTTTAAAAAAACATGTCCAAAAATGGGTCAAAATTTCACTTTGGTCCAAATATCTCTTAAAGTAAAAGAGATAACCCACTCAAACATCTATGTCCAAAATTTTTTTTCAGTCAAATCATAAATCAAATTTTGGCGATTTTTTAAAAAAATTTTCACACCCGAGGTGACCAACTTTGGAGGTCCACCCCCCATCCCCCAGACTTGCTAAGAACCTGTCAATTGGCATACACCTCAGGATTGTCCATGTGAAATTTCATTTAAATACATCCAGCAGTTCTAAAGTTACAGAATTATTTCTAAAAAATTTCGTTTTGGGACCACTGCGCATCGGTAATAAAAGAAAACATTAAATTAGTAAAAAAAAATAAAATGATGTATTAATCATTAATATTTAAAAATCATAAATACGGCCCATTTTTAAAGGAACGAAATACGCTTTAATTCCAAATATTAGTATTGCAATGAAATCGTATATTTTGTTAACAAATATTTTTTTTGGAATTTTACGGATATAACGAACTACGTTTATAACGAACTAAATATGTCGGTCTTTTCGAGTTCGTTATAACCGTGTTGGACTGTATATTGCACACAAAAAACTTATTCATCGATTTTTCGATCTACAATTTTAATTTCGTTTTTTATAGTCAATTTATTGTTAAATTAGTGAAAAATGAATTTAAAAAACAGATTAAGTTTTAAAGGACCATTGCGTGTTTAAATATGGATATATTTCGATATATCTAACAACTGAAAATAAACATGTGGAGGGCATAATGCATTGAAAATAATAGTCTATGACTGCACAGTGGCTCCAAAACACTTTTTTTTAATAATCCAGTAACTAAAGAACCGTTAGAGGTATTTCAATAAAATTCCACATGGTCAGAGCTGAGTTGATTTGGTGGAGAACAGGCCCCTAGCGGGTCAGGGGGGAAGTGGGTGGCCCTCCAAAGTTGGCCATCTCGGGTATGTATTTTTTTTTTTTTTTTGAAAAATGTACGCAAATGAATGATGCTAGATACAAGCAAAAACACAAATTTTTTAAACTAACTTCTTGCATGAGCAAAAATATTGTCTTAAGCAGCATACATTTGCCGAACAAATATATGAACAAGCGCGAATGTTATATTCGGCTCAGCCGAATCTATATACCCACCATCAACTTTTTCAAATTTTACGTTATATGGGAGGTGGGCAGTAAAGTGGGCGGACCACGCCTATTTTTTGTTTCCGAGTTTACATTGGTCCTTGAACTATTTGAACACAATTTCACTTTATATGGGAGGTGGGCGGTAAAGTGGGCGGACTACGCCCATTTTACCGTCATTTCTAAAAGATGTCATTTCTAAAAGATGTTTTGACCTGAACTTTATTCTCATGGTTAACATGAATACTTTCTTATTGTACTTTTAATAAATAGTTTGAACTATATAAACGATGTGCGAGTTGGATAGACTTTTTATTTTATTTTTCTATTTTTGTATTTTTTTTTTTTTTTTTTTTTTTCGATTCTTAACAAATTTTTTAATTAAATATAATTTTTATTTAAAATTAAAACAAATATATTTAACTAATTGCCATTAAATTTTGTAAATTTGTTTATATAAAACACAAAATATTATTAAAAATTATAGCCTGTTTCTCTATGTCGAACGAAAGCTTTCTTTCGCCTTCTAAGCGAACGAAAACTGATTTGGGTTTCTCTAACTCACTTCTATGCGAACAGTGAGTCGAACGACAAGTCGAAAGAAAACGTAAGTGTTTTCATATAAAATTGGGTTTCTGTATTTCGAACGATAAGAACAAAAATGTCAAAATCAGTCACTTGCTATTTTGCTTTCGACTGGTTGAATTTTTTAAAGAAAAATAGGAAAAATTCTCAGAAGGACATTGCAAATGTTCCTTAATCATGTTTATTATTCATTTTGATGTATTTGGTATCCATTAATTACGATTTTGTGTCTAAAAAACAATTTCTAAAAAAAATCAAAGAAAATTTTTGTTTTTTAATTTTTTTAAATTATTTTATTTTTTCTTGTTTATTTACTTAGTTGTATCTATGTTTAAACAATTTAGTAGTATTTTTAATATATTTACGAAAAAATGTTACTCTTAAAGAAAAATAAAACAACAACAATACGAAAAGACGTAACTCCATGCGAACGAAAGCGTAGGAAATACAGAAACCCAAATTGATTCGAATTCGTTCGACTTGCTTTCGTTCGCTTAGATTTTCGTTCGACATAGAGAAACAGGCTATTAAACTCTGAAAGTGTTGAGTAAGTACTTTACATTATTGAGTACCCAAAAAAACGGGCAATGCACAGCACTATTATATACCGAAAGTTAAAAAAAAATAACATGTTTACATTTTCTGATTACATTTTCTTAAAGTTAGTGCTAACGAAAACTATGTGTTAATGATTTTATTTTAACTTTTTGTTTTAAATGAATTTAGTATTTAACAGACCTAAAAATTACACAGGTCAACACCAAAAAAGTATCTGGAAAATCATATTGCAGATATTGTAGGTATAGTCATCCCAATCACCAGAAACATTTCGGTTTTTTCCATCACGTCACATTTTTAACCCATTGAGGACCAAAGAAAATATGGTTTCATGATGAGTTTTTAGGTTAGGATTGAATATGCGTTGATATAATCTCTCAGTAACAGCATTTTGGTGCAAAAGCTCCCATTGTTCTTCGCATATTTTTCCAATTTTTCAATGCTTTTAGCAACTTTAAAGACTTTTAGGTGCTATGGAGGGCATGTTCGAGACATGGCATATTCTACACTTTTGTTTTATTGTTCCTTCTCTATAAAATACGCATCCATAATTTACTCTATCAATTACCAAGAAAATTATATAACGTAAAAATTTCTTAGAGGTACATTCATTTGGTCATCAATGGGTTAAAAGTGTGATGTTATGGAAATGTATCATATTACTTTTTTCACTACATTTAATCTCAAGAGTAAGATTTAAACAAAATTTTTTAAAATATAATTTTTTTCTAATTTTTTTGTTATTGCTATTTAAACTTTGACTTTTTTTTATTATACAGAATAAAATTATAAAATTGCGACTACAATACTTCCTTAAGAACCGATAGTAGTTTTAACCGAAATGCGTTATTGGAATGAGAAAATAAACGTAGTTCCAAAGGTAAGTAATTCCAACGACGTGCTACTCTAATAATAAAGGATCGCTCAAAAGAGCAATGTGTAATTCTAGGGATTAATAACTGCGGATTCCTAGTGGAATGAGAAAAAATAAATTTAGAGCAAAGTCGAATAGGAATCCCCCGTTTAATAATCCTATAGAAAAACACCAAATTACGTAGAATCAAGAAATTCTCAAAAAGAACAGCCAATGAAACGTTCAACATATGCAGAAATATGTTCACGCATACGAATACCAAACGCGAATCGCACAATCATATTTGCAATACGATTCAACCTCAATACAATATAATCCAGAGAACCAGAAAAAACCTCAAGACCATATAAAATATGCGACATTAACAGTGCATTCGCAAGACGTATTTTAATGCGATGTGGCAAATAAATATTATTTGAATAAAATCTGCGAAGTAACCCAGCTATTTTGTTACCAATATGAACGATATGACCCTCAAAATTTAAACGGCGATAGTAGTTCCATCAATCGAAATATTCAAGAAGAAAAATTTTGAAGAGTATTATTAATATCAGATTGAAGAGAATCTACTTCACTTCGTCTACCACTAAAGAGAAGCTGTACAACGTCAGCGAACAGAATTGACTTACAACAGGAATTGTCGACATGATATGGTAGATCATTAATATAAAGAACAAACAAAATTGGTCCCAAAACTGAGCCCTGAGGAACACCAGCTGAAAGACGAAGCGAATTAGAATACACATTATTGATATCTACAAACTGAAAACGTTCAGATAAATACGAAAAAATCAACTTACACGCAGATCTAGAAAAATTAATATGCTCTCTTAACATTCTAATAAGAACAGAATAATTGACAGAATTAAAAGCCTTTGTTAAATCCAGCGAAATCAAAGCAGCAACCTTATCATCATTTAAATGACACCTAATATCATCAGTCACGTCAATTAATAGTGATGTAGTGTTATGACCAATGCGAAATGCATACTGAGAAGGAGTAAAACGATCGCGAATAAATGAAAGTATCTGATCCTTCATAATATGTTTGACTGCTTTAGAAAGAGGGAAGAATTGAAATCGGTCTCAAATCATCAAACCCATGTACATTTCTAGATTTGGGTATAGGAACCACGCGTGCCGTCTTCCATGATGATGGAAAAATGGAAGAAAGCAAAATAGTATTCACATGATTGGTTAATATGATTGAAATATATGGGAAAATGGTTTTAAAAAAACGAATTGGGATTTTATCAATTCCAATAGATTTAGATTTAACTTTGCATACCGCCTCATACATTTCGCACTCACGTATACAATGAAAAGAGAAAACAGAATCCAAGAAATTAAGATCAACAGAAGTAGCATTAGCAAAGTTAGCACCATTAACAAAAAAATTATTTATATCATTACCATCAATGTCATAAGCCCAATCGTTATTATCCATAATACCCGAACCTTTTAGAACCTTCCAGATAATGACATAAAATAATAGTTTGAATCAAATTCTGACAACATTGATAATAGGCCAAACCAATCAATATTACTAAAATCTCGGAATTCAATAACTAAATTTTTCAAAATCCAAATTGTATAGAAAAATTTTGTTTAGAATCCCGCTTTTTAATCGTTTGGGTCCCGCTTTTTGACAAAAACCCTCTGGTCACGTTAAGTATATACAAAATATAAAAAACCCATGTAAGGCATATAATCCAAAACTCAAATTTTATAAATATATAAAGTAGAAAAAATTTCCTTTATATTATAAAGGAAATTTTACAAATTAAATAATACACACACATTTTATAAAAATGGTAACCTTGTAAAATCAAAACACAAAAGCTTATGATTTAAGTCTTATTACAAAAACAACGCACTGTGCACACTTAAGGCTCCATTACTCTACTGTAAATGTAAATGTAAAAGGAAACGTAAGTGGATGATTACTCTAAAAACGTAAATGTAGCCAATACTTTGTTGTTGTTTTGTACACATGGACATCGGTGATGCCAATTACACATATTTCCAGTAGTTCAAATCCAAATTTAAAATCGCTAAATTTATTGGTTTGTATTTCAGCGATTTGTATACAAAACGAAATTTGTGCTTTTATGACAAAAATTTTGAACTTAAAATTAAATATTCGATTCTACGTCTTATTTAAATTATTTAAACAATTTTTTAGTGAAGAAAACAGCAAAACTAATTGTCCAATTGATAAACCTTTTACAGCGATTTTTTACGTAGATTCAGTATATTGAAATAAAAAGCTGACAACACTGTTGTTACAGCTGTCACGTAAAAACGTAGAGCGACCTAATTTGATTAGGTTGCTACGTAATATTTACGTTTTTTAGTACACATACACACATAACTTCCATAAGCAAAACGTGTCAGCTGATTCGCTACATTTACATTTACGGTAGAGTAATGGAGCCTTTATGTTTTCTTATTGTTCTTTGTTTATTGCTGCTCCTAAAACTACTTTTTCTGCTACCTATTGACTACCTTCTCTGGTAGTTTACTGCTACCACTTTTTTAAGTATTAACTACACATTGAAGGTAGCAGTAAAAATAAAAAATATTGTAAGAGAAGTAGTTATAAAAATTAGACTACTAATGGAGTGGTAGTCAATTATTTTGTTTTCAAAACTATTGCTTCATTTTAACTATGTGTTTTTTAAGTTTTATTTTTTTGCAAGTAGCAGTAGTTAAAGAAAGTGTTATACTACAATAAATTATAATTGCTTTGGCTACCACTATTGGCTACTTTCGATCTACAATTTTAATTTCGTTTTTTATAGTCAATTTATTGTTAAATTAGTGAAAAATGAATTTAAAAAACAGATTAAGTTTTAAAGGACCATTGCGTGTTTAAATATGGATATATTTCGATATATCTAACAACTGAAAATAAACATGTGGAGGGCATAATGCATTGAAAATAATAGTCTATGACTGCACAGTGGCTCCAAAACACTTTTTTTTAATAATCCAGTAACTAAAGAACCGTTAGAGGTATTTCAATAAAATTCCACATGGTCAGAGCTGAGTTGATTTGGTGGAGAACAGGCCCCTAGCGGGTCAGGGGGGAAGTGGGTGGCCCTCCAAAGTTGGCCATCTCGGGTATGTATTTTTTTTTTTTTTGAAAAATGTACGCAAATGAATGATGCTAGATACAAGCAAAAACACAAATTTTTTAAACTAACTTCTTGCATGAGCAAAAATATTGTCTTAAGCAGCATACATTTGCCGAACAAATATATGAACAAGCGCGAATGTTATATTCGGCTCAGCCGAATCTATATACCCACCATCAACTTTTTCAAATTTTACGTTATATGGGAGGTGGGCAGTAAAGTGGGCGGACCACGCCTATTTTTTGTTTCCGAGTTTACATTGGTCCTTGAACTATTTGAACACAATTTCACTTTATATGGGAGGTGGGCGGTAAAGTGGGCGGACTACGCCCATTTTACCGTCATTTCTAAAAGATGTCATTTCTAAAAGATGTTTTGACCTGAACTTTATTCTCATGGTTAACATGAATACTTTCTTATTGTACTTTTAATAAATAGTTTGAACTATATAAACGATGTGCGAGTTGGATAGACTTTTTATTTTATTTTTCTATTTTTGTATTTTTTTTTTTTTTTTTTTTTTCGATTCTTAACAAATTTTTTAATTAAATATAATTTTTATTTAAAATTAAAACAAATATATTTAACTAATTGCCATTAAATTTTGTAAATTTGTTTATATAAAACACAAAATATTATTAAAAATTATAGCCTGTTTCTCTATGTCGAACGAAAGCTTTCTTTCGCCTTCTAAGCGAACGAAAACTGATTTGGGTTTCTCTAACTCACTTCTATGCGAACAGTGAGTCGAACGACAAGTCGAAAGAAAACGTAAGTGTTTTCATATAAAATTGGGTTTCTGTATTTCGAACGATAAGAACAAAAATGTCAAAATCAGTCACTTGCTATTTTGCTTTCGACTGGTTGAATTTTTTAAAGAAAAATAGGAAAAATTCTCAGAAGGACATTGCAAATGTTCCTTAATCATGTTTATTATTCATTTTGATGTATTTGGTATCCATTAATTACGATTTTGTGTCTAAAAAACAATTTCTAAAAAAAATCAAAGAAAATTTTTGTTTTTTAATTTTTTTAAATTATTTTATTTTTTCTTGTTTATTTACTTAGTTGTATCTATGTTTAAACAATTTAGTAGTATTTTTAATATATTTACGAAAAAATGTTACTCTTAAAGAAAAATAAAACAACAACAATACGAAAAGACGTAACTCCATGCGAACGAAAGCGTAGGAAATACAGAAACCCAAATTGATTCGAATTCGTTCGACTTGCTTTCGTTCGCTTAGATTTTCGTTCGACATAGAGAAACAGGCTATTAAACTCTGAAAGTGTTGAGTAAGTACTTTACATTATTGAGTACCCAAAAAAACGGGCAATGCACAGCACTATTATATACCGAAAGTTAAAAAAAAATAACATGTTTACATTTTCTGATTACATTTTCTTAAAGTTAGTGCTAACGAAAACTATGTGTTAATGATTTTATTTTAACTTTTTGTTTTAAATGAATTTAGTATTTAACAGACCTAAAAATTACACAGGTCAACACCAAAAAAGTATCTGGAAAATCATATTGCAGATATTGTAGGTATAGTCATCCCAATCACCAGAAACATTTCGGTTTTTTCCATCACGTCACATTTTTAACCCATTGAGGACCAAAGAAAATATGGTTTCATGATGAGTTTTTAGGTTAGGATTGAATATGCGTTGATATAATCTCTCAGTAACAGCATTTTGGTGCAAAAGCTCCCATTGTTCTTCGCATATTTTTCCAATTTTTCAATGCTTTTAGCAACTTTAAAGACTTTTAGGTGCTATGGAGGGCATGTTCGAGACATGGCATATTCTACACTTTTGTTTTATTGTTCCTTCTCTATAAAATACGCATCCATAATTTACTCTATCAATTACCAAGAAAATTATATAACGTAAAAATTTCTTAGAGGTACATTCATTTGGTCATCAATGGGTTAAAAGTGTGATGTTATGGAAATGTATCATATTACTTTTTTCACTACATTTAATCTCAAGAGTAAGATTTAAACAAAATTTTTTAAAATATAATTTTTTTCTAATTTTTTTGTTATTGCTATTTAAACTTTGACTTTTTTTTATTATACAGAATAAAATTATAAAATTGCGACTACAATACTTCCTTAAGAACCGATAGTAGTTTTAACCGAAATGCGTTATTGGAATGAGAAAATAAACGTAGTTCCAAAGGTAAGTAATTCCAACGACGTGCTACTCTAATAATAAAGGATCGCTCAAAAGAGCAATGTGTAATTCTAGGGATTAATAACTGCGGATTCCTAGTGGAATGAGAAAAAATAAATTTAGAGCAAAGTCGAATAGGAATCCCCCGTTTAATAATCCTATAGAAAAACACCAAATTACGTAGAATCAAGAAATTCTCAAAAAGAACAGCCAATGAAACGTTCAACATATGCAGAAATATGTTCACGCATACGAATACCAAACGCGAATCGCACAATCATATTTGCAATACGATTCAACCTCAATACAATATAATCCAGAGAACCAGAAAAAACCTCAAGACCATATAAAATATGCGACATTAACAGTGCATTCGCAAGACGTATTTTAATGCGATGTGGCAAATAAATATTATTTGAATAAAATCTGCGAAGTAACCCAGCTATTTTGTTACCAATATGAACGATATGACCCTCAAAATTTAAACGGCGATAGTAGTTCCATCAATCGAAATATTCAAGAAGAAAAATGTTGAAGAGTATTATTAATATCAGATTGAAGAGAATCTACTTCACTTCGTCTACCACTAAAGAGAAGCTGTACAACGTCAGCGAACAGAATTGACTTACAACAGGAATTGTCGACATGATATGGTAGATCATTAATATAAAGAACAAACAAAATTGGTCCCAAAACTGAGCCCTGAGGAACACCAGCTGAAAGACGAAGCGAATTAGAATACACATTATTGATATCTACAAACTGAAAACGTTCAGATAAATACGAAAAAATCAACTTACACGCAGATCTAGAAAAATTAATATGCTCTCTTAACATTCTAATAAGAACAGAATAATTGACAGAATTAAAAGCCTTTGTTAAATCCAGCGAAATCAAAGCAGCAACCTTATCATCATTTAAATGACACCTAATATCATCAGTCACGTCAATTAATAGTGATGTAGTGTTATGACCAATGCGAAATGCATACTGAGAAGGAGTAAAACGATCGCGAATAAATGAAAGTATCTGATCCTTCATAATATGTTTGACTGCTTTAGAAAGAGGGAAGAATTGAAATCGGTCTCAAATCATCAAACCCATGTACATTTCTAGATTTGGGTATAGGAACCACGCGTGCCGTCTTCCATGATGATGGAAAAATGGAAGAAAGCAAAATAGTATTCACATGATTGGTTAATATGATTGAAATATATGGGAAAATGGTTTTAAAAAAACGAATTGGGATTTTATCAATTCCAATAGATTTAGATTTAACTTTGCATACCGCCTCATACATTTCGCACTCACGTATACAATGAAAAGAGAAAACAGAATCCAAGAAATTAAGATCAACAGAAGTAGCATTAGCAAAGTTAGCACCATTAACAAAAAAATTATTTATATCATTACCATCAATGTCATAAGCCCAATCGTTATTATCCATAATACCCGAACCTTTTAGAACCTTCCAGATAATGACATAAAATAATAGTTTGAATCAAATTCTGACAACATTGATAATAGGCCAAACCAATCAATATTACTAAAATCTCGGAATTCAATAACTAAATTTTTCAAAATCCAAATTGTATAGAAAAATTTTGTTTAGAATCCCGCTTTTTAATCGTTTGGGTCCCGCTTTTTGACAAAAACCCTCTGGTCACGTTAAGTATATACAAAATATAAAAAACCCATGTAAGGCATATAATCCAAAACTCAAATTTTATAAATATATAAAGTAGAAAAAATTTCCTTTATATTATAAAGGAAATTTTACAAATTAAATAATACACACACATTTTATAAAAATGGTAACCTTGTAAAATCAAAACACAAAAGCTTATGATTTAAGTCTTATTACAAAAACAACGCACTGTGCACACTTAAGGCTCCATTACTCTACTGTAAATGTAAATGTAAAAGGAAACGTAAGTGGATGATTACTCTAAAAACGTAAATGTAGCCAATACTTTGTTGTTGTTTTGTACACATGGACATCGGTGATGCCAATTACACATATTTCCAGTAGTTCAAATCCAAATTTAAAATCGCTAAATTTATTGGTTTGTATTTCAGCGATTTGTATACAAAACGAAATTTGTGCTTTTATGACAAAAATTTTGAACTTAAAATTAAATATTCGATTCTACGTCTTATTTAAATTATTTAAACAATTTTTTAGTGAAGAAAACAGCAAAACTAATTGTCCAATTGATAAACCTTTTACAGCGATTTTTTACGTAGATTCAGTATATTGAAATAAAAAGCTGACAACACTGTTGTTACAGCTGTCACGTAAAAACGTAGAGCGACCTAATTTGATTAGGTTGCTACGTAATATTTACGTTTTTTAGTACACATACACACATAACTTCCATAAGCAAAACGTGTCAGCTGATTCGCTACATTTACATTTACGGTAGAGTAATGGAGCCTTTATGTTTTCTTATTGTTCTTTGTTTATTGCTGCTCCTAAAACTACTTTTTCTGCTACCTATTGACTACCTTCTCTGGTAGTTTACTGCTACCACTTTTTTAAGTATTAACTACACATTGAAGGTAGCAGTAAAAATAAAAAATATTGTAAGAGAAGTAGTTATAAAAATTAGACTACTAATGGAGTGGTAGTCAATTATTTTGTTTTCAAAACTATTGCTTCATTTTAACTATGTGTTTTTTAAGTTTTATTTTTTTGCAAGTAGCAGTAGTTAAAGAAAGTGTTATACTACAATAAATTATAATTGCTTTGGCTACCACTACTGACAATTTTCAGTAGCTGTAGTTTTAGCCAATCCAAAAAACTTGATAGCAGTAGGAGTTTTTCAAACTCCAATATAATATTCGTTATTCGGATACATATAATTACATCCAACAAAAATTAAATAAAAATATTTCTTTTATACATTAGTATATTTACATAAGCAAAATAAAGTTATATCTACCCACAAACTATTTATACAAAATTTCGTTGCTTTTGTTTCAGAGATATCAGCAGAAAAGTATGAAACTGACACCCTGTGTTTCTAGTTTTTAGCCCATAACTTTTTTGTTTATTAACCGATTTTGCCCATTTTCAATCCCAAAGAAATCTTATATAAGACATATTTGTGCCAAATTTCGTCCCCCTACGTTGTCCCGTTCGAGCCCTATACTGCTTTCAACAGACGGACGGACATAGCTAGATCGACTCAGAATCTAACCAGGACCCAGAAAATATATACTTTGTTGGATCTAAAGAGCATAATTTGGCTAGAGGAGGCCAAGTTTCTGTTGGATTTTAAGCAAAAGTATAAACTTTGTATACAAGTATTTGGTATCTAAGAAAAGGTTAGAATATGGATATTAAAAATTTGTAAAAAAAAGTTTTTGGAATGTAATTTGATCGCAGGATTTTTTGAAGGACTTAAAATTTAGCATTTTTTTATTAAAATTAATATTTAAACATTAATAAAATTTAAACGAAGTGATATTTTATTGAAATTTAAGTATAAAATGTATAAACTTGTCCTAAAATCATATAATTAAAAAAAAAAATCACACTTTTTTACATAAAAATACCCAAAATCCCAATCCGTATAAAATGTGTTAAAAAAATTTACTTTTTCACTGAAATGGTCTATGGTCGTTATAGGGGTCCTCCGTCAAAAAATACTTTTTGGGTGTATACTAGAGATCTGCATAAATGTATTTGTATATGTAGAGTACACGTGTACTGGCGAAGCATGTACACTTACTCGAAGCGTCGCAAACAAAAGATGTACACATATTTGTGAACAACAAAACTTTCGAATAACTATTTGTTGTGTTCGCTAATTACGAACACTGCCGACATGTTCAATTTTATTCGAACATACCAAGATAGATCATGTCGAGTGTGATTCGAAAGTAAAACTGAACGTAGTACTACATGTACCATGTTCTGTTTGGTAGGAAAAAAAGTGTTTTTAGTTTCATTTGTATTATTGGCATTTGGTTTTCAACGAAAAATTTATAATCCTGCAGTAATTAAAAAATGATTAGTTTAAAACATATTTTTTATTTTTTATGATTAATAAACAACAATATAATAAAATAGAAAATAAATGGGAGTTATATGGGTGTATTTTAAATAAAAACGGAATAGGCATACAAAAAATGAAACAATATTTTTAAATTAAATTAAAAAAAAAAAGATATTTAAATTTCAGTTATCTTTTCTATAATTTTATAAATAAAAAAATAATAATTTCTAATTTTATACCTATAATTTATATATTTTTGTTCTATTTTTATTTCTGCTTTCTTAAATTTAAAAATCCTGATATCCGATTTTTTTCCTATTACATATCTAAATATAAAAAAATATATTATTTTTTAAAATAAAAATTATTATTAAATAACTTATTTGTTCTAAAAAACATAAACAAAACAGTGCAAAGAAACCATAACATAAATTTTATTATAATAAAATAGATCAGTTTATTTATTACTTCCCGTAAAATTATATTTCAGCTTTGCCCTTTAATATGAAAATACTCGTGGTACCATGTTAAGTGAACAATATACTTGTAGTATTTTTTGTTCATTACATTTGTTTGTGTTCACTTTTTTCGGAACATGTTTTTCTGTTGCTACCAGCGTTGCCATAACGGCATTTAAAGTGCAATTCTAGCACTTATTTTTCGGGTACTGCACCTTTTTGCGAAAAAAAGGAGCTTGATGCTTTTTAGCACCTTTTTATACTTTTTTATAAATAAAATGAATTTTTTAGCATTAAAAGTCATTTCCAGCATTTATTTTTAGTTTTTGCACTTTAATTTTAATTTTGGATAAATAAAGCACAAAATAGCTAAAAATATCTGTATAGTTTACCGATCAAATCTTTTTTACAACTCCAAAACTAGTCAGAAAATATTTTCTGACCTCCATTTTAATGGAAACATTTTTTACTAGTTATTATTCATAGCTGACATTTTACCAAATTTAGAACGATACTGATTTCTTTTACAAAACATTTGCAATATCAAACAACTGTGAACAATTATTTGTAAAAGTAGTGGTTGCACAATTTTGGTCAAATATTTGACAAATGTGAACATAGTTTTAGGAAAATACCGATTATAAGGACAGCCTACGAAATGCAATAAAAGCTCTTACATAGGGAATAAAATATTTTATACAATACACGAATTAAAAAAGTCTTTTAACCTAATAACTCTAGATGAACCCAATATTTTAATAAGCTAAATTTTATATTCCAGTTCTTCATGCGCTTCTATAAATTAATAGGGGTTTTCATTCAAACATATAAATGCCTCGTAAAGCTCATAAATATGATAAATATACAAACTCGTAAAAAATTTGTCAAACTGTGTGAAAAATTATTTACACAACTTATAAATTTTTACGCTTCAATTTCAATGTGTAAACGAATTCTTAAATTTTTATATTTGAAAAGTCAGATTTAAAAAAAGAAAATTTTATTAATTTTAAATTTAAAAATTTAAAAATGTTGGATGGAAACTTATTTTATTTGCTAAAATGTCAGAAAAATTTATAAGAGAATACCAATTATTTACAATGCAACATATAAGTAATACGTATAAATTTACGAGTTGTGTAGATTTATCCGGTTGAATAAAAACCCTTAATGTTCTTATTTTAACAAAATTATTTAAAATTATTTTATACATTTTTCAATAAGACATACTTATGTATGAAATATACTGTGGTCCAAAATATAATGTGAATACGTTAATAAGTATGAAGATGGGAAGTTATTCTGAATTGATTTGTTCCTTTAGAATTAAGAATATGACCCAATATAATGTGCGTAAACCATACAAATTAAAAAAATATATTTTAAAATAGTGAATATATGCATAAATAACAAAAATGATTATTCAAATTACTTTATTTAATATTTAGCACTTTTTTCTAAAGAATTGCACTTTTTAACAATAATTTAGCACTTATTTTTACTAAATTGCACTTTTTTAATAGCCATTTAGCACTTTTTCTCAGAGAAGTTCTGGCAACACTGGTTGCTACTTACTCGTAGTTATTCGACAAACAACGGTTAACTACACTTCAGTACTTGTGCTCTGAGAGAGAGAGTACGATTAGTAATTATATTTGATGTCGGTCTTCACATATGCAGCAAAAACTTATTCGTTGCAGACCTCTAGTGTATACTAGGGAATGGTAAATCGATTTCGATTTTAGTCGAAAATCGATTTTCAGGAGAAAAAAATCGGTTGTTTGCAATCGATTTTATGTCAACGATTTTATACTGAAATCTATTATTTAGTTTTAAAAATCGATTTTGTTTTAAAAAGTTTAGAAAAATATGTACAATTATAAAAATCTTATATATTAACATTTTCTTTTTGTAATAATAAAGTTATGTTAAATCAGTTCTATGACGAATCAAAATTTAAAAAAAAAAATCGTCTAAATCCTCCGAAGGATTAAAAAATTAAAACATTTTATCCAAATATTAATGAAATAGCTCGAAAATTTTTGGAAATACTGGCAATATCAGTACTGTGTAAACGTCTATTCTTATAATAGCCCAACAAAGAATAGGCTTAGTAGTGAGCATTGATTTAAATGTAAGGCTTTTTTACAACGCCTTACTGAAGATATATTTGATGGATAAATTAAATATTCAGATTTCTATTTTATATACATAACTTTTATACATGTATTATTTGTGACCTGCATATTTGAAGTCATTTCATAGGTTTATTTTTTAGTTGTTTTTGATATACATACATTTTATTTCACTTTATCAATAAAAAATCGATTTCAAAATATAATCGATTTTGGGGACCGATTAATCGATTTTGAAAATCGAAATGAAAAAAGTTGATCGTAAAATCGAAAATCGATTTTTGGCATTGTTTACCATTCCCTAGTGTATACCTTACAGATAGGGCTATAAAATTAAAACAATTTTAAGTCGATCCCAGCTTTGCATTTTGAGAACATAACAAAAAAAATAAAATAAAAATTTCCAAAATTTACGAAATTTGGATAGGGCTTGTGGGTAGACCTTTGCCCCGAGGTTTAAAATGAGATAAACATTTATTTCGACCCTAATATCTCTTAAACTAAAAGAGATAACCTACACATGTAAGCGTATTTTTGTAGAGATTTACAAGGACTATCTATGTATAAAATTTCCTTTCTGTGATATCATAAATGAATTTTTGTCGATTTTTCAAAAATATTACATACCCGAGATGGCCAACTCCAACCCAAATCAACTCGAAAACACCATTTGAAATTTTATTGAGATACCTATAACGGTTCTTTAGTTACTGAATTATTTAAAAGAAAAGCGCTTTGGAACCACTGTGGACTGTTCGAGAAGATCAAAATAATAAAATGATTCGATAAATTTATTACTAACTTATTTCCGCAGATCACTCTATAACCACTAAATGTCTTAAATATAGCACCATAAAATTTAAATCCTCGTATTTTGAAAAATATAGAAAGTAAATTAATCATTTTAAGTGTGCAATGATATAAAATATAACATATAAAAATGGCACCAGAATATTTTCTGCTGGACGGGGTACTTATTTTGCAAGATATTGACTATCGATAACGGCATTCATGTGATCGAAATGGCGAATGAGTTCGCAAGAAATAGGTCGCCTATTTATATAACAGAAACGGATGATCATATTTCTCAGGGACTTAAGAAAATTACTGCAGAAGTTGTTTTATTGAGCTTTCGAAACATTTTTTATGTGTCTCCGACATTGTGGGAACACATGCTTAAGTATTTTGGCGACCATTGAACATGAATTGTATTTTTGCTGATTTTTTTAATCAAAATCTTTTAAAACTTTTCCCAACAAATATTTTTTATAAATTTTAAAAGTATCCTTTGAAATTTTTGCAATTCATTCTACAAAAAAACTACATCAATGTGGGCTGTTGTTTTTTCGAGGAATGACAGCCTAAAAGAAGATTTCTGGTAAGAATCGATCACAGAATAATCGTTTTTGACATGATTCGATTTCCGTATATGTACATACATATATGTATATATATACATAAAGAAATTTGTGGTACGGGATAACTTATCTATAAATTTCGACTAAGACATGCTATTATCAGTAGCACCTGAACAATACTACAAATCATTTTATAAAATAGTCTAATGTATCAGAACGAAAATTTCGATTTTTTCAAAACATTTCAGCACAAAAAAAACATATTCACCGGTATATGTATTTAACAATAACTAAAAATTATATTAATTTTAAATTTTATGGCGATACATTTGCATCTTTTTGTAAGGTTGTAAATGTTTATATATATGAAATGGATATAAAATAACAGATTTTTTTATTTTTTCAAGGCCACTGATTTTAAATTTTGTATACCTCTTTGTGCCGAATTCCATCTATACAATGATATTAAAAAATTAAGAATTGTTGTCAATTTATATCAATACAGTAAAATATTATTTTTTACTTTATACTTTCATGTAAACTTTTTGCTCTAAAACACGGATTCGACTAAGGCTAATGTTTGTAATATGTTAAATTACATTTCAACAACGTTGCCAGCATCGATCAATAATTGCAACAGGGTAACTCAAAAATTGTCTAGAAAATTATAACACTAATTCTACAACTGATATTGAAAAAATCAAGATTGCTGTTTTTTTTTTTGGTAAAAGCACTTTTTTTAAAAAGGAAACACACAATTTTTTTATTACTCTGTAAATTTAGGAGTTATAATGACCTAAAGTCATAATAAAATGCACAATAGTTTAATTCAAAGAGTAACAAGAGACGAAACTAATTTTCATAGTATAATAATAAAATACTGGCACATCTACAGAAACAACAATTGCTTGTATTTTGTTAGTGTTAAACTACTGCACACAATGTCAAAATGCTTTGAACGGAAAAATGAGAGAATGAAGGAGAGCAAGAGTAAAAAAACTCGAAAAAAATTTTACATATGAATACAAAAACAATTTGAGAGTACCGCGAGGTTTGCCAATGAAAAAATTGTAAAACAGTTGTTCTTACGAGTATACTTTATAATTATATTATGCTAATTTTCAAAAACCTAAGTCGGTTGTCAAAAACCTAACTCATGCAACAAAAAAATACATGTAATCAAATACATTTTGCTGTTGTCAAAAGAAAATAAAAACCCATTTTTGTTTACAAAACAACAATTTTGTTTAAATGTCAATCGAGAATTTCGTCTATATGCTACTCTATGGTTTAATTTTTAGCAAAAGGTACTCTGTAAAAAAATCAAAATAAAAAATTATTAAGTCCATCAATTATTTTGTATATTTTATATATTAGTCGAATGTCTGTGCTACTTTCACATTTAGAGCGAGATAAATAGAAGGAGCAACGAAATGAAAAACTAAAATACACAAAGGGAATAAGGAAAGATTTTCTAATTACATTTAAATTTCGTTCTAATTACATTTAAAAGTTATTACATTGGGTCTACACGTGTTTTTCATATCATAATATGAAACACAGAGTGTCAAATTCGCTATCTGAGAGAATTATCTTACGTGTAGACTAAAATATTAGTATTATAAGAAATATTATGATACTGTTGTGATAAGATTTTTCTACACAACTATCTTATAAGATTTACTGTCAAAAAAAATACACGTTTACAAAAGTTCGTTTGTATGTGTGCACGTGTATTTTGAAAAGTACTTAAAACAATATTTTTTTATAAAATTGTTTTATTTTATTGGTTGTTCTACATTTAAAAACATATTTTTATTAAAATTGTGCTAAAAAATGTTAAATTACTTAAATAAAAAGTATATGTTTACTCTGTAACTGAGTGAAAATAATGAAATTTTATAAGATTTATTAGAATAGGTTTAGCCCTTGTTTAAGATTTAACATAATATCAATGAAAGTTTACCCTCTTCTGCCGGCGTTATCTCACATATTATATCAACGTGGAGACAGTATGTTAGAACGGTAGAAACCAAGGTTTAATTTTTCTACTATAGTAGCTCTTATTTATTATAAATATCAACTACTAACAGACGCCACATTAAAAAATATATTCACTGTTTAACATTTCATATTCTATACTACTACAAACTGCTGCAATATTTTCATGTTGTATACCATAGTATAATAATGTATACTCGTAAGAACAGCTGTTTTACAATTTTTTCATTGGCAAACCTCGCGGTACTGTCAAATTGTTTTTGTATTCGTATGTACAATTTTTTTCGAGTTTTTTTACTTTTGCTCTCCTTCATTCTCCCATTTTTTCGTTCAAAGCATTTTGACATTGTCGGCAGTAGTTTTACACTAACAAAATACAAGCAATTTTTGTTTTTGTAGATGTGCGAGTACTTTATTATTATACTATGGTTGTATACTAAAAATTTCAGCATTTGTTTACAATTTATGGCAACATATATTATTTGCGGCCCACACGAGCCGTTTTCATGCTCGCACATTGAACAAAATATTGTGCGCACATACATTTGGATAGTGTGGACTCAAGTCGTTCATGTTTTGTTCTTGTTCGCACAATTGTTCGAGCAACCATGTCTGCCATTAAACGTCATTTTGTATGCAGAAGAAGAGAGGCTGCATGTAAAAGTATCGAAGCGACTCTGACGACAAGCAAAAAATTATGATTTGTTCGACAAATGTTCTGCCCACTGAAAACAAAATTAAAAAAAATGTGTGTGTTGCTCTGCCGACGTTTTGTTCTTGTGCGAACAAGAAAAAAGCTAGTATAGACGGTACGTTACGTTTATACGCACCATTTACTCGCAATTATAAATATTGCGATATGAAAATTTTGCTGTATAAACATTGAGTTAGCACTATATTTGTAAGTTAGTAACTCACGAAAAATAATCGTGATTAGTGAAGCTAATTGCAAATAAAACGTACAGCGTTGCCACTTCCTTTTAAGTTCATAGAATTTTCGATGATAATAGTTTAATTTTTCCCATCTGGCACGACAAATAAGGAAACATATTCTTATGCAATTTGCGTATAAACAGTGAATTATTTATTTGCAAGTTATTTTTATTTGCAATAATCGCGCGTATAAACGTAATAATACTTAAACAGTATTCAACTTGTATGTCAAATATAAAAACTACAACATCGTGCTGTAGTTGCGCTCGCACAATTTTGCCGAAAACATACTACACACCAAGGTAGATTAAGAATTATTTTTCTTTTTGAAATCAATATGGCTGCCTGTGTTTTGTAATTTGAAGTGTCAAATTTTTGTTTATGTTTACATTTTTTTTGCTTACTTTTTCTCCTCTCTTTTTACTACATGAATTGTTTTTGTTTTTTGTTGACATAAGAGATGACAATGCAAAAACAAAATACATGGGATTTTTTTGGTGTTGTAATCTAATTTACCTTGCTACACACCAGTGTGTTTTCTTTGTTATGCTGGATATTCTATTCTATTTGAAAATTTGCGCTTTGATGTTTCTGCTATAGTAGACAATTTAGCAGTCTTTTTTTTTTTTTTTTGAAATTTCGATGCTTTGTGTGTAAGAATAAAACACATAAAGCGTGAATTAGTTAATTGTTTATGTGATGTTTCCTCCCGCGAAGGAAACATCTGATCGTTTATATTGCTTGTATTGTAATGCTAACAATTATTGAAACTTGACGTTGATGTAATATGATGTCTGATTCTGTTGAAAACAAAATTTTCTTGCTTTGTTCCGTGACTGAGTCTACATTAGACAAATTTTTATCAAGACAAATGTCAAAATTTTATCAAGATAAAGATTTGTCTAATGTAGACTGAATTTGTCAGTGTTATTGCAGCGTTAAAAGAAAATTGTCAGCGCTCGAGCTCTGACAACTTTGTTTTGATAATGCTTAGTAAAAGACGCCATCTTTATTGTTGTTGGTACTTTTTGCATGGCTTATTATGACATACGTTTTCCCCTATAATTGACAGAGATAAAAAATTATCTGCAACTCAAACAAAAATTTGACGTTTGTCTTGATAGAAATTTCTCTAATAAAAATTTGTCTAATGTAGACTCAAAGTAATATAGACTCGACGTGACAGTTGTTAGCAGTGTTGCCAAACAATCACTTTTTTCTTACAATTAAACAAATATTTAACGAAATAAGGAGGAAAAGCCACTAAATAAACAAAGAAATAAATTAACAAAAATAATTAAATACACAAACAATTAAATAGATAAATGTTTGGCATGTTTAATTTCAATCAGAGTTGCATTTTAGGTTTTTTCTAGTAAATAATTTATGGTAACTCTGTGTTTTTTCTAGCAAATGCCAAAAACATATGTTACGTTATTAATTTTGGATAATTGCACAAAATTCTTCCCGTAAATAAACAGGACATCAACATCACATAAACAACCAACTAACCCGGCCTTATGGGTTGAAATCATAGTATAATAAACTATACTCGTAAGACCAGCTGTTTTACAATTTTTTCATTGGCAAACCTCGCGGTACTGTCAAATTGTTTTTGTATTCATATGTAAAATTTTTTTCGATTTTTTTGCTCTTGCTCTCCTACATTCTGTCATTTTTCCGTTCAAAGCATTTTGACATTGTGGGCAGTAGTTTTACACTAACAAAATACAAGCAATTGTTGTTTTTGTAGATGTGCGATTACTTTATTATTTTACTATGGGTTGAAATGTAGCGTAATGTAGTTAGTGTTTATGTTCGTATGTATGTTTGTGTTTTTAAAGCGTGAATTAGTTGGTTGTTTATGTGACGTTTCCTCCCGCGAAGGAAACAGCTGATCGTTTATATTGCTTGTATTGTAATGCGAACAATTATTGAAACTTGACGTTGATGTGATATGATGTCTGATTCTGTTGAAAACAGAATTTTCTTGCATTGTTCCGTGACAGTTGTTAGCAGTGTTGCCAAATAATCACTTTTTTTCTTACAAATAAACAAATATTTAACAAAATAAAAAGGAAAAACCACTAAATAAACAAGGAAATAAATGAACAAAAATAATTAAATACACAAACAATTAAATAAATAAATATTTGGCATGTTTCATTTCAATCAGAGTTGCATTTTTAGGCTTTTTCTAGTAAATAATTTACGGTAACTCCGTGTTTTTTTTCTAACAAATGTCAAAAACATATGTCACGTTATTAATTTTGTATAATTGTACAAAATTATTCCCGTAAATAAACGGGACATCAAAATCACATAAACAACCAACTAACCCGGCCTTAACTTTCACACAAGAATGTCTAGCAGCAATAGAATTGTCAACAAAAAGTCTGCTAAACATTATACTGTAGCAGCAAAATCAAAACGAAAATAAAGAATACTGCGCAATATGGTTTCAACAAAATTGTGCGTGCGCAACTTTACAGAAATATATTTTACTTCGTATGCAAGTAACGTATTTGAGATTTACATTCTCAAATACGGAGCAAAACAACTTGTTTATTTGGTGGTTGGTGTTAATCTAATTTTATTTTTCATAAAATTCTTAAAGCTAGATACAATTAAAGTAAACAAAATTACAACGTAAGCAAAATTTAAACTATAAAAATTATTAAGAAGTCAAATTACAAAAAATATTTTATTACGTCTGGGAAACAAATAAAAGCAAAAATCAGCAACTAAATCTATGGGAATAAATCTATGGAAATAAGTTTCTTATGCCACTTCTCCCCCCTTCAAGATCATTCGCGTCCTCGCGAATATCCTATTTATTATTACTATTTATATCATGTTTTTTGTAATATTGGAACATTATTAATAAAATTAATATAATCACAATAACTGTTAAAATTACATAAGTAATATTGTTTGCCCTTTTCATTTTATGTAGGGTTAATTTTAGTTCACTTAAAGTAGTGTTAGGTAATTCTATCAATGTCTTATTGACGATATCAGTAACATATTATCATTAAAGGATTCAAAAACAAGTTCATTAATGCTTATTTTACAGTTTGAAAAAAAGATCAGATTGTGATTTTTTATTCTTAGTTCTAAATCATTACAAGTTTGTTTCAAAATCGTTTCATTAATATTTTTTGTGGTAATAAAGCTGGGTTCAATAAAATTTATTTCTTTTTCATGTTTAATTATGAATTCACATTACTTTCATTTTTATTTAACAAATTCCTGATACACTTATTTTCTAAAAATTTTATCTTTGAACGTTTTATTTCATAAAGCAAATTATCAATATTTGTAAGTTTCTTATTCATGTCAAAATTCAACTCAAAATTATTGTCACGTGAAAGAAAGGGAACTACTTTTAAAATGGGATAAGATTTCATTGTATTAGGAATTTGAACTATGAAATACAACACGTCCCCCCCTTGCCGTAAGGAAGTTTTAATATATTCTAATTGATTTGTATTTAATTCAGAAATTTTATCTGGGTCTATTAATTTCGGATTTAGAATACCTTGTTAAGTCAGTCCTAATTGAATGTCTTTTAAATGTTCGTAATAACTTTTGATGTTATCCAAAAATCAATCCGATACTACCTTCCTAACTATCTGATTCTGTAATACATTAGTGGCATTTTTCAAATTTTTAATAAATTGAGTTTCGTTGTTTATGTGATATAAAATGTTAATGTTAGCGTGCTATCTTCTATTGTCTTCAATCGGCTCTGAATTTCATGTCTGTCCTCGTCATCAAGAGTTCCAAACAAAAATTTAATTCCACTACCTAAAGCGTTGAAAAGTCCGCGTTTGTGTCTAATGTTGAACAATTTCCTTTCAGCGTCAGCTATTTTAAGGTATCTCCTAATCATAGTTGTCTGCAAAAATTCATTTTCATTAAATTCTGTTTCTAATAATTCATATGCTAATTGAATTTCTGTTTTATTAATCTTTATTATGAGTTAATTATACTTATCAGGTATGTCTATTGTTCCTTTCTGCAGTATTATGTAACCCCTGTCACTGCTTATCTCCTGAATTTGTATCGTCTGAGTAGCTACTGTCGTTACTAGTAAGAGATATATCAGGATCGTTAGTATCATCTTTGTTTTGATTCCTGAAAGAGATATTATTATGAGAGTATTTTTTCCTTTTAAAACATGTTTTATATTTTCTTATATTTCTATTTTTTAGTTTAACTATATAATGGTCATCATTTTCCCTACGCAAGACTTGTGCATGCTTGAATGGATTTGCTTTTTTTATCTAATCGCTTTCCTGTATCTATTTCATAATCTTTCCTATTTTTATTAGCATTATTTATCCTATTTTCCTTTACAGTTTGAGCATCTTTTGTAAGAGGTTGATTATTAAAGAAAATATTGTAAGGAGTTTCCCCAGTGGTTGAGTGTGTTATGATATGATTATAAGTGAAAACTGTTTGCTCAATTGCTACTTGCTTTAATTCCTGATCATTGCCAGTGTTAATAATTCTTAATTTCTCATTTAAAGTTTTATGCAGTCTTTCAATATCTGCTATTCCTGTTTTTCCAGTTGCAATTTCGAGTCCTATGTTTAAAGTCTTATACCATTCTTGTAAACTTACATTGACTAATCCTGCATCTTGATCAGTTTTAATTACTTTTGGAGGACCCATGGCATTGAACACTTTTTTCGGAAATTTCCCCCCCCCAAAATGGATTTTCGACCTTAGAAAAATTAAAAATTTACAATAGGAAAAGGAAAAATTAAAAATTCTTTAAGAAAAATTTTCTTTAGTGAAAATAAAAGAAGGTAGAATGAATTTATCTTCAATATAGTTTAGGAATGGCCAAACTATGTTTAAAAAAAGTATTTATCGTATTTTTTCTTTGAAAAATTTAAAGCAAATAAATGGATTTTTAAAAATAGAAAAAATGTAGGATATGCAATTCCTATATATTTTTTTTCATTAAATTCAAGCTTAAACTTTACATACCATTAAAAACTTATATGTCAAAAAAAAAAAAATTGTATAAGTGCTAGTTTCATGTCATATTGAAATTACACTAACTAATGTTTTAATATTACTTAAAAATTTCGACTTCATGAAAAATATGTTTTATTTTATAAATCCGAATCTTTTCAAAATTTTATACGAAATAATTCTTTAACATCAAAAATGAACAAAAGCATTTTCACAGAAAAAATGTAATAAAATATGTAATAATATTAATAAATAACACAAAATTTTCCCAGCTCTTTTATACAAAATATAATATTTTTTTAGATTTAATAAATTTTACATATGATAGAAATTTTGGTTCACTACACAGATTTAATTTATAAATAAAATAATAAAGGTCTAAAAATTGTAATTTTTCAAGAAAAACTTTAAACTATTTTTATTGAAAATATTCACAATTTTGTGTTAAGAAAAAAATTGTTTAAATAAAACTATTAATTTAATATTTTCCCAAGAAAATGTCTACCATTTTCCTAGAGGACGATAAGAAAAATATTACTTTTCGCTTAATATTTTATTAAACCTTCTGAAAATTTCTCTTGCTTTCCTGAAGCAAGTTGTACTTTTTTCGCACACCTGTGTGAAAAATTTTCGTATTCAAAAATAATTTTTAAATACACCCTATAGCTTTGAAAAATTACTCGGGAAATGACATAAATAGCATCATAAATATGTTTTTTAAATTTCCAAAGCCTATAAAATTTTGGAGTCATGCCTAAATTTTTTAGGTTCCTGTATTTTTTCTATTAAGACATTTTGAAAGTAGAATAATCAAGTTTATTGTCGTATTTATTTCTTTGGTTTGAAATTTTTGGTAATTCAATGCATTAGAATTTTTCTGTAAAAGTCAACAAAAAATATGCAATTAATTTAAAAACATTTTTGTTGTAAATATAGCAAGATTTGGTTTTTTTAGTTAGATAAAAACTGAAGAACTTATTCGATTTTATGTGAAATTCCCCAGAAGGTATGCTACAAATAAAGCTTAAAATGAAATAATTAGCTTAAAATAAATGAAAAATTTTTTGATAAAATTTTTGAGTTTTTAAACGATTTTAAATATTGACATCTCATTTTATTGTAAATAAAATATCATTAAGACTTAAGAAAGAAATACGTAAAATAGAAAAGTATTTTAATAAAGTTAAGAGGTATATTTTTCCTAATAAAAAAATCTAAAATTTAGGGAGTTCCGAGATTTTTTTCGAATTTTCTCGAAAATTGGTTGGTGATGTACTCAAGAAGATTGTTTTTTGAGTAAAACTACAAAAATATAAACATTCATACTGAAATAGTATGAAATTTTATAAAGTGATTTATTTACATAATTTTCACTAGATTTTCTTCACGGACTCCACTTTGCAGAAAAAATTTTTGTATATTTTCCTGTTGACATATAATATATTCCAGTAAAAATTAAATTTAAATGAGATTTTATTTCACATTTAAATGTTTAATTCATTCAATCATCTACTTGATTGATTTAATCAATTTTTAATTGAAAAATGTTTTCTATTTTTCATTTTTTGTAGTTATTAGTGATTGGTATAATAATTTTGGTGATTTATTGGATACTTGTTTTGGTGTTATCAGATTAACTTCAAATTTTCATCTAAGTAAAAAAATAAATTTTAAAAATTACTCACATAACGAAGAGATAGTTCAGTGTGCTTTAGGAAATGGTAAACAATGTCAAAACTCGATTTTCGATTTTACGATCAACTTTTTTCATTTCGATTTTCAAAATCGATTTATCGGTCCCCAAAATCGATTTTATTTTGAAGTCGATTTTCTATTGATAAAGTCAAAAGTGTATCAAAAACATCTAAAAATTAATAAATAAACCTATAAAATAATTTCAAATATTCAGGTCACAAATATAAAAGTTATGTATATAATATATAAGAAATCTGTGAATATTTTATTTATCAATCAAACCAATCTTCTTCAGTAAAGCTTTGTAAAAAAGGCTATGTTCACTACTAAGCCTGTTTCTTTGCTGGGTTATTATAAGGACATCCTTCAAGAATAGAAGTTCACACGGTACTGATATTCTCGAGCAATTTCATTAATATTAGGATAAATTGTTTTATTATTTTTTTCCTTCAGAGGATTTAGACTACTGTTTTGCCAACTGCCCAGCTAGGATTTTTTTTCATTTTCTATTGGCAAACTCCACTCGGGTGCATTTTTAAAATTTACTTTTACTCCTTAAATATTCACCGCCAAATTATGTTTAAAATAGCGGACATAACTTTATTATTACCAACCAAAAAATTTTAATTTATAAGATAATTTTACATATTTTTTTTTTAACTTTTTAAAACAAACCCGATTTTTGAAACTAAATATTCGATTTCAGTATAAAATAGTTGGCATAAAATCGATTGCAAACAACCGACTTTTTTTCCCATGAAATCGACTAAAATCGAAATCGATTTACCATTTCCTAGTGTGCTTGACATTCTATCCAGATCTAAATAGCTTAGCTTTTTGTGATGCATTCTTTATTTAAATTATTTTATTTTGAACTATTCAGTAGTATTACAAAAGTAAAAACACGGCTTTCATAATTGAAATCCTTTCAATATTCTCTGAGAAATGTTTATTTAAATAATTATTTTTAATTTTGCATTTTTGTTTGTAATTAAAAATAATAATTATAAATAACCAGTTTTCTGGCAAAAAACAAAAAAAAAAAAAAAATTGGTTAAATTTTCATAGTTCTAAAATTATATATAAAAACATAATTTTTCCAGTGATGATAAAAAAAAATTTCCCCCCCCCCCCAAATGCTTTGGCTGGATCCGCGCCTGCATTATGGTTTTCGAAATATACAGTTGCTTTAATACCCGCAAGTTTTTCCAAAATAATTTTCTTTGCCAAGTCTTGCCTCATCTCAACATAGTCTATAATAGTTCTAGTATTTCTAAATATAATTTTTAGTGTTTGTTTTTCCACAGGAGTTCGTCTAAATAAAAACTGTGTACGAAAAACATTTAACGGTCTCTCTGTTATGAATATAAAGTTAGAATTGTCTTCATCTGCTGAGTGTATGGTTGCCATGTCAGAAGCTATATCATTCATATGACATTCGAAATTATTTATTCGCGATAGGGCATCGGCCACTCTATTTTCTTTCCCCGGAATGTATTTCACATCAAAGTCATATTCATTTAACTTTATTTTCCACCTCTGTAACTTGGAGTTGGGTTCTTTTAAATTATGCAACCACTGCAGGGGTTTGTGGTCACTGTTAATGGTAAATGGTTCCTACCATATAGGTAGTGCCGAAAGTATTTGGTTGCCCAAACAATCGCTAGAAGTTCTTTCTCTGTAGCAGAGTAGTTTATCTCATGTTCGTTGAGAGTTCTACTCGCAAAACAGATGGAGTGATTCCCTTGACTAAGTACTGCTCAGTAGTATATTTGTGTAGGTTCTGGATCACATTAGGTGTGTTCGCGTACTTGGGCAGCTGAAAAAGTATAAAGGGGATTTTTTTTATTAAATACAACAATATTTGTTTGTGTAAACGGCCAAATGCATTTTATGAAATTGGAAACCAATGAATTTATTTGTGTTTTTTGTTTTTTGTTTTTTTTTTGTATAATAATATGAATTAATATGGAGACAATTTTTTTTTTTGTGATGAAATGGAAAAAATGTGTTTGGGTCGGTTCTAGACCACATTAGGCGTGTTCGCGTACTTGTTAAGTCAAAAAAGTATAAAGAGGAATTTTTTTATTAAATACAACAATATTTGTTTGTGTAAACGGTGAAATTGGAAACCAATGAATTTATTTGTGTATTTTTGTTTTTTTGTATAATAATATGTATGTAATTATGTTAAAGTATATACAAACTAATTAATATGGAGACAATTTTTTTATTTATTTTTTTTTTGCACTTTTAATTGTGATGAAATTAAAAACTGATGACTTAGACAAATAGTGTTTGAGTATATTTGGTTTATTCATATGGTTATTTTTGTTTTTGTAAAGTGTAAAATTTAACTTGAGAATTGTTTTTGTTTTTTAATATGCATAAAATAACCTTGAAAAAGGTTTTTGACTTTGATGAAAAATATGTTTGATTTTGTTGGGTAAGGTCACGCATAATTTGTTCTTAATGTTATATTAGAGGAAAGTGTTATAGACATTGGGGTTTGAAAGAATTAATTGTTTAATTAACTTTTTGAAAGCAAATGTTCACTGGAATATTTTTATACTTTTATGAAGTTGAAAACCAACATCTTTACAAATATTTTAAAAAGAAGTACAAAAATCGAATGTTTGAATTGATGTTACATTTCATTGCCTAGTTTAAGGCGTTTATATGTATAAGAAATGTGGGAAAAATTAATAATTCTCATAATTTTTAATGATTTCAACCAAACTTTTTAATTCAAATTACATTTAATTGCCTAGTTTAAGGCGTTTATATGTATAAGATATGTAGGAAAAATTGATAATTCTATTCTTTAAGAATATATCATAAATTGCATGATTTTTTTTCATTTGATGACAGATACATAAAGTGGGGACAAGTGTGCTTTTTATTAAATTCTACAATATTTTTGTAACACGGCCAAATGCATTTTATGAAATTGGAAATTGTATAATAAATAATATGTATGTAATTATGTTAAAGTACATTCAAATAAAATAGTAGGGAGTAATTTTTGTGCTTTTAATTGTGGTGAAATTAAAAAGTGATGACTTGGATATAAAATTTAACTTGAGAATTGTTTTTGTTTTTTTTTTTCATATGCATAAAATAACCTTGTAAAAGGTTTTTGACTTTGATGAAAAATATGTTTTATTTTGTTGTAAAAGGTTTTTGACTTTGATGAAAAAATATGTTTGATTTAGTTGGGAAAGGTTATGTTCTAATGTTATATTTGGAAATTATTGTAAAATTTATGTTAAGACAATTATGAAATTTATGTTAAGAGAATTGTGAAATTCATGTTAAGACAATTATGAAATTTATGTTAACAGAATTGTGAAATTTATGTTAATATGATGAGAGTAAAATAATATAAAAATGAGAGTAAATTGGAATTATATGAAAAACACTCAATTTTTATAAAAACTTTTTGGAGTAAAAACTAGTGAATCTGATTTATGATTTTTTTTCAAGAGAAGAGAGTATTTTTAATTGCTATAAAAAGACATATCAGAATATATTTTTTAATCATTGCTCTAAAAGTTACTTCAAAGTATACTTAACAAAATGGTGAGTTATCGCTTTTGGATAACACTTTTGATTATTTATTTATTTTTTTATTTTAAATGTTTCGTTTTTAGATGTATGAACAAATTATTAAATTGGCTCAGGGTATTAAGCCCGAATATATAAAAATTGACGACATACCTCTATATCAACCATACAAAATTTTAAATTTCGATTGGAAAGAAACACAACATGGATCAAAAGTCATAGCATATTTAGATAATAATAAATGGTTTTATCTTCCGCAGCGATTTACAAAATTTTTAAATACGGAAGATCCATACTTGACTAAAATGAATGATCGAAATTGGACAATTGTTTACAAAGGTCGGCAGTCATCAAACGGCCTTGCAATATTTGAATTAAATTATTATAAAAATTGTTAAATGAACTACAATTTCATGCAATAAATACATTTAATATAAAAATATAGAGTAAATTTGAATTATAAATGTTCTAAAGTACATAAAAAAAACACTCAATTTATATAAAAACTTTTTGGAGTAAAAAAAATTAATTATTTTTAATAAACAAGTAAAGTGGAATAGATATAAATATAAATCTCTGAAGCAAATTTTTTAATCAGTTGTTAAACTTATTAAAAGGAGGAACAAAAATGAATTCGAATAATATTACAAATGCCGATATTGTTGCGGCTTTCAATAAATTAAAAACAAGGCCATATCTGGCAATAAAGGATTTACTTCCAACAAAGCCATATAAGGTTTTAACTATGTTCCGTCATAAGAACAAATATGGAAATGTGATAATTGCAGAGCTTGAGGAGGGAATGTTATATCTTCCCAAACGATATAATAATTTGGAAGATAATATAATAGAAGGAGTTTACAATGAACAATTTATATTAAGAAGAAAGTTAGAAAATGGCTTACATGTTTTGGAATTAGAAGAAGCAGCCGGTGATAATTCTGCAGTAGAAGACGAAGTGAGAGAGTTTTTCATTCCAAATTCTCAATCATTATTCAGTTGGGAAAATAATAAAATATAACATGATAGTTATTAATTTTTTAGCAAATTAAAAAAAAAAGTAATAAAAGCTATATCAAAAATAAAAAAATTGTGTTTTTTATTTTATATTCAACATGATTAGATGAATACTCGTTTATAATTTGGCATATGAAAATAGTAATTAATATCGAATGCTGCGTCAGCGAAAAATTTCAAATGAAATTTGATATTTTTGTTTACAATTTTGTTGGAGTTGTAGTTTATGTGCATTATTACATATTAAATTTTAATTGTTTATAGAATTTTTAATATATAATTCGATTAATAAAATTTCAACTTTAATTAAAACTTTTTGGTTTTTGTATATATATATATATATATATATATATATATATATATATATATATATATATATATATATATATATATATATATATATATATATATATATATATATATATATATATACATATGTATGTGATATTAACAAGAAGGAAAATGTCATATGATTATTTTTTTAACTATAATAATAATGAAAAATATTAGTTGATTTTGATAGGCATAGTCATGCTTAATTTGAATAGTATTGGTATATTTAATATTACAATGAATTTATTTGAATTACATTTTAAGCAAACTTTTTTTAATTTTCCTTATGTTAATACTGGTTAGTATGAATTGTTTTTTATCAATTTTGTATAAATAATGAAAAAATGTCTAGCAGCTATTTTTTTCATAATTTTTATCAAGAAAATGTTAAAATTTTTTACAGTATATTAATAAGGTTCGTAGGGTTTTGTTTAAGGGGTTATAGTCTATGAATAATATGAAAATATCCAATTTAAAACTAAATTTTTGAGGGAAAAGTGATATATTTACATAGTAGCTTTATAATATCACGATTTTTTATTTTATTTATATATTTAATAACCTGAGACCATTTAGAACACTTTTTATGTATTTTTCAATTATATACCCCATTAATAATAAATAAAACATTTCAACAAAAATATATTTTGACTTTGACTTCTTATTATTAATATACAAGTTTATATATAAAATCAAAAGTGTCTAGATTACAAATCTGTATAAATTTTCCGTACATCTATATTGGTTTTTTTTTTCTAAAAAACAAAAAATATCCAATTTTTTCGCACTTTATTAAACATGTATTTTAATTGTTTTTTTTTTTTTTTTTTGTGTGTATTTGAGTTTAGCCTGGTAATAAGATATCATATTTTTTTATATATATACTTTTTAATGAATAATACAATATATCTGTATACGTATAGTGTTGTCATTACCTAACTTTCAGTGGTAGATTTAACATATGAAAAGATTAAAATTAATTGAAATTTTTAAAGAATTCCATAGTAAGTATAACGGGTTCAGTTGTAATTTTTAGGATATAAGCACTATTTTTACTGTAATTTCCAACATTAAAAATAAGTCTGAAGAAATATTGCTAAGTTGTCATTTGAACTCAATTTTACAAACAATTTGTTATTTGATGCTGTAGAACAATCTAGCATAATATTTTGAACGATATAGCATTTTCCCATTTAAATCTACTGGCAACACCGCTAATGATAATGAGAATTGTTTTGTTTTGACTTAAATAATAAAAAATATATTGTTTGATTTTGATAGGTATGGTTAATTGGAAATGTATTGGAGTATTTAATATTTTAATAATAAATGCACATATTTGTCTTTTTTACGTTTAATTTGATTAAACTGAAGTGAACTATAATATTAACAAAATATTTTTCGTGACACATGCCAGATTGATATTTATCATCATCTTGTAAATTTTTAGTATTTAAAAATGGCCTGTTAAATGTTAATAATATTTGAGATTATATCTTAGAATTTATATTCAAAGGATATAAAAATCTATATAATCCGATATTTCTACACGACTACATATTCATAAGAAAACGCTTTCAATATCCTTTTCTAAATAAAAAAGTACTAGGAATAATAAAAGATGAATGCAATGGTAAAATAATAAAGGAATTCATTGGTTTAATACCTAAAATGTATTCGGTTAAGCCTAACATATATGGAAAAGAAATTGAAAAAATAAAGGGTAAATTATAGATAATAAAAACTAAACTATTAATAAGTAACTACAAAAATAATTATATTATAATTCTTTTGTATATAATTAAATAAAATATTCCTGAAATTTATATGGAAATGATAACCAAACATTGTTTATGCTTTCAATACAGAAGAATTTTTGTCTCCTATATACACGAAGAAAATTTTTACTTGTAATAAAATATGTATGTATTTACTTTTTATATATATTTAGGTGAATAGTGTCAAAAAAAAAAATATATTTTTTTTGATTTATGCTGTCTATGTGAGAAAATTTATGTTGTTTACATCATTCATATGTATATGAAAACCTTGTGGAAGTTATTTGACCACATAATTTTTGTGAAAAAATTAAAAAAATAATAAAAAAATTATATTTTTTAAAAAAATTTTGTAAAAAAATATAATTTTTGTGAAAAAAATTAAAAAAATAATAAAAAAATTATATTTTTTAAAAAATTTTTGTAAAAAAATATAATTTTTGTGAAAAAAATTAAAAAAATAATAAAAAAATTATATTTTTTAAAAAAATTTTGAAAAAAAATATAATTTTTGTGAAAAAAATTAAAAAAATAATAAAAAAATTATATTTTTTAAAAAAATTTTGTAAAAAAATATAATTTTTGTGAAAAAAATTAAAAAAATAATAAAAAAATTATATTTTTTAAAAAAATTTTGAAAAAAAATATAATTTTTTTATTATTTTTTTAATTTTTTTCACAAAAATTATATTTTTTTTCAAAATTTTTTTAAAAAATATAATTTTTTTATTATTTTTTTAATTTTTTTCACAAAAATTATATTTTTTTACAAAATTTTTTTAAAAAATATAATTTTTTTATTATTTTTTTAATTTTTTTCACAAAAATTATATTTTTTTTCAAAATTTTTTTAAAAAATATAATTTTTTTATTATTTTTTTAATTTTTTTCACAAAAATTATATTTTTTTAAAAAATTTTTTTAAAAAATATAATTTTTTTATTATTTTTTTAATTTTTTTCACAAAAATTATATTTTTTTACAAAATTTTTTTAAAAAATATAATTTTTTTATTATTTTTTTAATTTTTTTCACAAAAATTATATTTTTTTACAAAATTTTTTTAAAAAATATAATTTTTTTTATTATTTTTTTAATTTTTTTCACAAAAATTATATTTTTTTACAAAATTTTTTTAAAAAATATAATTTTTTTATTATTTTTTTAATTTTTTTCACAAAAATTATATTTTTTTACAAAATTTTTTTAAAAAATATAATTTTTTTATTATTTTTTTAATTTTTTTCACAAAAATTATATTTTTTTACAAAATTGTTTTAAAAAATATAATTTTTTATTATTTTTTTAATTTTTTTCACAAAAATTATATTTTTTTACAAAATTTTTTTAAAAAATATAATTTTTTTATTATTTTTTTAATTTTTTTCACAAAAATTATATTTTTTTACAAAATTTTTTTAAAAAATATAATTTTTTTATTATTTTTTTAATTTTTTCACAAAAATTATGTGGTCAAATAACTTCCACAAGGTTTTCATATACATATGAATGATGTAAACAACATAAATTTTCTCACATAGACAGCATAAATCAAAAAAAATATATATTTTTTTTTGACACTATTCACCTAAATATATATAAAAAGTAAATACATACATATTTTATTACAAGTAAAAATTTTCTTCGTGTATATAGGAGACAAAAATTCTTCTGTATTGAAAGCATAAACAATGTTTGGTTATCATTTCCATATAAATTTCAGGAATATTTTTTTATTTAATTATATACAAAAGAATTATAATATAATTATTTTTGTAGTTACTTATTAATAGTTTAGTTTTTATTATCTATAATTTACCCTTTATTTTTTCAATTTCTTTTCCATATATGTTAGGCTTAACCGAATACATTTTAGGTATTAAACCAATGAATTCCTTTATTATTTTACCATTGCATTCATCTTTTATTATTCCTAGTACTTTTTTATTTAGAAAAGGATATTGAAAGCGTTTTCTTATGAATATGTAGTCGTGTAGAAATATCGGATTATATAGATTTTTATATCCTTTGAATATAAATTCTAAGATATAATCTCAAATATTATTAACATTTAACAGGCCATTTTTAAATACTAAAAATTTACAAGATGATGATAAATATCAATCTGGCATGTGTCACGAAAAATATTTTGTTAATATTATAGTTCACTTCAGTTTAATCAAATTAAACGTAAAAAAGACAAATATGTGCATTTATTATTAAAATATTAAATACTCCAATACATTTCCAATTAACCATACCTATCAAAATCAAACAATATATTTTTTATTATTTAAGTCAAAACAAAACAATTCTCATTATCATTAGCGGTGTTGCCAGTAGATTTAAATGGGAAAATGCTATATCGTTCAAAATATTATGCTAGATTGTTCTACAGCATCAAATAACAAATTGTTTGTAAAATTGAGTTCAAATGACAACTTAGCAATATTTCTTCAGACTTATTTTTAATGTTGGAAATTACAGTAAAAATAGTGCTTATATCCTAAAAATTACAACTGAACCCGTTATACTTACTATGGAATTCTTTAAAAATTTCAATTAATTTTAATCTTTTCATATGTTAAATCTACCACTGAAAGTTAGGAAATGACAACACTATACGTATACAGATATATTGTATTATTCATTAAAAAGTATATATATAAAAAAATATGATATCTTATTACCAGGCTAAACTCAAATACACACAAAAAAAAAAAAAAAAAACAATTAAAATACATGTTTAAAAAAGTGCGGAAAAATTGGATATTTTTTGTTTTTTAGAAAAAAAAAAAACCAATTCAGATGTACGGAAAATTTATACAGATTTGTAATCTATACACTTTTGATTTTATATATAAACTTGTATATTAATAATAAGAGGTCAAAGTCAAAATATATTTTTGTTGAAATGTTTTATTTATTATTAATGGGGTATATAATTGAAAAATACATAAAAAGTGTTCTAAATGGTCTCAGGTTATTAAATATATAAATAAAATAAAAAATCGTGATAATATAAAGCTACTATGTAAATATATCACTTTTCCCTCAAAAATTTAGTTTTAAATTGGATATTTTCATATTATTCATAGACTATAACCCCTTAAACAAAACCCTACGAACCTTATTAATATACTGTAAAAAATTTTAACATTTTCTTGATAAAAATTATGAAAAAAATAGCTGCTAGACATTTTTTCATTATTTATACAAAATTGATAAAAAACAATTCATACTAACCAGTATTAACATAAGGAAAATTAAAAAAAGTTTGCTTAAAATGTAATTCAAATAAATTCATTGTAATATTAAATATACCAATACTATTCAAATTAAGCATGACTATGCCTATCAAAATCAACTAATATTTTTCATTATTATTATAGTTAAAAAAATAATCATATGACATTTTCCTTCTTGTTAATATCACATACATATGTATATATATATATATATATATATATATATATATATATATATATATATATATATATATATATATATATATATATACAAAAACCAAAAAGTTTTAATTAAAGTTGAAATTTTATTAATCGAATTATATATTAAAAATTCTATAAACAATTAAAATTTAATATGTAATAATGCACATAAACTACAACTCCAACAAAATTGTAAACAAAAATATCAAATTTCATTTGAAATTTTTCGCTGACGCAGCATTCGATATTAATTACTATTTTCATATGCCAAATTATAAACGAGTATTCATCTAATCATGTTGAATATAAAATAAAAAACACAATTTTTTTATTTTTGATATAGCTTTTATTACTTTTTTTTTTAATTTGCTAAAAAATTAATAACTATCATGTTATATTTTATTATTTTCCCAACTGAATAATGATTGAGAATTTGGAATGAAAAACTCTCTCACTTCGTCTTCTACTGCAGAATTATCACCGGCTGCTTCTTCTAATTCCAAAACATGTAAGCCATTTTCTAACTTTCTTCTTAATATAAATTGTTCATTGTAAACTCCTTCTATTATATTATCTTCCAAATTATTATATCGTTTGGGAAGATATAACATTCCCTCCTCAAGCTCTGCAATTATCACATTTCCATATTTGTTCTTATGACGGAACATAGTTAAAACCTTATATGGCTTTGTTGGAAGTAAATCCTTTATTGCCAGATATGGCCTTGTTTTTAATTTATTGAAAGCCGCAACAATATCGGCATTTGTAATATTATTCGAATTCATTTTTGTTCCTCCTTTTAATAAGTTTAACAACTGATTAAAAAATTTGCTTCAGAGATTTATATTTATATCTATTCCACTTTACTTGTTTATTAAAAATAATTAATTTTTTTTACTCCAAAAAGTTTTTATATAAATTGAGTGTTTTTTTTATGTACTTTAGAACATTTATAATTCAAATTTACTCTATATTTTTATATTAAATGTATTTATTGCATGAAATTGTAGTTCATTTAACAATTTTTATAATAATTTAATTCAAATATTGCAAGGCCGTTTGATGACTGCCGACCTTTGTAAACAATTGTCCAATTTCGATCATTCATTTTAGTCAAGTATGGATCTTCCGTATTTAAAAATTTTGTAAATCGCTGCGGAAGATAAAACCATTTATTATTATCTAAATATGCTATGACTTTTGATCCATGTTGTGTTTCTTTCCAATCGAAATTTAAAATTTTGTATGGTTGATATAGAGGTATGTCGTCAATTTTTATATATTCGGGCTTAATACCCTGAGCCAATTTAATAATTTGTTCATACATCTAAAAACGAAACATTTAAAATAAAAAAATAAATAAATAATCAAAAGTGTTATCCAAAAGCGATAACTCACCATTTTGTTAAGTATACTTTGAAGTAACTTTTAGAGCAATGATTAAAAAATATATTCTGATATGTCTTTTTATAGCAATTAAAAATACTCTCTTCTCTTGAAAAAAAATCATAAATCAGATTCACTAGTTTTTACTCCAAAAAGTTTTTATAAAAATTGAGTGTTTTTCATATAATTCCAATTTACTCTCATTTTTATATTATTTTACTCTCATCATATTAACATAAATTTCACAATTCTGTTAACATAAATTTCATAATTGTCTTAACATGAATTTCACAATTCTCTTAACATAAATTTCATAATTGTCTTAACATAAATTTTACAATAATTTCCAAATATAACATTAGAACATAACCTTTCCCAACTAAATCAAACATATTTTTTCATCAAAGTCAAAAACCTTTTACAACAAAATAAAACATATTTTTCATCAAAGTCAAAAACCTTTTACAAGGTTATTTTATGCATATGAAAAAAAAAAACAAAAACAATTCTCAAGTTAAATTTTATATCCAAGTCATCACTTTTTAATTTCACCACAATTAAAAGCACAAAAATTACTCCCTACTATTTTATTTGAATGTACTTTAACATAATTACATACATATTATTTATTATACAATTTCCAATTTCATAAAATGCATTTGGCCGTGTTACAAAAATATTGTAGAATTTAATAAAAAGCACACTTGTCCCCACTTTATGTATCTGTCATCAAATGAAAAAAAATCATGCAATTTATGATATATTCTTAAAGAATAGAATTATCAATTTTTCCTACATATCTTATACATATAAACGCCTTAAACTAGGCAATTAAATGTAATTTGAATTAAAAAGTTTGGTTGAAATCATTAAAAATTATGAGAATTATTAATTTTTCCCACATTTCTTATACATATAAACGCCTTAAACTAGGCAATGAAATGTAACATCAATTCAAACATTCGATTTTTGTACTTCTTTTTAAAATATTTGTAAAGATGTTGGTTTTCAACTTCATAAAAGTATAAAAATATTCCAGTGAACATTTGCTTTCAAAAAGTTAATTAAACAATTAATTCTTTCAAACCCCAATGTCTATAACACTTTCCTCTAATATAACATTAAGAACAAATTATGCGTGACCTTACCCAACAAAATCAAACATATTTTTCATCAAAGTCAAAAACCTTTTTCAAGGTTATTTTATGCATATTAAAAAACAAAAACAATTCTCAAGTTAAATTTTACACTTTACAAAAACAAAAATAACCATATGAATAAACCAAATATACTCAAACACTATTTGTCTAAGTCATCAGTTTTTAATTTCATCACAATTAAAAGTGCAAAAAAAAATAAATAAAAAAATTGTCTCCATATTAATTAGTTTGTATATACTTTAACATAATTACATACATATTATTATACAAAAAAAAACAAAAATACACAAATAAATTCATTGGTTTCCAATTTCACCGTTTACACAAACAAATATTGTTGTATTTAATAAAAAAATTCCTCTTTATACTTTTTTGACTTAACAAGTACGCGAACACGCCTAATGTGGTCTAGAACCGACCCAAACACATTTTTTCCATTTCATCACAAAAAAAAAAAAAAATTGTCTCCATATTAATTCATATTATTATACAAAAAAAAAACAAAAAACAAAAAACAAAAAACACAAATAAATTCATTGGTTTCCAATTTCATAAAATGCATTTGGCCGTTTACACAAACAAATATTGTTGTATTTAATAAAAAAAATCCCCTTTATACTTTTTCAGCTGCCCAAGTACGCGAACACACCTAATGTGATCCAGAACCTACACAAATATACTACTCTGCTCCTAACGCTACATTAGAAGCATCAGTGGTAAGAGTGAACATTTTTGTAAAATCTGGACTTTTCAATATAGGGTCACTTGTTATTAGTAGTTTTATTGTTTCGAATGCCTTAACATATTCGCTTTTATGACAATCAACTTTGTGTCCTTTTTTCAAACAAGTGGTTAGGGGTTTGCATATTTTTGCAAAATCTTTTATAAAGTTCCGGTAAAATCCAGCAAGCCCTAGAAATTGTTTGATTTGTTTCTCATTTTTTGGAATTGGAAAATTTTTAAAGCTTCGATCTTTTTTGGATTCGGTTTTATGCCATTCGAAGTCACAATGTGTCCTAAAAATTCTGCCTCCGATCTCATGAATTCGCATTTATGTATCTGTAGTTTTAAATTCGCTTCCTTTAACCGCATAAATACCTTATCCAATGAAACTACATGTTCTTGCAATGAGGTACCAAAGACAATAATGTCATCCAAATAAACAAGACAATGAGTACCAACTAAATCACCTAATACCGAATTCATTAGACGCTGGAAAGTAGCAGGTGCATTTTTTAAACCCATAGGCATTCTAGTAACTGGTAATGGCCGTCTTGCGTTGAAAAAACTGTTTTTGCACGGCTTGCTTCATCAATTCCCACCTGATGAAACCCTTTTGCCAAGTCAAGCGTAGTAAAATAAAGGCAACGCCCCAATTTATCCAATATTTCATCCATATTTGGAATTGGATCATCAATTGTTATATCATTTAGTTTTCTATAATCTATAACAATTCTCCACTTAACTTCTCCAGAGGCGTCCATTTTCTTTGGAACAACCCATAAAGGAGCAGAATAAGGGGATTGGCTATGTTTTATTATATTTTGCTCAAGCATATCTTTAATTTGCCTATTAACTTCTGCCTTATGCACTTGTGGGTAACGATACGACTTGGTTTTCATGTTTCGTTACAATATTGTGTTTAATCCCATTGGTAAACGTTAATTTATCATTATCGAAATGAAAAAGCGATTTATGTTTGTTTAAAAGGTTTTCTAATTCGGCCTTTTCTTCATTATTTAAATGGTCGGTCCTAAATTTATTGTCAGTTTGTTCCTCTTCCAACTTATTTATGGCAAAATTCTTTACTAAGTCATTATAAAAATCTAATTCTTCATTAATGAATTCATAAATAACTTTGTTAAGTTCTGCAGTTTGTTTTCCCAGGTCAATTACTGCGTTTAACTGTCCTAGATTGTCATATCCCATCAACCCGTCGTAATTATTCGAAAAATCATAAACATAGAATTCCAATTGTTTTCCATATCTCTGATCAAATATATCTTGTTTTGTGCTTAATATTATATTTCCTGTCACAGTAGTTACCGTTATTGGCTCTACTTCCCTAATTTTATTTCTTAATACTCCAGGCCTGACCAGGCTTACGGAGGAACCTGTATCTATCAAAAATGTATAAGATATATTATCTATTACTAATTTTATTTTTGGTAATGCCCCGAGGCCCTTGCATGAAAATTTTCGGGGTCAACTTCCATAGGCAAAGCGTCTAATTCTTGATTGAGTTGAGTCATATTCTCCTTGTCCGTTTAAATTTCGATAGGCATAGTTATATTGAGGGTAGTTTGGATTAGGACAATTAAAATTATTTTGTGGGTGATTACCTGATTGAATGCTTTGCATGTAAGGGTTAGTATAATTTCCTGAATAGTTTGGTGGATAGTTGTTGCTTAAATAATTGTCTGAAAACTGTCCTGTTTGAAAGTGCCTTACTTGTGGTTTATTGTTTGATTGATAACCATAGTTTTTGTTTCTAACGTATGTTCTTTGTGGTGTGGTGGAGTTTAGTTCACCGTTTTCTGCAAAAATTTTGATTGCAGTTTTTATATCTTTAGCTAAGTTTGCATTTATTAATGCCGTTAAATGATTTGGTAACTCTTTCTTTAATTGAGATAAACACACTCGATTCAATTCGGTATTTAAAAAGTTCCTAGTAGAAATATCATCTGTTTTTAATCTAATTTCATCTTTAATATTACAAACCTCACTGTTCAACTTATCGCAAAATTCTTTAACATTTTTGTTAAATTTAATATTACTTATTTCTAATATAAGCCTTGTAACAGGCGTTCGCTCACTAAATTCTTCTATTAGTAGCTGTTTTAAAGTGATCCAATCCGTTGGTTGTTCTCTTCTTAATACGTCTACAGCGGGTCCCCTTAGAGTAGTTTTTATGCAATTGAAGTAGAATCTCCTTTCCTCAGGATTTGTGGCTTCTGATGGTATCATTGCGGAAACACTGTCTACAAATAGTGCCAAATAGCTCTTGTTCCCATCAAACGGTTGCAACAGTTTAACATTTCGTAGAAAAACATCTCTCCTTTCCTTTATTGCTTCCATGTTGGTTGATATATTAATATTTTTTAATCTTTCTGCCAAATCTTCAACTTCGTTCATAAATTCAATATTATATTGTTCACTTTTAAAATTTTAATTATTTAATTATTTTATTAAATTTATTTCAAGTTCGTAAGTTTCATAAGTTCGATGTTATATAGTCTTTGGTTTAAATCAGTTCTCATCTGATATTCATAACGAACGGTATTCTCAACAACATAAGCGCACAGCAAATTTTTATACATATTAAAAATAAAGTTTACACTATTGTTTTTGTAATTGCCTACACACGTTCTTATTGAACTCACACGTGATAGTCAACTTTTTTAAACAAAAACAAATAACATACCTAAAATGGCCCCAGGGGCCACAAAATCTAGGAATAAAAAGCGCAAAGCTAAGATAAAGTCAACTAAACAACCAAGGCATGTTTATCCAAGTATTCCATCTTCGTCGGGAAATAGGTTTAGTATCCTGGGGGGTCAAAATGACATGGATGTAACTCCAGCAACAAATATAAATGAAGTAAAGGAACGTAAGCCACCACCTATTGTAGTGAAAGTCAATGCATCATTTTCCGAAATCCAAAATTTATTAGGTAAGGATAAGCGTACTTCCATTGGTACCAAAGTATTCACTCCAAACCAGGCAGTATATAATAGCTGTATGCAAACACTAAAGGAAAATCAAATTGAGTTCCATTCGTATAATTCGAAAGATAATAGGTTATACACCACCTTCTTGCATGGCTTACCTCGTATCAAAGCAGACGATATCAAAACCGAATTGGAAAGCTACAACTTGTCACCATCTGCTGTAACTGAAATTATTACCAAATTTAGCTCGGATAATAATGCAGTGTATAAAGTACAATTTATTCGAAAAAACTTTAATCCAAGTTCTTTAAAAAATGTGAGAACCATAGCTAACGTAATTATTACATGGAAAAAATACAGACCGAAGAAAAATGATAGACCAACACAATGTTGGAACTGTCTAATGTATGGTCATGGTGGAGAGCATTGTCATCGAGGTGCCGCTTGCATGATATGCGCAGAAAACCATCATACAAATGTTTGTCCATTTAATACAAATGAAAAGCGACCAGCTGTTTTTACTTGTTTTAATTGTAAAAAACATGGAAAAGAGAGAACTGATCATGCAGCAAACGACATTAACTGTCCACTACGTTCTCTTTATCTAGAGACGAGGGCAAGAGTAACAACTAAATCTCATAATAATAACAGAGTACAGCAAAATCTAAATACATTCCAATTCAACGGTGTAGAATTTCCCAACTTAGGCAATACAACAAGCCGCAACAATAATAATATAATGAATGCCAAGGTTTCATACGCAAACCAGCTGAAAAATAATTCCGATCTGTTTAGAGTCGATGAACTTTTTGATATCTTTACAACTGCTATGGAAGATTTACAAAGATGTACATCAAAAGTGCAACAAATTAAAGTTGTTATGTCTATGGTAGTATGCTCATGGCTTACACTAATTCAAACGAATTTAAAATGCTTCATTTGAATGTTAATGGAATTTCATACTTTTCAAAATTAAAACAACTAGAAATATTGAAATATCGAAAGAGAAAACATAAAAATTGCTTCATTAAACGAAACATTTTTAACGGAAGGCAACAAACCCTTTTTAAAAAATTACTTTTTCTACAGAAACGACAGGTCAGATGGAAGAGGAGGAGGCGTCGCTTTACTGGTTCATAAATCTATAAAACATAAAAACTACTTCACATTTAACACTAGATCTATTGAAAATATATCTATAGAAATAACAATAAATAATAGACCGATTGTAATAACTTCTGCATACTCGCCCCGTTATAGCAATAATTTCTCTAATGATATTCATAAACTTACACCTTCCGCCAATGAATATATAGTTTTAGGAGACCTAAATGCTAAACATTCCGCCTGGAATTATGCTACAAGTAACACAGCAGGTGTCATACTCAACAACACACAACATACTTGTAACTTTTTCGTATACTACCCAAATAGTCCCACATTATACCCACACCAACGTAATAGACAACCGTCTACGGTCGATGTGGTAATTAGTAATTCCGCACTAAATATAGAAGTAAGAACATTGGGTTACGAAATCCCTTCAGATCATCGTCCCATTATTTGCACCATAAAACGATCGAAGGCATCAATTGCTGATATCAGTTACTACGATCATAGATTAACGAACTGGAACATTTTTAAGAATTTTATTGACAATCATATAGTATTCAATATAGATGAATATAATTCAAAGCAAACAATTGATAAAGAAATTAACAAATTAACCAACATTATTTTAGAAGCAAGAAATGCATCAACTCCTAAAGTTACTCAACGAAACTATTTTGAATTGCCTGAGAATATCTGTAAATATATAAAACTAAGAAGAAGCTACAAAAGAAAAAGTCAAAGAACTTCAAATGCAGTTGAGAAACAATTTTACAATCAATATGCAAACCTTCTTACTAAAATGATAGACAAAAACATCAAAGCAGAACGCTATAATAAATGGTGTAAATTACTATCTAAGTTAAAACCAGGAGATACAACTTTTTGGAGAATTAGTAGAAGTCTGCGAGAAAAAGGTAAACACCAAATTCCATATATCAACTATGGAAATACCAAAATAACAGATGATAAGGAGAAAGCTGAAATTTTAGCAAATACATTTGTACAAGCAAATAATCATACCTCAAGCTACAAACATTCAATGGATAAATTCATTAACGCAAAAGTTAATAATTTTAGGAAGGAGAACCCATCTTCTGACTCCGCCATTTTTACAAAACTTGGAGAAATAACAAGTATTGTATCTTTAAAAGCCTCCAAATCACCTGGGTTTGACAATATCACTAATATACTTTTAAAGAACCTACCAATTAAAGCCTTGAAATTGTTAGTCATTCTCTTCAACAGTTGCATTAAACTTAATTATTTTCCAAAAAATTTTAAAAATGCTAAGGATATAGCTATAAACAAACCAAATAAGCCTAAATACAACCCTAACAGCTACAGACCTACTAGCTTGCTAAGCAATCTAGGTAAAATATTGGAAAAAAATTCACATCATCGCCTAAGTGAATTTGTAAACTCAAATTGCATTGTTGCTAAAGAACAATTTGGGTTCAAAAAAGATCATAGCACTACTCACTAAATAAAAAGGATAAAAAATAAAATAATTGCTAATAAGAACAGCAAAAAATCAACGGGCCTTATCCTGCTAGATATAGAAAAGGCGTTTGATACTGTTTGGCATTACGGCCTTTTATATAAACTTTTACTTGCTAATATCCCGAAATATCTTAGTAAACTTATTGCTGATTTTATGGACGATAGAATTTTCAAAGTTGCAATAAAAATGCGACCTCATCTGACAAACATATTTCCACTGGGCTGCCACAAGGATCTGTTTTGTCACCACTCCTGTATTCAATATATACATCCGACTTTAAAGTTCCGAAGTACATAGAAACTGCATATTACGCAGATGATACCGCTTTAATTACTTCAAGCAAGAGTACCGGTGCTCTCTTAAAGAAAATGGAAAAAGGACTTGTAAGTTGCAACAAATATTTTCACAAATGGAAAATCAAAATAAATTCAATTGAGACTCAAGCTATAATTTTCCCATTCAACAAAAAAGATTGGCCCGGCGTCCCCTATTAATAGGAAATAATGTTATAAATATACAAAACGATGTAAAATATTTGGGGGTTACGTTGGACAAAAAACTTTTATTCAAACGGCATATCAATGAAATCTGCAAAAAAGCAATTAAAGCTTTTAGAGCCCTATGGCCATTGCTAAATAAACGTTCATGCCTGAACATGAAAAATAAGAATCTTCTATTTAAAAGTGTTATTAGACCCATATTAACATATGCGTGTCCTGTATAGAGTACTGCAGCTAACTGTCACTTGAATCGTTTACAAGTTATTCAAAACAAATGTCTAAAAATGATATATAACAAACACTGGAGATACCCAACATACCTTATCCATGAAGAAACCGGTTACGAAAGAATTATTGATTTTATAAAAAGAATTAAAAACAAGTTTTATGAAAAAATTGAAAGTTCTTCTTATCCCATGATAAGAGAATGTGTAGAAATTATACAAAGTTAAATGCAAATCACCAAATCGAAAATGATATATTTATACGGTGCTATTACAACTAATAGCATTTTGGATGAAGCAAATCCGCTTCATCCAAAATGGTCAGAAAAATCTGGGATTAAACATTCCACAGAAACGAGGCTACGTCAAGACATAAGCTATACTGGACATGAAAGTACATGCCCCAAGGAACATAAAAAGTTTTCCGTGCAAAAAATCGGCCGAACGGATTTCCAGCAAATCCACTTCATCCAAAATGGTCAAAAAAATCTGGGATTTTATATTCCATAGAAACGAGGCTGCGTCAAGACATAAGCTATACAGGACATGGAAGTACATCACTCAAGGATCATAAAAAGTTTTCCGTGCAAAAAATTGGCCGAGCGAATTTCCAGCAAATCCACTTCATCCAAAATGGTCAGAAAAATCTGGGATTTAATATTCCATAGAAACGAGGCTACGCCAAGACATAAGCTATACAGACCATGAAAGTACATCACCCAAGGATTATAAAAAGCTTTCCGTGCAAAAAATTGGCCGAGCGGTTTTCCAGGAAATTTTATTTATACCAATGGGCAACTGCCATTTGGAACTGCATGTAAAATGAGTCCGGCAAATAAAAATGTTTCAAATTCAAAAGAAAACAATCTCCAGACGACAAAAAGGTATTTTTTCTCAAAAACGCCTAAGTAGTTTTCGAGAAAACTCCATTGATGCCAATGGGCCACTGCCACCTGGAATTGTATGTAAAATGCGTCCGGAAAATTAAAAATGCATCAATTTCAAAAGAAAACAATATCCTAACTACAAAAAACGCCTTTTTCTCTAAAACGACCAAGTAGTTTTCGAGAAAACTCCATGGGCCACTGCCATCTGGAACTGCATGTAAAATGCGTCCGGAAAATGAAAAATGTATCAAATTCAAAAGAAAACAATGTCCTGACTACAAGAAGACATTTTTTTTTTTTTTCTTTTTCAAAAACGCCCAAGTAGTTTTCGAAAAAACTCCATTGAAACCAATGGGTCACTGCCATCTGGAACTGCATGTAAAATGTGTCCGGAAAATGAAAAATGTATCAAATTCAAAAGAAAACAATAATACAAGAAGGTATTTTTTCTCAAAAACGCCCAAGTAGTTTTCGAGAAAACTCCATTGATGCCAATGGGCCACTGCCACCTGGAATTGCATGTAAAATGCGTCCGGAAAATTAAAAATGCACCAATTTCAAAAGAAAACAATACGTCCAAGTAGTTTTCGAGAAAACTACATTGATACATTAATTGTGAATTGGAATATATTTGGCGGTTTTTTTTTTTTTTTGCACACTGAAAAATCTTGTTGTCAATATAATACTTAAGCCCAAATTACAATTGCGCGTAGTCAGCAGCAGTGTGTGCTGACATAATCAGCTGATAATTTAGAAAACACTGTTATGGTGTTGATTACATTTGGTCAGCAGCAGTTTGCAGTGCTGTTTCATTTAGCCCTGCTTCTAAATTTACTGCGCTGCTTTCAGATTGAGAGCGAGACAAAGAGAGTGACCAAATAAATGAGAGGCTAAAATACACAAGTAGAATAAAGTAAGATGGTGGTTGTAAATTGTGGCTGCCTACGCTGAATTGTAATTATAACGGCAGCAACATGTTGTACTGACAGTGAACAGCTGATAATTTTTGCTGATACTGTTGCTGGCTACGCGCTATTGTAATTTGGGCTTTATGCATTACTGAGTTTGAATTGGTAAATATGTATGTGGAGTATATAGTAAACATCTGCATCAATTCATTTGTAACTCATTTTTAATTACTCTCTTTCTTTTCAATTGTTGACTGTTATTGTTTTTTAAACTAAAAATCAATTCTCTGTGAGTGCGTACGTATGAAAAAGACAAAGAAAACAAAACAAAAAGAAACAAAATCAATTGTGCAGAGAGTCATAAAAACATTTTAGCAACAAATCATTTCGAACTGAATTGAATTAAATATAAAAAAGGCAAAAATGCAGTACTGTCATTTGTTTGTTTTTTTTTACAAAATTTGAAGTGAAGGAAATATTAAATTAAAAAAAATGTAAATTTTAGGTATGTAATTAAAAGTAAATAAAAATGTCACAAATAAAATAAATTTTATTTCATTTTAGATTACATTGAAATCAAACGTAATTAATATCTGTTGTTTATTTAAAAATGCATAATTGTTACGTTCCCTGCATTTTTTCGTATTAGATGTAAGGGAATGAAAGTAATTCACAGTTTTGTTTTGATGTTTTTTATTTAACACGAGCTGTAAACCCGCTACTTCGTCAGCGGAAATTTTTTATAAAAACTATACTATATAATAAATTTAAACTAAGATTCTTAACTCCCTTGGGAACATTTTTAATAATGGTGTTATGTCATCCATAAATAACAATATCTCTTTAATTTCAGGTTTATAATCTTAGAATAATGAAAAATAAATATCAGAATTACGAAAAAGTATATTAGAATAAAGAAAAAGGACCACAAAATCCATTTAAAGGTTTCTGATTCACTTAGGACCTTACATTTTCAATTTTATGTTTCTAAGGATGAAAATTGCAGAACATTCAAGAAGTACTATTAAAAGAACGAAAAAGGATACCACAAAGTCCCTTCTTATGGATTCTCATTCATTTAGGACCACATATCTTTAATTTCATGTTTCTAGATTCAGAATTATAGAAAATTAAAAAAGTACCGTAATGAATGGGAATCCTAAATGAATGGATTCCCATTCATTTAGGACCACATATCCTTATTTCATGTTTCTAGGTTAAATATTACCGATAATTAAAAAAGTACCATTGGAAGAACAAAAAAGTACCACAAAGTTCCCTCTAATGAATTCTCATTCATTTAGGACCACATGTCCTTAATTTCATGTTTCTAGGTTCATAATTATAGAAAATTCAAAAAGTACCATTAGAAGAACAAAAAAGTACCACAAAGTCCCCTCTAATGAATTCTCATTCATTTAGGACCTTAATTTCATGTTTCTAAGTTCATAATTATAGAAGATTCAAAAAGTACCATTAGAAGAACAAAAAAGTACCACAAAAACCTCTCTTATGGATTCTAATTCATTTAAGACCACATATCTTTAATTTCATGTTTCTGGGTTAAATATTATAGAAAATTCAAAAAGTACCATTAGAAGAACAAAAAAGTACCACAAAGTCCCCTCTAATGAATTCTCATTCATTTAGGACCAAATATCTTTAATTTTATGTTTCTGTGTTAAATATTATAAAAAATTCAAAAAGTACCATTAGAAGAACGAAAAAGTACCACAAAGTTCTTTCTTATTGATTCTCATTCACTTAGCACTTCATGTCCTTAATTTCATATTTCTAGGTTAAATATAATAGAAAATTCAAAAAGTACCATTAAAATAGCAAAAAAGTACCACAACGTCCCCTCTTATGGATTCTCATTAACTGAGGACCACATATCCCTAATTTCATGTTTCTAGGTTCATAATTATAGAAAATTCAAAAAGTACCATTAGAAGAACAAAAAAGTACCACAAAGTCCCCCCTTGTGAATTCTTTACAACATCGGACCATGCCGTATTTATTTTCATGTTTCTAGGTTAAATATTACAGAAAATGAAAAAAAGTACCAATAGAAGAAGAAAAAAGTACCACAAAGTCCATCCTTTTGAATTCTTACCCACAGGACCACGTATCTTTAAGTACCACAAATTCCACTCTTGTGAATTCCTATCCACATTTTCTTAATTTCATGTTTCTATGTTTAATGTAATTGAAAATTCATTATTAAGTTTGAATAAAATGTAATTTCCCGCCTTTACCCCTTTTCTGGCACTTTTTTTGACCCATCGAAGTATCAAAAATTGTATTCCAATAAATTTCTAAATTGTAGTGGTATCCCATATTAAAATACTCATATGAATATTTCAATAAACGTAAAAAAAGGTTTTATGAAAAAAGTACCAAAAATAGGTACGATTTTTACCCCTTAAACGTTTGAATTTCTAAAAAGTACCAAATTTGTGTTTCTCATTTTTTGATAAGTTATGAATACGACATAAATTTTATCTGTATGTTGATTGGTTTCAAAGATACATATGGTGCCAAAAAAGTACTAAAATACAGTTTTTACCCGTTTTCTCACTAAAACGGCCGATTTTCAAAAAAGTACCAGACACCTGTCCAATTATTTTTTAAATGAATAACGATAACTATTCAACTTTTTTTGTATCTTTATTAGTTTGGGAGATATAAAGTTACCGATTTTACCCGTTTTTACCCTTTTTTACCCCCTAAACATTCGAATTTCCAAAAATCCCGTCTTAGTGGATCTATATGGTGGGAGACCTACCTACGTTCGAAATTTTGTCTCTCTAGCTTCAGCCCTTTGGGCTGTGGGATGATGAATCAGTCAGTCAGTCATTCAGTCAGTCAGTCACGTTACTCTTTTATATATATAGATTATTGTTTTTCTAAAAATCTCACATAAGCGGTAATTTCTCAAAGAGAACAGAACATGTTTTTGCTTCATCGTTTCAATCAACTCAATTCAAATAATTTTTTTTACAGAGTTTGTTTTGTTTTGTATTGTTTTGTTTTTTTATTTTCGCAGTAATGTAAGAGCATACATTAAAAAACATTGCTGTAAATTAAAAATCAAATGATTTGATGCAGATATTTAGTATATAGACAATTCCAAAGCAATTCATATGCACAACCATTATTACTATTTAAATAAGTGTAGCACAAAGCGTATATGTTTTGTTGTTTTACAAATATAAATACTTCAATTCACACCGAATTGATAATGCCTCTCCTAACGAAATGCGAGTATTGAGTAGATTTTTTAGTTTTTAAGGAACTATATAAGACAATAAGGAATAATTATATAATTACAAACTAAAAAAATCAGAATAAACAATAATCACATACAAATTGTTACGTACAGAAATGTAAAACTTAAGTAGAAGATGTACTAAGCAAGATTTTAGTTTTGTTAAAAAACTGCATATAACATGTATTTTGAGTTTTATTTTTTTTTTACAAAAAATCAATTTGTTTTATGTAAGATCTATAGTATAGATTACTTAGTGTAAAGCATGTAATTTTTGTATTAAAAAATCAAATCTCTTATAAACAACTTGTTAAATTTTTGATTATAATTAATTTTGAAAGGTTAAAATTATTTGATGGAGTAAATGTTATTATATAACTTTTTGTCAAAAACATTACAATGTACGTAGGGGCAAAGGTATACCAAACGAGTCATTAAATAAACTGCGGTATTTAAACATAAGTGATTGGTATCGTTGAAAAGATAATTTTCTCTAGATTTTAAATATGTTTTAATAATATAACCCACCGAACAATATTAGTGCAAAAATAATGAAAATATACATGTTTTTTTTTTATAATTTCTTAATTTTGTTCTTTGGTGAACATTAAATTTTTAAATACTATTTTATTATTCAATAATTAAAAAAAGGTCCAAATACATGCCAAAAATTGTACCACTCTGAATTTTATTCAACATAAAAGGAAATTATAAATTTGAGAATTTTTTTTTTTATTCAAAGCATACGACTGTGTTGCTTACCGTTTCTGATGCCCTTAAAATTGTAAAAACTTATAAATAAAAGCTAGTTGTGCCAAATGTGAACCTAACATTACAATTATTATGAGCTTTTATTATGCACTTTAAGTATATTTCGGGAAGTACTTTATATGGATACTGTGGTCTAGTCCGGATTAATTCCTTGGAAATTTGGTAGGGTTATTTATGGTTACCAAATATGTAGTATTGCTAAATATGTCATATATTATCATTTAATTTCTATTCCGGGAATATCTTTGTACGGCAGCTAGGTGAAAATATAGACCGATCATAAAAAATTTTAATAATAATTTTTCTTGTGTCAATAAAACCATTCACACCAAATTTCATTCATTTACTTTCAATTAAGCATTTCAAAATGGTTTAAAATCGAAATTCGAAAAATTTTAAATTAGAATATATAAATGGACATTCTGAGCTTTAAGATGTATATAATTTCTATGGATAATACTGGATATTTATGTTACTTATTTTCTTTCAAAAATTTTGAAAACTTTTTTTTTTTTTATCAAAATATACTATTTTGATAAATTGTCAATTTAACCACTTGACGACTGCATTTTTATTAGGGTGATCGACACGGTTTTCCAACCGGTTTTTTCAGTCAATGTGCCTTCGGTTTTTTGAAAATGTTCATTTTTCGAATGTCGAATAGACCGGTTTTTTTAAACACAAAAAAACCGGTTTTAAAAATAGCTTTTTATTTCACAAAACATGCACTAAATATTTATATTTGAATATAAATTTATGAATATTTTTTTAAATATTCATAAAGTATTATTTCTAATATTTTAAAAATATAGTTTAAGGTTAAATTTAAATGTTTTAGTCTTTTTTTTCATTCAATATTTTCTTAATTTTTTAAAGATTTTGTTTAAAAAAGTTTCACCCACAGAATCGTTTCAATAAAATTGATTATGACTTTTTACATATTAATCCATGGTTTCTGTTTATGCTAAGTAAAAGTTAATAACATTTTTTATGATTATTTTCTTATATTTTTTATACCCTACACTACCATAGGTAGCGAGGGTATTATACATTTGTGCTGATGTTTGTAACACCCAAAAATATTGGTCTAAGACCCACCTTAATACAGGTTGCAATTTTTAACATAAATTAATTAAATTTGGCACACAGGTTTCTTATAGTCCAAGTACGAAGCGTGTTGAATTGGTTATGACCTCCCGGAAAAGGGGTTTAACGATCAAAAATCCCTTAAATGTAGCAATAATTTTTGCACATGTAAGTTCCATATTAGTTTAAATCTGTGTGCCGAATTTCGTGAAGATCGGTCCATAATTGACCATTGTATTGGTCTACAATTCCAAAAAAACCCCTCCCCGAATGGTTTAGGTTATTTTGGGTTAATAGTTATCTCCAAAAATTATTATGTTTAATAAATTTTAACTTGAACATTATAAGATTTATTTATTTTTCTTTAAGAAATGTAGTATTTTGATAGAAATGTTAACTTCTAAATAAAACCGGTTAACCGGTTTTTTCTGAATTTTAAAAAGTGCAACCGGTTTTTTCAAAATACCAACTATTCGAACTATTCGAAAACCGGTTTCTCCAAAAAGTCGAATAATCGATCACCCTAATTTGTATGCAACATTTTTTACAATTATTCTTAATAAAATTTGCCATCATAAATAGTAAAAAGTCTTTGTTTCTATTATAATGTCAGATGATATTTTCTGATATGAAAATAAAAAAAATATTAATTTAAAGGTATTTTTCACTTTGGACTTCTATGAATTTTTTTTTAAATACAATTTTATTAAAATCTGAATATTTCGGACATTTTCCATCGTAATTTAGATTTTAGAGTATCCGAATGGCCTAGTTCAATACTATTGATATGCACTGGTCAACTCGAAATTTTTAAATTTTCACTTTTTGCAAGAAAACAATATACAGTGGTCATATCTACCCAATGTCAAAATCTTACATAATTTTCTCCACTCTTTCGTTTTTATGGCAAATAAATGGTGTTAAGAAAATAAATGTCTCAAGAAGCATAAATTTTGTCAAAATACCATAAATTCGTGTAATTACCGCGAAAAAAAAAATATCATAGTTTTCATAAATTCACTGATATTTAAGTATAATAAATACTTCCCTACACCTTTTTTGCAAAAATTGCTGATTTCATCTTTTGGGAACCAAATGTAATCAATTAACCTTTTGGCTTTTAATGGGCTAATTATCTGTAATTTTCAGTAGTGTCAGAAGAGACTTTTCCAATGGTACCTTAAACATTTATTTAAAATTTTTCGAAATCTATACAATTACATATGTATTTATGTAATGAAAATATGACAGAAATTGTTACTAAATAACATTTCGCGAATGAAAAGAGATTTAAGAATTATTTAAATGCATATTTCAAGTGTTAATATGTCTCTATTATATTTTGAAGTTAATTTTCATATGATGAATGTTTTATATAATGCTATTGAAAGAAATTCGTATTTTTGAGGTGTTTTAAAAATGGTCAAGATAACGTAAATGAAAACATTTAGAGAATCATATAAAAATATACTGATCTTTATTTGTAGAAAGGTACATTTGCAACTTTTTTTCGTAAGGCCCTTTAATATACATATGTACATTTAAATATATTTTCGGTACCGAAATATATTTTCATCTGCCATCCATGAATGAGAGTGAGTAAAAGAGTTCTAAAGCAATATGTATGTACTGGTATGTATGTACCGCTTATAAAAATACAAGGATTGTATGTATGTATAAAAACTGCTAACAGAAATAGTTCATGTTCATATAAAAATGATTATAAATATGACTACGTAAGTTTGTGTAGCATAAAGCATGCATATTTTTTGTTCTAAAATGCAATGCACTACCTTGATACGCACCGAAATAGTAATTCCCTTCGTAACGAGATATGAACGTATGAGCTGTTTCAAAGTATTCTATTTATTTCTTAAAATTTTAATTTAATAAAATTATTATATTTTTGCTCTGATTACAATAATTTTGGTAAAATCCAATGCGTTTTTGAGAAAAATATTTGTAAAAAAATTACATTTAGTAAAAAAAAAGTTTATAAATATTTCTGTAAACAATTTTTTTTTTTTGTAAAAATATATAATATAATCTGATTTTTTAATAAAATAAAAAGTAGCTATTTTTACGAATAGATTTTTTGATGTAAGGACGGCTCATTTAAAATGTTTTTATTAATGAAATTTGTAAACAAAGTGCAAAGAGTCTTTATACCAGAGATGCGCAATTTGCAAATTTCCTGACTCGCGAGTTTAGACCAGTGATCCCCACACTCATACATACACAATTGTGTTTGTGTATGTTTTGTATAACTCTCTCACTTTGAAATTGTACACCAGAAAAATTACTTAATTTTTATAGTAATTTAATTTTTAATGTTTCTTCGTGAATTTAAGATATGTAAACGGAAATGAACTTAAATAGTTTAGAATTTGAATAGTAATAAACAGCGTCTCTAATCATTATGATTTAATGACTATATTTTTGTATTTAAAATATATTAGTTATACATATGTGACATTAACTTAAAATATAACAATTATGTAAAATTTATATTTTTGATATATTTATATTTTGATATATTGAAATCCTGATTTGTGTAAATAATAAAAATCAAAAATAATTATTATTTTTTCATCCATCAAGAACTCATACTTCCACTTAATATTAAGCATTTTTTATGAGTGTATTTCAAGCAACAAGCGATAACACAACCTACTTCGTTGAATGCTCGTGCGAGACTGAGTTGATTTGTGTGCTTTTTATTCATTTCAAGAGAATAACACAAGAGACAAAATGCACGCGTGCACGGTTTTGGGGAACACTGGTTTAGACTACAAATGCTGCTTACGCACGTATACTGCTGCTCTCTCATTAAGTTCAATGCAAATCAAGTCAAGTTTTTTGCTGCTTCACACACACAAGCGCAAATGTATAGTAGTGTGTGTCAGGGCTGTCAGATGTGGCGATTTTTCGCCAAACGTGGCGATTTTTAATTGCTCTTGGCGACTGAATTTTCCGTTTCGCGACATGGCGAATTTTTTGGCGATTTTTAACAAGGTGGCGATTTATTTGGCTATTTTTTAATTTTATTGAATAGTTATTCGCGTAGTAAAACTATTACGTTTTCTTACTAGCAAACGACCATTTTTATTATTTTTCTATCTAACAAAACAGTTCTCAAATGAGGGTCAACGGTTCTCCTTTCCTTGAACATGAAATTAAAAGTATTTCTTTAAAGAGAAGACACATATTATTTATTTTTCCGTATTTAAAGATCTTATTCATATAGAATAAAAATTCGAAAATTATTGTTTGTGCGTAATTTTTGTTATAATCCTTGTAATTTTTGCGAATTGTAAAAAACATTTAATGATATTTCGTCCTCGGCTCAAGATATTTAACTTTTTTAAACACAAAGGTTTTATTTTAAATTTACAATTAATTGAAATCAAATGTTTTTACTATTTTCTTAAATATAGCCTGATTTAACAAATGAATTTGATATTAAATTAAGAATTATTAAATCATAACATTTGATATGAAATTTTTTCAAATTAATATTCATTTCAATTCAAACTTTAAATTCAACATACGTGTTTTAAGAAATACCCAATAAGCACACAAATTTCAAAAATTCAAGCCTTGGAAAATTTTGCTGGAGTCCGACATGAATTCAAATTTTAAAATATTTTAAACAAAACATAATATTGAAAAAAGTAAAAATTTTCAAGTAAAATAAATATGATTTGAATATAAATTACCTTTTCACTGGAGAATGCTATTAAATTAAAGTGTAATACTATTTTTTTTTAAATTATATTTTTATTAATGACTGTTATGTTCAAGTTCTAAACATAAAAGAATAAATTATTTTCTGTTGGTTTTTAAGTAAATATCTGATATTTTCCAGAATTCTTCCAATTAAATGTTTTATTGTGTTTTGGTCACTTTTTTGCTCAAATAAGACCACTTATTTTTAAACTCCGCTTCATTTTAAGCTGAACTTTTAATGTTCTTTAAATTATTTTTTACTGGAACCCAATATCTTTCAATTTGAAACTAGAACAGGTACAAAAAAAAATGGATACACTGTATTTTCTTAGGAAAGGAAGAAGTCTTTTCCAAAGGCACTCATTTGCGTATATTTCTGTGTTAATGGAAACATTTTTTTTGAATGAAGTGCTTCTTTTCCGCATATGCATATGGCTTCCCAAAACAAAAACTTTCTTGGGAATTTTTATTTCTTTGATACACAATATTTTTCTGCCACATTCCTTCTAGCATCTGAAACATAGAGTTCCTGGCCAGGAAGTTGAAAAAAGTTAGCCTGTATGAACGTTTCATTGTCTATTATAATCATACACAACATTGCCTTTCTAGCAATTGTGTTACATGACCGATGTAATATTTCATGAACAATTTTAATTATATGTTTTGGTGTTTTTTGTTTAATTTCCATTTTAAGAAAAACTAGTTTCGCTATAACCATGAAACTTAGCACATGGCTAGTGAGCATAATTATAAATGTAAATCAGTTATCAAAATTATTTAATTGTCACCACATCAAAAGTTATAAGCCCAAGAGCATGCACGGATTTTTTCGTGCGCAGTCCTTAATTAATTTGCTACTCTAAAATGTCAGTGGGTCACCTTCAAGTTGTAATTTCTCAAGTGATCTAAATTGGGGTTCATACATAGCAATTATTCCTACTGAAATTCTGAGTTCGTAGGATAGAGGGGAGAAGGGAATACTAAATATTTATATTCTCTTTACCTCTCTCGTCTATGAACTCAGAATTGCAGCAAGATTCCATTGCAGTTTATGAACCCTGACTAACAAAATATAGATCCTTAATTTATAAATATCTTCAATAAATGAAAAGAAAGCATTCATGAATAAATTAATTCTTCGAAACAATTTATAAGATTAATAGGACAAATCTCTGACAAAAATGAAAAACTACATAATTCTTTTTTACTACTTTTAAGGAGACCGTTTTTAAGGTTTAAAATTTAAATTAAAAGTCATTGTCATACAATTTTAAATTACCTTCCGTGTAAGTATATCATTCGATTTTGGAACCGATGTGTATACTGGTTATCGAATAATATAGCAATAAAGTAATGGTGTTTTCTTTTTATAAAATTTATATTTTGTTTAAATAATATCTCAAGTTATAATGGAATTTTAAAATATATTATGAATATGTTGAATTATGTATTTATTCCATTTCCAAAATATTATAAAAATAAAATTTATGTCTTAAAAAAGTGCATATTTGAAATAAGTATGTTAAATTCAATGATTAATTTTAATATAGGAAATATGGAATAATAGCATATGTTAATTAATAAATTTTTTACATTTCGAAAAAAGGAAAATCAACCAAATTATGTTGTTTTTCCTAAAGTAATGGACAGATTTCTTTAAAAAATTTACAAAATATGTAATGGAATAAAAAAAACAGCATAAATCAAGTTTTGTATTTTTTCCTTTTGCCAACAGAAATTTTCATTTTATAATGTTAGAATTATTCTAATAAAAAATATAATAACTTTCAATAAATTTTTAAAATTGTTGGAGCTATGTGAGAAAAGTGTCTTTAAATTTACTGTTACTGCAATTATCATTAACTTTGTTGAAGCTGAATTTACATTTAAAAATTACATATATTAAATTTAAAGGACTAAAAATTTTAATTAATTTTTTAGTAAAAAAAAATGAAATTAAAAAATAAAAATAAAATAAAATTTAATTTTGGCGATTTCTGATTAACAATTTGGCGACAGACGCTCAAAATAATCTGACAACCCTGGTGTGTGTGCGCATCACTGCTTTACTTTGAGTCTACATTAGACAATTTTTTATCAAGACAAACGTCAAAATTAACACGAATTTATGGAAGGTGGCAACAGTTGTGCAAAAACAACAATATGGCGAATTCATTAGTGTTTTTTATATGTGCAGTTTGACAGCTGTAACAACCAAAAATAATAATCAGCTGTTTAACTGAGGCTACCTTGTATAGATTCGCACTGATTTTGACGTTTGTCTTGATAAAAATTTGTCTAATGTAGACTCAAAGTTATACATATGTAAAATATTGTAATTACATTTCAGTGTGTTTTATAAAATGTAAAAAAAAAACAGTTAGGTAAAATAATCTATATTTATATAAATATAGTCTTTGATTAGGTTCTAAGATAAACGATCCGGAATTCTTAACCCTCTAACGTTAAAGGCACCCTAAGGGATTTTTTTTTGAATTTTTTAAAGTAATTTATATTGTTTGGTTAATTAATTGACATAATAAACTAAATATCTAGACCACAAATTTTCCAAAAATATTACACGAATTATATTTGTTATTTTTAATGTGTAAATTGATTTTATAAATCTTTGCTCCGGCCGTTAGAGGGTTAAGGAGTTTTTTAGAATTTGACAAATTAAGTCTGCAAATGTAAATAAGGTATACAATTCAATTTAAATTTGATTTTTTACTGAAACCAAAAAAAAAAAAAAAAGAATGCATATCGCGCAGTGGTTCCAAAACGCTTTCGAGTTGATTTGGAGGTGTAGCGTAGGTCAGGGGGTAGTGGGTGGCCATCCAAAGTTGGCCATCCGGGTATGTAATTTTTTTTGAAAAATTTAAAAATATCAATTTAGAAATGAATTCATTTTAAACAACTGGAAATTTGGTAGTTGCTTAGTAATCATATTGGACTTTGAATATAATAAATGACCAAAGTCGCTGCGGATTATCGAAAAAAAGCAACGTTTTAAATGGTATACATTAGGGTGTCCGCGAAATGAAAAGTATAGATGTTCCTATCTTAAATAAAAAGGAACCGTTTCTCAAAATTTTGGTCCTGAAATTATCCTTTCGTGAGCAAGATCAAAATGAAAATAGGTTCTTTTTTCAATAACAATATACAAATTTGGTATCGTAAGAAAGGACTTTAGAGCGAGCATTTAATGACATAAGAAAAATTTAGGACCAGATTCAAATAAGATCAAAATTTTGGTTCGTCCTTCTGTTGAAGAAAGCATATGTACCAAATTTCATCAAATTACTTTCAAACTGCGCATAAGCTTTATATGGACAGCCAGCCAGCAAGAAAGCCGACCAGACGGACGGACATTGTTAAATCGACTAAGAAAGTGATTCTGAGTCGAACTGTGTACTTTAAGGTTTGGATCCGAAGATTCTTCCTCTGCGTTACAATTTCTGCCCAAACAAATAATGCAGCAACATACCTATGGTGGTGTAGTGTATAAAAACAGAAAAACTTGTTTTGGTATAACTGCTATAGGATTATATTGTATTATTTTGATCCCAATTTTTTTTAGAATGAAATAAATTTTCATTTGAGATGAGAACATCGTTATCAGATAAAATACTCCATACAAACATTTATATGAATTTATCTTAGTTTGTGATGAAAACTGTTGATAAATATGAAAAAAATCATTTAATTTGTTCATTATTTGTCTTAAAAATTTGCATTTATTATCAATATTTTATTTTAAATTTCATAAATATTTGACTTTGAAATTAAAAATTATTGTACAAAAAGAAAAGTTTTTTTGTGTTTTGTTTTCTTTGGAAAAATTTTTTTTGAGAACTTTATTATTTTGTACTTGAAGAAAAACATTTTTTTTAAAAACTTTTTTTTATATTTTTTGTTTTAGTATGTTATAAAATAATTTTTAACTTCAATGAAAATATTTTTTTGTAAAAAACAAAATAAAAAATGTTTCCGGTCTTTGATTTATTTGCGAATTTCGATTTTAAACCATTTTGAAATGTTTAAGGATCATTGAATTTTTTAGACCTGTAACTCGCAATTTTCAAAGTAAATGAATGAAATTTGGTGTGAATGGTTTTATTGACACAAGAAAAATTATTATTAAAATTTTTTATGATCGGTCTATATTTTCACCTAGCTGCCGTACAAAGATATTCCCGGAATAGAAATTAAATGATAATATATGACATATTTAGAATCAGATTTTGATGAAATTTCGCAATACTACATATTTGGTAACCATAAATTACCCTACCAAATTTCCAAGGAATTAATCCGGACTAGACCACAGTATCCATATAATGTACTTCCCGAAATTTACTTAAAGTGAATAAACCTCATAATAATTGTAATGTTAGGTTCACATTTGGCACAACTAGCTTTTATTTATAAAGCCCAAATTACAATAGCGCGTAGTCAGCAGCAGTGTGTGCTGCCATAATCAGCTGATTATCATAGTAAAATAATAAAGTACTCGCACATCTACAAAAACAAAAATTGCTTGTATTTTGTTAGTGTAAAACTACTGCCCACAATGTCAGAATGCTTTGAACGGAAAAATGAGAGAACGAAAGAGAGCAAGAGAAAAAAAATCAAAAAATATTTTACATGTGAATACAAAAACAATTTGACAGTACCGCGAGGTTTGCCAATGAAAAAATTGTAAAACAGCTGGTCTTACGAGTATACTTTATTATTATACTTAGAACGCACTGTTTGTTATGGTGTTGATTACATTTAGTCAGCAGCAGTTTGCAGTGCTGTTTCATTTAGCCCTGTTTCTAAATTCACTGCGCTGCATTCAGATTGACAGCGAGACAAAGAGAGTGAGCAAATAAATGAGAGGCTAAAATACACAAGTAGAACAAAGCTAAAGTAAATTATGGCTGTCTACGCTGAATTGTAATTATAACGGCAGAAACATGTTGTGCTGACAGTGATCAGCTGATAATTTTTGCTGATACTGTTGCTGACTACGCGCTATTGTAATTTGGGCTTAAGTTTCTACAATTTTAAGGGCATCAGAAACGGTAAGCAACACAGTCGTATGCTTTAAAAAAAAAATTTCTCAAATTTATAATTTCCTTTTATGTTGAATAAACATCAGAATGGTACAATTTTTCTCATGTATTTAGACCTTTTTTTAATTATTGAATAATAAAATAGTATTTAAAAATTTAATGCTCACCAAAGAACAAAATTAAGAAATTATAAAAAAACATGTATATTTTCATTATTTTTGCACTAATATTGTTCGGTGGGTTATATTATTAAAACATATTTAAAATCTAGAGAAAATTATCTTTTCAACGATACCAATCACTTATGTTTAAATACCGCAGTTTATTTAATGACTCGTTTGGTATACCTTTGCCCCTACGTACATTGTAATGTTTTTGACAAAAAGTTATATAATAACATTTACTCCATCAAATAATTGTAACCTTTCAAAATTAATTATAATCAAAAATTTAACAAGTTGTTTATCAGAGATTTGATTTTTTAATACAAAAATTACATGCTTTACACTAAGTAATCTATACTATAGATCTTACATAAAACAAATTGATTTTTTATAAAAAAAAAATAAAACTCAAAATACATGTTATATGCAGTTTTTTAACAAAACTAAAACCTTGCTTAGTACATCTTCTACTTAAGTATTACATTTCTGTACGTAACAATTTGTATGTGATTATTGTTTATTCTGATTTTTTTAGTTTGTAATTATATAATTATTCCTTATTGTCTTATATAGTTCCTTAAAAACTAAAAAATCTACTCAATACTCGCATTTCGTTAGGAGAGGCATTATCAATTCGGTGTGAATTGAAGTATTTATATTTGTAAAACAACAAAACATATACGCTTTGTGCTACACTTATTTAAATAGTAATAATGGTTGTGCATATGAATTGCTTTGGAATTGTCTATATACTAAATATCTGCATCAAATCATTTGATTTTTAATTTACAGCAATGTTTTTTAATGTATGCTCTTACATTACTGCGAAAATAAAAAAACAAAACAAAACAAACTCTGTAAAAAAAATTATTTGAATTGAGTTGATTGAAACGATGAAGCAAAAACATGTTCTGTTCTCTTTGAGAAATTACCGCTTATGAGAGATTTTTAGAAAAACAATAATGTTAAATAAAAAACATCAAAACAAAACTGTGAATTACTTTCATTCCCTTACATCTAATACGAAAAAATGCAGGGAACGTAACAATTATGCATTTTTAAATAAACAACAGATATTAATTACGTTTGATTTCAATGTAATCTAAAATGAAATAAAATTTATTTTATTTGTGACATTTTTATTTACTTTTATTACATACCTATAAAATTTACATTTTTTTAATTTAATATTTCCTTCACTTCAAATTTTGTAAAAAAAAAACAAACAAATGACAGTACTGCATTTTTGCCTTTTTTATATTTAATTCAATTCAGTTCGAAATGATTTGTTGCTAAAATGTTTTTATGACTCTCTGCACAATTGATTTTGTTTCTTTTTGTTTTGTTTTCTTTGTCTTTTTCATACGTACGCACACACAGAGAATTGATTTTAAGTTTAAAAAACAATAACAGTCAACAATTGAAAAGAAAGAGAGTAATTAAAAATGAGTTACAAATGAATTGATGCAGATGTTTACTATCATTGAATAGAACTAGAAGTTTATGTGAGAGCCACCATATACTAAATTTTCAAAAAATTTACTCATTTTTTTGAAAATACAAAAACAAAATATATGTGACTACATGTATTTTGTTGTTGTATGAATTAGGTTTTTGACAATTGAATTAGGTTTTTTTCTCTCACATAAATATCTAGTTGTTAATCTATGTTTACTATATACTCCACATACATATTTACCAATTCAAACTCAGTAATGCTTAATTTGCGGTCCACACGAGCCTTTTTCATGCTCGCACATTGAACAAAATGTTGTGCGCACATGCATTTGGATAGTGTGGACCCAAGTTGTTCATGTTTTGTTCTTGTTCGCACACCGTTGTTCGCACAATTGTTCGAGCAACCATGTCTGCCATCAAACGTCATTTTGTACGCGGAAGAAGAGGCGCTGCATGTAAAAGTATCGAAGCGACACAGACGGCAAACAAAAAATTATGATTTGTTCGACAAATGTTCTGCCCACTGAAAACAAAATGAACAAAATTGTGTGTGTTGCTCTGCCGACGTTTTGTTCTTGTGCGAACAAGAAAAAGGTTAGTCTGAATGTAGCGTAAGTATTATCTTGACAACAAGATTTTTCAGTGTTGAAAAAAAAACCGCCAAATATATTTCAATTCACAATTAATAAAAAAAAAGTGTTGAAAACTATTCTCTTGCTAAAATTTTTATCTCGTAAAAATCGCGAAAAGAAAAAAAATATTTTTCTGAAAATTTTAGGAAACATATCTAATATGCTCACTAGAAGGATTTTTAGCATGGAATGTGTTTATTAAACCAAAAATAGTCCTCTTCCATTCCCATACAAATTATGTCCTGACACTGCCTAGCGTCTTTTCAAATTTTCTGACCCATTTGAATGAAGTTGATTTTCTGAAGGACATACTTTCATGTCCTCCATAGTTTGTATCTTGACGTAACCACGTTTCCATGCAATATTAAATCCCAGATTTTTATGACCAATTTGGATGAATTTGATTTTCTAGAAAACCGTAGGTGACATTCTTTAAAGTACTATATTGCTTATATCTTAATGTCGCCTCTCCTTCACGAACTATTGAATCTCAGATTTCCTAACCAATTTGGACTGAGTTTTCTCGAAAACTGCTTGGGCGTTTTTGAGAAAAAAAATACCTTTTTGTAGTCAGGAGATTGTTTTCTTTTGAAATTGATACATTTTTCATTTTCCGGACGCATTTTACATGCAATTCCAGATGGCAGTAGTCCATTGGTATCAATGGAGTTTTTTCGAAAACTACTTAGACGTTTTAGAGAAAAAGCCGTTTTTTGTAGTCAGGAGATTGTTTTTTTTTTAAATTGATACATTTTTCATCTTCCGGACGCATTTTACATGCAGTTCCAAATGGCAGTTGCCCATTGGTATCAATGGTGTTTTCTCGTATTGTTTTCTTTTGAAATTGGTGCATTTTTAATTTTCCGGACGCATTTTACATGCAATTCCAGGTGGCAGAAGCCCATTGGCATCAATGGAGTTTTCTCGAAAACTACTTGGGCGTTTTTGAGAAAAAGGACCTTTTTGTCGTCTGGAGATTATTTTCTTTTGAATTTGATACATTTTTCCCATTGGTATCAATGGAGTTTTTTCGAAAACTACTTGGGCGTTTTTGAGAAAAAATACCTTCTTGTAGTCAGGAGATTGTTTTCTTTTGAAATTGGTGCATTTTTAATTTTCCGGACGCATTTTACATGCAATTCCAGGTGGCAGAAGCCCATTGGCATCAATGGAGTTTTCTCGAAAACTACTTGGGCGTTTTTGAGAAAAAGGACCTTTTTGTCGTCTGGAGATTATTTTCTTTTGAATTTGATACATTTTTCCCATTGGTATCAATGAAGTTTTTTCGAAAACTACTTGGACGTTTTTGAAAAAAAATACCTTCTTGTAGTCAGGAGATTGTTTTCTTTTGAATTTGGCACATTTTCTACTACTTGGTCGTTTTAGAGAAAAAGGCGTATTTTGTAGTTAGGATATTGTTTTCTTTTGAAATTGATGTTTTTTTAATTTTCCGGACGCATTTTCCATACAATTCCAGGTGGCAGTGGCCCATTGGCATCAATGGAGTTTTCTCGAAAACTACTTGAGAAAAAAGTCCTTTTTGTCGTCTGGAGATTGTTTTCTTTTGAATTTGATACATTTTTAATTTGCCGGACTCATTTTACATGCAGTTCCAAATGGCTGTTGCCCATTGGTATAATTAAAATTTCCTGGAAAACCGCTATGCCAATTTTTTGCACGAAAAACTTTTTATGATCCTTGGGTGATGTACTTCCATGTCCTGTATAGCTTATGTCTTGACGCAGCTTTGTTTTTATGGAATATTAAATCCCAGATTTTTCTGACCATTTTGGATGAAGTGGATTTTCTGGAAATCCGCCCGGCAGTTTTTTTGCACGGAAACCTTTTTATGATCCTTGGGTGTTGTCCTGTATAGCTTATGTCTTGACGCAGCCTCGTTTCTATGGAATATTAAATCCCAGATTTTTCTGACCATTTTGGATGAAGTGGATTTTCTGGAAAACTGTTCCGTCGATTTTTTGCACGGAAAGCTTTTTATGATCCTTAGGTGATGTACTTTCATGTCCTGTTTATTTTACATCTTGACGTAGCCTCTTTTCCATGGAATATTGTTCTTAAATGATATAAAAAAAAGTTTTATTATTATCAATATTTATTGGTAAATAACGACATTATAACTATACAATAATTTAATTTTATAAATGCAGAGTTGAGTCGTTTACGACTTTTTACTTTAATATTTTATGCTTGTACAATATTATATCTTAAGAAATAATTTTAATAATTTTCGGGAAAAAGTTACAAAATCCAATAATTTTTTTTTCAAAAAACTTTAAAAATTTTCCAAAAATGGAATTTTTTACTTTTTTTGCTATATCTTTCCAACCGATATCGGGGAGCAAAAATTGCTATTACAAAAAAATTAAATGAAAAGTATGACTTTTTTTTGATTCCAGCTTTGCGATTTGAGAAATTTGAGAAAATTCAAAATTTGTTGGAAAAATATGTCAAATTTGGGAAACCTTGGATCTCGAAAAAATAAAATTTAAAAAGTTTTTTTTCCTTAAAAGTATTTTGTGTTTAGTTGTCTTTCAGTAGAATATAAATATTGTATATGTTACTTAAGAAAAATTTTATATAACAGAAAAAGAATGTAAACACTTTTTTTTGCAAAAAAATGGGAAAAAATCAACTTTTTTGAAAGTTTAAATTTAAATTTAAATGCTGGTAACTTTTGACTGTAAATATTTTTTCAAAATTCTTTCTTTACACAATTTTTCTATTTGTTGTTAATGATATAAGAAAAATTTAAAAAAACTCGGGTTAAAATTGGACCCGCTGTAGCGAAAAAACTTCACCAAGACATGCTAAAAAGTAAAAATTTTAATCTTTGAAGCCTAATATCTCTTAAACTAAAAGATATAAGATACTCATACGTATAAAAATCCCGTATAAAAATCTTTGAAATCGTTTCAGATATAAGGAATCAGGATCGTTTTTAAAAAATTTTACACCCTAGGTGACCAACTTTGGGACCATGTGGACTGGCCCGCTGTAGGTCTATATGGTCCAAGCTCAAAACTCGTCTACACCTCTACTATCACCATGTGAAATTTCGTGGAAATCGGAACAGTCGTTCCGAAGTTCTATAATTATTTCCATTTCATTTTTTGAATCGCGCACACTGTGCCATGTTCAAATCTCATTTGGTGAAAAACTTGTTTTTTATTATTATTTTTATTTGATATTTTTAAGAAATATATTATTTTTTATTATAAACCCCGGTTCAAATCCCAATTGGGACAAACATTTTGTTTGAATTTTATATATATTTTCAATTATTTTGAACCTGAATTCAACCCCCGTTTTAACCCAATTTTTTTTGCACATTTTTATGCATTTTTAAAAAGCTAAAACTTTTTATGAACCGAGTTCGATTCTCAATTTAATTTTCTTTTGAAATTTTAATAATTTGTTATATTATAATTTTTTTACTATGTTTAAAATTAGTTGAATCTTTTTATTTCTAAACAATATGGTTTTTGATTTAATATTTTTAATAAACAATCAGAATAATAAAATGAAGCTCTAAGCGTCGTTTTTTATTAGTTCCTGGTAGGGTAGTTTTTTGAATCATACTCAAATTTTAATAGCATTTCCTTGTATGATCATGGTTGGGAGGGGAAGTCACTGTGTTACCATATACAACAGCTCTTTCAACAAATCTAAATGGCCGTTTCCGTCTTTTTTTTTTCCTGTGTCTTTAGAGTTCTCTATATCCCTATATCTATCCCTTGCTCTGTTTCTCTCTTTTTTTCTCATTTAGAGCTCAAACACAAGCAAGCAGTGGCGGATGCTCTAAGAGAAGACGGCGTCAAGCAGCGGGTTTCACATACATTTTTTATTTTTTTTTTTTGTTTCTTTATATTTTTTGTATATGGCAACAAAAAATATAAATTTAATGTAAACTTATGTGATTAAATTTGCAACAACGGCAACACTGACAGAGAGTGAGAAAATGAGAACTTTTGAGAATAAAATAAATTTTAATTTTCAACGGATTCCGCTGTGTTGTTTTAGTTGCCAAATCTTCATGTAAAAAAAAATAATCCGCTTGGTTGTGTTTGGGCTCTTAAATATAGCACGCACAAAATAATAAATAATATTGCTGTGCATGTCGACTTGAAGTCTATTTGAAATAGCATCGAAAAAATATCAAAATTTCATTAGATTTTTAAGAATATAGTTTTTTTCGCTATAATTCAAGAACAGTCATAATTACATCTTTTCTGTGCCCAAAATCATTTTTTGGAACTGTGCGATTTAAAATGTACACCTTGACAGTATACCGGGTTGCGCGGCATTGTGTATCCGTTCATAGTGGATACATATAAATATTGTTTAAATTAAATGAAGTACTTTTCTTTTTCAATGTGATTAGTTTTGTTGATTTCAGGAAGAAAGCAACGTATTTATATGAAATTATAAATTGTTTCTTGTATAAAAACAGAAATAAAAAATATATCTTTATTGAATAAGCTTTTCAGTGAGCAGTGCTATATTGCTTAGCCTGTAACTTCTATAAATGTTTTCAATGGACTTTGAGCAGAGTATATATAAAATTTATATATAAATTTTTACAATTGGAAATTTTGTTGCTTTTGATATGCACACTTTATATAGAGAACATACAATATTTTTTCTCGTTTTTGCGAAAAGAAACAAATTTTCATCTTCCAAAGTACAAATGTTTGTTAGTACCCAAATTTGGTTATGAAATTAGTTTTGTTCTAAATTTAATACTTTAAAAAATAATTCAACATATAGGAAAACCTTGATTTTATTGCTTATGTTCTGCACAGAACTGTATATTTTAATTTTAATGATTCTGGTATTCTTGATTTATTCCATTTTTCGACAACAGAAAACTATTTTAGAGAAAAATCGTCTTGCTGAAAAAAGAACGATATTTTGATGATAAAATGTACTTTTCAAATGACAAAAAAAAATAAAATTAAATGTACTTTTTTATTAGTTGCTATCTAAGTTTCTCCAAAATGATAAAAAAAAAATACAATCAGGTATGTTATAGCAAAGAATATTCATATATAGAAGGCGCATCATTTAGAAACAAAATTTCTTATGGCGGGTTCTAATCATAGAACCCGCTCTCATGTAATTCTCGCTCTCAACATTTAGCATTGATGAGGGGGATAAGCAACAAGGGAAAACAAAATCCACCACCAAAACAGAGAGAGATATTACTGTAGGGCATAGCATACATGTTTTGTTGTTTTACAAGTAGAAATACTCTCATCTGCACCGTCGAGCTTATACCTTTCTTAGTGACGTGATTTCGAAGTTGTCAATTTATATTTTATAGTTATATTTTTGATAAACTAATAATTGTTATATTTTACTTTTATATATTATATTTTTATATATTTCATAAAATGTGCATATAAATTGTTTTTGGTGTTTTTATTATTATTTAAAAAAAATGTTTTTATAGAGAATTTTTAATTTTAGAAATTATTATTTAAAAAAATATTAAAATTTTTTAATTTTTAAAGGTAAATATTTTTTCCATTTTTTGGATTTTTTAGAAAGAAAAATAAAAATAAAGTAAATAGTAAATAAAAGTTTTTCCTTTTTTTCGGAAAAAAGTTATTTTGTGATTTTTGACTTGTATTTTATTTGAAACAAGAAATTGTTATTAAAATATATATTTTTTATAGAAATAAATAATATTAATATTTTCAATTTTAAAACTTATTTTTAAATTATATATATTTTATTTGTTCTTAAAGTTGTTTTGAATAAAAAAGTATTTCATTTCTTTTATTTTTGGGCAGAAATAACATGTATTTTGAAAAATAAAGAAGTTTTTTGATTTCCTTTTTCTAAGCAAAAAGTTATTATTTTTTTTATACAAAAATAAAAAAATATTCATACAGCAATGTTTCAATTTATAGACTTAAATTTTTTTATAAACAAAAATACTGAAATTTTTTTTAATATATAAAAGTTATTTTTTGGCAGGAAATAAAAATTATTTTTATTTATTCATATATTTATTTTTGTCATAACAATTTTTTTATATAGAAGGTATATACAAATTAAATATTTTTACAAAAGAACTTTTTTCAATATAATTCCACCTTCTTTACAGAATAAAACAAAATTATTTAAGAAAAATCTAATTTTTTTGGTGACAAATTTGATATGAATAAAAAAAAATAAAAATATTTATTTATATGTTTTTCAAGTGGATATAATTTTATATTTTTGTTTATATTTATTTAATTAATATACTTAACATTAACATCTGTTACTTTGAATACATAAGTAACAAAACTACACAAATCAAATTTTAAAATATAAATTTGATATCCTGAAAATATATAAGCTCATAGACGTTAAAAAAGGTATAACTAGTTCGGTGCTGATTAAAGTACTTCTACTTTTAAAACAACAAAACACATATGTTATGCCCTACACTAACATACGCGATCGTATTTTATCTCATTTAGTATATAAACAACCAATTTCTTGTCTCTACTTTTTTATAGGCACTACACCAGCGATCGCCACTCTCATACATTCACAATTATGTTTGTGTATGTTTTGTTTTTCTGTCCCATTATAAAATTATACACCAAAAAAAAAATAACAGAATTGTTATAGTAATTTAATTTTGAAAGTATCTTCGTCAATTCAAGACTTGTAAGTGAAAATACACGTTACTAGTTTAGAATTTGAATAGTAATAACCATAGTAAAATAATAAAGTACTCGCACATCTACAAAAATAAAAATTGCTTGTATTTTGTTATTGTAAAACTACTGCCCACAATGTCAGAATGCTTTGAACGGAAAAATGAGAGAACGAAAGAGAGCAAGAGAAAAAAACTCAATGAAAAAATTGTAAAACAGCTGGTCTTACGAGTATACTTTATTATTATACTATGAGTAATAACCAGGGATCGCAAAGATTTCCATAGTAATCATTAAAATTAAGATTTAATGTTTATTTTTGTCTATTATTTGATTAAAAACAATATAACGATAAATTATTTATTTAGGATTTTAATTTCTTATTAAAAAATATCGAATAATTCAGAACGAACGATTATTTCAAATTTGTATTTTATAATTAAAAATTAATTGTAGTAAATTATTATTTATTAATTAAAAAATCATATTAATTAATCCTACTTAATATTAAATATTTTTCATGAGTGTATCTAAAGCTACAAGCAGTAACAAAACATTCTTGCTTGAATGCTCGTGCGAGACTGACTTTTTTGTGTGTTTTTATTAATTTCAAGAGCATAACAAAAGAGATAAAAAAACACGCGAGCTTCTTTTCCTTTTGTCTTCCCTCTCGCGTCATGAAATACTTTAAAAAAATATTTCAGTTTTCATTGACATGCGCTTTCTATATATTGTATATTCTTTGGTTATAGATAACGTGACCAGACGTTTCGCTTTTGGCGGGATTATCCCGCTTTTTAAAATTCGATCCCGCCTAAAATATTTTTCCCGCTTTTTATAAAGAAATCCCGCTTTTTTAGCTCTTATAGTTATTCTATTTCCTTATTTAGGCTTTCTATAACATTCTTACCAATATTTAAGTGTAACTGAAATTTTTTCCACTAAAAAGTTGATAATTTTTTAAAATCGTTTTTGACAATTAAAAGTTTTAAACTTTTTGTTACGATGATCATCTTCTCTTCTGACTGATCTTAAATGTACCTTTACGTATTTTTTGATGGCTTCGATGTAGGAAGACCTCCCAAACGATGCTCATTGTTAAGCAAAATATTTACAAAGTTTTTTAACATATCTTCAGTAAAAATTTGTTACAAATTTCTCAGAATGACAGACCACTTTTCTTGTCCAAAACTATCTACATATATTTGTTTATACAAATATCACTTTGTTTTCCGACTTCCTTCACATTTGGTCAAAATAATAAAAACACCTTATAGGATGATATTTAAATAAGTGGCGATAACTTCTTAAGAGTATTTTTCTTCTAGTAATCAATTTGATCTGCAATGCCACTTAAACGAAAAATATGGCAACTATATATATATTCAAATTGATTCACGTATAAGTTTTCAATTATAGTACCAAATATTTTTGCTCATAATAAAAGATACAGTTAATTATTTTCTAATTTTTTTATATTAAATAGATTTGTCTTTTTTTAATTTTTTTTTTTTTTTAACGTAATAGGGTAAGAACAGTTGCATTTAGGTTGAAAATATTGTAAAGATATAGTATTCTGGCATAGAAAATGGAAACAAACAATCATTGCACCAAATAGGATAGAAAAATTGTTAAAAACAAGAGAAACTGAAAAGCCGTTGCTTGAAATGGCAAATAGGGGTTTAGAGAGAAATCTACATTATCTAATATTATGTTCACATACACAAGTTTTTGACTCGTTTTTTGGAAAACACAATGAAATTAAACATCACTGTTCACATATCATTTTATTGTGTTTTTCCTTTTGGTCTGTTTTTCGTCAGCCAAAATATTTTTACAAATTTTGTATTTCAATAAAATTTTCACATACAAACACTTTTTAATTCCAAAAATATGTACTAAAAATACTAAATATTTCTTCCCTGTATGGAAATTTAGTTTGTTTTTATTGTGTTAAATAATTAAACAACTCGAATCGAGATGTTTTCTGGCTTTAAAATATATGAAAAAACAAGTCAATTATTTTGTGTTTCTTAAGAAAACGACTCGTTTTTCAAAAAACCTTTATATGTGAACATAGTATAAAAAACAATCGATAGAAACTCGTGGTAGACTTCATAAAATAACTCCAGAAACGGATAGGATGATTATTGTATTGGCAAAAAAGAACTGTAGTAGGGAAATGGAAAGGCAATAGTTGTTTTTGTTTTCAATGAAGATCAATTTTAAAGAGCAAATTTTGTTTTGTATAATAATATGTATGTATGTATGTATGTATGTATGTATGTATGTATGTATGTATGTATGTATGTATGTATGTATGTATGTATGTATGTATGTATGTATGTAATTATGTTAATAGTATATACAAACAATTTAACAGGGAGACAATTTTTTTATTGTGATGAAATTAAAACTTATGACTTGTAATATATTCATCTATATATTTTTATGATTATTTTTGTTTTTGTAAAGTGAAAACTATACTGGAGATTTTTTATATGAAAAATAACCTTGTGTAAGGTTTTAGACATTAATGAAGATATATTTTATGTTGTTGAGTACGGTCATGATTAATTTTGAATATTCTAATATAGAATATTTTTCTAATATAGAATATTTTTAAATTTAGTTTATGGCTCAATATTTTTATATGTAACCTAAATTAAGATTTTTTCTCAATTTGAAATATATATATATATATATATATATATATATATATATATATATATATATATATATATATATATATATATATATATATATATATATATATATATATATATATATATATAAAAATATTGAGCCATAAACTAAATTTAAAAATATTCTATATATGAAATTGTTTAATGTGAAATAAATGCTCTCTCCTAATATATTTATATTTTCTTATTCTTATTTATTTATAAATTTCTTATTTAATTTTTTTCAGATATATGAGCAAATTATTAAATTGGCTCTGGGTATATAAAAATTGATCATATTCCCTTATACCAGCCATTCAAAATTTTATAATTCGATTAGAAAGAAACACAATATGTATCAAAAGTGTTCAAATTACTTGAACATGCAATAAAATAGTTTATTACTCTTAAATTTCAAGTACGCATGTGTGCATTGGTTTTTCACACATGTGTACAAACAACCCTTGTCATTCACACATGTGTTTGAGATAAGAGATCATATTCTTATCAAGGGTTTTATATTTATTAAGGAAAAACACATGTTTATACTTAAGTACGCATGTGTTCTAGTTTAGTTGTATGATTTTATATTTAGCTAGTAAGGTAAAATTATTAAAATAAAGAGGTCAGTCTATAACCAGAAACGCTGCCAGTTGGTTACAACATTTGGTTCTTCGACAAAAAAAACAGTAAAAATAAAATTCTATAAAAAATATATATAAATATAAATAAAAAATAAATTCAATAAAATGGCAAGCAGAGTTAATTTATATAAAGCTCAACAAACTATCACATTAATTTCTAGTAAAATAAAAGACAAAGCAGTAAGAAAAGCGGCAGTCGAAGAAACTAAAAAGAGTTTGATGAAATTATGGGAGGAATTCAACACAAACAATGATAGATTGATGGCTCATGGAATCATTGAAGATCCATACTTTAAAGTAAATTGCTTTCAAACTACTAAAACATTGGTAGAGAATTCAATGAAGGAATTAAAATCTACTTCGGAAGAACAGGAGGTTAAGTCACAAGGTGATTACGAAGTAATGAATAATGCGGGAATTCAGCAACAATTGCAGCAAATGCAACAACAAATGGTTTCACTTTTTGAAACTTTTCAAAGCCCAAAGAGCTGTGAGCAGAAAAAAGAGAGAAAAAACGAGAGTAAAGCAGTAGATAGATCAGGTGCGTTGCTTCATCAGTTTAGAAGGAAACTTCTCAAACTGAAAGAAGCTCTAAAAGAAGACGAAAACTTTGTAGAAGGAAGATATTCCTTAAAGAGGAAAATAACATCGTGGGACAAACAGACGGATGAGATAAAGCAGCTTTACTCGGAGCTATTCCTCAACTACCTAATGGGAGACGAAGTGGATGATGAATTTGAGGAAATGGAAAGATTTTATGAACTGAAATCAAGAGAATTGATTAACAAAATCTCATACGTTAGCGAGGAAGCTAAACCGGTGGCATTAGAAAGAATCGAAATACCATGCTTTAGCGGGAAAGTAGAAGAATGGAGTTCATTCCATGACTTATTTAAGAAGCTGGTAGATGAAAATAATAAATTGGCAGATGTCGAGAAGCTTTACTATTTAAAAACAAATTTAAAAGAGGAGGCACTCAAGTTAATACAACATTTGCCAATAACCGGTAATAACTATGTAGCGGCTTGGGAAATATAAAAAAGCTATCAGAACATATTTATCATCATTGATCTGAGGATTACTTCAAAGAATAGTTAACAGAATGGTAAGCTACACTATTGGTCTTTATTTATAATATATTTATATTTTCTTATTCTTATTTATTTATAAATTTCTTATTTAATTTTTTTCAGATATATGAGCAAATTATTAAATTGGCTCTGGGTATATAAAAATTGATCATATTCCCTTATACCAGCCATTCAAAATTTTATAATTCGATTAGAAAGAAACACAATATGTATCAAAAGTGTTCAAATTACTTGAACATGCAATAAAATAGTTTATTACTCTTAAATTTCAAGTACGCATGTGTGCATTGGTTTTTCACACATGTGTACAAACAACCCTTGTCATTCACACATGTGTTTGAGATAAGAGATCATATTCTTATCAAGGGTTTTATATTTATTAAGGAAAAACACATGTTTATACTTAAGTACGCATGTGTTCTAGTTTAGTTGTATGATTTTATATTTAGCTAGTAAGGTAAAATTATTAAAATAAAGAGGTCAGTCTATAACCAGAAACGCTGCCAGTTGGTTACAACATTTGGTTCTTCGACAAAAAAAAACAGTAAAAATAAAATTCTATAAAAAATATATATAAATATAAATAAAAAATAAATTCAATAAAATGGCAAGCAGAGTTAATTTATATAAAGCTCAACAAACTATCACATTAATTTCTAGTAAAATAAAAGACAAAGCAGTAAGAAAAGCGGCAGTCGAAGAAACTAAAAAGAGTTTGATGAAATTATGGGAGGAATTCAACACAAACAATGATAGATTGATGGCTCATGGAATCATTGAAGATCCATACTTTAAAGTAAATTGCTTTCAAACTACTAAAACATTGGTAGAGAATTCAATGAAGGAATTAAAATCTATTTCGGAAGAACAGGAGGTTAAGTCACAAGGTGATTACGAAGTAATGAATAATGCGGGAATTCAGCAACAATTGCAGCAAATGCAACAACAAATGGTTTCACTTTTTGAAACTTTTCAAAGCCCAAAGAGCTGTGAGCAGAAAAAAGAGAGAAAAAACGAGAGTAAAGCAGTAGGTAGATCAGGTGCGTTGCTTCATCAGTTTAGAAGGAAACTTCTCAAACTGAAAGAAGCTCTAAAAGAAGACGAAAACTTTGTAGAAGGAAGATATTCCTTAAAGAGGAAAATAACATCGTGGGACAAACAGACGGATGAGATAAAGCAGATTTACTCGGAGCTATTCCTCAACTACCTAATGGGAGACGAAGTGGATGATGAATTTGAGAATTTACTATTTAAAAACAAATTTAAAAGAGGAGGCACTCAAGTTAATACAACATTTGCCAATAACCGGTAATAACTATGTAGCGGCTTGGGAAATATTAACCCAAAGATATGAAAATCAGAGAGTTTTGTTCATGAGGCTAGTAGATAGAATACTAGAACAACCCAATATAAATAGTTCATCAGCATTGAGTCTAAAAAATCTTTTAGACACAACCACAGAATGCATACATGCCCTAAAAGCCATTAACATTAATATAAGCGATGCAGACCCGATTGTGGCAAGAATAATATTAAGAAAACTGGATAAAGAGGGGTTACTTCAATATGAGCAGTTTACACAGAAGCCAAAAGAAATACAACAACTCGATGACGTGATGCAGTTTCTAGAGCAGCAGTATCGGGCCCTAGAAGCAACACAAGGAAAAAAGAGCGAGTCTTCAAATAAAAAATTTCAAAATAATTCATCATTCGCTACAAAGATGGATCAACAGCAATGCTTACATTGCCAAACATATGGACATCAAACATATGCTTGCAGAAAGTTGCTAGCAATACCAGCTAAAGAAAGAGTCGCTTGGGTAAGATCGTTCAATGTGTGCTACAATTGCTTAGGCCACAAATCCGAGAAAAGATGCACTTCAAAAGGCAAATATTTCAAGTGCAATAAAGCACACCACACCATCTTACATATGGATCAACGAGCATCAATTAATATGTCAATAAATCAACAACAGAAAGTTTTACTTGCAACAGCTCAAGTTAGAGTCAAATCACTACACGGAGAATTGATACTATTTAGAGCATTGATTGATCAGGGATCACAGACAACATCTATTAGTGAAGAAGCTGCACAACTATTAAAACTTCCCAGGACGAAAGCGAATATTACATTACATGGTCTTGGTGATACGATTGTAGGTGTCTCAGAGTGAAAAATAAAGATGGAAATATATCCCAGATTTAATAATCGATATATTTTCAAAAAACTGCGTTAATTCTACCATCTCTGGCATCGGCGCATCCAGACCAATCTTTCAAAAATATGATGTAAACGAATGGCATAACTTTATTCTAGCAGATCCCAGTTTTAATAAATCTGGAAGAATAGATATAATCATCGGTGCAGACTTATACGGAGAAATAATTGAACAAAACATCAGCAAGAAAAATAAACTTCTTGGACAAAATACAAAACTAGGTTGGATATTGTCAGGTATTTTACGTGTTCGCCAAACTACCAAAAATCTTATATCTGCTGTAACAACAAATTTTGAGCGCTTCTGGGAGATAGAAGAAATAGATGATAGCCGCATGTTAAATTATGCAAAGACTACTACCATTGATCATGATGGCAGTTTCATTGTACACATGCCCTTCAAAGAAGACATAGAACTGGGAGATTCATACAAGGGAGCAATGGCACGATTCATCAACTTAGAGAAGAGACTGAACACAAACACTAATTTACGCGACGAATATAAAAAATTCATAAACGAATAAATCGCTATGGGGAAAAACATGAAAAAAGTTTCTACAACAAAGAATGGAAAATATTATCTCCCTCACCAAGCCGTAATACGTGAAAGCAGCTTAACCACAAAAGTTCGAGTGGTATTCGACGCATCGTGTAAAACTTCAAATGGAAGAAGTCGCAATGATATACTTCATGTGGGTCCCAAACTTCAAAAAGACATTTTTGACATAATAGTCAAATGGAGATGCTGGAGATATGTTATCTCTGCGGACGTTGAAAAAATGTTTCGACAAATTAGAGTAGCAGAAGAGCATAAAAATATCAGTATATTCTTTGGAGAGAAAATAGTCATCAGCCAATAGAAGAATATAAGCTTACAACAGTGACATATGGCGCGGCATCGGCACCTTTCTTAGCAATCAGAACACTTCAAGAAATTGGTAACAAATGTAATAAACCATATATCTCAATTTTTTTTAAAGGGAGCAGATACAATTAAAGAATGTAAGAAAATCCAGTATACTGTTTCTTCCCATCTTGAGAAATTTGGATTTCATCTTAGAAAATGGATTTCCAACAACAACGAAATTTTAAAATCTATTAATAATGTTGCAAAAAATGACGTTTTGGAAATCGGAGAAAATGAGTCCCTAAAAACATTGGGTCTTCAATGGAATCCTCAGGAAGATATCTTTTTATTCAATGTGCAACCAGCTAATAACATAAATGCGACAAAAAGATTGGTATTGTCATATTTAGCAAAAATATTTGATCCAATTGGATGGTTAACACCATCAGCAGTTATATACTTAAAAATAAAAGAAAACATCACAATGATAGCAGCAAAGAGTAAAGTGAATCCTGTTAAAAACAGAAAGACATTACCCAAACTCGAATTGTGTGCAGCTCATCTATTGGCCAAATTGGTACACAAGGTAAATAAAACTATCAATTCGAATACTCAAATATATGCCTGGAGTGATTCCATGATTACGCTATCATGGATAACAAAATCGCATAACAAAGAGAAGTTCGTAAGGACTAGAGTTTCCCAAATATCTGTTCTGGCGCCTAACGTGAAATGGGGTTATGTAAAATCAAAAGATAATCCTGCTGATATTAGATCCAGAGGAATTGATCCTGAAAAACTAGAAAACTGTCGCCTATGGTGGTATGGTCCAAATTGGCTGAAAGATGATCAAAATACTTGGGTATCAAAAGAACCAGAAAATATTTTTGTAGCAGTTTCAAAGACATCCCAGCAGTGTTATTTCCACAATGTAATTTGTAGGTTTTCATCGTATTGTAAACTGAAGAGAGTATTTGCGTATATCGTTCGTTTCATCAACAAACTAAGAGGCGACAGAAATCTTCCTGCATATTTAATAGAAGAAGAACTAAAGCAAGCTGAAATTACAATAATAAAGGCACATCAAAGCGCGAAGATGCCAAACGAATTATCACAACTTCAAAACAACCGTTTTATTGATCATCGTAGCAAAATTGCTTCTCTAAACCCAATATTAGATGATCAAGGGGTAATGCTAGTCGGTGGTCGTCTAGAATTTTCTAACATGCCATACAACACGAAGCATCCAGTAATTCTAAAAAAATCCCAATTAGCAGATCTAATCATAAGTGAAATACATCATGCAACTTTTCACGGTGGCAATCGTTTGGCCGAAAATACTATAAGAAGAAATTATTGGATTATTAGTTTGAAAAATAGTATAAAAAATGTATTCATAAATGTGTCAGATGCATTAGATACAAACAAGATCGTTATCACCAGCTGATGGTATTACTTCCATCATATAGAGTAAACGTTTCTCAACCCTTTTACCATTGTGGAGTAGACTATGCAGGTCCTATCCAAATTAAATGTTCTAATGGAAGAGGGCAAAAATCCTTTAAAGGTTATGTAGCAGTATTCATATGTATGTCAACAAAAGCCGTTCACTTAGAAGCAGTAAGCAGTTTAACAACAGATGCTTCCCTCGCAGCACTTAAGCGATTTTTTGCTAGAAGAAGGAAAAGCCATCACATTTATTCTGATAACGGTACTAACTTCAATGGAGCTGCAAGACAACTCGATAAAGATTTCGTTGCAGCAATTAAAAATAATTCAGATATTGCCCCAATACTGGAAGAAGACCGGCAAGTCCTCACTTCGGAGGAATTTGGGAAGCAGCAATAAAATCCATGAAATATCATCTAAAAAGAACCATAGGCGAGAATAAACTATCATTCGAAGAATTGAGTACTCTACTTTCACAAATCGAAGCAGTTTTAAATTCAAGGCCATTAAATCAGCTTGATAACAACATTGAAAGCATTGAAACTTTAACACCAGGACACTTTTTAATTGGACGTCCTATGATTGAGAGTCCCGAAAAGAATGATGACAACAAAATTAGCTGCTTAGATAGATGGAAACTACTACAAAAACTTAAAGCTAATTTCTGGAAACAGTGGAAGGTTGAATATTTATCATCATTGCAACAAAGCTCTAAATGGACAAAACCTTATAAAAATATAGAAATAGGACAAGTTGTAATAATAAAAAACGAAGAAACTCATCCTGCTCGCTGGCCGTTGGGATGAGTTGAAAAATTGCACCCTGGCAATGATGGAATAGTAAGAGTGGTTACTCTTAAAACACAAAATGGATTATTAAAAAGGCCTATTCACAAACTGTGTCTACTTGAGAATAATAATTCGGAGCTTACCGAAAACAAAACTCCTTCGAGAACTACAACAACCTTCACCAGAAGTCAATCTCCAAGAAGAAGTACATCAATGATGATGCTAACAATGTTGAGCTTGTGTATGTTGTTTACTACACACGCTGCAAATATAACAATGGTGCGGGATACAGATCCAAAATCTGTACTATATCTGGACACAATTAACCAGATAAACGTAGTGTCATCGTCATGGAATATACTAATCTATTATGAAATGCAACCATATTTTGATGTAATACATAGAGCTACAGAATTGCTGAACCAATCCAGAGGAATATGTCCAAAACTTGATACATTCAAAAATCAGTGTTGGTCAGTTATTAAAACTATGCAGTACCAAATCGACAAATTGGAATCTAATAATGAACTTATTCTTAACAAAAACACACGTAAAAGACGAGGAGCACCCTTAAAATTCATAGGATCTCTACACCACATCCTATTTGGATTAATGGATGAAGATGACCTAGAAGTCTTGGAGAATAACATGAAAACCTTATAAGATAATCAACATAATCTAAAAGAGCTGTCTAAAAAACAGACATCTGTTGTCGACTCAACTGTTAATCTTCTCAAAAGAACTATAGAAGAAGTTAACACGCATTTTACGGATATGAAATCAAAGCTCGAAAATATAAGTTCTACAATGAAAGCAAGGCACTTTGAATATCGGGAATCGATACGTTTCTTTATGATAACCAAACAGCTACATGATCTTATTGATGAGTGCAGTGAAATACAAAAGAAAGCCACCGATTTATTGCTCAATATAAATAATGGAAAAATTCATCCAGTACTCATAAGTCCTCAGCAGTTTCAAGCAGAAATGAATAAAATTCGAGATCTGCTTCCGGATAAATTGATGCTACCCGGTGGAGCAACAGGTTCAGAGCTCAAAGAAATCTGGCACCTTCTCACTGGTTCAGGAATCCTAATTGGCAATCAATTAGTAGTGGAATTGCAAATACCGTTTTTTAACCGAGAATCAGGACAAATTTATAAAGTAATTCCTATACCAATTAAAAGAGAAAATCATGTGATGGCTGCAAAAATAACTTCGCCTTATATTGTATATAGTTACGAATTAGATGCCTTTCACTTCCTTTCGCAGAGTGCACTGAATACTTGTAAGAAAACTTTAAGTAATCAAATGGTTTGCGAAGAAAATACACCATGGATTGAGTGGCTGCACATAAGATTCGAGGAAAACAGATCAACCAGTTTCAAACTTTCTTAACGAAAGAATACAATACACTCGATGATGACGTACCAATACCAGTAGAAAACTACATTTTGGATCATGACAAAGAAATAGATGCACTAAAACAACACATCGAGGAGCTAAAGAATACCAACATAAAACTGAATGGCTTCACATTTCATAATTTAAGTGGTCACTCATCTTTAGTTTTAGTAACAATTGTTATAATTATACTTATATTATTTATAAAAAAATCACTCAAAACTAGGGCCATAGCAGCTATTACATTTTCCCCCGGCAGAATGTTCAAATTACTTGAACATGCAATAAAATAGTTTATTACTCTTAATTTTCAAGTACGCATGTGAGCATTGGTTTTTACACATGTGTACAAACAACCCTTGTCTTTCACACATGTGTTTGAGATAAGAGATCACATTCTTATCAAGGGTTTTATATTTATTAAGGAAAAACACATGTTGATACTTAAGTACGCATGTGTTCTAGTTTAGTTGTATGATTTTATATTTAGCTAGTAAGGTAAAATTATTAAAATAAAGAGGTCAGTCTATAACCAGAAACGATGCCAGTTGGTTACAACAAAAAATTATCGTATATTTAGATAACAATAAATGGTTTTACCTTCCGCAAAGATTTGTGAAGTTTTTAAACAAGGAGGATCCCTATTTAACAAAATTGAATGATAAAAACTGGACTATTATTTACAAAGGTCGTCAATCTTCGCATTATTTGAACTTAATTATAGCTAAAATTTTGTAAATAAAACAGTTTTATTTATTTTCAATGTTATTTAATTTTTTTTCTTTATTTATTTAATAAAAAATAAAAAAAAGTATTAAATTTATATTGTGTTTATTATTCTATTACATAATATTTAATTATTACACTATAATTATTTATTTTTATATTTATTCAATATGTAAATTTCGGAGGAGATCCTCATCCTCATCCATTAACTGTCTATACTCCCCTGGAACTCCTCTGGAACCCTCTTCCATTAGTTCCCTATGCTCCGGAACTATATGGGCCGAAACTTTTCTCGCTTTATTTTTATGAAAATTGTGAAATTTCATAAAATGCCTCTTCTTGTTATTTTTTGTGGAAAAGCTTGTATGTGGACAAAATTCACATATAAAGCGTTGTCTGTCCATGTTTAGAATAATTTTTAATTAATAATTACTTTATTAATACATCTCTGCAATAATAATTATTCATTCAGTATAATAATTCCTTATAAATTAAAAGTGCTTAACGAAGCAACATACTTTTCCGTTCAAAAAAATAATAAAAAATAAATATTTTGGTGGGAATATGCATACATAAGTATGTCAATATGGCTGCATCATATTCAATTTGAGTTTGTACAACTTTTTCATTTTTATAATTATATAAAAGGCAAATATCATCAGCATACATGATTAATTTTCCGTCAAATTTTATGTTTTTCATATCATTAATGTATATTTTGAATAATAAAGGACCAAGAACGCTACCTTGTGGTACCCCTCACACAACATCTACCATATCACTTTTCGATTCACCAACTTGCACAAATTGCTTTCTGTTTTTTAAATATTCGTTAAAAACACCAATTGCAATATGCGAAAAACCGAGAAATACCAACTTTTTAATAAATATATCGTTATCAACTGGATTAAATTCATTTGATAAATCGTAAAATACTCCTGCTAGTCCTTTATGTCCAGCATCAATTCCTTTACATATATATCCTATAATATTAAATATTATCAGGAATTTCCGATGAAGGATATGTTATTATGGGAATAATTGGAGATTTATCAGCTAGCTTCCTCCGTTTTGGAGATGCATTATGATGGGACTTGGATAAATCATCCAAATTTGGATACTTAGTAAACAGTTCACCAAATTTAGTGAGTTTACCTTGCAAAGACATAAAGTCTTTATTTAGTTGCTCAAACTCTCCTTTGAAGCTTTTAAAAAAGTTGTAAAAGTCAGTGTTTACTTTCCTACAATTAGGACAAGTGCAATGTATGGATTTAGAGGCATCGAAGTGTGTATCTGCATCACGAGCCCTAAGACCGCTACATTTTAAATGATAGTATCCTAAACATAGCCAGCAAGATATCATACGTTCCGTTCCGGAAATATTACAGTTAATATTTAGACAGTTCATTATAGGGAATTAATGAAAATTATTTAAGTAGTAGTAGTATTAAGGTAATAATAATATAAAATATAATCACTAGATGTCGCTGTTAGGAGTATTTATTAAATTCACAAACCAAGTGTTGCACTTAAAGGTACTGGATTAGGAAAAACGTTCCGTTCCGGAAATATTACAGTTAATATTTAGACAGTTCATTATAGGGAATTAATGAAAATTATTTAAGTAGTAGTAGTATTAAGGTAATAATAATATAAAATATAATCACTAGATGTCGCTGTTAGGAGTATTTATTAAATTCACAAACCAAGTGTTGCACTTAAAGGTACTGGATTAGGAAAAACAGATGGCATGCACTATTATAGAAATTCGACTTAAAATATTTGTTGGTATAAGCAAATATAAATAAAGTAAACAAAGAAAATGTAAATAAGAATAAAAAAATTAAAAAATTTAATTTTTTGTTGCAAATAAATATAATTTTTCATTTTCATTGAAGCTGAGATGTTCCCCTATTATCTCCAAGTGGTCCGGTCCAGTTTTAATTTATTTAAAGTAATACGGATAACTGTGCCGATAGTATTTTAAGCTTAATTTATTTACAATGTTTTATTTAAATATTATAAAATATTTTTCTATGGCATTGAGCAGTTTATCTTAGTGTGGTTTTTACATATTGTACCTAAAATGCCGCGATTATTAAAGGTTGTCAGACACTTTTTGGCCAACTCCAAAATTTAAAAAACTGTCCCTAAAAAGAAAATTAATTTTTTCTTTTAACAAGTACTTGTGCTTTCCCTTTATAGAGATAATTTTTAGATGAATATTTTTATATAACTACATATATATTTTAAAAATAGTATTCACCATCTTGTAAATCCAAAGAATTGGTCTTTACCTAACTTCAGAACTTAAATTATTCAACATGTCGGATTCAATTCTTGCCAACATATTTTAGTTATTAATGGCCAAAGTAATATTCAGGGGAAATATTAGTGGAAACCCTTTGCTTTACAATTGGAGCTAATTTTGACGATGATGGTTTTGAAGATTCAACCACCATGATGGTTTTAGTTTGTAGGCAAGAGGTGTAAAAAGAAATAGTTATTGAAGTAAAAATACTTTTCTCCCAAATATGAAAGAAAATAATTTTTATTTTATAATTTACTAGCTTAACCCAGTGCGCTTTGTTACCCCTTTTGATGCCATATTAGATATTAACTTTATATGGGGCTACTAATACCCCTCGACCTATTCTCTCTATTGGATTTAAAAAAAATTACTACTTTAGATATACGAAAAATATAGGGGCACACTCCCCAATCCGTCCTATTTTATTTTATCAATTCAATATGATAAGAAAGTAATCCCTACAAAATTTGAGGTCTTCCCTCATAATAGTTCTTTAGATATCCATTAAGAATAATTGCTTTGAATATAGGACATTGGTACCCTTTACCATTGTCCTATCCGTCCCATTTTTGTTTTAAATTGTATTAAATATAACACTATGCGACAGTATTTTGAGGGCCGAATCATTCCATTTGCAATTGATAGCATTTGATATGTGTAATAAACCCCCCAAAGAATTTTTCGCAGGAATGCAAAATTTTTCTTTTATGACCTTCTAAACTTTTTTATTTTTGCACCAATGTAGTCTCAAATAAATCGAACAAAATAATATAAATATAGTTCAAAGCTAAAATATTTTTGCATAAATATGTAAAGCATTTAACGGGAAATATTTCATTTAAACTTTTAATTCATCTATCTCTCATTATAAGGAGTCGTTTCTAATCCATTTTTAAGAAATGACATGAAAGTCGATTAAAACTTGGGTTTAATGGGTTAAAATGTTCTACAGATATTTTCTTCATCAAATTTTATAAAATATATAGACTTCATAAAAAGTTAAAACCTTTGTTATCTTAGTTCTTTAGATGTGCGATAATTAGTATTTTGTTTGTGTTGGGGTACCTACTCCATGCCTATATTTTTTATAATTCATTTATTTATATTGTTAACATTAATAAAATTTCAAGTTTAAATTCAAATAAATAAGACCACGAAAATTTCATTAAAAGCATTCCCAAATTTTTATGTCCTCACCTCCTTTGTGAATTGAACCTGCATTTTTTTCTTTTAGGGCGGCGGACAATACTTTGGTAGTCGTTTCTAAACAAATTAGTTTCCGTTTCGCCACTAAATAATATGTTTGCGGACATGTTCATTAAACATTTTAGCTAAATAGCCTTTATAGAAATGAAGGTGTTCTTAGTAGTAGGGAAATGGAAAGGCAGTAGTTGCTTTTGTTTTCAATGAAGATCAATTTTAAAGAGCAATTTTTGTTTGTATGAAATTGTAAACCAATGAATTTATTTTTGTAATTTTTTATTTTCTTGTACATGCATTAATAGGAGGGAAAAATTGTTTTTAATTTTATGAAATTGAAAACCAATGTATTTTTTTATAATAATATGTATGTAATTATGTTAAAAGTACATACAAACAATTTAACAAGGAGACAATTTTTTTATTGTGATGAAATTAAAACTTATGACTTGTATGAATAGCGTTTGAGTATTTTTGGCTTATTTATCTATATATTTTTATGATTATTTTTCTTTTTGTAAAATGAAAAATAAACTTTAGATTTTTTTATATGAAAAATAACCTTGTGTAAGGTTTTGACATTAATGAAGATATATTTTATGTTGTTGAGTATGGCCATGATTAATTTTGAATATTCCAATGATAAATTAGGAGAGAGCATTTTTTTCACATTAAACAATTTCATATCTAGAATATTTTTAAATTTAGTTTATGGCTCAATATTCACATATGTAACCTAAGATTTTTTCTCAATTTGAAATATAAAAGAGAAATGCTCCATATACTCTTTCTTTGGAGATAAATTAGATTAGATATAAATATAAATGTCTGAAATAAAATTATTTTAATCAGTTAATAAACTTTTTAAAAGACGGAGTAAAATGGAATCAAATAAAATTACTAATGCTGATATTCTTGCGGCATTTAATAAATTAAAAACCAGATCGTATATAGCAGCAAAGGATTTACTTCCATCAAAAGCATATAAGGTATTAAGTATGTTCCGCCATAAGAATAAATATGGAAATGTGGTGATGGCAGAGATCGAAGATGGAATGTTATATCTTCCCAAACGATATAATAATTTGGAGGATAAAGTAATATATGGAGTTAACAATGAGCAATTTACTTTAAGGAGGAAGTTAGAAAATGGTTTATATGTTTTGGAGTTGGAAGAGGTAGTCAGTGAAAACACCGCAGGAGAAGACGAAGTGGGAGAGTTTTTCATCCCAAATTCTCAACCATATTTCAGATGGGAAAATAGTAAAATTCCAAGAAATTCTTAATAAACACAATTAGTTAATTAGTATATAAGTATCACTATTTTTTCAAAACGAATTAATTGCAAAAAGAAAACTTTATAATAAAGATGTCACATATAAAAATTCAAAAATTTCTTCAAGATTTTGATGGCTTAATTTTTGTTGAACATCAAAAAACATTGGGAGAATATTTGGCACTTATTAATAAACTGGTCGGATGATAAAGCAAACAACTTATAAGCAAAATAGAGGATTTTATAAGAAGATATTATTATCTAAACGTCTAAAATAAACCAATAGGGAAAATATTTTTAATTTCAAATATGTTAATTTTAAAGTAAAGTATATTAAAAAAATAAATAAATATATAAAATAAAAAATAGTTCTACATTAACAAATTTTTGTTTTTTCTTTATAATATCTTGCAATTTTAAACTTGGTATGGGTGTCGTGAATTTTGAATTTCAGAAATAATTTTAGTAAATAATTGACTATCTATCAAGAACAACATATTCAGAATAATGGATACATCCAACACCACTAAAATTGGATTAAATTATACTTCAAACAATGATCAAATTAAAATTCAAGAAATCTTAATATTGCCGCCTATAGACATTCTTACTAAATGTGGAAAAAGAACTTGGAATAAAAACAAAATAATTTATATTTTTCTTCTTTTTTTTTTTTATTTTCTATAAAAACAAATAAAAGTATTTAAATAAACTTAAAACTAACATATTATTTTCATGTAAATTAAAATAATTAAAAATATTTAAAATTTTATTAAAAGTAAAATTTTTACATCTTAAATAAATAAAAATGCAGAAATAAACACCACAAAACATTGATGATTCACTTTGAATTCGCATTTTATTGTAGACAAATGTTTTAGAATTCAGATTTAAAAATTAAATAAATGGTTTAATTGGAGGTTGACCTGCAGAGCAAAAGAATTCTGCTACATCATTTTAAGGAAAGTAAAAAGCGACCCAATGCTGTCCAGCTTTATAAGATGGATCAGTATTCTCTATGTAAAATGAAGGTTTTGCAACAGGTGTTTTCGGTAATTTATTACTAGCAAAAACTTCTTTAAATTTATATTTTGTATAATTATTTGAATATAAAGTATTTATAATATTTATTGAGTTCATAGCGTTTGAATTATACTGCAAGACTTATCAATTTCTATTATACTATCAAATTCGTAATATACTAAGCAGGTAATTGCCTCTGTAATTGGTTTCCCAAAACGTCCTTCTATTCGAATAGTTCCTTGATTTATTAAATTTCGACAATTTGAATTATTATTGTGATCAGGAGTTAAATCAAAAGCTAATAAAAAATATCCGCTATCAAAAAGTTCCTTTGTAATTTGATGACCTTTATCAAAATGATGAATTCCTGTGCCTTTAAATAGGGTTTGATAACCTCGAGTGCTTAATATTCCTCCATTGTTATAGTTAAATTCTATTGGTTGTGCTGGAAATTGTACTCCATTAACAACTAAATTAAATCTTTTTAAATTAAAGTGTTGAAAATTATATGGATTTTCTTTTCTATCTATAGTATAAGCTTTGTTAGACACCATTAAAATTAAAAAATTTAGTAACTGTGCAAGTATAACATTATCTAGAGATTATGAATGATTTTCTGGATGTATAGTGAAGGTCTTAATTTCTAGTCTTTTATATGAGTAAATAGCATTTTTGCTTTGTAATACATTATGATGTGCCATTAATATGCTACTATTGATTGTAAGATGATTTATATATAAATTAGCTTCATGTATTCTTAGATGAGATTCATTTTTATCTCCATTTTCTAAAATGTAAAATTCTTAGATTTCTCCAAATTTAATGTAACCTTAAGATCAACATTATTAAGCAAGTACTTTTGTTGATTAAATACATCTACATGGAGTTTACCGAAAAGCTCCACCTTTTTTCCATCCTTGAATAATTTTTTTCTTTTATCTAAACCGGGATTTTCTTTATCGATTAATGAATTAATTTTATTCACATCAGTAGCCCAACCACACGATTCAAGATGGGTAGATCTAGCATCATTACCATAGTTGAGTAATGTTTCCATATATGCTCTATAGTGATAGTTGTTGTCAGGTTGAGATACATTTTTATTGTTAAAATGAACTGTACAATTCCTAAATATGGAATGCAACAAGTTATTAACAACGCCTCTGGTTTCTTTGAATTCAAGCACTAGTCTGAGATAAATACTATTAAGATCTCTATATGTTTCACCATTCCCCAATAATACAAATTCAATTGTACTAGAGTTGAAGCAATTGGATTATAACATATTTCTTCTGTTGTAATTACACTAGTTTGAATTGGAGGACATTCAAAATTGGATTATAACATATTTCTTCTGTTTTAATTACACTAGTTTGAATTGGAGGACATTCAAATAATTCACTTTTCATACATTCTATAAATTCCGACATTTTAAACTTCCAAAAATATTGTTGAAGTTCTTTCCTCTACAACGTTTGGATTTATTATGCAGTTTTTGTTTTAAGCGTTTAAGTTTATATGCTTCCCTTTACCTTTCTGCATTATTTTTACTTTTTCAATAGTAGCTTCTTTAATATTATTCATAATTTTTCTCCCTTGATTAAATAGAATATCTTTGATAGGTTTTGTTCCGATTTCCTCAAAAATTTCTTTTCCAATATCTAATGACTTATTTTTTAAATAATTTAATCCTGTTCTCAAGAATGGTTTCAGGTGTGAAAACAAAGATGAAAACAGTGATCCAATACCACGTCCATATTGTACAAACCTTGGTGTATGATATATTTCACCAATTTTTCATCCATGGTTATCACAAAAATGATTTAGGATTTTTCTAAACATTTATTTTATACATTTTTTAAAGTGTAGTGTACAATAAACTGGTATGAATTCATTCAAACTTATTATTCTTCCTTCATCATTTCGAATCATTATTGATATATTATTAATGTTATAAGATTCAATAGGAAAATATTCAATTCTATTAAAATGAATATAATTTTTCAATGCGGATATTGAAAATATTTTTAAACATTTAGTTTTTTTATTACCTACATGTCGCGGTTTAATTATATCAGTGCAAATAAATACAATTTCATTTATATTCGGTGAAAAGGCTTTAGTAAAATAATTTGTCATATTATCTGAAAATTTGGTTAAAGATATATGAAGAATTTGGTTTGTTGATGAAAAAAGGGATCATTTTCAATGTTTTCTAATTCACGTCTACCAGTATAAGAATCAAATTCGTTGTCTTTCTTTTCTATAGCTTTATTTGTTTGTGAGGTATCATTCTTTAATTCATTTAAAGGATTTTATTTTTTATCACTTAAATCTTTTTCTTCTGCGGATACATTATTTTTTGGAGTATCATTTAATTTATTCAAATGTTTTGTTTCATTATTCAGATTGGGGTTTTTTATAAAAAAATCGTTAGAGTTTTCTAAGAGTTCGTGAAATTTTAATTCAATGCCTTCATATTCATTATTTGCACTATGCTTTAATATTTTTGTTTTTCCATGTACTATAGCTTGTGTGTTGACATTTGAAATTGTATTTCGTTTTCTACGTTTAACAATATTTTGATTATTACTTTCAAGTAACGAAAATGAAATATCTGATAATCCTACTACCCAGTGATCATCCAAATTTAAAGATTGTGTTAATTTTTTTTTTTTTTTTTTTTCATCTAAATTTATTTATTGGATCTTCACTAAATTAAGTGAACTAACAATAAGTAATTCAAATCTTAACTCTAAATCTTAATTTATATTATGTCCAACCACTGTCGGACGAAAAACTATATGTAATCAAAGAGTTTAGCTTAGGCGGAGGTCTGTTGTGTTCCTTCTTCTCAAACGGTTGTAGCCATCGCTTCTTATTATGTTTCGAGAAAGTGGGTTAGGGTGTACTTAAAGCTTCCTCAAATAGGATTCTGCGTGTTTTCTTATTTCATCTTTAACAATAGGAACATTGAGGTCCTTGTGAATATTATCATTTTTTATATACCAGGGTGCTGCGGTTATCATTCGAAGTATTTTATTTTGGAATCTTTGAATTTTTTCAACATTTGAAGCTGAGGCTGTGCCCCATAGTTGGATACCATAGCACCATATTGGCTTTATAATTGAGTTATAGATCAACAGTTTGCAGTCCAGACTTAATTTAGAATTTCTACCAATTAGCCAGTTAATCTGAAGTGATTTCAACTTCATTTGGGTTAATTTTTTATCTATATGTGATTTCCATGTAAGACGTCGATCTAGATGCATACCAAGGTATTTTACTTCCGTTTGTTGGGGTATAATCTGATTATTTATCAGGATTGGGGGCACGAATCTCTCCGCAATGTGAATGTAATATGTATACATTTCTGATCATTCACTTTTATTCTCCATTGCTTCAACCATTTTTCTAAAAATAGTATATGATCCTGCAAGAGTTTAGATGCTTCTTGGGGGTTTTCATGAACGCCTAGTATAGCTGTATCATCTGCAAATGTTGATATATGGGTTCGACTATTAGTTGGCATATCAGAAGTGTATATTAAATATAAAGAGGGACCCAGTATACTTCCTTGGGGTACACCTGCTTCAATGGACTGCGGTGGGCTTATAAAGTCTCCCTCTTTAAGAACAAACTTTCGATGAGTTAAATAGCTTTCTAGCAGCTTATGCGTATTTGTGGGTAAATGTTGTTTAATTTTAAATAATAATCCTTCGTGCCATACTTTATCGAAGGCTTGAGAAACGTCAATGAAGAGAGCAGAGCAATATTTCTTTTCTTCAAATGTCTTAGATATAACATATATAAGCCTGTGAGTTTGTTCTATGGTGCTATGTTTTTCTCTAAAACCAAATTGATGTGTTGGAATACAATCGAAACGATTCACTATCGGTTTCAATTTTTTCATTAATAGCTTCTCAAATAGCTTTGATATATTCGACAACAGGCTAATAGGAGTATACGATTCTACTTTAGTGTGATCTTTTCCGGGCTTAGGTATCATTGTAACCAATGAGACCTTCCATTCTGGTGGATAATATTCAAGGCGTAATATAGCATTAAAAATAAAAAGTATTATTCTTATTGCTACCCGGGGTAGCTCCAAAAGCATTTTGTTACTGATCTTGTCAATACCATGTGCTTTTTTGGAGTTTAAATCAACAATAGCCTTGTCGATCTCTCGAATCTCAAAACAAAGGGGTTCAACTGCTCTAAAACGGGGTACAACAAGTGGCAACTCCATTATGTCATCTGATAAATTTGGGGAAAACACGTTCTTTAGATGACTAACAAACAGATTCCCCTTTTCGATGTCATTTCTTGCCCAGCCTCCATTTGTATTTCGTAGAGGGGGCCTACTTGTAACTGGTCTTTTTAACTTCTTCGTAGCTCGCCATAGTGAGTAATTCGAATACGGAGTGGCATCTAGGTTTTCCAAATATTGATTCAGTGATTCAGTTTTTTGATACTCTAGTAGCTTATTAAGGCGCTTTTGGCATTCTCTTAGCTTCGATTTGAGTTAAGGGGATCTGTGCATTTGCCACTCTCTTCTAACTTTTCTTTTTTCAGTCAAGAGCCGTTCGACATCCACAGAACAAATTCTATTATATCTGTTTTGTCGGGGGGTACGGGTAGCATGTTCAACAGCAAGTTTTAAACTTTTTTCAAAACTATTGAGAGGGAGATCGATATCTTCTGATCTAATATATTTTTTATATTTCAACCAGTTTATTCTTGTGTTAGATATCGCTGAGATACCAGTGGGGTTTATAATTTCTCGGGGGTTCAATATAGTAACAAAATTGGGTGAATGATCTGAAGATAATTCTAATGAAGATTTAACATGAATTAATTCCCTTGGTAAATTCCTCGTAACAGCGAAATCGATAACATCCGGTATTTTATTTGGGACAGAAGGCCAGTATGTTGGTTCTCCGCTCGAAATAACATTCAAACCGATTTTAGAAATGGTATTAAACAATGCACGACCTTTAGGGGTTATAAGTCGTGATCCCCAGAATGTATGCTTAGCGTTATAATCGCCAGCTGTCAGGAAACGGGGTCCTAGTGATTTATAAAAATTTTCATATTGATATTCTGAAATTGAAAACCTGCGGGTGAATATATGGATGAAATCACTAAGTTTCTATAAAAATCATCAATACAGATTGTTGTAGCTTGAAGATAATCTTCACGAAGATCACACATTAAGTAGTGTTTGATACGGGAGGCCGAAGCCTCCACATGCTCTATCTCTTGGATCTTTAGTGTCATAAAAGGCATATCCATTTATCCTAAATAAGCTTCTGGACGTCAAATGGGTTTCCGAGACTAACATTATGTCTAGGTCATGACTTCTAAGAAAATATTCGAGTTCATTTTTGTGTTGGCGAATGCCGTTGGCGTTCCAAAAACTTATTTTTAGGCAGTTCATGGTTTGTTCAGCACAGCCTGCAATAACATAGATTGCATTTTAAGCATTTCTTGCATCATATTGCTCATTGAATTTGTAAAATTATTTACCGATTGAACGAGAGAATCGATTGTAGCTTCTAGCCGGGTAAAATTGAAAGCAGGCATTTGCTCTCTTGCCTCTGAGTTCAAATTGTGATTAAATTTATTTTGGTGTTGATAGTACTGCGGTAAAGCTTGGTTGTTCTTAAGGAATTTGCGTACGAGGCTTTATTGTCAGAGGACTGTTGTAACGGGGGGTAATTTACCTTGAGGGTATTTAATGGTTGAACGGGGGAAATTCTCGATTTCTGGCTTAGTGATTTTTTAACGATAGAGTATACAGATTGTGTTAATAAATTTGTAAAAGTGCTTGGAGTATTTTTATAAATATCCATTGAATTATTACTTAATAAAGTAACATAAATATTTTCTTCTTATACACTTGAAGCCATCTTTAAAAATAATGATTAATATAGTATGTTGTTTACCATACATGTATTATTTACTAATATCATTCTGATGAATCTATGAATTATATTCTTTTCCGAAACCAAGCCATTTTACCAATAATTTTTCTCCTTTTCGTTTTAAAATTTTATCTATCAACAAAATGTTTGGAGCTTTTGTTTTTAACAATTCTTTTTCATAAAATCCACCCTTAATTATATTTCCATTAAAATCTACAAGTTGATAGGTTATGTATATTTTATTTATCTTAAAAACCTCTGTAGATCAATTTGGTGTATATCCTTTCTCGAATTGGTTTTTATATTTACTAATGCGAACTAAATCATTTATTTTATATTTTCCTCCTTTGAAAACCTTCAAATTATTGTATACAGTATTAAGAAGCTTCTGTTCATTTTTCTTACTAACTGAATTGGGTGATGTTTTTATAGAACGATGATATGATGAATTATATTCTTTCAATAATTTGTTTAATATATCTATCCATTTATAATTTCCCCACATACTAAATTATTTCCACATTTTATTTTTTAATGTTCTATTAAAACCTTCAACTATTGATGCCTTCATACTTGAAAAAGTGTGATAATGGTTAATTTTATATTCTTCCATAAGAGTTTTAAAGTAGATATTATAAAATTCTTTTCCTTGATCAGAATGGATATTTTTGGGAGATTTTCCTTTGTTTAACTTTATAATTTCTTTTAATGCTTTCGAAATTTCTATTCCTGTTTTAGTTTTTAATGGTAATGTGTATGCATATTTTGAAAATACATCAATTACACTTAGCATATATTTAAAACCTTTATTAAATTTTGCATACGGTATCATCTCTACTAAGTCAATCTGCCATGTATCTAAAATACCCTTTTGAATAAATCGTCAGTGCTGACGATGTAGTTCATTTACAAGAATTTGTTTACTCATATTTATTTATATTTATAGAATGTTAATGCTTCTCTTCATTTAAATATCGTGTACTAAAGTGTAAACAAGTTTCAACAGTTTATATATCCAAACATAGATCGTATTATTTGGGGTTTTGCAGAAAAAAATTCTCTTCCCAGAATTAACAATGTAGAGTTTATAGAAGGTATCCCAGAGGATTTTGCTACTGATAAAAATGAGTCGAATCATCTAATAAAAAAGGGATGTCACCATAAAAATTTAGCTGTGATTATAGTAACACAAAACATTTTTCATAAAGGTGCTTATTCCAGAGATATTTCTTTAAACTCTAAATATATAATTATGTTTAAAAATTATAGGGATAAGTTACAATTTCAATATTTAGCTCGCCAAGTATACCCAGAAAACTCAAAATCTCTGGTTGATATATATAATAACTGTACGCAGCAGACTCATGGTTATTTATTAATTGATCTTACTCAACAAATACACAAAGCATTAAGATTCAGAACGGATATTTTCAACAAAAGTCACTATATAATATTTGCAAATATAAACAATGACCTCGAACCTAAAACTGTTGAAGGAGAACAAACATATTCTTTACGTTCTTAAGAAAGCAGATCCTAAACTACGTAATGCAATACTGAAACATGTTGAAGATGTTGTTATTAAAACAATAAATGAAATACTATTCAATATAATTAATGGGAATCATAAAATCAATAAATCAGTTCTTGACAAAATAAAACCACATAAAAATACAATTAGAAAAGTTTGTTCGCCAGAAACCTCAATGAAACAAAAGAGGAAACATCTAATTCAAAAAGGTGGATTTCTACCAATTATTATTTCATCCGTTTTAAGTAGAGTTATTGGAAAAAATTTAGAAAATGTCAAATAATTTATCCAAATTAATAGTTCTTAATCCATCAACTTACGATAAGTTTAAAATTAAATATTCTGATTCTGATTTTCTACATCGAAAACTAATACCAATATATGCTTCACACACATTTAAAGATATTAATAAATGGTATTATATTAAACAAGAATTAGCTAAATTTTTAATTGGAAACCAAATACCCTCTTCTCATCAAAATAAAAGTTCTAAATTGAGTGACTTACGTGATAATGAAACACAAACTAGGAAAATATATAAGAAACATATTGAAACTCAAACAATGCAACCAGAGTCGAGTAGTGTAGGAACACAATCTAATATAAATTTACCTGAGGAAATTTATACTAATGAAAATTATGATGAAATTGATATGAATACAACAGTACAAAAACCTAACCCTACTTCAGCTTCTTCTGCAGCTAAACAACTTAAAAATTTCTCAAATAATGGAACACCAAAAATAAGAATATTGTCAAAGGATGAAAATCACAAAAATTTGAAGCAATCAACTTTACCATACCAATATTCTCCCTGACTAACTAGAAATCGTAAAAAGTTAGATTATGAAATAGAAAATGTACAATGGAAAAATATTTAAAAATAAAACAGATTTATTATATAATAAAAGAAATATATTTATTATTGTTTCATTCTAATAACATAAATATCAGTATCATTTTCATTAAAAAAATAGTTTTAATAATATCTTAAGGAGTTAACTCTATTCAATAGAAATATATATATTTGATATTCTACTTATGTAAACTTTTAATAAAATTAGAAAAAGTGAAAGAATTTAAATTATTATATGTACAACTTAAACATATACATTCATTAAATATTCATCGTCTGATGAGTCTTTTAAAAACTCTACATACTCACTATCAATATTCAATAAAATATCGTCATCTGTCTCTGTAAAAAAGTTATCAAAGTCACTTTGAATTCTAAAATGTCCTCGCGCATAAGTATTTATTTGATCGGAAGCAATAATTCTCTTATCATCTGCATAACTCAAGACAACTTTATGTAATTTCTGAGTATACAACTGATGAAACTTCGATCTAATATTATGTTCACATGCACTAGTTTTCGACTTGTTTTTTTAAAAACACAAAGAGTTTAAACATCACTGTTCACATATTAATTTATTGTGTTTTTCCTTTTGGCCTGTTTTTCTTTTGTCAAAATATTTTCACAAGTTTTAAATTTAAATTAAAATTACACACACAGACAGACACTTTCTAATAAACAAAATAAAATTTTCAAAGAAATAAAATTTATGAACAAATATAAATTTCATTCATAATTTTTAATTTTTTTGTTTTTAAACTGTTTGACAATTTTTACAAATTCATTTTTCAACAATTTTCTATGTACTAAAAATACTAAAAATTTCTTCCCTGTATGGAAATTTAGTATGTTTTTATTGTGTTAAATAACTAAACAACTCGAATCGAGATGTTTTCTGGCTTTGAAATATATGAAAAAACAAGTCAATTTCTTTGTATTTTTTAAGAAAACGACTAGTTTTTCAAAAAACCTTTATATGTGAACATAGTATAAATGCATGCATTGTGTCAGAAATTATTTTTCTTTCAAAAAATGACCTTTTGTAGTCTACTAATGATAAATTTTTTACACATGATATTTTAACACCTTTAGACTTCTTTACTTCCTCCATGTCAACTGTTTTGAATGAATACATTTTCGATCGAAGTTCCACAAATTCTTTCATAATTTTCCCGCAATTCTCATCTTTCATCATCCCTAGAACATTCTTATTTAATATTGGGAGTTTGTTATTGGGGTGATACTCTGATGTATCAAATCTTAAGGCGATGTCCTCACGAATATCACTATAAAAATCATCCGTTTTTATAGTGTATATGAATGAGTCTGTATCCATATAATTCAATGTTAAATTCGACTGAAATTTAGGTTTAATATATTGATAATGAAAATCATACATTTTCCATTTTGAGAGTTCCAACACAGCAAAGCCTAAATAAATTGGTTTGTTGTAAGTTATTTGTATAACCTTTAACTGAACTGCGAACATGTTTTCTGAAATATATACTCGAAAATTTAGGCTTTGAAATTAATGCTCTAGCTCCTAAATTATTACGCCTTGTTGTTTCCCAATCTGTAACAATTTTTATATCTTTGGGTTTATGAATATTTTCCATAGTTTTTCCAAATGCAACATTGTTTAATAATTAAAAAAAAAACTTTTTCAAATGCATTTTTTGCTATTGTTCTGTAGTATGTGTTCAAATCTATATATGTTTTCAGCCATGGAGATTGTCGAAATTTTAATGCTCTGTGTATTTTTTAAATCTCAATCCATTCTTTAAACATTGTTTAAGAACTCTAAGTGGATCCGATATTTTGTTTTTGGGTTAAGTCTGCAATTAACTTTCTACAAAGTTAAAGGGTAAAAGGGTAAATCATTATGATATCCATGTAAATAGTGTGGATATTCTAAATCTACCTCCAAAAAATAACCAATATCAGATGTATCCGATATAGTAGTTACATCAATAACTTCTAAAGCCGCATCATCGTAAATCCACTCGAATTCTCCATACAAATTGTTAGCATCTAGATACATTAAATATTCTGAAGGCTTACTACTATCAAAGTCTTCTAAATATTTATTATTTGCTCTAGAATATCTATTTGAATATTGTACTATACCTCCTCTAATACCGCCTTGTATAAAATTATACATATTGGCGTCAGTTAAAAGTTCTAACCTGATATTAGTTGTTTTTAACATTGCATCTCACGATAAACCTGGAGCAGTATAATATTGACATGGATCAAGTTTGTATATACTTTTACAAATACTTCTAAAATTTTGAAAAATATCTGTTAAGAGGAGAACATCTGTTTTTAAACATAATTTAGTATAATCTAATAAGTTCTTACATTTAAAAGTTGTCCAAACCGATTTAGCATGATCATAATCTTCATCAGTACAATGCGAATTATTTAAAATATTATAAAATGCTTCTTTAGCAGGAAGATTAGTTTCATTAAAGCGCTCCATCGAATCAATATAAGAATAAGGAAATACTCCTTTTCTTCTTAGTAAATCAAATTGATGTTTTTGATTATACATTTTATTTAGAATATGAAAATCGCTGTCATTTAATTGTTTGGCTAATGATTCTAAGCTGGAGGCCATAAAACAAAAGGAGCCTAAAAACGGAATTTCAAATCTCTGATTTTCTTCAACTGTTATAAACTTTGATAACGATATATAAAGTTCTTTATTAAGAGGAATTACCTTTATATCTCCCTCAAATTGTGAAAGTTCTTTCATAAATAAGTGACAATCATAAGAGAAAAAATTATGAAAAAAATACTGGTATGAATTTGGCTATTTTATAATTAATTTATTTAAAATTCCAATAGAGAGAATAGGTCGAGGGGGATTAGTAGCCCCATATAAAGTTAATATCTAATATGGCATCAAAAGGGGTAACAAAGCGCACTGGGTTATGCTAGTAAATTATAAAATAAAAATTATTTTCTTTCATATTTGGGAGAAAAGTATTTTTACTTCAATAACTATTTCTTTTTACACCTCTTGCCTACAAACTAAAACCATCATGGTGGTTGAATCTTCAAAACCATCATCGTCAAAATTAGCTCCAATTGTAAAGCAAAGGGTTTCCACTAATATTTCCCCTGAATTTTACTTTGGCCATTAATAACTAAAATATGTTGGCAAGAATTGAATCCGACATGTTGAATAATTTAAGTTCTGAAGTTAGGTAAAGACCAATTCTTTGGATTTACAAGATGGTGAATACTATTTTTAAAATATATATGTAGTTATATAAAAATATTCATCTAAAAATTATCTCTATAAAGGGAAAGCACAAGTACTTGTTAAAAGAAAAAATTAATTTTCTTTTTAGGGACAGTTTTTTAAATTTTGGAGTTGGCCAAAAAGTGTCTGACAACCTTTAATAATCGCGGCATTTTAGGTACAATATGTAAAAACCACACTAAGATAAACTGCTCAATGCCATAGAAAAATATTTTATAATATTTAAATAAAACATTGTAAATAAATTAAGCTTAAAATACTATCGGCACAGTTATCCGTATTACTTTAAATAAATTAAAACTGGACCGGACCACTTGGAGATAATAGGGGAACATCTCAGCTTCAATGAAAATGAAAAATTATATTTATTTGCAACAAAAAATTAAATTTTTTAATTTTTTTATTCTTATTTACATTTTCTTTGTTTACTTTATTTATATTTGCTTATACCAACAAATATTTTAAGTCGAATTTCTATAATAGTGCATGCCATCTGTTTTTCCTAATCCAGTACCTTTAAGTTCAACACTTGGTTTGTGAATTTAATAAATACTCCTAACAGCGACATCTAGTGATTATATTTTATATTATTATTACCTTAATACTACTACTACTTAAATAATTTTCATTAATTCCCTATAATGAACTGTCTAAATATTAACTGTAATATTTCCGGAACGGAACGTTTTTCCTAATCCAGTACCTTTAAGTGCAACACTTGGTTTGTGAATTTAATAAATACTCCTAACAGCGACATCTAGTGATTATATTTTATATTATTATTACCTTAATACTACTACTACTTAAATAATTTTCATTAATTCCCTATAATGAACTGTCTAAATATTAACTGTAATATTTCCGGAACGGAACGTATGATATCTTGCTGGCTATGTTTAGGATACTATCATTTAAAATGTAGCGGTCTTAGGGCTCGTGATGCAGATACACACTTCGATGCCTCTAAATCCATACATTGCACTTGTCCTAATTGTAGGAAAGTAAACACTGACTTTTACAACTTTTTTAAAAGCTTCAAAGGAGAGTTTGAGCAACTAAATAAAGACTTTATGTCTTTGCAAGGTAAACTCACTAAATTTGGTGAACTGTTTACTAAGTATCCAAATTTGGATGATTTATCCAAGTCCCATCATAATGCATCTCCAAAACGGAGGAAGCTAGCTGATAAATCTCCAATTATTCCCATAATAACATATCCTTCATCGGAAATTCCTGATAATATTTAATATTATAGGATATATATGTAAAGGCATTGATGCTGGACATAAAGGACTAGCAGGAGTATTTTACGATTTATCAAAAGAATTTAATCTAGTTGATCACGTTATATTTATTAAAAAGTTGGTATTTCTCGGTTTTTCGCACATTGCAATTGGTGTTTTTAACGAATATTTAAAAAACAGAAAGCGATTTGTGCAAGTTGGTGAACCGAAAACTGATATTGTAGATGTTGTGTGAGGGGTACCACAAGGTAGCGTTCTTGGTCCTTTATTATTCAAAATATACATTAATGATATGAAAAACATAAAATTTGACGGAAAATTAATCATGTATGCTGATGATATTTGCCTTTTATATAATTATAAAAATGAAAAAGTTGTACAAACTCAAATTGAATATGATGCAGCAATATTGGCGGAGTATCTCCGAATTAACAAATTAGTTCTAAATACTAATAAAACAAAATTTGTAAGATTTAAACCATACACTTTAAGAAATGATCATATCATGAGTGTTCATATTAATGGAATTTTGATTAAGGAATCTGAATGTGTAAACTATTTTGGAATAAACATAAACCATAATCTTTCGTGAGAAAATCATATCAGCTAATTAAAGAGCAAAGTATCGTCAGGTATTGGTATATTATATAAATTTAAAAACAAACTCGACGCTGAAACTAAAATGTTGCTATATAAATCTTTAATCCACTCACATCTTACATATCATCCAATGATATATGGTTTTAAGACATAGATGCCCACCTCAAGCACATTTGTGCTGAGAGCTTCACACATATTCTTATTCCCTTTCATTTATTCTTCGCTGAGAGAGCGATGAGTACAAAAATGCACTGAAAAAAATTGTACATTATGTATGAAAACAATTTTGAATCTTTTCAGTTAAACATTGTTTTTAAAAAATTATATTAGATTTTCAACACATTAGATATAAATGACTAGACAAGGGAAAATATTTTAACAATACATGTTTATAATTAAGCCTTCCAAATAATATAAGGTTATTACTTACATTATTACCCTTATTCCGTAACTCTAACGTTCGTTCTGTTATCGTCAATTACATGAAAAATTCCATTTTCCTATTCTATAACTACTTTATTTCAAATTTAACAGAATAAATATCTGTTATTGACGAATATCTGTTAAATTCGAAAAAAAATCATATTCTATAAGTCCCGATAACATGAAACAAACTGTCAAGTTCAACGGAGGTATTTGTTGGGTGATGAAAAAATTAGCACGTATTTAAACAATTATTTAAAAAAATTTGCAAAAAAAACGTACTTATGATGGCACATTCTAGGATATTTTAAACAATTTGCGTTGTTATTTGATTATTATTTTTAAGATTTCTTACTATGATATGAAAAGAATCACGTATGAAAATAATTTTTCTGTGTTAAGTGCTTAATTCCAGAGAATAGCACCTGATATTATTTTTTAATATTAAGCAAAATTAACACTCTTCAACTAATTCCTTAAGTTCCTATTAATACATTTAAAACAGAACTTTTTAAATATTATTTTCTTTTTTATTTTTTGTTTTCAAAATAACTAAAAAAATAAACAAATATTTTTTTATTTATTTTGACAAATACGTTTTGTTACCATTTAAAATAAAATTCAAAATGTGTAACCAATACGAAAAAATTTTAAAATCTTGAACAAAAAATTATTGAATAAACTACGAATATTAAAAATAGTTGTATCTGGTAATTCGAAACTACTTTTCAAATACACAAACCAAATTCCTCAATGTTATTAATCACGAATGTAATAGAATACAAAATTTTTATGTTAACGTTTTCGTTACTGTATTTTAACAGAATGAACGAAAAGTTACAGAATACAGAAAAGTTACAGAAAGTTACAGAAGGGTATTAAAGATTCGGCACGGACGAATCTTTTTTTTTCAATTTCATTTTACAAAATTTTGTTAAAAAATATAATTTTTTTATTATTTTCTTAATTTTTTCACAAAAATTATATTTTTTTACAAAATTTTGTTAAAAAATATAATTTTTTTAATTTTTTCAAAAAAATATAATTTTTTTAATTTTTTTCACAAAAATTATATTTTTTTAAAAAATTTTGTTAAAAAATATAATTTTTTTCACATAAATTATATTTTTTTACAACATTTTTTTAAAAAATATAATTTTTTTAATTTTTTTCACAAAAATTATATTTTTTTAAAAAAGCGTTTTATTGACTTTTTGATTCATTTGTTCATAAACAACAGAGTTATGGACCAAAAACTAAAAAAAATTTTAATAAGTAAATACACAGAAAAATGTTTATATTAAACATACATACATACATGCAAAAATAAAAATATATAACTATTCAATTGTTGTTGTTTATATTTTTAAAGCAATGCTTGCTATGACTTTCTTTTTCGTATTCAAATGTTCGTAGTTAAAAAAAATTAGGCGTTAAGACGAAATTTTTATTATTTGTGGGTAAGATGGTAATATGGTATTAAGTAACATGGTGAAGGGTATTAAAGATTATATTTTTTAAAAAATATAATTTTTTTCACATAAATTATATTTTATTACAAATTTTTTTTAAAAAATATAATTTTTTTAATTTTTTTCACAAAAATTATATTTTTTAAAAAAATTTTGTAAAAAAATATAATTTTTTTATTATTGTTTTAATTTTTTCACAAAAATTATATGGTCAAATAACTTCCACAAGGTTTTCATATACATACATGTACATATATATGAATGATGTAAAAAACATAAATTTTCTCACATAAACCAAAAAAAATATATTTTTTTACACTATTCACCTAAATTCTTCTGTATTGAAAGCATAAACAATGTTTGGGTATCATTTCCATATAAATTTCAGGAATATTTTATTTAATTATATACAAAGAATTATAATATAATTATTTTTGTAGTTACTTATTGATAGTTTAGTTTTTATTATCTATAATTTACCCTTTATTTTTTCAATTTCTTTTCCATATATGTTAGGCTTAACCGAATACATTTTAGGTATTAAACCAATGAATTCCTTTATTATTTTACCATTGCATTAATCTTTTATTACTCCTAGTACTTTTTTATTTAGATGATATTGAAAGCGTTTTCTTATGAATATGTAGTCGTGTAGAAATATCGGATTATATAGATTTTTATATCCTTTGAATATAAATTCTAAGATATAATCTCAAATATTAATAACATTTAACAGGCCATTTTTAAATACTAAAAATTTACAAGGTGATGATAAATATCAATCTGGCATGTGTCACGAAAAATATTTTGTTAATATTATAGTTCAATTCAGTTTAATCATATTAAACGTAAAAAAGACAAATATGTGCATTTATTATTACAATATTAAATACTCCAATACATTTCCAATTAACCATACCTATCAAAATCAAACAATATATTTTTTATTATTTAAGTCAAAACAAAACAATTCTCATTATCATTAGCGGTGTTCGTTCAAAATATTATGCTAGATTGTTCTACAGCATCAAATATCAAATTGTTTGTAAAATTGAGTTCAAATGACAACTTAGCAATATTTCTTCAGACTTATTTTTAATGTTGGAAACTACAGTAAAAATAGTGCTAATATCCTAAAAATTACAACTGAAACCGTTATACTTACTATGGAATTCTTTAAAAATTTCAATTAATTTTACCCTACAAACATTTGGAAGATATCTTCCTAGAAGATATTTACGTAATATCTTCATTTTATTATATGGAAGAAAATCATCAAAGCAATATTTTTATAATATTATATTTTTATCAGTTTAGAGAAAATTAGGAAACAAACACAAAAAATATATAAAATTTGTATTTTTTGTCATTTATAAAATAAAATTTATCATCAAATTATCGCTCTTTTTTCAGTAAGGGGATTATCTCCTCCGCAATAAATTGACGATATCTCATTGAAATCATTTAGAAGAAATTAACGCAATACATACTTTTATTTTTCAGTCACATTTTTTCATTTATCGAAAAATTATTTAGAAATTAAAAAAATATTAGAAATTATATGTCTCTTAGAAAAAAAAAAAATATATTTTATGTGAGCGTGCAAATTTTACAGGCCTTATGATGTGACAATATATATGCATGATTTACAAGATGGTAAAGCATTGTAATCATATTATTTTTAGATATCTTTAGCAATTTATTATTTATACATTTTATTATTATCACATCTTCCAGAAGATTATCTGGCATTATCGTCCTTTTTTCACCGAGATGATTATTTAGCAATATTGCTTATTTTTCATCCAGGCGTATCGATTTCTTATTGCTTAGATGTATTGCCAGTGACGCACAATCTCTCCCAATGGGGAAAACTTCCGCAATACGAATATGAATATTGCCGCAATAAATTTTTTCTTCTAAGCAATACGATTTCGAATCATTTTCGTATTACTTTGCTTGTAGGGTAATCTTTACATATGTTAAATCTACCACTGAAAGTTAGGAAATGACAACACTATACGTATACAGATATATTGTATTATTCATTAAAAAGTATATATATAAAAAAATATGATATATTATTACCAGGCTAAAACAAAAAAAAAAAAAAATTTAAATACATGTTTAAAAAAGTGCGAAAAAAGTGGACATTATTTGTTTTTTAAAAAAAAAAAAAAACAATTTAGATGTACGGAAAATTTATACAGATTTGTAATCTAGACACTTTTGACTTTATATATAAACTTGTATATTAATAATAAGAGGTCAAAGTCAAAATATATTTTTGTTGAAATGTTTTATTTATTATTAATGGGGTATATAATTGAAAAATACATAGAAAGTGTTCTAAATGGTCTCAGGTTATTAAATATATAAATAAAATAAAAAATCGTGATATTATAAAGCTACTATGTAAATATATCACTTTTCCCTCAAAAATTTAGTTTTAAATGGGATATTTTCATATTATTCATAGACTATAACCCATTAAACAAAACCCCTACGAACCTTATTAATATACTGTAAAAAATTTTAACATTTCTTGATAAAAATTATGAAAAAAATAGCTGCTAGACATTTTTTCATTACTTATACAAAATTGATAAAAAACAATTCATACTAACCAGTATTAACATAAGGAAAATTAAAAAAAGTTTGCTTAAAATGTAATTAAAATAAATTCATTGTAATATTAAATATACCAATACTATTCAAATTAACCATGACTATGTCTATCAAAATCAACTAATATTTTTTATTATTATTAAAGTTAAAAAAAAAAATCATATGACATATTCCTTCTTGTTAATATACATACATATGTATATACATACAAAAACATAAAAGTTTTAATTAAAGTTGAAATTTTATTAATCGAATTATATATTAAAAATTCTATAAACAATTAAAATTTAATATGTAATAATGCACATAAACTACAACTCCAACAAAATTGTAAACAAAAATATCAAATTTCATTTGAAATTTTTCACTGACACAGCATTCAATATTAATTACTATTTTCATATGCCAAATTATAAACGAATATTCATCTAATCATGTTGAATATAAAATAAGAAAACACATTTTTTTTTATTTTTGATATAGCTTTTATTACTTTTTATTTAATTTGCTAAAAAATTAATAACTATACATGTTTTATTTTACTATTTTCCCAACTGAATAATGATTGAGAATTTGGAATGAAAAACTCTCACACTTCGTCTTCTACTGCAGAATTATCACCGGCTGCTTCCTCCAATTCCAAAACATGTAAGCCATTTTCTAACTTTCTTCTTAATATAAATTGTTCATTGTAAACTCCTTCTATTATATTATCTTCCAAATTATTATATCGTTTGGGAAGATATAACATTCCCTCCTCAAGTTCTGCAATTACCACATTTCCATATTTGTTCTTATGACGGAACATAGTTATAACCTTATATGGCTTTGATGGAAGTAAATCCTTTATTACCAGATATGGCCTTGTTTTTAATTTATTGAAAGCCGCAACAATATCGGCATTTGTAATATTATTCGAATTCATTTTTTGTTCCTCCTTTTAATAAGTTTAACAACTGATTAAAAAGTTTGCTTTAGAGATTTATATTTATATATATTCCACTTTACTTGTTTATTAAAAATAATTAATTTTTTTTTTTACCCCAAAAAGTTTTTACATAAGTTTTATAATTCAAATTTACTCTATATTTTAATATTAAATGTATTTTATTGCATGAAATTGTAGTTCATTTAACAATTTTTATTATAATTTAATTCAAATATTGCAAGGCCGTTTGATGACTGCCGACCCTTGTACACAATTATACAATTTTGAACATTAATTTTAGTCAAGTATGGATCTTCCCTATTTAAAAATTTTGTAAATCTCTGCGGAAGATAAAATCATTTATTATTATCTAAATAAGCTATGACTTTTGATCCATGTTGCGTTTCTTTCCAATGGAAATTTAAAATTTTGTATGGTTAATATAGAGGAATGTCGTTAATTTTTATATATTCTGGCTTAATACCCTGAGCAAATTTAATAATTTGTTCATACATCTAAAAACGAAACATTTAAAATAAAAAAAAATAATAAATAATCAAAAGTGTTATCCAAAAGCGATAACTCACCATTTTGTTAAGTATACTTTGAAGTAACTTTTAGAGCAATGATTAAAAAATATATTCTGATATGTCTTTTTATAGCAATTAAAGAAATACTCTCTTCTCTTGAAAAAAAAAAAATCATAAAACAGATTCACTAGATAGATTCACTCCAAAAAGTTTTTATAAAAATTGAGTGTTTTTCATATAATTCCAATTTACTCTCATTTTATTATTATTTTACTCTCATCATATTAACATAAATTTCACAATTCTGTTAACATAAATTTCATAATTGTCTTAATATAAATTTCACAATTCTCTTAACATAAATTTCATAATTGTCTTAACATGAATTTCACAATTCTCTTTAACTATTAACTATTTTTTTGATTACTAAAAATTATACAGAAATATGAATAGTATTAGTTTTTAAAAGAAATGAAATTTAAAATATGAAAATTTATTAAACTATCGCTTAAGTTGAACCAAAAATATATTACAAATGAAAAATATTTCAAATTGCTTTTAGTTTAAAAAATATAATAATTTTTATAATACAATTTTCTTAGCAGAGAAAATTTTACTACCATAGAAATGAAAATTTAAAATTTATGAGAAATAAAAATTTGAAGAAATTAAAATTTTAAGTTTTTTAGAAATTACTTTTTTTAACTAAAAATTTCCAACTGAAAGACTAAAAAAATTACTAAAAAGGAAACTAAAATATTGTGCTACCAAAAGGAAATTTTTATAAAATATATTATATTGTACATAAATAAAAATGTTTTACATAATACATAATTTTGTACTCTATATATTAATTTTTCTAAATCAATTAACTGATATGGCATCAAACCAGAGCTTCGAAAGAATTAATTAAATCTTAGCTTAGTTCTCTTAAATCTTAAATATGAATTAAGAAATACTAATTTTTCATTCTACAATACACTCTAAAAAATGCATGTAAAGTTACTACTATAGAGAAAGTAAATTTTAATTTAAAATTACAAGAAATGTGTATATTAAGGCACAAAATATTTATCAAAATCAATTACTTACTTTTGTCTACATACAAATTGTAGTATTTCAAAAGTTGGTTAACTTGTTTTTAAATAAAAAATATTTTATATTTATTATTACACATTTTAATGAGTAACATAAAAACTGTAAAATTTATTTTTTTTATTGTTTTTTAATAGAAAAAAATATAATTTAATAACTTAATTCAAAGGCTTTTGTTTGAATAGATTAATTCCTTATTGAATTAATTCATAAAGAATTCATTAAATTTTTGTTAATTCAAATATTCTCCAAATTTAATAAAAATATTTTTCCTTCATTCAATTTGTAATATTTTGTTTTTTAATCTTTTACAAAATGAATTTAAAAATATTTTCTAAAGCTAATTTGTAGTAGATTTGAATTGAAGAAAATTTGAATGATTCAATATAATTTTAAGTTTGAATTTTAAAATTGATGAATGAATTTTTTAAGGAATTAATTCATTGCAAAATTAATTCAATTCTGAAGTATGAAGAAAAATATGAAGTACAAAGAATTTAAGCCTATGAATAAAATTATTTGAATGCTTTAAAAGAATGACTAGGATTCGATTTAAAAAACTGAATTAAAGAATTAAGCCTTTCGAACCTTTGAATCAAACTGATGTTTGTATGCAATATTTTTTAAACATAATTCATGTAAATTACAGTAGCGAGCACAAAAATGCAACGCTGAGTAAACTTACCTTTAAGTGCGTAAATTTTAAAATAATGTTAGCCAGTTTAAAACATTTCTTTGGTTTAATAATCCCTATAGTTACATATACCTATTTTCAATAACATTATGCAAATATGTTTAATTTATAATATGCTTTTTCCCATTAATAGAAAACAGTGTGAATTTTATGCGAGCAATAAAAATGCAACAGCTTTAATTTCATAATGTTTATTTAAATTAAATACTATTTCTTAAGAAAAAAAAAAAACTTAAAATTAATATTTGGTGGCGTAGCCCTTATTTTTATTTTATTTTTTTTTTTTAACTATCACTACCTGGTTTCCTTTCCACACTGTTTCTCACGAAATATCGAGATTTGATGCGACATACAGTGGATTTATTTACACCAAAGAGATTTCCAACTTCATGCATGGATTTTCCTTCCTCTAAAGCTTTAATGATTGCCTTTTTGCTGTCATTTGACAGCTGTTTCTATTACAAAATATATATTGAACAACTTATTTAAGAAATTTACAATTATAATTAAATAATTAACTTACTTTAACAATTGTTTCATTACGTAGCATTTTTTTTTTTTTTTGCTAGTTAAAAATTTGCACTTTTTTCACAAATTAAAAAATATTTAACTTTTTATAATAAAATTTGGCACAAAGTGTGGTTAATTTGATAACTTACAATTAAAAGAATAAACAGCAAAAAGAAGAGATATATTAGTTACCGTTATTTTGAAACAGATGTTATTAAAGTTCATATGGCCCAGCGTTGCATTTTTTGTGCTCGCTACTGTATGTCGTGAAATGGCAATGTAGTAAATTAACTGATTTTAAATGTCTCTTACAGTACCTCTTTTAACTCATTTTATGATAATATTTGGCTTGATTTTTTTATTTTCTTTTAAAGATACAAACTCCTTTTTTGTTTGAAAGCTTTTGATGAAATAAGGGCACTGAACGTGTTTCCAAAATTTTCCTCATAAAGTGTTAATATAATAATGTTCAAGAATTATTACTAAAATTTAATGGTCTGCCAAAAAATACGTGCTGAATAAGAATCTTTAAACTTTTTCTATCAAGTTCAGATTTTTTTGATATGTAAAAATATTTACTAAACTAAATTAGGCTGACAAAAATTACTTTTTAATTTTCTCAGCTTAATTATTCACAAGTGATTGCAAAGTATACTATCGTGATTGTAATTAATTATGCTCACTAAAAAACTATACTTGATAGATAAAACTAAAGGAAGGTTCTTATTTAGAACGTTAAATCTCTCCTATTTATCTTACCTTTGTTTAAAATCATCAGTGTAATTAATTTAAGCCAATTTCATTTCCATCGTACTGTCATTTTTGATTGAAACTGATTAAATAATTCAACTTTAATCGAACAACAAATATTTCAAAATAATCAGAAAGCCTTTGACTTAGGCATTAATATTTTTTTCAAATAGTAAGTTCGTTTATATAATTTTAAATATTTACATGCATTTTTTACAATTTAAATTTAAACAATTTAACAGTTTAACAGTTAATATATCTGAGAATAAAGAACAATGAAAAATTTTGAAAAATATTTTGATAACGGTGATTCCAACGATAAGGTTGTGTGTAAAAAAATATTAAATAATACAGGAAAATTTAACTTAAAAGTGCATTTGTCTAGAATGCATCAAATCTTTATAAAAAGTGCTGTGAAATCGAATACCAAAACTGTTAAAAAAACAAATCTTATAAAACAAAAATTGAAATAAATAAGCAAGAAATAATAAGGTTTTTAATATAATACGAATTTTTCTGTATCATGATTCTTTGGCAAACAAAATATACCATTAAAAGGTTTGTGAAAAGAACTTGCAAAATTGAGGTACTTAAAATTTCAAAAGCAAATAACTCGAAAACTATAAAAAATTAATAGCACACACAAGCATGTTTCTTGCAGGCAGTGTTGCCAGTTTAGCCTTTTTAATGCTAAATCTAGCCTTTTTATTTTGCTTTTAGCCTCAAAATTTTCGTTTTAGCTTCTAGCTTTTTTTCTAGCCTTCTTTATTCTTAACATAGCCTTAAAAAGGCTAAAAATTTACTAATATTTTTTTTACAGGATCATCAATTTAAGCATTTTTGTATATAAATTCGCACAAATAAATCGAAATTATTGATATTTAATGAAAATTTTCGCCTGCGGCGCTTCATTTTACAAAAATATTATGATTATTTTTTAACAAACTTTATTACCCATAAAAACTGTTTATGTTAGATTTACAAAATCACTAAAATATCTTTAAGAAATACCAAAAACTAATGACAACTAAAAAATAAATACGTTTTTAAATAAAACTATATACTAGCTTTTTTCTGGCTTTATTTTTTGCTTCTTTTTTTCTCAAGTCCTGGCAACACTGCTTGCAGGTCTATTTAAGGCCTACAAGAATAAAAATTTAACAAGCGTTTAAAAATTTCATATGTTAAAGGTAACCCATCTATTATTTTCCATCAGTTATGGATTTTTTTTTTTATTGGCGTGTCTAATATTTCGCCCATAATAAGCATGCCAAATTCAATCTAGTCCACATTTTTTTTAATAGAACGAAACAATTTTTTTCCGATAAGTGTATTTTATGAAATTGCAGCACAAAATTTTATTTCCATTTTTTAAAACTTGAAATTAAATATTTTTATTTTTTTTAGTAAATTTCTCATTACATTTTAGTTTAAATTTTTTAGCAGGAAAAAATTTCATTTCTCATAAATTTTTAGTTTTCATTTTAAAGTTTCTATTTTTTGCTAGTAAAATTTTTTTAAATTATAAACAATTATAATTGGAATATGTGAAAAAACTAAAAAAGTGTAATTTTGTGATATAAAAAAAGTTGTATTACTAAAATTATTTTATTCTGTTGGCTAAAAGCATAAATGAAAAAATAAAAACTGGGATATTTTAAATTTAAATATTGTTAAAATGATTATATTTGAAAAAATTATGTATATTTCATTTATTATTATGAAATAGAAAGCAATTTCTCTACTAATTTAGCAGTTTTTTTAATCCCTGATTAGAACATAACCTTTCCCAACTAAATCAAACATATTTTTTCATCAAAGTCAAACCCCTTTTACAACAAAATAAAACATATTTTTCATCAAAGTCAAAAACCTTTTACAAGGTTATTTTATGCATATTAAAAAACAAAAAAAAAAAATTCTCAAGTTTATTTTTATATCCAAGTCATCACTTTTTAATTTCACCACAATTAAAAACACAAAAATTACCCTCTACTATTTTATTTGAATGTACTTTAACATAATTACATACATATTATTTATTATACAATTTCCAAATTCATAAAATGCATTTGGCCGTGTTACAAAAATATTGTAGAATTTAATAAAAAGCACACTTGTCACCATTTTATGTATCTGTCATCAAATGTAAAAAAAAAATCATGCAATTTATGACATATTCTTAAAGAATAGAATTATCAATTTTTCCTACATATCTTATACATATAAACGAATTAAACTAGGCAATTAAATGTAATATGAATTAAAAAATTTGGTTGAAATCATTAAAAATTATGAGAATTATTAATTTTCCCCACATTTCTTATACATATAAACGCCTTAAACTGGGCAATGAAATGTAACATCAATTCAAATATTCGATTTTTGTACTTCTTTTTAAAATATTTGTAAAGATGTTGGTTTTCAACTTCATAAAAATATAAAAATTATCCACTGAATATTTGCTTTCAAAAAGTTAATTGAACAATTAATTCTTTCAAACCCAAATGTCTGCAACACTTTCCTCTAATATAACATTAGAACAAATAATACATAACCTTTCCCAACAAAATAAAACATATTTTTCATTAAAGTCAAAAAAAATTTTACAAGGTTATTTTATGCATATGAAAAAAAAACAAAAACAATTCTTAAGTTAAATTTTACACTTTACAAAAACAAAAATAACCATATAAATAAACCAAACATACTCAAACACTATTTATCCAAGTCATCAGTTTTTAATTTCATCACAATTAAATGCAAAAAAAAATTGTCTCTTTATTAATTTGTTTGTATGCACTTTAACATAATTACATACATATTATTATACAAAAAAAAAAATATTGACAAAAATAAATTCATTGGTTTCCAATTTCATAAAATGCATTTAGCCGTTTACACAAACAAATATTGTAGTATTTAATAAAAAAATTCCTCTTTATACTTTTCTGACTGAACAAGTACGCGAACACACCTAATGTGGTCTAGAACCTAACCAAACACATTTTTTCCATTTCATCACAATTAAAAGTGCAAAAAAAAAAATTGTCTCCATATTAATTCATATTATTATACAAAAAACAAAAAATACACAAATAAATTCATTGGTTTCCAATTTCATAAAATGCATTTAGCCGTTTACACAAACAAATATTGTAGTATTTAATAAAAAATCCTATTTATACTTTTTTTACTGAACAAGTACGCGAACACACCTAATGTGGTCTAGAACCTACCTATTTATACTACTGATGTATAAAAGAATTTTTTTATAAATCAATTGGATTCGTCTCTGCGCAAAATGACACTCAAAATGTGCGTTTTTAGCCGCAGATATGCAGGGGAAGGAGTTGGAGTTTACTGCTGCAAAAACCTTCAAAAAAGGTATGATATCTCAAAATCAAAATTTTCAAATTTACCCTAATATACATTAGACTACCCATAAAATGTATGGATTTTACAAAAGTTTTGATTTTGCTTGCTCCACCGGCAGTTTCTGGTAGACGGGGCTATAAAAATAATATGTGTGCAAAAATTGGGTCGATCGGTCGTAAACCGGCCAGTCGACTTTGACCTTTGTCCTAAAACAAGGCTTAAAAGTAACTAATATCTTTATTGCGCTATAACTCTTTAATTTAACATTTTCCTACAAAATACTTTATAAGCTTTTTTATTCAGAATAAAATGTAGAAATATTTGACATATAATTTTTTAGCCTACTTATGACTTGTTGTGATGTTATAAGCAATCAAAGTAGAAATTTTATCATGAACTTTTTTTAAAAAAGCCCTGGTTTTAATATGGGCCTAGCCTGCTAGAAACGGTTTTTTTTTTTGTAGAGCAGAATTTGTAGTTTTTATAAATCGATAAGTTTTATCACATTTGCTTATATATATTAGGGTAGATGGACCAAAATCTGAATTTGGGGTATCAATTTTTTACTTATTATACAAATATTGGTACTAAATGTAGGGTGTAGCATGAAATTTTGAATCATTTCAGAGTATATTTTTAAATAGTTATCGAATTAAACAGTCACTCGAAATTTAGGTGTTGACGATTAACCAAAAATTGTAAAAGTTGAAATGTTAATATTTTTACATATAAACAACTTTTTTATCTCTTTTACCTTAAAATCGGTGATATATATTAAAAATAGATAACACTTCTCACAATAGCTTGGAAATAAATAAAAATATATTTTCAAAAGAACTAGTAAATTAACTTGTATGAGTTAAATTCATATAATTACGGAATTTAGTTTTGTTTCGATTCCATCAGAAATATTATTTGTCTGTTGTTGTTTAGTTTTCTTTCAAAAAGGAACAATTATGCAATTTATTTTATAATTTACCTATATTGAGGGTACATGACATAATAAAGGTTAATTAAAAGTAAACAATTTTATTTCCGTAATGCATTGTAATTTTTAATCCCAGTTCCAATGTATTTATCAAGAAGTACATACATGGTATTTAAATATTTACTTAAATACAAGGTTTTATAAACTAATTACTTCCATTCTACATTTAGAAATTCCTCATCATCACTTGCTGTTTTAATTTAAAATTTTTACGAATAATAATGAAAATTGTTATTAATATTACACATAATTATTTACCTATTTGCGATCTGTTGATAAAAAAGTTTTATGATTTTAATATATTTCGCCGATTTTTAAGGCAGAAGAAATGAAAAATGTGGTTTATATGTAAAAATATTTACATGTCAACTTTTATAATTTTTGGTTAATCGGCAACACCTAAATTTCGAGTGACTGTTTAATTCGATAGCAATTTAAAAATACTCTCTGTAATGATTCAAAATTTCATGCTACACCCTACATTTAGTACCAATATTTGTATAAGTAAACAAATTATACCCCAAATTCAGATTTTGGTCCATCTACCCTAATATATTAAGCAAATGTGATAAAACTTATCGATTTATAAAAACTACAAATCCTGCTCTATAAAATAACTGTTTTTAGCAGGCTAAGCCCATATTAAAACCAGGGCTTTTTTAAAAAAAGTTCATGAAAAAATTTTTACTTTGATTGCTTATAACATCACAACAAGTCATTGTAGGCTAAAAAATTATATGTCAAAAATTTCTGCATTTTATTTTGAATAAAAAGCTTATATAGTATTTTATCAGAAAATGTTAAATTAAAGAGTTATAGCGCAATAAAAATATTAGTTACTTTTAAGCCTTGTTTTAGGACAAAGGTCAAAATCGACTGGCCGGTATACAATTTTTGCACACATATTATTTTTTTAGCCTCATCTATCAAAAACTGCCGGTGGAGCAAGTAAAATCAAAAATTTTGTATTCATGGGTAATCTAATATACATATATATTGAAATAATATTGTTGTCAATTTTTTTGTATAAGCCTCTATAAAGCCATAATTGGCGCTGGGGCAATTATTTAATATTCCTGTATAAAAACACTGAAATAAAAAGTATATATATATATATATATATATATATATATATATATATATATATATATAAAAAATTCCAGTTCACCTTTACCAACATCGTCATTAGTAACGCCGGTAAAGTCCATTGAACATAATCTTCCATTATCCACTTCTGTTAATCCAATTCCTTCACTATTAGTCACAGTCCCACCATTGGGAAATACTGTTAAGTCTTCATCATTAACCTCAATCTCATCTTCAAATAATATACTGAATCCATCGATAGTATCTCTTGAGACTGGACCTGAACCTAGAGAGCTGCGTACACTACCGCCTAGAAAAACTATTTTTGCTACAAGATTTTATCATGATACAATCGTAGATGATATAGGGAACTATATCATCTACGGTTGTATCATTTACAAAATAAATGCAGGAAATAGAACATCATTCAAGATTATTGTTCCTGTTGAATTATCAGAATGTTAACGGAATAAATACAAAACTTTCTGATTTATTCCGAAATAGTTACGATTTTGAATCTCAGGTGTCAAATGAATATCCTGCTGAAGAAATCCTAATAGATAACTTCTTGAATACTGAAATAGTTGCTGTTGTCATAAAAATAAAAAATAAGTCAATGTACGTAACATGTTCATATATTCCTCCTAACTCTGATCCTTTGGTGTATGAAAATCATTTATTGGCATTTAAATCCATTGCTGATAGACTTAATCCATATGACCACTTAGTTACACTAGGTGATTTTAATATCCCAACGGCTTCCTGGGTCACATTATTTGATACAAACTTCCTTGTGCCCATAAATCCCATTGATTGGATAGAAGATTTCTTAAAGTCTCTCTCCGATTTAAATATTTTCCAAATAAATGGTGTTTCTAACTCTAACAATAGAATGTTAGACTTAATATTTGTGAAGAATACTTCCTTATTTGATGTAGTTCGAGTTAATCCGCTTTGTACACCTCTGGATCGACATCATCCAACTCTTCAAATATCAACACCAATTCCACATAAAACTGAAGCCTCTAGTGATGTCCTAACACTATGCTTTAATCGCACTAATTTAAAAGTAATGAGTTCAATACAAACTGGTTTGAAGTACTATCGTTTAACGAAGATAGAATTATTTTTGATCAAGTTATACATAATTTTTATTCCACACTAGAGATGTGCATCGCTAAGGCAGTTCCTTTGAAGAAACAAATTAAAACAAATGGACCTCCCTGCAATGCCTTTTATTCACATATATAAGATGCAAAAACTCCTATATAATTCCTCTTTATAAATCGGGTAGTAGAGGTACAGTTACAAATTATAGAACAATTGCAAAGCTTAGTGCTATTCCTAAACTATTTGAGAAAATTATCCATAATATCAAAAACACAGCATGGATTTTACCATTGACGATCAACAGCTACCAACCTAATACAGTTAACATAACATATTAATTCCGGTTTTTGAAGAAGATTGCAAACTGATGTAGTATATACAGATTTTAGCAAAGCCTTTGACAAGGTCAACCAGGATCTATTAATTGCTAAACTAAATGCAATTAGATTCTATAGTAACTTCTTTAAATGGATTTGTTCCTATCTGAAGAATCGTAAGCAATGTGTAATGTTCAATAGCACATTGTCTAATTATGTGAACGTTACTTCCGGAGTCCCACAAGGCAGTCATCTTGGTCCGCTATTATTTCTACTTTTTATAAATGATCTTCCTAATTCCATTCAACATTGCAAGATCCTAATGTATGCAGATGATGTGAAGCTATTTCTTACTTTAAGAAATATCATTGCATGTCTTTCTATAGATATTCCCCAATTTGCAATGATTACTACATTGGTGATACAAAATTGAACTCGGTTGATTCCTTCATTGATTTAGGAGTAAATTTTGATAAAAAACTCAACTTCAATAATCATATAATAATGACTGTGAACAATGCATATCTTAAGTTTTATAAAACGGTGGTCGAAAGAATCCACTGATCCTTACGTGACGAATAGGCTATTTACTACATTAGTTAGGCCTATTCTGGAATACGGTTCAGTAATCTGAGACCCTCAATATAATGTTTACATTAGTAAACTTGAATTAGTCCAAAAACAGTTACTCCTTTTTAGCCTCCGCTTGGCCCTTATAAAACTTCCAACTTTAAAAAGTAGAAGGATCGCTGCAAACATTGCAGCGAAAGGAAATATTGATTCCGAATATCTCATTAGTAAAGTATTCATTAATGTTCCAAATATACAACTTAGATTATATGTTCCACTTCATATCCAATTTCGCAGATTTTGATCCATTTCGTAGAATACATCGAGGTGAATAAATATTATGACCTAATAGACTTTGCTGATACTGGTACTGAAATTAAACATTTATTAATAAGCTATTTTAATTCCAATAATTTTGTTTACGATAGTATTTAATATTTATAGTATACGAGCGTAACCCGGTGCGCTTCGCTACCCCCTAATAGGGAATATAAAACAATTGCTACTGTTTAGGGGTTTTAAAAAGTGGGCGTAAAATATGGGCGTGAACCCAGTTCTTACATAGCCTTAAACGACCACCGTTACTGGTGCTATCTGTGTGTTAAATTTCTTAAAAATCGGTACAGGCGTTTGAGAGTTATAAAAAGTGGGCGTGGCATACAACCCAGTTCATACATAGCCTATAATGTCCAGCGGTAATGGTACTATCTGTGTGTCAAATTTGGTGAACATAGGTGTAACAGTTTAAGAGTTTTAAAAAGTGGGCGTAAAATGTGGGCGTGGCATCCAACCAAGTTTATACATAGCCTATAATGACCACCGGAAATGATACTATCTGTGTGTCAAATTTCGTGAAAATCGGTACAACCATTTAAGAGTTATAAAAAGTGGGCGTAAAATGTGGGCGTGGCATCCAACACAGTTCATACATAGCCTATAATGATCAGTGGCCCTGATACTATCTGTGTGTCAAATTTCGTGAAAATCGGTGCAACCGTTTGGAAGTTATAAAAAGTGGGCGTAAAATGTGGGCGTGGCATCCAATCCAGTTCGTACATAGCCTATAATGATGAGCGGCACTAATACTATCTGTGCGTCAAATTTCGTGAAAATCGATCCAACCGTTTGGAAGTTATAAAAAGTGGGCGTAAAATAAGGGCGTGTCATCCAATCGAAATCTTACATAGCCTATAATGATCAGCGGCACTGATACTATCTGTGTGTCAAATTTCGTGAAAATCGGTCCAACCGTTTGGAAGTTATAAAAAGTGGGCGTAAAATGTGGGCGTGGCATCCAATCGAAATCTTATATAGCCTATAACCACCTCTGGCACTGGTATTATCTGTGTGTCAAATTTCGTGAAAATCGGTTCAGTCGTTTAGACGTGATTGACGCACAAACAAACAAACAAACAAACTTACACCTCATTTTTATAATATATATTAGGATTGTTTTAAGTATACATATTTAAACTTTTTTAATTGTAATTTGTTCTCAGCTGTTGTAGAATATATAGCTGAATTAAATAAATAAATAGAACCCGCTCTCATGTAATTCTCGCTCTCAACATTTTGCATTGATGAGGGGGATAAGCATAGAGTAGCATATAGAGACGAAATTCTCGATTGACATTTAAACAAAATTGTTGTTTTGTAAACAAAAATGTGTTTTTATTTTCTTTTGGCAACAACAAAATGTATTTGATTACATGTATTTTGTTGTTGCATGAGTTAGGTTTTTGACAACCGACTTAGGTTTTTGACAATTAGTTTCGTCTCTTGTTACTCTTTGGGGATAAGTAACAAGGGAAAACAAAATCCACCACCAAAACAGAGAGAGTGAAAGAGTTTAAATATATGTGTTTGTACATGTGTGTATTCCTTATAAAGAAATGCAAATAAAAACACACACACATATATAAGTTTGTACATAAGTTTGTATATAAGTTTGTACATGTTATAAAGATCTTTATTTCAAATTGAAAGAAACAAATATTTGTTTCTTTTATTTTGAAATAAAAAGTGCCTACAGAAATTTTATTTGTTTATTTACTAATGGAAAGATATGAACGTTTATATTACTGTAGGGCATAGTATACATATTTGTTGTTTTACAAGTAGAAATACTTTATTCTGCACCGACGTGCTTATACCTTTCTTAGTGACGTGACAAATTTTAATATGATTTCGAAGTTGTCAAATTCTATTTTAAAGTTATATTTTTTATAAACTAATAGTTGTTATTTTTTACTATTATATTTTCTATTTTTATATATTTCATAAAACGTGCAGATAATTTGCTTTTGGTGTTTTTTTATTATTATTTAAAAAAATTGCAATTAAAAAAATTTTTATAGAGAATTTTTAATTTTAGAAATCTTTATTTAAACAAATATTTCAATTTTTTTTATATTTAAAAGTACATATTTTTTCCATTTTTTTTTTTTTTTTTTTTTTGATTTTTTAGAAAAAAAACAAAAAAACATTAAGTAAATAATAAATAAAAGTTGCCTTTTTTTAATTTTTTCCATGATTTGAAACAAGAAATTGTTATTAATATATATATATATTATAGAAATAAATAATATGAATATTTTTAATTTTAAAACTTATTTTTAAATTATATATATTTTATTTAGTAAAAAAGTTGTTTTGAATAAAAAAAAGTATTTCATTTCTTTTATTTTTGGACAGAAATAACATTTATTTTGAAAAATAAAGAAGTTTTTTGATTTTCTTTTTCTGAGCAAAATGTTGTTATTTTTTTTTTTATACAAAAAGAAAAAAATATTCATTACCAATGTTTCAATTTATAGACTTAAATTTTTTATAAACAAAAATACTGATTTTTTTTAAATATATAAGTTATTTTTTGGAAGAAAATAAGTTATTTTTTATTTATTAATTTATTTATTTATACATTTATTTTTTTTTTTTGTCATAACAATTTTTTATAAAGTATTTATAAAGTATTACATTTTTTATAAAAGATCTTTTTTCAATATAATTCCACCTTTTTTACAGAATAAAAAAAAATTATTGAAGAAAAATCTAACTTTTGTGGTGACAAATTCGATATGAATAAAAAATAAAAATACTTTTTTTATATTTTTTTTCAAGTGGATATAATTTTATATTTTTGTTTTTATTTTTTTAATTAATATACTTAACTTTAACATCTGTTACTTTGAATACATAAGTAACAAAACTACATAAATCAAATTTTAAAATGTAAATTTAATATTCTGAAAGTATATTTACATAAGCTCATATGACGTTAAAAAAGGCATAACTAGTTCGGTGCTGATTAAAGTATTTCTACTTTTAAAACAACAAAACACATATGCTATACCCTACACTAACATACGCGATCGTATTTTATCTCCTTTAGTAAATAAACAACCAGTTTCTTGTTTCTACTTTTTTATAGACACTACACCAGTGATCGCCACACTCATACATTCACAATTATATTTGTATATGTTTTGTTCTTCTAGCAAATTATGAAATTATGCACCAAAAAAAAAAAAAAATAAAAATAAAAAAAATAATAAAATAACATAACATAATTTTTATAGTAATTTAATTGAAAGTTTCTTCGTCAATTCAAGACTTGTAAATGGAAATACACGTTTACTAGTTTAGAATTTGAATAGTGATCGCAACGATTACCATAGTAATGATAAAAATTACGATTTAATGTTTATTTTTTCTATTCTTTGATTAAAAAAAAAAAAAAATAACGATAAATTATTAATTTAGGATTTTAATTTATTATTAAAAAATATCGAATAATACTAAATTAAATTCAGCATGAACGATTATTTCAAATTTGTATTTTATATTAAAAAATAAAAATTAATTGTAGTCAATTATTATTTCTTAATTAAACAAAAAAGATAGTTGTTTAATTAAGAGATAAAAAATAATATTAACATTAAATATTTTTCATGAGCAACAAGCAGTAACACAACATTCCTGCTTGAATGCTCGTACGAGACTGACTTTCTTGTGTTTTTTAATTATTTCAAAAGCATAACAAAAGAGATAAAAAACACGCAAGATTCTTTTCCCTTTGTCTTCTTTGTCTGTTGTATATTCTTTGATATTTTCTATTGAAATACAATATATTTTTTAAAGTAATTATTATTATACATAATGTAAATATTTAATGTAAAAAATAATTGTAAATTTTGCTATAATTTAAATAATTATATTGTGAATTATTTTATTCATTGCCGCTGAACAATAATTTTCAGTAGGTTTTCGAAAACCCGAAGATCGCTAAAAAACCATTTAGCGATTTTCCGGTCTTCTCCTTACAACCAACAAAAGGTTCACGTCATGTTTTTTTATAATCCTAATAAAATCTTGAAATCCTATTATTTAAACTCTAAATCTTTTAATTCTATATTAATTGGAAACATACCTGAATGCTCATTTCAATTATCATATAATTTCAAACCGAAATTATTCCAAAAAAATACATGGTCCTTCGAGCAAAGAAATGTATGAAAATCAATAATTAAATAAAATTATTAATTAATTTTTACGAACCAGCAAGCATCATTAAACAAATTGCTAATTATTGGCAACTCTACTCAAAAAGAAACCAATTTAACTCATAAAATGTTGGCGTAGGTCAGAAATAACAAAATGGAATAAAGAAGAAATAAATAGTAATAATCAAAGTGAACGTGTGAAATCTATATGCAGATGAAAAAAAAAAAGAAATTAAATTAAATTAAACGCAATTTCAAAACCAAAAATAACACAAGTGAAATAACTACTTAAGCCCAAATTTCAATTGCGCGTAGTCAGCAGCAGTGTATGCTGCCATAATCAGCTGATTATTTAGAATGCACTGTTTGTTATGGTGTTGATTACATTTGGTCAGCAGCAGTTTGCAGTGCTGTTTCATTTAGCCCTGTTTCTAAATTTACTGCGCTGCATTCAGATTGAGAGCGAGACAAAGAGAGTGAGCAAATAAATGAGAGGCTAAAATACACAAGTAGAACAAAGCTAGATGGTGGTTGTAAATTGTGGCTGACTACGCTAAATTGTAATTATAACGGCAGCAACATGTTGTGCTGACAGTGATCAGTTAATAATTTTTGCTCATACTGTTGCTGACTACGCGCTATTGTAATTTGGGCTTTACAAACGTATTTTAAAATATAAAAAATCTGTAAAATAAAAAAGAAGTATAACAAACATAAAAATTTAATACAAATAAAAGACGTGACCAACTATAATTATCAAAATAGTGTGCCAACAAATAATTAAAAACATTCATAAAGGAAAAGTTAAACAATTAAAAAATAAAAATAAAAAATTCAACAAGTTCATCCAACCAAGCTTCGCCATCACCCAACAAACAAAAATAACAGGCATTGAAAACGCCAAATCAACCGTTCCAGTTTATAATTGAAATTGAATCTAATAAAAATTGTGGAAAAAACATAATCACCTAAAGAGAAATATAGTAACCATCAATTGTCATATTATATTCAGCAAGTATATTCCACAATCAAATTCGGTTCCATATAAAATATTATCATATTATATTCAGCAAGTATATTCCACAATCAAATTCGGTTCCATATAAAATGTCTGAAAGAAAACATCCCAGGAAGTCACATACTTAGAGCAAAAATTTGTGTTCACCAATAAGATTCTACTTGGCAAATCCTCCACCGTCGTAAGTAAATATTCCTACCAGATCGTCAGAACGGCTTCAAATGTAAGTCTCAAAAAAAAAAATAAATAAATAAATAAACATACAAAGTATACATAATATTTCATTGTTTAAAACAAATATAAAACTAAATTATTTAAATTCCTAAAAAAATAAAGAAAAAAAGTTTAACCGCAATTTTAAAAAAGAAAAAAAATTGTTGTTGTTTTTTAAATCAACCACCTTTTCGTATGTATGTTTTTCATATCTCTCTTAATTCCACTTGTTTGATCTTGTTTAGTGATAACAACTAATTTGAAAAAAGGAAAACGTGACAATCACAGTACCTACATTTTTTTTACAAGAGGAGTTTAATTATTTAATAATTTTTATTCTCTTTGTGCCAATATTGGTTGAAATGTATAAAGAAAAATACATAATTCTCAACGAAAGAACCAATACAAAAGGAAAAATTCAACTTAAGCCCAAATTACATTAGCGTGTAGTCAGCAACAGTATCAGCAAAAATTATCAGCTGATCACTGTCAGCACAACATGTTGCTGCCGTTATAATTACAATTCAGCGTAGGCAGCCACAATTTACAACCACCATCTAGCTTTGTTCTACTTTTGTATTTTAGCCTCTCATTTATTTGCTCACTCTCAATCTGAATGCAGCGCAGTGAATTTAGAAACAGGGCGAAATGAAACAACACTGCAAATTGCTGCTGACCAAATGTAATCAGCACAATAACAAACAGTGCATTCTAAATAATCAGCTGATTATGGCAGCACACACTGTTGCTGACTACGCGCTATTGAATTTGGGCTTTTTTCTACTAAAAAAGCAGTATTTTAACAGACAAACAATTAAAACTCGCTTTATTAACATTACTTGCACATTCTTACCAGTGATGGTACAAATAGTAAAACGGGACAAAACTAAATTGTTCAACGCTTAATATAAACAAAAGAAAAATAATATTATAGTTAAAATTTATTATTACGAACAAATTAAAGTAATTATAAATACAATTTCTTAAGCCAATTTGATAAAGAGCTCCTATAAATCCATCGGCAAATGGTACCAAAGTTTTAAACGAAATCGCTCATCTCTGAAAAAACAAAACATATTCTAGGGTTATCAGATTGCCTTTTTTATAAATTCTCAGTTTAAACAGAAAAATACCAACTATATTTAATTTACTTTGAATAAATAAATTTATGTTGATTCTAACAATAACTTACTTAACAGTCGAATTACTTACGAATTATTGCTGCAGCTTAATCGTGAAAAAAAACGAATTTCACTACAATTAAAACGTAAATCAATTTGGAAAGATGAGAAAAAGAAAACATATTGCATCAAACTACAAACAAGGTTTGTTGTCAAGTTTTAATTTTTATTGTTTTTCTCATTTATTAAATATTTCAATTTGAATGCTTACAAAGAGGAAAATATCGGGTAATAAAGTTAGCCTGTTGTTATTTCTTAACAAATCTCAAAATTTAAATAGAATACATTTTTTTTATTTAAATGTTCCTAAAATTTTATATACAAGTTTACTAAAACTATAATAATACAAGTTAAGCAACTTTAATACTAAGCTGTTTTATAACAATCTTTATTATTTAGTTCTTTAAAACCTAAAGTCTTCATGCAACCAATTAAATAGCATTTTATTTAAATCTTATTGTTTATACCCTATAAGCAATCGTATATTTTCATAATATACATCACAAGCAAACTAAAGGTTGGTGAATATAAAAGAAATTCAAACCCTAATTGCGATCTGTTTGCAATAGTATATAAATATATCAAGGTTGGAAACCGATACCGTTATAAATACCGATACCGATTAAATACCGTTTAAAGTTGGTTACCGTAACTGATACCGATACCGAAATTATTATTTTGTTAAGAATACCGGTATTCAAATACCGTTTCCCTCTGTACCGGTAATTTAGTTTCGGTATTTTAAAAATATATTTTTTTAACATAATATGGTATTGTAAGAAAAATTTCTCATATAATTTACTTGAGAAAATAAGAAAGATAAAATTATTTTTAATAATAAGAGTAATAATTATAGAATTTTATTTTAAAGAGGACTTTTATTGTTTGTTTCTTGGTTATATAGTTTGAAATAAGTAAATATATTTTTAAAGATGTTTTAAACCTAGTGCGACTTCACTTTGATAAAAAGTCTTAGTGCGAACACAAAAAATATGCTTACGAAATCTAGGTTCTGTATGGTATTTGCTTCTATGAAGATTCTCTCCTTAATTTTGGATTTTCTAAAAGACCGAAAATTTTCCTTCGAAAAGTTACAGCTTGAGCTATCTCTCCGGAAATTTTGACCGTGATTCCCGGAAATTTTAAAAGCACTTAAACGAATGAAAACTGCATGAATTTTAATAATTCAAAAAATTTTCAATTTTTTTAACAAATATAATATGCTAAATTCAGTTGGGATCTATTTATATCTTTAAATTACTTGTATAGGATGAATCTAAGGTACTAATTCAAATAAATATCATGTAAGCACTAATAAGCAGCAAGTAAAAAAAATAAACTCATTGAAAGGATCTTGTAAGCATCTTAAATATACGATATAAATTTGTCATTGGTATGGCCAACATCCAGAATTAATCTCTACAAATTTGGAAAAATAAAACATTAAGAAAGTTAAGAGAAAAAGATAGTCATGTCAGACCAAATAGCATCATGTTCACAATCATCATAGAAAGTTGACATTTTTCGAAAATATTATTTCATAATTTAGGTACATTTAAATATGCGATACACTTTGATTATTTTTAATAACATTGATGGACCACCCTATTGAGACTACAAACAATTTTATACTATTTGAACTCACATTTTTAAGTGAAATCCCGGGAAATCGAAAAGTCCTGAAAATTGTTCTTCAAAGTTCGGATTACGTTTAAATATATCACTCTCATTTAACCATTATTATGACGCGTCGTTTTGATCCTGCAACTTTAAAGTTTTCTAGTGAGTAAATGGGATAATGGGGAATTAGGGAGTTATTTCTCTTCTACAAAATTCCTCGGCTGTAATTGGCACATTAGCTCTTATTCTTACCTAAACTGTTATATAACCTAAAAACTCTTTTGGGAATCATATTTTCTTTACTAATTTTAATGGTGTATTCACACGATATCCGAAACGCTTTTTCCATTTTTTGTACCGTTAATCTGTGATGAAATAAAAAAAATGTTTTTTATGCTATTCTATTTTTTTTGTGCTACTTCACGGATTTATTACCTTTATGCAATTTGTAGAATAAAATAATTTTTTTGAAAAATGTTTCTAAAATTAATTGAAGGATTTTTATTAAAAACTGTGGTAAATAAAAATTTTGTCCAAATTTTTTACTTCAATTTACTGCAAAAAATAGTCATTAAAATGTCGAGTTTAAATGTTGCCATAAAATAAGCAGTTATAAAAATCGTATGAAGTTCTGTTAAGAAAAATATTCATATATGTAATTTTTTTTGGGCGAAATTCAAGTAAAAATTGTTTAAAATTTGAACTTTTTTAAGTTTTTTTTCTAGTTTTTTAATAATAACGGTATTTACCGGTATTTTAGTTTCGGTACCGGTATACCGATACAGATATAATTTAAAATACCGTTATCGATACTGTTACCGAAATAAAATAAAATTGAATACCGATACCGTTATTCGTTTCGGTTTCCAACCTTGAAATATATACATCTAAAGTCTATTCACACTCACCAAATAAATTTAATTCCGACACAAAGGAAACTATTGAGAAAAGTCTAATTAAATAAATTAAATTATTTTAAAAATCAAACTTAATTCAGCTAATAAGTATCTAATCCCTAATTCAATTATATCTAATTTCTTTATATTGCCATCATGTCTACAAAACATTTCATTTCCATTTTCTAGAAAGGTTAATTTTTGATTCTGATCATTTACTTTCTTTTTGCGATAGCTTTAGTAAAACAAATATTCAAGATCAAACCGAATCTATCCTCGAAACCAAACTCAATGATATAGACAACAGATGGAAGTAATTAGAAATATCATACGAAAATTTTAAGCTTTCTCTGATATCCGAAAACTCAAAAGAGCTAAAGGAAGAAGCCAAAGTTAATTTTAATGCTTGTTCCGAATCGTACTATGTCTGTAGATCCCATATGATAGATTTAATAAAAATCACTCAAACAAGCAACCCGCACTCTTCTCGAATGAGTCCACCATGTGACACAGAAGTCTTTGAGGGTAGTTATGAAAAATGGATATCATTTCGAGATATGTTCACGGCTTTATATATCAATGGCTCAAATTGTGCTCCAGTTGTAAAATTATACCATTTGCGTAGAAAAACAGCTGGTGATGCCGGTGCAATAGTAAAACGGTTCCCTCTTTGCGATACTAGTTTTGAACTTGCTTGGGAAGCACTTAAAGACCGCTACGAAAACGAAAGAGAATTAGGTGACCAACTTGTACAAACTCTATATAATATACCCGCGGCAATCTCAGAAGACAGTAAAACTCTCCAGAACATACACTCTACTGTATGCGATGTTTTACAAGGTTTTAAATCATTGGACATAAAAATAGAGCACTGTTACCTTTTCATTGTCTTTCTGGTGCGTTCAAAACTCCCTCAGCAAACTCTATCTCTTTGGGAACAATCCCTTAAAAATCATCGCTCCATTTAAAAGACAGATATGAAGCTGTAGAAAGAATTTCTGGTATGGAAACAATGAAACATAGAATGAGCCTACCCACGACAACCCCGCAGATCTGGGCAATCGAGGTTGCCGACCCCAAGATCTAGCAGTTAACTCTTTATGGTGGAATGGCCCAGTATGGCTCACAAATCCTCTCTCAGAATGGCCTTCTCGAAATCCATTAAAATCTCAAATATTCGAACCCAGAGTACAAACATATCGTATCGGTTGATAAATATGATCTTTTAGAAAACTTCTCTTCATACCCAAGAGCCCTAAGAGTACTGTGCTATATATTTAGATTTTTCACTAAAAGTCTTCACAAGAGCACATACCGTGTACTCATCATTAACTCTTACCCACAATGAAGTAACATTTTTTTAAAATAGACTTCTTATTTTAGCTCAAAAATCATGTTATGCCAAAGAATATAAATGTCTTTCAGATTCTCAACCAATACCTAACAATTGTTCTCTGAAAACCCTAAACCTATTTATGATGGAATTATGAGAGTTAATGGACGACTGTCAGAGTCTTCATTACCATACAATGAGCGTTTTCCAAAGATTCTACCAGGCAACTCGCGTCTTTGCCAACTTTACTTAACTAATCTGCATTTACTCCTGCTCCACGCAGAATGTAATCAAATGTGCAGGATGATTCAAACCGAATTTTATATTTCCCGTCTAAAAATCAGAGTAAAGAAAATAATTCGTAACTGCAAGAACTGTATTATATTCAAACAAAAACCTTGCTCACAAATAATGGCTCCTTTACCTCATCAGAGATGTACTCTTTCTGTACCATTTGAAACCACAGGTAAAGATTTTGCAGGCCCCTTCGAACTAAAAACGTTTAAAGTTCGAAAAGCGCCTTATACTAACGGATATGTTTTCGTCTTTGTATGCTTCAGCACAAAAGCTATTCACCTCGAAGCATGCTCTGATTTAACCACAGCGGCATTTCGCGCCACATTTACACGATTTCGCGCCACATTGTTTCGGACAATGGTCGTAATTTTCTTGGAGCCAGTCGAGAACTATGTTGTGAGTTTACATCATTTATTCAATCTGCTTCAGCAGATATATCGCAAAAGTATGTAACTCAGGGATTTGAATGGAAATTCATCCCTCCTCACGCACCTCACATGGGAGGATTATGGGAGGCTGCGGTTAAATCTTTTAAATATCATTTAAAACGTGTAGCAGGAGCACACAAGTTCAATTTTGAAGAGTTTTTAACTGTTCTCACTTATATAGAAGGAGTTTTGAACTCACGTCCAATTTCTGCTATGTCGGTTAGGTAGGATTGTAACCACTTATCCTGGTGTAGATAATAATATACGTACCGCTGACGTCCGCAACGCGTCATGTATTATAACACGACCAATTGTGAAATTGTGCTATCTACCTTTTTTAAAAGAGAACTCCGAAGCTACTTTATAAGTATTCAAACTTTTCACATTCATTTATAAATCATAGTTTTTCTCATCTTAACATCATCATATCACTTATCCTATTATTTCCATTTCACACATCAACAACAAAAATCCACCGAAGCCGAACTAATTCTAATCGCCACAATCGCAACAACAATCGTCACATCAGTAACCGTAACAACTCTCACCAAACCAACAACAGCAGTAACACCAACAACAACAACCATCGTCGCAGCCATAGCAGTAGCAACACTATCAACAACAACAATTACCGTCAGAACCAGCAAAATAATCGTAATCATATCACCGATGTATATAAATGCATTTTATGCAAAAAATATCATGCTCTAAAAAGTTGTCGCAAATTTCTTAGAATGGATGTTCAAAAACGGGAACAATTTGTAGAATACCATAGATATTGCATCAACTGCTTGGCCCGAAACCACGACTGGCGAGCATGCCCTTCAATGGAGAGGTGTAAGAAATGTGATGCATTCCACCATAGCCTTTTACACCCAAGACAACGAAGCTCCATTACAACGAAACAACTTCGTCAACGAAAACGTCGTAACCAAGTTAATCAACCACAACCAACGACAACATCTGCGGTTCCAAATACCGTCGTAATATCTGAGGCAATTAAGTCGTTGGCGGCGGTTCTTTGTTCCTCGGGCTACTAAATGGTTGCATTCCTGCAAGGAATGTTCAAACTATGTTTGAACAATAAAAATAAAATCATAATGATCTCAGTTTAATTATTTACCAATTAAATTTATAATTAATTGAATATTATCTATTGAAATACAATATATTTTTTAAAGTAATTATTATTATACCTAATGTAAATATTTAATGTAAAAAATAATTGTGAATTTTGCTATAATTTAAATAATTATATTTTGAATTATTTTATTCATTGCCGCTGAACAATAATTTTCAGTAGGTTTTCGAAAACCCGAAGATCGCTAAAAAAAACGATTTAGCGATTTTCCGGTCTTCTCCTTACAACCAGCAAAAGGTTCACGTCACGTTTTTTTGTAATCCTAATAAAATCTTGAAATCCTATTATTTAAACTCTAAATCTTTTAATCAGTGTTTCGAATGGCTGCTTAAAGCAGTCGTAATTTTCTAAACAGTTGCTTTTTTTACAGCATCTTGCTGAAACAAGTTTACTTGATTTAGTTATCCACCACATACTAACTAAACACATTTTGCTGCTCACACACAAAACTGATTTAAGCAGCATCCAGTTTTTATTTTGTTCAGCAGTCAAATTAAATAAGCAGCGCACACACTCAGTTTTTTACTCAGCCAGTTGATTTTACGTCTTAGTCGTGTGCGCTCAGCACGACGTAGAAACCTTTTTCAGCAACGTAAGAACAACTGGATAGTAAGACTGTACAGTTCTGCGCAGTCAATATACAAAGTTGTTTGGTTATGGTTTTTACATTTAAGAAGGAAAATGAAGTGGTATAGTTTCTAAATGAAAACAAATAGAAAACGGTACAATAAAATACTATGAATTGTATTAAAGATATTTATATGGACCCTTAACTTTTGGACCCAATAAAAGCAATGAAACTCTTTTTTTTTTAATAAAGGGTGGTTCAAAGAGCTTTTTGTCATTTTTAAAATGCAATAACTGAGATACTAATAAATATATTTTGATAACCTGATATAAGTCCTAATAATATGTATATATGTATATAAAATAATAAATATATTTTGATAACCTGATATAAGTCCTAATAATATGTATATATGTATATAAAATATTATACTGGTCAGAATCGTATATTATAACGAAATAATAAAAGAAAAAAAATTTGGACACTTTCGGTAAAAATTATGGCTTAGTTGAAGATGGAGGCGTACATTTGGAAGAAAAATTATATATTTTAAATTTGCAATACATATGACTATTAAATGGAAAAAAGTAGTTCTAACAATTGTATATTTGACTCATTGATTATACAAGTATGTAAAATTTATGTTGAATTTTCTGTATTTTTTCATCGATATTGTTAGTGTTAGAATTTGCGAAATAATAATCACTAGATCATTAATACAAATAAGAGTAAATTATCTCAAAAATTGTTTATATTTGTAAATAAATTGTCTCCTTTTTTAAATATTGAACAAAATTAATAAAAAAATTACAAAGTACTATAAAACCTGGAGGGTTATTTTCTAACTAAATTCGAAAGGAAAATCTTTCGAATTTGTATACTTTATACATTGAAATTCGAAAGTGTTTTCTTTCGAATCGAATTACACAATCCCCCCTGGTGGACAGAAATTATTCTGAGCATAATGGCTCAAGTTTTTTTTATTATTTAGGGAATTTCAAGTCTCAAAATATATATTATTAAATATTAATAACTTTTATTAAATTGATTAAGGATCATATTTAGTAGAAAAAATAAAAAATTCAATTTTAGAGTAGATCCGTGTGAGTGAAAAAAAAAAAAAAAAACTATATGAAATTTAAAAATTGTTCCTAACATATGGACCTACTATTCCGAAAGATATAACATGGAATGTAGCACCCCAACAAAAAAGGAACTAATAAAGAGCTGAAGGAAGTACTTAGTGGAACTAATAAAAAGCTGAAGGAAGTACTTAGTGGTGAAAAAGTGCTGCAGAAGTTCTTTTTCTAACCCATGATTGTTATTGTTCTTCTTCTATATTTCTAGTTCATTTCTTTTGCAGTACTATGTTTATAAAATTTTATAACAAAAAGTCTGTTTTAGAGCTATCAAAATATAATGAATATGATTTAAAATTTATAAAATTTAAATTTTCTTAGAAATTATTAACCTTTTTCCCGCTAGAAATTCATTAATTTTAATTTTTTTGGAAGTACAGTGAATTCGCGGTAATGTGAACATCCAATATAATGAACTATCCACTAATGTGAACACTCCATTTTTTATATGGGCTCTCTAAATAGTGAACAAAGTTTAATGGTTCTAAATAGTGAACAATTTTTTTTTTAATTTTTGGGGATTTTTTAATTTGTAGAAGCATTTATTTTTAATGTTGGGAATCCCCGAATTAATAAATACCATAGTATGCCATTATTTTAAAGATATTTAATGCTAGTCGCTTTATGTAACTTGTTGCGGTAGGTTCGTGAATTTATTTTTAAAATTAGTAATGTCTAAAAACAGTCGAAAGTTTTTATCCTTAAATGAAAAATGCGAAATTTTGGAATATTTAAAAAAAGCATCGAGTGTTACGGTGTTAAGTAAAAAGTATAAAGTTGCAAAATCAACGATATGTTCAATAAAAAATAAAAAAGACAATATTTTAAAATGTGTGAACAATACGTTTTATGGACCCGGAAAACGCAAAACATTACGATCTTCAGAGCTTCCAAAAATGGAAAAATCGCTCTATAAGTGGTTTATTTGCATGCGGAATAAAAACCTCCCTGTAAGTGGGTTGATGTTGAAGGAGAAAGCCAAACAAATTCACAAAAACATAAGTGAAAACGGAAATGACTTCAATGCTAGCGATGGGTGGCTACAAAAAATTAAAAAGAGATACGGAATTCGGCTCCTTCAGATAAGCGGTGAAAAACTTTCTGCGCAATCTCAGTTCGTAAATCCTTTTAAAATTAAATTGAAAGCAAAGATAGAAGATTTGGGTTTATCCAATGATCAGTTGTATAATGCCGATGAGTCTGGTCTATATTGGAAACTTCTCCCACAAAAGACATATGTAACGTCATTGGAGAAAAGCGCTCCAGGTGCAAAAATGGAATAGCAAAGGATAACATTTTTATGCTGTGCAAATGCGTCAGGATCTCATAAAATAAAACTTTTAGTAATAGGAAAATCGAAAAATCCTCGCAGTTTTAAAAATTTTATCTGTCCCGTAAACTACAGAAATTCAAAGTCTGCTTGGATGACTTTTTCCATTTTTAAAGAATGGTTTCACAACTGTTTTGTGCCAGAGGTAAGTAAACATGTAAAAATAGTTCATTCTTACTGTTTTATTTTTCATTAAGGTGACAGATTTTTTAACGAAGAAAGTATTACCAGTAAAAGCTTTACTCCTAATAGATAATGCCCCATCCCATCCACCAGAATCCGACCTTAAATCCGAGGATGGTTCCATAGAAGCTATGTTCATGCCTCCAAATGTAAATGCAATTAGAATCACCAAACTTCATTATAGGAACAGTCTTCTGGCAACAATTATTGCAAAAGAGGGGGATTTGCTTGAATCGATGAAAAAAATCACACTTAAAGAAGGAGTTTCTATTCTAGAGGCATCCTGGAACCGAGTTGGTAAAGAAACTTTATCTAACTGTTGGAAAAATATTTTGAATATGGTAAATGATGAAAACGATCCTGAATTTAATGTTCCTTTGAGCGTTTTAAAGAAAAGTGGCAATCAGAGGTTAGATCTTTAGAAAATACTGCTGCAGATCTTCTACAGACATTGTGCCCTCAGGAAGTATTTACTGCTGTAAACATTAGAGATTTGATGAAAATTATTTAATTGAAGAGTCCGACGATGATGACGACTGTTTTATTGAAGCGCCTGAAAACAACATTAAAGCCAAAGAAGCTGTCGAAATTTTTAACAAAGCTGTCCAATGGGCTGAATTTCAAATGGTCGATCAAACTGACATTAAAGTATTGAAAAAAATCGGGGAATTGGCGGTAAATAAGCTGGTCGAACAAAAGAAAAAACAGAAAATAATAACCGATTATTTCCATATTTAATTATATATGTATTGTAAATTTTATTTATTTTTTTGTCGTAATATTTTGTTAGTTTTTTATGTACATACTACGTATGTACTCTTTATAAAATGGATTTTTAAAAACTTTTTATGTTCCAAATAAATTACAAAAAGTTTTTTTTTAGTAATCTTTGCATTTTCATTCCTTGCAGAAATGATTTTTAGAAAGAATAACTTAGTAATATATATAAAAAAAATCACAATCGAAAATGTGAACAAATTCGAAAATATGAACTACCCCGACATTAATTAGTTCACATTATCGAGAGTTCACTGTAATTATTATTAAATTTTAAAAAAAGTTGAAACAAAGTAGTTGTAACAAAAAAGTATATATACACTTTGTTCTACTTTTGAAGAGATGAAAATGTTCTTTTTTTGGAAGCTCTTGATCGTTTTTTTTTTTTTTTTTTTTTTTGCTGGGTCTTTTTAAATAAAATTTAGCGCATTATAATTTGATTTGTTAATGTTTTAGAATATTTAAATTTTAAAATAAATAGAATATTTCTTTGATAAATTGTTTAATTGACTATATTTTTCCGTTTAAAACTTTTATTTATTAGCAGATGATCTGCTTCATTTTGATTCGTTTGTTAGTATTAAAAATAATTCATTACTCAACAACACTTCAACTCCAATTCCAATTTGTAAATAGTGACATTTTACTAAAAGAGAGTTACATATGTATATAATTTTCCAGCAGTTGGTTATATTTTATAACGCGGATAATTTATTATAACTTACGTGTAAGTCATTATACTTACGTAAATCTTAAATATTATATAAATGTTACTTACAGTGCTATTCTCTAATTCATGACAATTATCATTAATTAATAATTACTTATTATATGCTTTTATGAGTGTGACAACTAAGACATTAAAGCCGATCAATAAGAAAATAATAAATTAATAACCAAAAAGTCTTCAACATACAAGTTAATAACTTTTATTTTTAGATACAGAAATAAATAAATAAATAAATAAAAATCACAACAAATCTTTATTATTTCGGTAACATAATACATACATAAATATTATGTCTTTTTTTATTTATCTTTACAAAATTTCTATATTTGTTAAATGAAGAACTTTTTTTATTTAAAATTAATAAAATAAAGATATATGTATGTAATATTTTCAATAAAATTCATATTATTTTATTTTACCGTTTTCTATTTGTTTTCATTTAAAATAATCAACTTCATTTTCCTTCTAAAATTTAAAAACAAAAACCAAACAACTTTGTGTAATAGACCAAAACAAAGAAAGTTATACAAAATAACAAAATTTTCTTCTTATTGCAAATAACAAAACTGTTTTTAATTTTTTCTTTAATTTAAACAACATTTAATATTTAGTTAATATTTTTTCATCTACTAGTATTAAATATTATCTAATATTTTTATAAAAGTTCTATTATCTTAAATAAATTGTAAATAAATATATTATATAAAAAATGTTAGTTTTTTTTTAATTAAAATTAATAAATCTTCATATAAATATCTTTAATACAATTCGTAGTATTTTATTGCACCGTTTTCTATTTGTATTCATTTAAAATAATCAACTTCATTTTCCTTCTTAAATGTATAAACAAAAACCAAACAACTTTGTAAATCAACTGTACAGAACTATACAGTCTTACTATCCAGTTGTTCTTACGTTGCTGAAAAAGGTTTCTACCATAGTATAATAATAAAGTACTCGCACATCTACAAAAACAACAATTGCTTGTATTTTGTTAGTGTAAAACTACTGCCCACAATGTCAAAATGCTTTGAGCGGAAAAATGAGAGAATGAAGGAGAGCAAAAGTAAAAAAACTCGAAAAAAATTTTACATATGAATACAAAAACAATTTGACAGTACCGCGAGGTTTGCCAATGAAAAAATTGTAAAACAGCTGTTCTTACGAGTATACTTTATAATTATACTATGGTTTCTACGTTGTGCTGAGCGCACACGACTAAGACGTAAAATCAACTTGGCTGAGCAAAAAACTGAGTGTGTGCGCTGCTTATTTCATTTGACTGCTGAACAAAATAAAAACTGGTTGCTGCTTATTTCAGTTTTGTGTTTGAGCAGCAAATTTTGTTAAGTAAGCATGTGATCGAAAATGAAAACTTAAACTGTTTTCAGCGCAGTCGCCAATTGAAAAAAAATTTTTGTGTGCTTAAAATTAAACGCTGCTTTTAATTCTATATTAATTGGAAACATCCCTGAATGCTCATTTCAATTATCATATAATTTCAAACCGAAATTATTCCAGAAAAATGCAATATGAGAATGAAATAGTCTAAAGACATTAAATGAAAAGAAATTATGAAGATGACAAATAATCGAAATAATAACCCTTTAACATGATGATGAAATGCATAATAATTTATTGAAAGATTTTCTTTAAAAATGAAAAAAATTCTTAACAATAAAAGCCTTGCACATTGATTGCACGCTTTACATATTAATGAAAAATAAATATTTTTCTAAAACGTTTGATGGCTTACAGTGAATTAACAAATGAACTGCTTTAATTTATGATCACAAAATAAATTAATAAATAATGCAGCTGCTATTCAACGATACTAATTATGAATGTTATGTTAAAAGAATGTTATTTTCCTTGTAAAAAATAATATGATGAAAAAATAAAATAGAAAATATTTTTTAAACAATGAAATTATAATCTTGATAAACGAATATGAAAAAAAAAACAAAAGTACAAACAACAATCAAGATGACGTCTTTTACCAAGCATTATCAAGACAAAGTTGACAGAGCTCGAGCGCTGACAATTTTCTTTTAACTTTGAGTCTACATTAGACAAATTTTTATCAAGACAAACGTCAAAATCGGTGCGAATCTATACAATGTAGCCTCAGTTAAACTGCTGATTATTATTTTTGGTTGTTACAGCTGTCAAACTGCATACATAAAAAACATTAATGAATTCGCCATATTGTTGTTTTTGCACAATTGTTGCCACCTTCCATAAATTCGAGTTCATTTTGACGTTTGTCTTGATACAAATTTCTCTAATGTAGACTCAAAGTAACACTGCAATGACACTGACAAATTCAGTCTACATTAGACAAATCTTTATCATGATAAAATTTTGACGTTTGTCTTGATAAAAATTTGTCTAATGTAGACTCAAAGTAATTATTTTTGTTCATTTATTTTGTTGCACAGCCAGGCAACAATTTACTGTGTTGCAAACTTTAAAATTTTAAAAGCACATAAATTTAAAAGAATTATTTTTCAAAAAAAAAAAAACACAAAACAATTTTTATTTATTTCTGTTTATAATTAAGTCTATAAAAATTAAGTTTGATAGCAAATTTATTTATTTTAAATTGTTTAGAAGCCTTAAAAGTAATAAAATATATTAAATAAAAAATTTATAAAAAACACTAAGTGCACAACACTTATTTATACGAATGGTGAGAAAGAGAATAGTAAAATTTTTCGCTTCATTTTCCATTTCGTGCTACTTTGCTTACACTATGTCCAGAGTAGCCATTTTCTTCTTCGCACAAGAACAAAGCACACACAATTTTTTTCATTTTGTTTTCAGTGAGCAGAACATTTGTCGAACAAATCATAATTTGTTGTTTGCCATCAGTGTCGCTTCGATACTTTTACGTGACGTTTGATGGCAGACATGGTTGTTCGAAAAATTGTACGAACAACGGTGTGAGAACAAGAACAAAACATGAACAAGTAGGGTCCACACTAATCAAATGCATGTGCACTAGGGTGATCGATTATTCGACTTTTTGGAGAAACCGGTTTTCGAATAGTTGGTATTTTGAAAAAACCGGTTGCACTTTTTAAAATTCAGAAAAAACCGGTTAACCGGTTTTATTTAGAAGTTAATATTTCTATCAAAATACTACATTTCTTAAAGAAAAATAAATAAATCTTATAATGTTCAAGTTAAAATTTATTAAACATAATAATTTTTGGAGATAACTATTAACCCAAAATAACCTAAACCATTCGGGGAGGGGTTTTTTTGGAATTGTAGACCAATACGATGGTCAATTATGGACCGATCTTCACGGAATTCGGCACACAGATTTAAACTAATATGGAACTTACATGTGCAAAAATTATTGCTACATTTAAGGGATTTATGATCGTTAAACCCCTTTTCCGGGAGGTCATAACCAATTCAACACGCTTCGTCCTTGGAATATAAGAAACCTGTGTGCCAAATTTAATTAATTTATGTTAAAAATTGCAACCTGTATTAAGGTGGGTCTTAGACCAATATTTTTGGGTGTTACAAACATCAGCACAAATGTATAATACCCTCGCTACCTATGGTAGTGTAGGGTATAAAAAATATAAGAAAATAATCATAAAAAATGTTATTAACTTTTACTTAGCATAAACAGAAACCATGGATTAATATGTAAAAAGTCATAATCAATTTTATTGAAACGATTCTGTGGGTGAAACTTTTTTAAACAAAATCTTTAAAAAATTAAGAAAATATTGAATGAAAAAAAAAAAGACTAAAACATTTAAATTTAACCTTAAACTATATTTTTAAAATATTAGAAATAATACTTTATGAATATTTAAAAAAATATTCATAAATTTATATTCAAATATCAGTATTTAGTGCATGTTTTGTGAAATAAAAAGCTATTTTTAAAACCGGTTTTTTGTGTTTAAAAAAACCGGTCTATTCGACATTCGAAAAATGAAAATTTTCAAAAAACCGACGGCACATTGACTGAAAAAACCGGTTGGAAAACCGTGTCGATCACCCTAATGTGCACATACAATTTTGTTCGATGTGCGAACAAGAAATCAAGCATCTCTACACCTCTCGCCTACAAACTGAAACACGCGCAACAATTTGTCGCATAGTGTAAACTAGCTAATAATGTAAACACGAGAGAGTTTACGAAGCGACACCAAAACGAAATACAAAGACTGTCGCTGCTGCATGTCGCTTAGTGTAAAGCCCAAATTACAATAACCCGTAGTCAGCAACAGTATCAGCTGAAAACTGTCAGCACAACATGTTGCTGCCGTTTTAATTACAATTCAGCGTAGGCAGCCACAATTTACAACCACCATCTAGCTTTGTTCTACTTGTGTATTTTAGCCTCTCATTTATTTGCTCACTCTCTTTGCCCCGCTCTCAAACTGAATGCAGCGCAGTAAATTTAGAAACAGGGCTAAATGAAACAGCACTGCAAACTGCCGCTGACCAAATGTAATCAACACCATAACAAACAGTGCATTCTAAATGATCAGCTGATTATGGCAGCACACATTGTTGCTGACTACGCGCTATTGTAATTTGGGCTTAAATCTGATCAATGACCTGTAATTGGCCCGACCATACATTGTTTCAATTCTTCAACATGGCCAAAATGTACAAAAACAACAATAAATACTAAAGCAAAGCAAATGCGTCGGTGTATGAGAGATTGGAAATACACTCGTCCCAGTGTTGCCACTTTATGTGTAATTACACATATCGTGTGTAATTTTTATTTACATGTGTAGCCCATGTGTAATTAGTTTCATGTGTAATTTTAAGTGTCAGTGTAATGCAGTTAATTTTTCCTTCCTAAATACTAGTTTAATTTGTCAAATTTTCTTTTTACAACACTTTCATGAAAAACAGTGCACTTCTTTAGAAAAATCCAAGGTTGGAAACCGATTCAAAAAGGTCAAAGGTAACGGTATTGGAATTTCGGATTATTTCGGTAATGGTATTTTAGCATTATCGGTATTTCAAGCTATTTTGGTAACGGTTTACAGCGTTATCAATATTTTGAGCTACTTCGGTAAAGGTATTTTAAGGGTAACGGCTAGGGTGATCGATTATTCGACTTTTTGAAGAAACCGGGTTTCGAATAGTTGTTATTTTGAAAAAACCGGTTGCATTTTTTTAAATTCAGAAAATACCGGTTAACCGGTTTTATTTAGAAGTTAATATTTCTATCAAAATACTACATTTCTTAAAAAATCAATAAGTCGTATAATGTTCAAGTTAAAATTTATTACATAATTATTTTTGGAAATAACTATTAACCCATTAAAAACGAGAAAGAAAGATATAGTCGGTCAAGCCCGACAATAACCTACACTATTGTGTGTACTAAAATTCGGGGAGGGGTCTTTTTTTTCTAGACCTGTTGAATTGTTTACCGATACTTGTATTAAATATAAAACTAAATATACGAATACAGAATATTGCGTCGATACTAACATTTATATGAATGGAGCTATGGTCAATTATGGACCGATCTTCATGATCGGTGATCATTAAACTCCTTTTCCGGAAGTTTATTTGTATGGATGCTAGGTGAAATAATGGACCGATCATAACGAATTTCAACAGGACTATAAGAAACCTGTGGGCAAAATTCCATTAATTTATGTTAAATTTGTGTTTTGGGTATTACAAACATCATTACAAACGCATAATACACTGCAGGGTAAAAAATTGTAAGAAAATAATCATAAAAAATTATATTAACTTTTACTAAGCATAAACAGAAACCATGGGTTAATATGGCAAAAGCCAGAATCAATTTTATTGAAACGATTCGGCAGGCGAAACTTTTTATACGTCTTTGAAAAATGAAGAAAATATTGGATAAAGAAAAAGAATATAATACATTTAAATTAGGTGTAAAAATATTACAGGTGTTACAATAGATAAAACAAATTTCATTCAGGATAATTATTACTAATTTATTTATTTAAACTTAAACTATATTTTTAAAACATTAGAAATCATACTTTATGAATATTAAAAAAAAAAAATATTCATAAAATTCTATTCAAATATCAGCATTTAGTACATTTTTTTAAATAAAAAGCTATTTTTAAAACCGGTTTTTTGTATTAAAAAGCGGTCTATTCGACATTCGAAAAATGAACATTTTGCAATAACCGACACTTTGACTGAAAAAATCGGTTGGAAACCCGAGTCGATCACCCTAGTAACGGCTGTTTCTGAAATTTCGAAGTATCGTTTCAGAACCATAAAATATAAACTGTAGTCAAGTTTTATAAGGTCGGACTGAGATAGTCATAACTTTATTACAAGTTTTATTTAAATTTTATTAAATATATTTTTTCTGAACTGAAAATAAATTTTATTTCGGTAACTGTTTTTTAGCGTTATCGGTATATTCGGTATTCGAATTTTAGCGGTAACGATATCTTCGTAACTTCTACAAATGAAGTCCGATTTTAAAGATTTTTTATACCAACCATCAACAAGATGGGGGGTATATTGATTTTATCATTCCGTGTGTAACATGTCGAAGGAATCATTTAAGACCCCACAAAGTATATATTTTCTAGATCTGAGTCGATCTAGCTATGTCCGTCCGTCTGTCTGTCTATTGAAAGCAGTCTGTCTGTCTGTCTGTTGAAAGCAGGATGGGGCTCGAACGGGACAACCTAGGGGAACGAAATTTTTTTTTTATATTTACTTTTTATTTGTTTACTGAATCTGCCTTTATTAGGCCTCACAGTAAGTATTTAAATCTTAAAACTAAACTTAAAAAATATCTACCCTCTAGGGAGAGCTATGTTGTAAACAGGCCTCTCATTAGCGGGGCTGTAGGTCGGCTCTACGAAGCCTTGAATATGTCTGCAGTTCAGCAAGGAGTCTAGCGAGTGGATTTGGATGAGTATGAAGTTTCTGGAACACTTCCCTGTGGAACACCTGCTTTTATATCATATTCTTCTGTTACAAAGTCATTAAACTTTACTCTAAATAGACGGTCAGATAGATAAGATTCTAGCAATTTGTGGGTACATGGTGGTAGTAAACATTTGATTTTATATATTAAACCTTTGTGCCATACTTTGTCGAAAGCTTGCGCGACATCCAAGAAAATAGCAGAACAATATTTCTTTGATTCAAAAGATTTCCTAATCTCTCCAGTTAGACGATTTACTTGTTCAATGGTTCCGTGTTTTTCACGAAAACCAAATTGGTGAACTGGGACGATGTTTCTATCGTTTAAGAATGGGATAATTTTCTTTTGAAATACTTTCTCAAATACTTTCGACAAGCAAGGAAGTAAGCTAATAGGTCTATAGGAAGATGGTACAGTTAAACGAAATTTGGCTCAAATATTTATCTCATAAGGTTTGTTTGGCATTGAAAATGAGCAAAATCGGTTAATAAACAAAAAAAGTTATGGGCAAAACACTAGAAACAGAGGGTGTCCGTTGTAGCTTCATTTCATACTTTATCATACTTTTCATACTTTTTTGCAGATATCTCTTAAATAAAAGCATGTACGATAACGAAATTTTGTACAGATAGTTTGAGGGTCGATATAAACTTGGAAACCAAAAATTGGCGTGGTCCGCCCAACTCCCATAACATGAAACGTCAACGAAATTTTGTGCAAATAGTTTAAGGACTAGGGTGATCGACACGGTTTTCCAACCGGTTTTTAAACCGGTTTTTTCAAGTCAATGTGCCTTCGGTTTTTTGAAAATGTTCATTTTTCGAATGTCGAATAGACCGGTTTTTTTAAACACAAAAAACCGATTTTAAAAATAGCTTTTTATTTCACAAAACATGCACTAAATACTGATATTTGAATATAAATTTATGAATATTTTTTTAAATATTCATAAAGTATTATTTCTAATATTTTAAAAATATAGTTTAAGGTTAAATTTAAATGTTTTAGTCTTTATTTTTTATTCAATATTTTCTTAATTTTTTAAAGATTTTGTTTAAAAAAGTTTCATATTAATCCATGGTTTCTGTTTATGCTAAGTAAAAGTTAATAACATTTTTTATGATTATTTTCTTATATTTTTTATACATTTGTGCTGATGTTTGTAACACCCAAAAATATTGGTCTAAGACCCACCTTAATACAGGTTGCAATTTTTAACATAAATTAATTAAATTTGGCACACAGGTTTCTTATAGTCCAAGGACGAAGCGTGTTGAATTGGTTATGACCTCCCGGAAAAGGGGTTTAACGATCATAAATCCCTTAAATGTAGCAAGAATTTTTGCACATGTAAGTTCCATATTAGTTTAAATCTGTGTGCCGAATTTCGTGAAGATCGGTCCATAATTGACCATTGTATTGGTCTTCAATTCCAAAAAAAACCCCTCCCCGAATGGTTTAGGTTATTTTGGGTTAATAGTTATCTCCAAAAATTATTATGTTTAATAAATTTTAACTTGAACATTATAAGATTTATTTATTTTTCTTTAAGAAATGTAGTATTTTGATAGAAATATTAACTTCTAAATAAAACCGGTTAACCGGTTTTTTCTGAATTTAAAAAAGTGCAACCGGTTTTTTCAAAATACCAACTATTCGAACTATTCGAAAACCGGTTGCTCCAAAAAGTCGAATAATCGATCACCCTATTAAGGACTAATGTAAACTCTGAAACAAAAAATTGGCGTGTAAAATAGCTTACTCACCTAAGTTATCCCTTACAGTTATAAAGATATTTACACTTGAATTTTGGGTTTTGTGTCTCAACTTTGGAGGTACATTTTTTTTTTAAATATTTTATAATTTGTTATATATTTCAAAATAATATGCTGAAAGAATTTTTGAATTATCTCAATTCGTCTGGACGTGAAAGTCAGCACTCTGAAATTAGTATGAAAAATTGAAATTTTTTAATAAAAATATAAGGAGTGAGATCGAAAAATTCTTAACATACATAATATTCAATAACTTGGAAACGGTTGATTTTAGAGTTTTAATTATTTTTTTAGTCATTTGATAATAATTTAGCACAGATCACAGAAATATATAATTTTTATGGCTCTAACCACTAATTATAAAATTGTGGACCATTTTTGAAAACCCTTTCTTTGGAGATTTGATAGTTGCTTCAGTCTTTTTTGCAAATATTCCTTTATGCATATTTTGGTATTTATAGATCCGAATGTATCAAATGACTTTCCTGTTTTGCCGCAACTGCAAAAAGCTTGTCATACCATGAATTTTTTAAGAAATTTTTGCTGCTTTTGGGTCTTAAACTTATCTCCAACATTGCTTCGAGCATTAGCAATAAAAATTTTTGAGACACAAGCTGCGAAGATTCTGCCTGCACCTACGTTTCTTCGTCAATTATACAGCTTGAGTATTTTTGTATGAAATTTGGTTTTAAATTCGGAGTCCTATTTTTGGCTTGTAATTTTTTTGCAGAATTCCAGTTTGGAATTTTTTTAACTTTATATGTTATCAACTTTCCCATTAGCTTTAAATTTTCGCACCAAATAATCGAAGCACTGAGAAAACTGAGCTGATTTTCTACCAGATGTGTTTGGAGTTCCTTTCAATATGCCTTCAATTTTCTGGCCTTCCCAATATCATGTGGTCCTTTTTTCCTACCGAACTAGGTTTCACATCAATAGTAAAATTCTCCTGATACTGTTTAATAACATTAGAAACGGTTTTACGGGCGACATTTAATTCTGTGGCCAATTATTTGTAAGACCTATTTGGATTTTTTGAAATTTTTTAATAACTTGTAGGACGTAAATCTTTTTCGTCACTTATTTTGATGAAAATAAGGACAAATTAACATGGTTGTTATTAAAAATAATAACTGAAGTATTTTTCCATGATAACTAGATCAAAAAAAATTTTGAATATTAATTCCGAAAAAAGTTATGAGGCAAAATGCGTGTTAAGATTTTTTCGATCTCACTCTTAGTTCAATTCTTTTATTTTTTTCTTAAAGTTGAAAATGGTAAATTTTAGAAAATGGTGTCATATTTATCAATTAATAAAAAAAATGTCACGCGAGTTTTTTTTTTTTTTTTTAATTTATTGACGATATTTATTAAAAAAATATATTTAGATCAATTTGACACTAAATTGTTTCCCGCCCGGGCAAAAACGAAAATGAATTTTTTAAACGAGTTTTTTTTTTTAATAACACAAAAAAGCATTTTAGCGTAATATTTTCACTATTATTTCATATGTAATGTATAAAATAAATATCAGTCTTTTATTTCTGCAAAAATCATTTAAAGATCTTTACAAACCGAATTTTTGGCAATTTTTCAAAAATAAAAAAAATTTAAAAAAGATATAAAAAAAAATCTTTTGTAAAGCAAAACTCCGCCTACTTTCCAAAAACTTACAAAATATTACAAGAATTAAAAATAGACTTACTTATCAACTCATTGATATATATAGATCGCTTTAAAAGCATTATATCAAGGTCTCAAAGCTAACGACTTAAGTCAACTCTCAACAAATTCACTGTTTTACAATATTTTCATATGTGCGTATACGTAACACACAAGAAATAGCTTAGTCGAGTAAGCCTATTTTTTTCTTTATCTTGCCAAGCACTTTACAGAAATACAAAAATCTTTAAAATCGAACTTCATTTGTAGAAGTAACGAATTTTTTAAACTTTTACATACTCCAGATAGTCTACCTTGACACCTTGTAGCTTATCTCGTGTTATCAGAGGGTGACTACAAAATGTTTTTTCTGAAGACTTAGTAGGTCCTCCTCTACAACTCTTCCAAAAAATTTGCATTTGGCCCCATTGTGCAACAATTTGGAATGTTATCAAATTTCAAAGCTGTTAAATTATCTAATTACTTCTATAAATTAATAAATAAAAATAGTCAAGGAAAAAGTTGCTAAAAATATGATTTTAGGGGAAGAGAAATGAATTGACCTTATAATTTTGACGAAATGGAAAGTTCACATTTTCAAAATTTTTGTCTATAAAAAGATCAATTGTCATTTATTTGACAATTGATCCAAACGATGTATATAGGAATACCTTCTAGTAATAAATATTTTACCCCTTGTACTTTTTAATATACGGTGCAAAGAAAAGTGAACTTATAGATTTTCCGCGCTCCTTATCTGAGAGAATTATCTCACGTGTAGACCAAAATATTAGTTTTATAAGAAATATTATGTGGTGAGATTTCTCTAAACCACTACACTTTTTGCTTTGAATTTAGGGGCTTAATATTGCAACTAAAATTTTTCTAAAATATTCGCCAGATTCCTTACAAAATTCAAAATAATATTGCTGCAACAATTATATAAATATATGAATCCGTTAAAAAGCAGCGTTTAATTTTAAGCACACAAATATTTTTTTTCAACTGGCGACTGCGCTGAATAAAGTTTAAGTTTTCATTTTCGATCACATGCTTACTTAACATAATTTACTGCTCACACACAAAACTGAAATAAGCAGCAACCAGTTTTTATTTTGCTCAGCAGCAAATAAAATAAGCAGCGCACACACTCAGTTTTTAACTCAGCCAAGTTGATTTTACGTCTTAAGCCCAAATTACAATAGCGCGTAGTCAGCAGCAGTGTGTGCCGCCATAATCAGCTGATTATTTAGAATGCACTGTTTGTTATGGTGTTGATTACATTTGGTCAGCAGCAGTTTGCAGTACTGTTTCATTTAGCCCTGTTTCTAAATTCACTGCGCTGCATTCAGATTGAGAGCGAAACAATTAGTGAGCAAATAAATGAGAGGCTAAAATACACAAGTAGAACAAAGCTAGATGGTGGTTGTAAATTGTGACTGCCTACGCAAAATTGTAATTATAACGGCAGCAACATGTTGTGCTGACAGTGATCAGCTGATAATTTTTGCTGATACTGCTGCTGACTACGCGCTATTGTAATTTGGGCTTTAGTCGTGTGCGCTCAGCACAACGTAGACACATCTTTCAGCAACGTAAGAACAACTGGATAGTAAGACTGTATAGTTCTGTACAGTTGATTTACAAAGTTGTTTGGTTTTTGTTTTTATTACATTTAAGAAGGAAAATGAAGTGGTATAATTTTTAAATAAAAACAAATAGAAAACGGTGCAATAAAATACTATGAATTGTATTAAAGATATTTATATGTAGATTTATTAATTTTAATTAAAATAAAACATTTTTATATAATATATTTATTTGCAATTTATTTAAAATTTTTGTAGAACTTTTATAAAAATCTAATATTTTTTTTTTTTTTAAATTTATTTAATATTAGTAGATGAAAAAATATTAACTAAATATTAAATGTTGTTTAAATTAAAGAAAACAATTAAAAAAAATTTTTGTTCTTTTCAATAAGAAGAACATTTTGTTATTTTGTATAATTTTCTTTGTTTTGATGTATTATACTTACAAAGTTGTTTGGTTTTTGTTTTTAAATTTAAGAAGGAAAATGAAGTTGATTTTATTAAATGAAAACAAATAGAAAACGGTGCAATAAAATATTATGAATTTTATTGAAGATATTACATACATATATCTTTATTTTATTAATTTTAAATAAAAAAAGTTTTTCATTTAACAAATATAGAAATTTTGTAAAGATAAATAAAAAAATACATTATATTTATATGTATGTATTATGCTACCGAAATAATAAAGGTTTGTTGTAATTTTAATTTATTTATGTATGTAAAAATAAAAGTTATTAAATTGTATGTTGCAGACTTTTTGGTTATTAATTTATTATTTTCTTATAGATCGTCTATAATGTCTTAAAATGAAAATGGGTTGTTGAGTAATAAAATACTTTTAATATGAACAAACGAATCAAAAATAAGCAGATCATCTGCTAATAAATAAAAGTTGAATGTGGTTTTAAACGAAAAAATAAATATATATATATATATATATATATATATATATATATATATATAATGAGAAGTCAGATTATAATTCGCTAATTATTATTTTATTATTTGTTGCTACTAAAATTTCTTCTATGAAGAATAAAACACATGTATATTGAAGTGTGTATGTTAAGGGGAATGCATGTATTTGTTGTTATACATACATACACACACACATACATACATACTCCGATATACATGTGTTTTATTCTTCATAGAAGAAATTTTAGTAGCAACAAAATTGCTTAAATAAAAATACTAAAAAAAAACTATAGTTGCAAAATCTAAACAAAGAAAATTTGCTAAAATTTTTTTGCAGCACACGAAGAAAAATTGTTCGTGTGCTATATGTGTTCGAAAAAATTATGTATACAAGACTAAAACACGAAGTATTATTTTTCTATGTTAATTTATGTACGAGTTGAATACTTTTTGTTTATGCTATAAGAAATTGTAAATAAACGCTGCAATTTTTATTGACAATACTGCAAAATAGAAAAATAATTTTAGTTGCAATTATAAACAAAAATGAAACGGTAAAAATATTTTTAGTATTTTTTTTTTTTTAGTTAGCAGCAGATATTTATTGCAAATTGTGATAAATATAGTATTAAATTCAAACCCTGCTTCCTTCCAATGACAACACAATGTTAAATTCATGACTTTTTTTCTTTATTAGTTCCTTTTTTGTTGGGGTGCTACTATTCCGAAAGATACAACATGGAATGTAGGTCCATATGTTTAAAATTTAGAGTTAAATCGTGAATAAATGTAAGGAACAATTTTTAAATTTCATACAATTATTTTTCACTCACACGGATCTACTCTAAAATTAAAATTTTTATTTTTTCTACAAAATATGAGCTGATTTATCTTATCCTTAATCAATTTAATAAAAGTTAAGATATTTTCAATTCTGTGATTAAAAATATAATTAGTTATAATATCTTAAGATAATATCTCGAAAATTTGTAAATATATATAACCACTTAAGAAACGTTTATTTAATTGCATTAAATATACATATATAGAAAGACCGCAATTTTTGCAAATTTCTGGAGATATAAAAATCGTACAACAATGAAAAGTAAAATCAATCTACAAAAACCAATTCAAACAATTATATAAAAACAAATTATTTTTAATTATTGAATAATTACAATACAATTACAAATTATAATCTCGTTATAACGAAATAGACCACATTCTCTGGTGGAAAATAAAACCCAGGCTGATAGACCAGCTTACAACCAACTTGGTTATCGGTTCACCCATCTCACATTTACCCAAAATGAACACAAAAGTATATAATGGGTGATCCCAAATGCTTTTTGTCACTTTTTAAAAGCTAGAGAGTTTTTGCACTATGGAAAACTAATGCTACCCAATTAAAAGTGATTGTCCGTACTTTTGATCCAAATAAAAAATTTTTAATAATTAGCGATTTTATTTCATAACCTCATACTCCAATTTCGACAAATAATAATCTATGTACTACATAGAGGTTTTCAGTTAATTTAAAATCTATGTTCAATATTTTTAAGTGTCGGAGATATACTAAAACCAGATTTATTTGAATAAAATATTTTCAAATAGTACAGTTATAGCAAAAACATAACGAATAACACATCGCTAAATATAGGCAAATAAATTAAGTACTTGACGGAATTATTAAGTTATTAGATTATGTTCAAATATGTCTTGAGACTTGAAATTCACTAAATAATAGAAAAACTTGGGCCATTATGCTCAGAATAATTTCTGTCCACCAGGTTTTATAATACTTTGTAATTTTTTGATTAATTTTGTTCAATATTTAATAAGGCGACAATTTATTATACAAATATAAACAATTTTTGAGATAATTTACTCTTATTTGTATTAATGATCTAGTGATTATTATTTCGCTACTTCTAACTTACTAACAATATCGATGAAAAAATACAGAATTTCTACATAAATTTTACATACTTGTATAATCAATGAGTCAAATATACAATTGTTAGAACTACTTTTTTCCATTTAATAGTCATATGTATTGCAAATTTTGAAATATATAATTTTTCTTCCAAATGTACACGTACGCCTCCATCTTCAATTAAGCCATAATTTTTACCGAAAGTGTCAAATTTTTTTTTCTTTTATTATTTCGTTATAATATACGATTCCGACCAGTATAATATTGTATACATATATTATTAGGACTTATATCAAGTTATGAAAATATATTTATTAGTTTCTCAGTTATTGCATTTTAAAAATGACAAAAAGCTCTTTGAACCACCCTTTATTTAAAAAAAATAAATAGAGTTTCGTATTACAATTTAATGTTTTAATTATATTAAACATTGCTTGTATTGGGTCCAAAACCCAGCAAAAATTTTTTAGGTACTGGTAAGCAGTGCAAAATTATTCATGCCAGCCGATAGCACATCATTGATGCGCATTTGAGTAAGCTATAAAAGGAAGCGAGAAATTTACATTGGGCTCATATTTTTTTTACCGAATTACAACCTGCATCCTCTCTCGCTTACGTGGATGCGGGATTGTAAGCGAATGATTTTCTTCTCCCCATGTTTATTTGTAATTTAATACAAAAAGTTGTGCTAAGTTGGATGATGCAATATTTTCAATTGAGTTGATTAGTTGTGATCGAACGTTCAAAGTGTTAAGAGGTAAGTTCGTTCGTGAAAGTCGGAAAAAATAATGTACAAAAATTATATTAAAATTGTAAGTAAAATTTTATTTATTTTAAATAGCTATTATATTAACAAAATAATATTATTTATTAAATTAATAAAGCTCTAAATAGGTATTTTGTTTTTAGTTTTCTTTATAATATACAAGAAATGACATGTTTTGTAACGTATTTTGTGTTTTATTACTTTTTTTTAATTTTCAGTTTGACTTGTTTTGAAGAAATTTTGTGTTTTTGTTTTTATACGATTAGAAAAAAAAATACGATTAGAGAAAAAACAATGGGTTATTTATTTTTTTAATATACGGTACGTATAACATAATCTTATGTTTTTGTGTTAATTTTTTTCTATTAAGTAATATAACTTTTTATTATTATAATTTTTTTGCAGATTAAATAATTAAGGATTCCCCCAATAAAAAGGCTAGTTGATGATCTGATTTAAAAAAAAAAATTGTCGATTTTTCTTTTTAAATTTTTATAAAACAAATCCAATAAAAAATAATATTAAATAAAAATGAAATTGAAAAAAGATTCGGCAGTGCCGAATCTTTGGTACCCTTCACCATATTACCATCTTAGTATCTTATCGACATCATATATAAATCTAAATCACATATATAAATCTAAATTTTATTCAAACTACGAAAATTTGAATATATATAAAAAAACAATCATAGCAGGCTTTGCTTTTAAAAATTAACAACGACAAAAATTCCATATTTATTTATTTTGTTTTTGGGCCATAACTCTGTTGATTATGAACGAATTTGGTTTATTAAAAAAAACGAAATTTTGTAAAAACATTTATGACTAATCTATACAAAAATAAAAATCTGTAGCTTGAACAATGGCTTCAAAAATAAAAAAATCGTTTTCCCCGATATCTCAGTTACTACTGAACCGATTTATTTCATTTTTTCAGACCAACAAAAATTCAGAAAATAATTTCCGAGCCTCCTTTAAAAATTCGAAGTACCTGGAATATGTAGAGGCTTCAGAAACTGAAAAACCGGTTCCAAAAACCGATTTTTAAAGCATATCTCCGCCATTTATAAACCGATCCTGCTGATTCAAAAAACCGAAATTTTATAAAAATATTTGCGACCGATCTGTATAAAAATAAAACTCTATAGCTTAAACCAGGGCTTCAAAAAATAAAAAAATGCGTTTTGTCCGATATCTCAGTTATTATTGAACCGATTTATTTCATTTTTTCAGAACAAAAATTCAGAAAAAAATGTCCGAGACTTCTTTGTAAAAACGAAGTCTCTAGTATATACAGAGGCTTCAGAAACTGGAAAACCGGTTCTAAAAACCGGTTTTTTTAACATATCTCCGCATTGTATGAACCGATCTTGCTGAATTCCAATAGCAAAATTTTCGAAAGCATTTCCGATCGTTTGACATATATATTATATATGTCAGTTATCGGTGGGCTTCATAAACGCCATTTCAACCGACACACGGACGGACGGACATGGTCCTATCGTCATCATTTCTTACAAGGATCCCGAAAATGTAAACTTTTTTGCTCTCCGACGAAAATTGTGGGAATTACAAACGGAATGACAAACTTATATATACCCTTTACACCTGTGGTGAAGGGTATAATAATATTTTTTATAAATGCATTATTTTATTTCAAGGCATGATTTCACAGCTTCTGGGATCTCTAAAAGATGCACATAAAAGAGGCATGAAATCATCACATCTATGATGCCTTAAAATGCGCATAATAAAGGCATGTATGAACCTAATACGTAGCGCAGCAAAGAGCCCTACCAAGTGGGACATCACGAACAAAAATCATGCCTTCTTGAATCAGGTTGGTAAGGGAGAGTTCTTTTATCTCTCCCTTACAAACCTGCTTCTTGGTATGCAGCAATTTTTGCTGGGAAGTTAAGCTTAACTACAAATTTCTTTAATAGATCAAAACAAAGAAAATTATACAAAATAACAAAATTTTCTTCTTATTCAAAAGAACAAACATTTTTTTTTAATTTTTTCTTTAATTTAAACAACATTTAATATTACTAGATATTTTTTCATCTACTAATATTAAATATTATCTAATATTTTTATAAAAGTTCTACAAAAATTTTAAATAAATTGCAAATAAATATATTATATAAAAAATGTGTTTTTTTATTTAAAATTAATAAATCTACATATAAATATCTTTAATACAATTCATAGAATTTTATTGCACCGTTTTCTATTTGTTTTCATTTAAAATAATCAACTTCATTTCCCTTTTTAAATGTAAAGACCATAACAAAACAACTTTGTATATTGACTGTGCAGAACTATACATTCTTACTAGGCAGTTGTTCTTACGTTGCTGAAAAAGGTTTTTACGTTGTGATGAGCGCACACGACTAAGACCTAAAATCAACTTGGCTGAGTAAAAAACTGAGTGTGTGCGCTGTTTATTTCATTTGACTGATGAACAAAATAAAAACTGGATGCTGCTTAAATCAGTTTTGTGTGTGAGCAGCAAAATGTGTTTAGTTAGTATGTGGTGGATAACTAAATCAAGTAAACTTGTTTCAGTAAGATGCTGTAAAAAAAGCAACTGTTTAGAAAATTACGACTGCTTTAAGCAGCCATTGGAAACACTGTTATAATAATCTGAATTTGGAACTTTAAACAAATTTTACATTTTTTGGGTTTTTTTTCCAAAAAGGTGGCATTATTTATTCACTGATAAAATTTGTTTTTTGTTCTGGCCTTTATCATTTTTTTGATGTTTTCAAAAGAAATCTTAATGTAAATGCGTCTAAAGTAAATTCGGAAGAGTTTGGGGCAAAAGTCTGCCCACAAGCCCTATACAAATTTTGTCAATTTTGGATTTTTTTTTTTATGTTATCAAATTGCAAAGCTGGGAACGACTTAAAATTATTTTAGTTTTATAGCTCTATATGTAAGGTATACACCCAAAAAGTATTTTCTGATGGAGCACAGTGTTCGATTTTAAAAATTAGAACGACAAAAATCATAACTTTCTAAATAACAGAGATAGAATGCTGATTTTTTTACAAGTACTTCTTATGTGTAGGAGGAAAGTAGGACAAAAAATTAGGGAAATCCATTCACTGCGAATACTACTTGTCATATACATTTCTGACCGATCCTACGTTTGTAATCACTATAACTCTTGAACGGATTGAGCTAAAAACGAGGGTTGAGTTTGAATAAAATTGTTTCAGTGGGCGTAATACCCCCCATACAGGTTAAGCTTACGAAATACAATTTTTTATACTAAACTTAAGTAAATTTGTTTAATATTTGATATAATGAAATTTGTTTAATATTAAAATTTAAGATTTTCATTTTATTTCTACGTAACTCTAATTCATAAGAAGGATAAAGGTCGCGTCTAATATATTTTGTATACTGCTCCAGCACCCTATACTTATTTGTAGACAAATTTGAGTCCAAAATCATTGCCAGTACTTTATCAGGCGAGAGAGTTTTAGGTGTTGCCAACCACAATTTTTGTGTACTAGTTCCTCTTTCTGGAGATGCTAAAGCCAATTGTTTTACTAGTATCGCTGAATTAAGCTTATCGGTTGAACGCATCTGTATTTCCACTGCCATTAATAACTGTTCATTACTTGCAACATTAACCAGATTCTTTGATTTTCTCTCCTTACTTCTTTGGATACAATATTCGAAGTTTTTATATGGTCTATCTTTATGAACACTATATGAAACAGAAGTTGTTGTAAAATTGAAGTAATCAATCGTGTTTACTAACCTATCGTTATTATCATGAAGAAATCGGGGTCTTGTTTTGTTGGCTTTTTTTCCATTTCATTTCAAACTGACTGCATAGGTTTGAAGCAAAAATCTTTAATTTATCAAATTGTATGGTAAATGCTTAATTACTGCAGAAATTTGCAGAAATAAAACCAACAATTCGATCGTGTCGGTCTTTTTTCAAAGAAAATAGCCATACGACAAAAATATCGCTCCGAGTAATTCTATCAGAGGTCATATTGTACTTTTGAACAAATTGGTCAGCGGTGCACTGTGGGGCCAAAAGCAAAATAAATGGTAATAAGTCTGGAACTTTGAAACCACTGAACAGATTTACTAATTTTACTATTTTAAAATTTTTAACACACTTTTCTTGAAACAATACGAACAAATGCAAATTATGTTCATATGGACGTATTTCAAAAATTTGAGACTAAATAATTTCTAAATGCTTATAGGTATCAACATAATTTTTTCACATGATATTAAATATTTAATTTAGAATTGATAAATGTGAAAATCAGAAAAATATATATAATTTTACTATATATTTTAAAGAGTCGAAGTTGTTATTATTGAAAATATGGGTATTTTCGGAAAATCGCCTCGTGTGACTAAGTTTACTGGTAGGCTGTAATAATTTTTTGAAAAACCTATAAGAACATATTGATATATATAGTTTAATTCACAGAAGTACCAAAATCAACAATAAATTTCTTTACAGACTCAAAAAGTTAAACTTCTCATCCAAAATTGATAATTTTTGACCACTGCTGGATGTAGGGTGAACGTTCAGAACTTTTAGACATTATATTTACACCTTTACTTAGGGTCCCCTCTTTCAGAAAATGTCAAAAAATATTAAACTTTTTTAACTAAATTTTTTAAAAAAAGTTAAATATATAAAGTTACTTTTTTGGCAAAAAATTGCAATTTTTGAGACCTGTTTTGAAATTTTGATTTTGAAAATTTTTTTCTTGTTATCGAATTGAGATAACAAAAAAGTTTTTTCATTAGCATAATTTAGAAAATTGTAGAGAATTTCAACGGATTTTTAAAAAAATTGTAGTAATTTTATTTTAAAAGTTATAGGGCAAAATTGAAAAAAAGTGAAGGCCAAAAATAAGAAATTTATTTTTTGAAGTTAAATATCTTTGAAACCATGCCAGATAATTCAGCACAAGAAGCATGTTTTTTCCTTGTCTTGCTTAGGAGAATTCAAAAATATTTCAATTCGGTTAACATTTGTAAAAGTTATAAGCCCCGACATGTTTTTCACTCTCAGACTCCACTCAGACTCCAACATTATTCTGAAAACATAACTCCTCCTCTATCGATGTTCCAAGTTTCATCTAAATCGGTTCAGTGGTTTCAAAGTTCCAGACTTATTACCATTACGCTTCGATACTTTTACGTGCAGTGCCTCTTCTTCCACATACAAAATGACGTTTAATGGCAGACATGGTTGTTCGAACAATTGTGCGAACAAGAACAGAACATGAACAAGTTTGGTACACACTAACCAAATGGATATGCGCACTACGTTTTGTTCAATGTGCGAACAAGAAAAAGACTCGTGTAGACCGCAAATTATACGAATTTTTACCAAGACAAACTTCAAAAACTGTGCTAATCTTCGGTTCCATTGAACCTTAGTTAACTGATTATTATTTTTACAGCTGTCAAACTTCTTATATAAAAAATAATGAATTCGCCATATTGTTGTTTTTGTGCAACTGTTGCCACCTTCCATAAATTCGCGTTAATTTCGACGTTTCTCTTGATAAAATATTGTCTAATGTAGACACTACGTAATATCAAATTGTAACTTTGAGTCTACATTAGACAAATTTTTATTAAGACAAACGTCAAAAAGAACTCGATTTTATGGAAGGTGGCAACAGTTGTGCAAAAACAACAATATGGCGAATTCATTATTTTTTATATAAGAAGTTTGACAGCTGTAAAAATAATAATCAGTTAACTAAGAAATTAAAGAAAATCAGTAAATAAACGCCCAAAAAATAAATCATACGAATACAACAACAATTTGACATTTTCGCGAGGTACGCACATGAAAAAAATGTAAATCAGCTGTGCTTATGAGGTAACTTTCTTATTACACTATGAGTTGGAACAAACGTCGACTTTTCGACTATCGAACTTTTTAAATTTCTAAATAGTCGACTTTTTTTCGATTTTATGTGACATTTTCTAGATTTTTTCGAAATTTATTTTTTGAAGTTAAATATCTTTGAAACCATGCCAGATAATTCAGCACAAGAAGCATGTTTTTTCCTTGTCTTGCTTAGGAGAATTCAAAAATATTTCAATTCGGTTAACATTTGTAAAAGTTATAAGCCCCGACATGTTTTTCACTCTCAGACTCCACTCAGACTCCAACATTATTCTGAAAACATAACTCCTCCTCTATCGATGTTCCAAGTTTCATCTAAATCGGTTCAGTGGTTTCAAAGTTCCAGACTTATTACCATTACGCTTCGATACTTTTACGTGCAGTGCCTCTTCTTCCACATACAAAATGACGTTTAATGGCAGACATGGTTGTTCGAACAATTGTGCGAACAAGAACAGAACATGAACAAGTTTGGTACACACTAACCAAATGGATATGCGCACTACGTTTTGTTCAATGTGCGAACAAGAAAAAGACTCGTGTAGACCGCAAATTATACGAATTTTTACCAAGACAAACTTCAAAAACTGTGCTAATCTTCGGTTCCATTGAACCTTAGTTAACTGATTATTATTTTTACAGCTGTCAAACTTCTTATATAAAAAATAATGAATTCGCCATATTGTTGTTTTTGTGCAACTGTTGCCACCTTCCATAAATTCGCGTTAATTTCGACGTTTCTCTTGATAAAATATTGTCTAATGTAGACACTACGTAATATCAAATTGTAACTTTGAGTCTACATTAGACAAATTTTTATTAAGACAAACGTCAAAAAGAACTCGATTTTATGGAAGGTGGCAACAGTTGTGCAAAAACAACAATATGGCGAATTCATTATTTTTTATATAAGAAGTTTGACAGCTGTAAAAATAATAATCAGTTAACTAAGAAATTAAAGAAAATCAGTAAATAAACGCCCAAAAAATAAATCATACGAATACAACAACAATTTGACATTTTCGCGAGGTACGCACATGAAAAAAATGTAAATCAGCTGTGCTTATGAGGTAACTTTCTTATTACACTATGAGTTGGAACAAACGTCGACTTTTCGACTATCGAACTTTTTAAATTTCTAAATAGTCGACTTTTTTTCGATTTTATGTGACATTTTCTAGATTTTTTCGAAATTTATTTTTTGAAGTTAAATATCTTTGAAACCATGCCAGATAATTCAGCACAAGAAGCATGTTTTTTCCTTGTCTTGCTTAGGAGAATTCAAAAATATTTCAATTCGGTTAACATTTGTAAAAGTTATAAGCCCCGACATGTTTTTCACTCTCAGACTCCACTCAGACTCCAACATTATTCTGAAAACATAACTCCTCCTCTATCGATGTTCCAAGTTTCATCTAAATCGGTTCAGTGGTTTCAAAGTTCCAGACTTATTACCATTACGCTTCGATACTTTTACGTGCAGTGCCTCTTCTTCCACATACAAAATGACGTTTAATGGCAGACATGGTTGTTCGAACAATTGTGCGAACAAGAACAGAACATGAACAAGTTTGGTACACACTAACCAAATGGATATGCGCACTACGTTTTGTTCAATGTGCGAACAAGAAAAATACTCGTGTAGACCGCAAATTATACGAATTTTTACCAAGACAAACTTCAAAAACTGTGCTAATCTTCGGTTCCATTGAACCTTAGTTAACTGATTATTATTTTTACAGCTGTCAAACTTCTTATATAAAAAATAATGAATTCGCCATATTGTTGTTTTTGTGCAACTGTTGCCACCTTCCATAAATTCGCGTTAATTTCGACGTTTCTCTTGATAAAATATTGTCTAATGTAGACACTACGTAATATCAAATTGTAACTTTGAGTCTACATTAGACAAATTTTTATTAAGACAAACGTCAAAAAGAACTCGATTTTATGGAAGGTGGCAACAGTTGTGCAAAAACAACAATATGGCGAATTCATTATTTTTTATATAAGTGGGGTTTTTCACTATGATTGTCCAGTCATGATGTTTTCTTTTATTTTCTTTTAAGCAATCTTTGTAAAATCTCGTACGTTTTGACGATGATTTTGAGCATGATTGTTTGAAATTTTATGTTAGTGTTGCCGTTGTCAATAGAACTTTATTTAAGAGGAAAAAAGTATTTTTAATTCAATAATTATTCCATTTTACTAAGAAAGCATATTAATTACATCATTTATTAATGAATTAATTAATGTTAACAATAAAATAATTTAACTATACAACAAAATTTATATGTATATTTCTTCATATAAATTATAAAATAAAAATTATTTTCTTCATATTTGGGATAAAATTACTTTTATTTCAATAATTATTTCTTTTTATTGCCTTTATGAATGATTTAAAAAAACAAAATTACACATTTTTTTTTAATTTTGTGTATAAAATAGAAATTTTACTTGTTAAATTTTGTATATCACAATTTTTCCATATGGTAACACTTATATAAGTTTAAGCATCATAGCGACGATCTTTACACCCTGAAAAGCGAAAATAAATAAAGCAACATAAGAAAAGTGCGAATGCTGTAAATAAGAAACATAAAAAACACACACGAAATCACGATTCGTGCTTGTTTTCTTACCCCTCTTGCTTCTTTACACCTCTTGCCTACAAACTAAAACCATCAGATGCAAAACCATCATCGTCAAAATTGGGCCTAAGAAGTTTGACAGCTGTAAAAATAATAATCAGTTAACTAAGAAATTAAAGAAAATCAGTAAATAAACGCCCAAAAAATAAATCATACGAATACAACAACAATTTGACATTTTCGCGAGGTACGCACATGAAAAAAATGTAAATCAGCTGTGCTTATGAGGTAACTTTCTTATTACACTATGAGTTGGAACAAACGTCGACTTTTCGACTATCGAACTTTTTAAATTTCTAAATAGTCGACTTTTTTTCGATTTTATGTGACATTTTCTAGATTTTTTCGCCTTATTTTTAAAGTTTTTATTTTTCTTGTAAATACATACAGTTAGGGACAAAACTATTTGTACACCTCAGATATTTCGTATACCTTCACGCACATTTTCAACAGATCCGCTGTTTTTATACTTGCTTACAATGTATTGTACTGTGGAATGTTGCAAATTTACTAAATTACTTATATTCCGGAGAGAGAGAGTCCAACGTACAAATAATTGTACAAAGTACTGATGTACAAATATTTTTGTCCCAAAGATTTTTACTTAAATTGTACTTTTTTTTAACAATGTGTTATATATTAATTTATTTTTTATCAAATAATTCAATAAAAATGGACCTGAATTAAAACTACATATAATAATTTTTTATTCTTTATAAATTATTGAAGATATACGAAATGCATGGGTGTACAAATAGTTTTGTCCCTAACTGTATAACGCAATCAAATATACCCAGCAAAAACTTTCATTGATAAATAACAAAACAAAATGCTACTAATTATATAAGATAATAATATAATAGCTTATTATCAGGGCAAGTTTCTATATGCACAAAAATAATTGAAATATGCGCTTGAAATATGCGCTTGAAAAAGCACGAAAAAATGGTATAATATGCACAGAAATATGCAAAAATAGCATGAATATGTATGCATTCTTATATATTAATGTGTAGAAAATATGCACAAATATGCATTTTTTAACTTTCTATTTCAAATAAATTTCGATGTTTATAAAAATATAACTATTTTAATTTAAAGTATCATATTTGACGCTTCCGAATTTTTTTCTTTACAATATTTACAATGTACTCAAAATACAAAAAAAATTTAGAAATCATTTTATTGAACTCCAAAAAATCACCAAAAAATTGTGTTTTTGTTAAGAAAACTAACTTTTGTATTCATTATATGCAAATTTATGCAAATATTTAAAATATAAGCATTTTTTGTGAAATTCTCTTGAAATATGCAAATGCTTGCTTTCCAAGCGAAAAGCTTGAAAAACTTGCCCTGCTTATTATAATAAAGCCCAAATTACAATAGCGCGTAGTCAGCAGCAGTGTGTGCTGCCATAATCAGCTGATTATTTAGAATGCACTGTTTGCTATGGTGTTGATTACATTTAGTCAACAGCAGTTTGCAGTGCTGTTTCATTTAGCCTTGTTTCTAAATTCACTGCGCTGCATTCAGATTGAGAGCGAGACAAAGAGAGTGAGCAAATAAATGAGAGGCTAAAATACACAAGTAGAACAAAGCTAGATGGTGATTGTAAATTGTGGCTGCCTACGCAGAATTGTAATTATAACGGCAGCAACATGTTGGGCAAACAGTGATCAGCTGATAATTTTTGCTGATACTGCTGCTGACTATGCGCTATTGTAACGATCAACTGCTTTCACTTTAGCAACTCAACTCATTTTTTTTAATTCAGTCGAACACGGTTATAATGAACTATGGCTATAGCAGAAGAGCAAGCCGTATCGGCTTGACCAGCGGCTAGCCGCTAAGCCGATAATTTTTTACGAGTCGCGCCGCAGCCGATATCATTGGCGGCTTATTTTCCAGCCGTTTAAATCGGCTAAGTCGAAAAAAACGACAATTTTACATACTAACATTATTATTACGTTCATACGCACGATTAATGCAAATTAAAATAACATGTAAATAAATAACTTACTGTTTATACGCAAAATGCACAAAGAAATATATTACTTTATTTGTCTTGCCAAATGGGAAAAGTACAGTTATTATCATCAAAGGATTAGTTACTAACTCGCAGATAAAATACTAGGCTCACCGTTTATACGCTAAAATTTACATATCAAATGTTTAATTTATAAAACATTAATAACATAAAAAAACTTTTTAATAAAAATTTTAGGCCCTTTCGTTATGTTTTAAATAAATCGTATTGAATTATAATAGGTTTTAATTTATTTATCGATAATTTAAATAATACAACCAAAAAGAAACAAAGATAATCTTTATAATCTTAACTTTCGTATAAGCCTGGCTCCGTTAGGATTTGTAGGGCGAAAATCTTTATAAATAACTCTAATTTTAATTTTGTACCATGTCTGGGAACTTCAGAAAGCTCTGGAAAGTGAAAATTCGTAGCAAATTATAAATATATATAGATAATACCTTCTTTTAGACTGTACATGGAAAGCAACTTAAAGCAGTTTTATATTCGTTATATCAGGTGTAAAATTCTATTTTCTTTTAATATGTTCACATGTTTTTGAAAAACGAATCGTTTTCTTAAAAAAACGCAAACAAATTGATTTGTTTTTTCATATATTTCAAAGCCAGAAAACATCTCGATTCGAGTTGTTTAATTATTTAAAACAATAAAAACATACTAAATTTTCATACAGGGAAGAAATTTGTAGTATTTTTAGTACATAAGAAATTGTTGAAAAAGGAAATCCGAAAAAATTGTCAAGCAGTTTAAAAATTAAAAATTATGAATGAAATTAATATTTGTTCATAAATTTTATTTCTTTAAAAAATTTAATTTTTTCAATTAGAAAGTGTTTGTGTGTGAAATCTTTATTTAAACAAAAATTTGTAAAAATATTTTGGCAAAAGAAAAACAGGCCAAAAGGAAAAACACAATAAAATAATATGTGAAGAGTGATATTTAAACTCATTGTGTTTTTCAAAAAACAAGTCGAACACGAATATGTGAGAACATAATATAAGATATTTAATGAAATTATATATTACCAGGGAAACCACAAATATGCAATTGCATGTTTATTCCTGGACGTTGAATGAATCCAACGATTAGTTATCCGTTTCAGAACAAATCATTTTGGCATCGATTTGTTACTGCATATTTTACTCTTAACGACATATTTTTGCATTTGTTATTATTAGGTCATATTTAACCCTTTTAGATCATATTTTGATATTATAAGATAAAAACAATTTCTTTTTAAGAAATAAATTCGCCTGAGCCGAAAAAAATCATAAGCTGGTGGAAAATCGGCGCGCAGCCGATTAGCCGCCGCCGATGAAAAATACTCTTTAAGCCGCCGCCGATAAAATATAGTCGGCTTGCTTCTCCGGGCTATAGCGAACACTTTCCTTCGGTTTCATTGATTTTACCAACATTTTCCATACAAATAGCTACGTTTATAACGAACACAGTTATAGCGAACTTTTTTTATAACGAATACATTGTTATGGTTCCAAGAAGAATTTTTCATACAAAAAACTACGTTTATAGCGAAGTCCTACAAATACTTGTTTTAGATAAATAAAATTACTCATTTTAAAATTTTTAAAACTAACAGAAATAACTTTTATTTATTTCCTTTTAAATTATTGGATAAATGGAAATAATTTTCATTAATTTCAATTTAAATTATCGGCAATTAAATATGAATTTTATATTTACAGTTGTTGACCTTTTTAACATACAGCTATCGAAAATTTATAATAATAAAACTGAGGATTAAACACTTAATATTAGAAAATCGCTATTCCTCAAAAAGGAAACATCTCAAAACATGCCGATTTAAAAACATCGGTAATAAAAGAAAACATTAAATTAGTATAAAAATATATTTAATCTCAATTTGCCATTTGTGAAATGAATGATGAATGCAAAAAATATTATTCCTGATATATTAATCATTAATATTTATAAATCATAAATAACGACCATTTTTAAAAAACTACGTTTATAATGAACTAAATATGTCTTTCCCTTCGAGTTCGTTATAACCGTGTTCGACTGTATATATGCTTCTTAAATAATTAATTATTCTAATATAAATGCATAAGAAACTATTCATTTAAAAAAAGTAAATTTTTTCAATAATTTCGACTATCTGGTAACAAAAAAGTTGACTTCTCGCCAATTTTCAAACCGAAAAGTGGAAAAAGCGCATTCAACTTAACTACCGTTACCTCTATAATACCGTTACCAAAATAATTGGAAAAAACATTACCGCTAAAATACCCTTATCGAAATAGCTCAATATACCGATAACGGTAAATTATAAGTACCGAAATAATCCAAATTACCGATAACGCTAAAATAACATTTCCGAAATATCTCGAAATAATAACTTCGAAATTTCTGAAACAATCGTTACTTAAAAAAAGGAAAAAATACCATTACTGAAATAACTCGATATACCGATAATGCTAAAATGTGAAAATTAAGTACTTTCGTGATATCGGCCGAAATCAAGTTGAAATGACGTAACTTCTCATACATTTCGACAGTTGCGAATTTACATTAAAATTACGCTACATCCAGACTAGCCTTTTTCTTGTTCGCACAAGAACAGAGCAACACACAAATTATTTTTTTTTCATTTTGTTTTCAGTGGGCAGAACATTTGTTGAACAAATCATAATTTTTCGTTTGCCGTCAGTGTCGTTTCGATACTTTTACATGCAGCGCTTCTTCTTCCACATACAAAATGATGTTTGATGGCAGACATGGTTGCTCGAACAACGGTGTGCGAACAAGAACAAAACATGAACATCTTGGGTCCACACTATCCAAATGCATGTGCGCACAACATTTTGTTCAATATGCGAACAAGAAAAAGGCTCCTGTGGACCGCAAATTACGGTGCCCATCTCCGTGCAACTCTGTACATGGTTGAAAAAGCACATTTTTTTGCAACTGTGTACAACATATTTCAAGATGGAGATGTAAACAAACACAGCTGATAGCTTTTTTTCACATTTAAAGAATATGTAAGTAAAATTGAAATTTTGTTTTGTTAAACTTTTAAGCAAATGTAATTAAATTCAATAAAATAGCTACATCTAAAAGCATATATTTTATTGTCAAAAACAATAATTTTTAATCAATCAAGGTACAAACAAAAAGTATCAGCTGGTCATGAAATTACATCAAATGTCAAATACGTCAGTATGAACAGTTTAATTTCATTCGTAATTTCGGCATGAAATTACGTAATTTCGAGCCGGTCTGAACAAGGCTTTTCGAAATAATTCAAAATATCATTACCATTACCTTTTTGAATCGATTGCTAACCCATAGTAAAATAATAAAGTACTCGCACATCTACATCTACAAAAATGAAAGAACGAAAGAGAGCAAGAGAAAAAAACTCAAAAAATATTTTACATGTGAATACAAAAACAATTTGACAGTACCGCGAGGTTTGCCAATGAAAAAATTGTAAAACAGCTGGTCTTACGAGTATACTTTATTATTATACTATGTTGCTAACCATTCTTTCAAGACAAATAATCTTTGTCCAGGTATAAAAAACCCTAATAACGGACAAAAATCGCTAGATTTTACGAAAAAATAGCTAACTTCTCAGTACTGATTGCCACAAAATAAACGCGGTACCATCTTAACAAACCAACTTTTAGTAACTACGTAATTTTTGTGTTTTTAAACAATCGAGAGTTTTATTTTTTAACAATTGAAGATAAATTTATAGTTCAAAATAATGCAATCAAATGATTTATCAGAAGGAGCATAAATTTTATATTTGCTAAAAACTGTGAAATGATCTTTCAGTGAAATTAAATATATGTATCTGCGTACCTATATACTTATGTGTGTCTACGTAAAATTACATTTTGGATGAACCTTTATATGTATGTACGTATATGTATCATGGGTTCATACATACCCAGGCGGAAAATATATGGAAGAACTTAAATAGCGTTATGAAAGAAATCATATAGCGTAATCAGATGACTTGTTAAGTGGACTTGTGATGGTTTTTTATAGTGCTATAATCTTGATTTTTAATTTGTATAATATAATTAATATTGGGAATATATATAAAGAGATCTGTTTTAATACATACAGTTGCGAGCATAAAAGTTGCAACGCTAGGGTATATGATTTTTGTTCGTATTGATTATTTATTTATTTATTTATTTATTTATTTATTTATTTATTTATTTATTTATTTATTTATTTATTTATTTATTTATTTATTTCAAAGTAATACATGTGGCCTGTTGGCCAATAAAAATATTACCAGTATTTACATATAACTATGAAGTAAACATGATAGTATAAAAATTAAATATTAGGTCATTAAATTAGTCAACTCTGTTGTGATTTTTTTCTTTATATTCTTAACTAACTCTTTAGTCATTTTGTTCAAAATTGTTACACAAGAATAGTTATTAAAAATTTTGTAAAAAAAATTAAAGTAATGCAAGCAGAAAAAAAACAAAAAAAACAAGGGAATTTTATGGTTTGATAAAAATAATTACACTGGTCAACAAAAAAAATCCTCCCCTATAGACGAATAGTTGGACTTAAAGTATTTTGATGTGCTAAACAAGAATCTGCATTCAGTTTTTTCTATCGGGTACTGATTTTTTTTATGACATGACTAATATTATCACCTTATTCAGCGGTCCCACTATAAAATTCTAGAATAATTTGTCAAACTTAGGCTATAAGAACCCTTTGCAGGATTTTGATAAGTGATACATCAAAATATGCATACGAAAATTGTCTTCAAGGTATGAAAACAATATTTTTCATTCGCTCAATAATTTCAGACATAGATAATTTTCACCACTTTTCAAAAAAATAAATTTTTAAATTTTCGGCACTAATTACCGAATAACTACGGAAATATTAACTGGAAAAAAAATTATAAATTCAGCTTAAAGACAATTTAGGTCGCTATATATTGGAGTTTAATTTATCTTAATTGGACAAACCGTTCTCGAGTTATACAAGTGTGACTGCCTAAAGGCGGGGTCCTAGTAGTCATTCCCATAAAAAATCAAAACGTGATAGAAGAAAAGTATAAGCTGATTCTTATTTAACACGTTAAATTCCATCTTTCCACTAGTTTATTTCCACTTAACTATAGGTATGCATGGGTATCCTAACTTAACTGTGAATGCAATCAAGATTTGTGCATCAATTTTTATGATCCGTGACTTTATTTACTCGCAGTTTTGCCAGCTTTGAGATACTGAACTGAAAAATTTTTGATGTTTTCACTTTTAAAAAGAAGTTTGAGTAAAAAAAATAAATCCTGAATTTAGCACTTTTCGGACACTTATTTCGAAATATCGGCATATTTAAGGCACAATATTAGACACGCACATAAAAAAAAAAAAAAAAATACCGACCTGATGGAAAAAAACTAAAAGCAGATTCGAGTTTAGCATACAGAATTCCATATAGTCTACATATTTTTTTTTGGAGGAGCTCAAAAAAAAAAAAAAAAAAATTTTTTTTGTCGACCAGTGTTATTAAATGTAAGTCGTTTCGATTTGGGTCTTTTCGCTCGTGTCGCTGTTTGACATTTGAATATTTCGGATTGCGTCTTTATAGCGATTTGCGTCGCTATAATTTCGATTTGCGTTGTTATATACATATATCTTTTTTGGAAGTTAAAGTAAGTAACTGTATGTGGAAACTTTATTGATTCCTTGATTTTCTTAATAAATTCTCTGTTTTTAATTGGAAAATCGCAATAGAATTTGTATAAACATTTTAAATTCACCTCTCTGTACAAAAGTACAGAAAGATTAACTTCTTTCTGTTCTAATATTTTTAACTTGGCACCATTTATTGATTTTTGATTTGATTTGCGTTGCAATTCTCCTTTCCCGATTAACGAAACAGACCGGTGCCTTAGTTTACATATAAATTTAAGGTAGTTTTAACTACAAAGGATTTTCATAATATTAAAAAACTATTCTTTTTAAGGATTTAGGAATATTTTACATAATAATATTGATGTTTAGTTGTAAAGATTCTTAAAAATTATCTTAAGCTATTTGTCAAATATTTGACCAAATTTTTACAAAAAAATTGTTTGCCGTTGTTTGATAAGAGAAAACAGTGTAAAACAAAATTCGATGAAATGTTAGCTATGTTTAATGATAATTAAAAAATATTTTCTTATTAAAAGGGAGAAGTTAGAAAATGTTTTATATAGTGGTTACGTTTTGGTAAAATATTTGACTAGTCTGAACATAGCTTATTGAATATAGGAACCACAGACTACACAGACAGGAAACCAATGGCATATGTCAAAAAAGTACTTTCGAATCATATGGTTAATTTGACACTTTTGTGCAGTAGCTATTCGTAGTGATTTACAGAACGAGAGAGAAAAAAATCATATCGTATTTTTCAAACTACTTTGTATTTTTCAAACATATTTGCTAGAAAGGGTTTCTTTTATAAATTCTGATACTGGGAATTTTTAGGAGATTATTTATTTTAATTTCCTTCTAGAAAATTGTATAGATAATATTTTATACACTCAAAAGCAGGATCAATTTTTGTTTTGATATACATATACAATAGAATACGTATTTTTCATTTAAGTTATAAGGAGTGCGTGCTTTTACAGTCGTCCTAACACAATTGTTGTTTATTTACAAATTAACAAAGCCTTTAAAGCAGCGGTTCTCAAATGGGGGTCCGCGACCCACAAGGGGTCCGTAAGGACATTCATGGGGGGTCGCGAAGAGTTCCTGAAAAATATTCTTAAACAGACAATTTTTTAATATAAATATTATTTAGAAGTTCAAATGAAAATTTCAATAAAATCATGAAACTATAAAAATTGAAATACATCTTTTTACAAAATATATCCAAATTAAAGACAAGCGTAAAGTTTTTTTTTCTAAAATGAGTTCTTTTTAGAAACTACTAACGAAGGAACCTTTGATTGAAAATATTATGTTTGATAAAGACAACAATGATCAAACGAAGAAAGTAATGCTGTCCAATAGAGTGTCCCGAGGAAAGCCTTTTTCGAGATTTCGATATAGGAAGACCCTCAAACGATGCGAAAAATTTGTTTCCGTCATAGGTCCCATACATTTTGGTCAAAAAAGTTTAGTTTAGATTTAATCGAAATGGGTATCAAAAAATTCGTAATTTTATGCTGGTTATGGAAAAAATAGTTTAAAAATTTTTTCCGTGGGATTTTGTTTCGCTATAAGACTTTTTAATAAAATCATATATTATCAACAGTACTTATTACTTCAATGCATTTTTTAATAATTTATCCATAAAGGAACAAAATAAAATTTTTTAAGAAAAACATTTTTTTTTTTTTGTTTTGCATGTTGTACTAAAATTACGGTTTATAGACCAAAATTTTTACGAAAATTGTTTAAAATATTAGCTTTAATTGGCTAAAAATTACAAATTGTTTGATACCCATTTCAAGACACAACTCAATACTATTTTTTGGACGAAATGTTCTAGACACGTGACTTTCAATCGCTGGTAGAGGACTGAAGATCAATTTTAAAAATGTTTTTCGCATCGTTTGAGGGGTCTTCCTACAAAATTTTTGTCTACGGGACACTACTATCCAATGACACAGTATAAAGAAAACTTTACGATATGGTAGGGTAAACAATTAATTAAAAAGATAAATATGTACTTCACTTAAATTTGATGAAATTATATTTTTTTTACATGAAATTCTACTTTTATTTTATAAAAATATAAATAAAAATATATTATGCCAAGAACTTTTTATAAAATCGTTTTCAGTACACAAAACTTTTATTTCATCAATAAGTTTCCCGGATATATAAAGAAACTTTAGAACTTTGTAATTTAAAAACAGAAAGCCCTTTCAATGTATGTATTAAGAAAGTTCCAGGTTAATTTCAAAAAGAGTTGAAATTCGTTGAATTTAATTTTGAATCAACAGATTTAAAAGCATTTTAAATAATAGCAAAGTTTATCTGCTTGTTGGCTCCGAAGCCCTAAAAATATTAAACAAATGTTCTTCAACACACATTTTTATGTAAAAATATCTTTTTTCACTCTTTTGTCCCTTAAAACAGAGATTCGATATTTTGTGGACACAGAGAATAATATTAGAATAATTATACGAAAAAATCTCTTAATATTCAAGGAAAACAATGTCGAAATTATTAATAATATTTTTTTTAAATTACTTTACATTTTTTCTGATTTTTAAATTAGTCAAAGTTGTAGTGGGTCGCGCTTCCATTGCAATGTCAAAAGGGGGTCGCGAAGCAAGGTCTTGTGAGAACCCCTGCTTTAAAGCAATAAATTGTATTTTTCAAACATATTTTTTAGAAAGAATTTCTTTTTTAAATTCTGATACTGGGAATTTTTAGGAGATTATTTATTTTAATTTCCTTCTAGAAAATTGTATAGATAATATTATATACATCAATTTTGGTTTTGATATACATATACAATTGAGTATGTATTTTTCATTTAAGTTATAAGGAGTGCGTGCTTTTATAGTCGAACAATTCTTGTTTATTTACAAATTAATAAAGCTTTTAAAGCAATAAAATTATGGTTTAAAATAAAATTATATGGATGCGATCAAGTTTTAGATTTCCTTAGTTTTTAAATATAATGTGAATAATATGAGCTACAGCATTAAACAATCAGATTAGTATTTTTTGCTAACCTATTTCTACCCAATACATAATATGCGGGTCGGTACTAGATAAAATATATCTTACCTTTAAAACTATAAAATTCTTAAAGTTAAAAGTTACATGCATATGCATTATTTTATAAAAATGTAAAAACGAAACAAATATCTTCCATCTTAATGAAATCCCAAAATATTTTCCCGGGAACTAAAAGTGTTTGGAAATAAAAAAAACCTATGTTTAAGTAAGATTTGTAGCCCTTATTTTGAGCTAACTACTACTTTAATAAATTATGCCTTTTTTAATAACGTGTGAATATAATAGAGATACCTTTTTTTATACAACCTTGCTGGAAGTATTTTGACATAAGCTGTGTTTGCGTACCTGAAATTTTGTGATAATTATCACAAAATGTTGCTGGAAGTTGCTAAATCGCGTTCGTTTACATTTTTTATTGTTTTAGTTAAAAATTATATTTTAATGAATCAACTTTTAATTTAAAGTTATTACCAAATAATATTTAATATTAATAATATTTTACTTTTATTTTGTTAACAAAAAAGGACAAAATTACCTATGTTTTTATTTTTATACATAGATTAGCGTTTTTTTAATTTAATGAGGGGACATTACTTTTTTATGTTTAAAAACAAAAACCTGCAAAAGTTTGCAAAATGTTGTTCGCGTACTTTTTTTTTAATATTTTTCAATTTCAGAGTAAATTGATTTTTACTCTCTCAAAAAAAGTTACTGGATAAAACTTGCTGGAAAGTACGCAAACACACCTATAAAATATACCGCGTAAATCATAAAAAGTGCTATAAAGATTTGCTGCCAACTACTATTAGTTTTTCCTTCAAATAAGAAGCTAATTACATTGTCTTCGTGTTTGTCTACATAGGTTTACCATAGAAAATTACAGAGCAAATAAAGAAAACAAAGTTTTTAATATATTGTGTAAATTAATTGTATTTATTTAAATATTACCTTTGGAGTATTTAGTGCTTCTATTTAGGATTCACAAAAGCGAGTGACTTAAAAAATTAAAAATTAAGATGGGGACAATATTGTTTATAACAAACCGTTAGCGGTTAACTCGTTAGAATTTAAGTAAATACTCCGAAAACACCCCAGGGAGCAAGAAACAGGAGTACATTTTAAATCCTGACACAGTACTTTGTGGCAAATAAATATGAGACAAATAGTTACACGAAACGAAATTTAACTTAAACATTGCCGCCCACCTTGCAACAACGTAGTTAGATGCAACATTATGTTAATTAATAGCTTATTATACAAAGGTTATATTTTCAAGATACCATTAATTATCAATTTTATATAAATTTTTTTTTTTTTCAAAAACAATATGGTTTTTACAAGAGATCCATCAACTGAACCCTTGCGGGTATGGTTTTTTAACAGATCCATGAACTGTAAAACGTCGAAATGGTTTTTACAACAGATCCATTAACTGAACCCTTGCGGGTATGGTTTTTTTTAACAGATCCATGAACTGTTATGCAAATAACTACTTTAATAGCTAATATAGGTTTTATTTAGTATATATATATAACAAAATAAAAATATTAGTATGAGGATTGGCCGGAAATAACCCACCCAAATATCGTATGTTGCGCTAATGGACAACCCTGGCTCGTATATATTTTTCCTGTCAGGATTTGTGAACTAAGTTCAGGACCGATAACTAGTGCCACTTGACCAGATTTATAAAAGGTAGGATCCGCAAGCTGAAACCCGTCAAATTGCTCCTTTACATTTTCAACCACGTCCTCTAACGGGGTTTTTATACCGTTCATTTTTGTGACTTTGGCGGTAATATTCAATCGTTTCGATGGATCATATATGGAACCGACAACGATGCGACAAAAACTATTTTTATCTACATGAGATACAGGAATTTTTAATTCGGAAATTAATATTTCACTTATGTAGCTGATGCTACAACATAAATCGAGCACTGCCCGAACTTGAATTTCACGATTCCCTAATAATAGTTTGACCTGCATCGTTGGAGAAAAGGTTACTATATGTCGTAGAGGTAACGAATTCATCGTAGACGGACACGAACGAGTAACAGATACCGAAATGTTCTTAGGTTTGGTAATACTACTCTTAGGAGAGTGCAACCACGTGTTATGATCACCTTGACACTTAGAACACTTCAAACGACTCGGACAGTCCTTAAAAGCGTGTGAATAAGATAAACACCACGAGCAATGACCGTACATTAGTATATGACGTAATCTCTTTTCGTGTGCAAGTCGTTTAAACTGAAAACACGCCCGTAGAGGATGATTTTTTCTACACAAACTACAACGTGGCGCACTAGTTTTTTCCCGATCATTCGAAGTTTGACGAGATGACGAGCCAGAGTTCTCCTATACGATAGATGAGATGTTAGGGGCTGAGATCTCAGTTGAATTAATTACAGTCTGCTTATTGACGGGATCGTTGGTTGGTAACGCATTATTCGCAGGCGTAGGAGTAGGAGCCACCACTGGTACCGTTGCAGTAGTTACGGGGGGATCAACCATGGGAGACGAAACATTAGACTCCCCTACAGCCTCAATTGGAGCCTTAACAGGAGCAGGAACTGGTTTAGGATTCAACGAGGAAACTAGCACCGGATCCGAAACCTCCATTGCTTCGTCATAATCTTCCAAGAGAGCGTCTTCAAGAAATGTAGGCATAGCGTCCATGATACTAGGAAACAATGAAGGTTAATAAATTATAAATAAAGTTTAACTGGTCAAAACGACCAGTTTAGTGATTGGTCGTTTCACAATCCCATTTTCGGTTCTAATATCCGCGACACGAACATGACCATCGCTTAAGGGATAAATCTTAACGACACGTCCTAATTTCCATGACGTCGGTGACAGTTGTTCATGGCGAATAACTACTAAATCGTTTAGCGCAATATCACGTTCCGGAAACTTCCATTTATAACGTTTGTTTAAATTTACTAAATACTTATCTTTCCATCGTCGACAGAATTCATGAGTAAATGCCTTAACCTTACGGAATCGATTCATTATTGGAGACTCATAAATTGAGGGTTCGGGAGGGGCAAGTATTGGAGAACCTATCAAGAAATGACCCGGGGTAAGAGCGACGGGCTCATTTGGATTATCCGAAATAGGACAAAGAGGGCGAGAATTCAAGCATGCCTCAATTCGAGCCAGTATCGTATAAAGCTCCTCAAAAGTGTATTTTACTGACTGAGCCTCCTTTCGAAAATGCAGTTTAAAACTTTTAACAGCAGCTTCCCATAAGCCACCCATGTGCGGAGCACCGGCAGGTATAAACCGCCATGAAAGACCTTGTACACCGAATGTAGAACACATCCGAGCCTGACTTTCCTTAATAAATGTTCGAAAATCTCTTTCTATTTCGCGTGAAGCACCTACAAAATTAGTTCCATTATCCGAAAATACTGTGAGCGGGCAACCACGTCTAGCAATAAAGCAGTGAAAAGCGGCTAATAACGCATCTGTTGACAAATCTGATGTCGCTTCCAAATGAACCGCCTTAGTCGAAAAACAAACAAAAATGCACACATATGCCTTCGATATTTGACACGATCTGCCCTTAAAATTTCGCAAGTCAAAGGGACCAGCAAAATCTACTCCTGTAGTTGTAAAGGGTCGATTTAAAGTAGTCCGTTCTGGCGGTAAGGCAGCCATTATTTGAGTGCATGCTCGTTTCCTATCCAACATACACTTTTTACAGCGATTTATTATTGTTCTAACTAAGACTTTCAACCTAGGCACCCAATATTCTATACGCATAATTCTCATCATCAACTGATTTCCTCCGTGAATGGTAATCAAGTGTACAAATTCCACCAATAAAACTGTAAACTGAGCAGAATACGGTAGTACAATTGGATGCCTTTCCGTATACGAAAGTGATGGAGATTTCACTAACCGACCATTTAGTCTCATTACAAGATTATCATCCAAAAAGGGATTAAGCGATTGTAATGAGCTTCTAGACGAAATTCGTTTCTTCAATAAAAGATCCCGATAATCTTCCGCAAAGTGGACCTTTTGAGCCAGAATTGCTAAACGCAATTTTACCTTACCTAATTCACTACTGGAAATAACATTTGTCGTGAACGTATGCCTACCTTTCTGAGAAGGATGTGTCATGTAAAAGAATCTGAGTATATAAGATATTACACGAAGAGCTCTATCAAGAGAAGAAAACCTTTCCAAAACATCCTCATAATTAGAAAAGAAAGACGCATGTGTACTGACTTTTCTGGCCTCCAGATCAGTTTCCAATGGAGAAAGATCCTTCATATCCCAAGTAGACTTGGAACTCTGGAGCCATTTTGGTCCATGCCACCACATATTACACTTGGCCAGATAGGATGGAGATACTCCTCGACTACCAAGATCTGCAGGATTTTCCTCCGATTTCACATGATACCAATTGTGCTGACCTACGTTATCTTGTACTCGAGACACACGATTAGCCACAAATGTAGACCAGCTACTAGGATTCTTTTTTAACCAACAAAGGACAATAGTAGAGTCCGTCCAGCAGTATATTTGTTGTAGAGGTATATCAATTTCCCTTACTATAGTCTTCAAGAGTTCGGAAGCTAAAACAGCACCGCATAGTTCCAATCGAGGCAACGAAATCGACTTAATAGGGGCAACTCTAGTTTTACAAGAAAGCAAATGAGTATAAATCCTTCCTGAGAATTCTATACGAAGATAAATCACTCCTGCATAGGCCTTTTCGGAAGCGTCAGAAAAAGCATGAATTTCAGCCGTTGCTCCTGGAGCGAAGTGTAGCCATCGTGGTATTCGGATTCTATTTACCTCATGGTAAGAAGCTATAAATTTTCTCCATTCGTTCTCTGTTGAAATAGGTAAAACTTCATCCCACTCAATATTAGAACGCCAGACCATCTGCATAATAATTTTCGCCGTAATTATCACAGGCCCTAACCAACCGACAGGATCAAATAATCTGGCTATTGTAGACAAAACCTCTCTTTTTGTATGATTTAATTTATCGTGAATAGCTTCCACCTTAAAATAAAACGAATCTAACTGAGCATTCCATTGAATACCTAAGGTCTTAGAGGTACTAGATTCAACAAAAGACAAAAGTTTCGAATCCACCAACCATCCAGGATTCGGATTTCATTAGAAGTCCATTTTCTTAGTTGAAATTTTGCAGATGATAAAACTGTCCTCAACTGATCCCTAGCATTTATAGCAAATGAAATGTCATGAGCTCCGGTTAAAACATCGTCAACGTACATACACAAAATATGAGCGGCAAGTGGATACTCATTTTCCGATTCATCTGCTAGCTGTAACAATGTCCGAATAGCCAAATAAGGGGCGCAATTGACACCAAATGTTACAGTCTGCAAGTCATATTCCTTTACTTCCTCCGTCGGAGAAGATCGGAACAAAATTCGCTGAAATGGAGTCTGAGAGGGATCGAGACGAATTTGTCTATACATCTGAGTAATATCACAATTAAACACGTACCGAAAAAGTCTCCAACGAAGCACCAAAAGTACTAAATCTGATTGTAAAGTGGGTCCCACATAAAGACAATCATTTTAACTATAGCCATTTGAAGTTCTATTCGAAGCGTTGAATACAACGCGTAATTTTGTAGTTTTTCGGTCAAGTTTTATCACTGGATGATGAGGAAGATAACAAGAAAAGGATGCTCCGGTGGAATTATCAAAATTTGGCCTCATATGATCCAGACTCAAATATTCATCAAGAACGCTATCATATAATTCCTTTATTTCCTTCTTACGCATCAAAGAAGATTCAGTTCTTAAAAATTGAGCCAAAACATTCTGTCTAGATGTTCCCAAATTAATAGAATGAGGAAACTCTGGCCTAAATTGTAGTGTCACTACATAACGACCGTCAGCGTTATGCCTAGTAGTTTTTTTATAATTCTCCTCACAATATCTATCAGAGAGTGTAAATACCCGCTTCTTTGGTGGCTCTTCCAGTTCCCAAAATCTAAGAATATTACTATTCAAACTATCTTCATTAGAAATTTCTATTCTGGTTGAATACACTTGAACCGGCGGTTCTATTATAGGCCCAGTTAAAATCCATCCAAATACAGTCTTCTGAGCAATCAAAGTCCCCAAGACATCACGACAAATTTCATTTGAAATTATAAGGTCGAGCATTTTAGCTTGCCAGTATTGAACGGAATTGAGCTTGCATTGTCAAGTGAGGCCAAATACCTGGGTGTGTACTTGGACAGTAAATTGTCTTGGAGGAGAAACACTCAGGAGAGGGTCAAGAAGGGACTCAACGCCTATTACACCTGCAGGAACTCTATAGGTAAGAATTGGGGCCTTAAGCCGCAAGTTGTATACTGGATTTACACTTCGGTTGTAAGACCGATTCTTACTTATGGCTGTACAGTCTGGTGGAAGGTATTGGGTAAAGGAACGTATAGGAAGCTTCTCTCTAAAGTTCAGAGGTGTGCTTCAGTTGGCATCTCAGGTGTCAGGAGAAGTACACCTCAGGCGGCGCTGGACATAATCCTCCATCTTCTTCCAATTGAAGAATTTGTGAGGGGTATGGCTGTCCGCGGCCTATTTAGACTGAAGGAACTAGGATTATTAGGTACCTCTAGAGCGGGGCACGCCAGCATACTAGATGAAGTCAAATTCAACGGTCGGACACTATCCTTGGCTGAGCCTACGGATTATGTCGGGACTACGATTGACTTCGGGGCTACCCCCGCTTTGGTGTTACCTAGCAGGGACCTCTGGGATGGAGTAGAAAAGCTCTATGGAGGGTGTGCGGTCTTCACAGACGGTTCGAAGATGGAAGTTGGCACTGGTGCAGGTGTATACTTTATGGGAACTGATATCAGACGATCGTACAAATTGTCTGACAGTTGTAGTGTCTTTCAGGCGGAGATTCTTGGCATTTATAAGGCTCTAGGCTTGATTGAGGGGAATGTTGAAAGAGGGTCTGAGATTACTATCTATGTTGATAGTCAGGCAGCGTTATTGGCTCTGACTAGTCATTTTGTTAGGTCCAGATTAGTACTTGAGTGCAGAAGGGAATTGAGAAGGTTAATGGATTCCTATATGATGAGACTCTGTTGGGTTCCTGGTCATTGTGACATTCTTGGTAATGAAATAGTGGTAGTTTTAGAGTTATAGTAGGTATGGTTACGGGACACTTCTCAATAGGGAATATGATGAGTAAGTGGGACATTGGCACATCAGATTTTTGTAGAACGTGCGATGATGTTGAGGAGCTAGAGACAGTAGAACACATACTCTGTCACTGTGTAGGGCTTCAGCGTAATAGGTTGAAGTGGTTTGGAAGTCACACACTACATGAACTAGGTGAGGTTAATGGCAAAGGACTTGTCAACCTCATAGGGTTTGTAATGGGAATAAAACGGCTTAGGAACAATCATAACTGATTGATTGGGTATAGGTTCCACTTTTTCTTCTTTCTATCTCTTATATATTTCTTATTTATCCTCGTATATTTCTATTTTTCTATCATAAAGGGATCACAATGGGCCGTTTGGCCTCTGGGTGTAGGCGTGAATACGCCACCCTTTCTAACCTACCTACCTACCTACCTATTCGTGGATATAAATCTGCTCCCAAAAGTATATCAACCGGTCTACAATTGTAGAAATATGGGTCAGCCAATTGAAGATGCGAAAAATTATCCCGAAGTTCTGGGCCGATTATAAATGAAGGCAAATTTCCTGATATGTTAGGTAACACCAGGGCCAAAGTCTCCAATAAAAGAGACTTATTCAAATTTGAGCCTATTTTCAAAACACAAAGTTTCCTCGAATTGGCAGATATAGTCTGGTTAATACCAGAAACTTTAACATTCGTCGAATGTGTAGAAAGTTTCAATCGATTTTGAAAATGTTCCGAAACAAAGGACGACTCGGAAGCAGGGTCAATAAGTGCCCTAGCTGGGTACGTCATACCTCGATGGACAATATTCACCATAGCCGTCCCTAAAAGAACTTTGCGGTTCTGGGTCACATGAAAAACTTGCCTATTCAAATTGCTAACGGTTGTAATTCCCCTAGAAGTAGACGGCAGAGAAGAATTTACTGAGGTATTAGTTTGGTCCACTTGGTTATTAGCAACCGGAGCTGAAACGGAAGTAGAATTTTCCCGAACTGAACTTTCAGCAGTAGATCCCACTCGATATAACAAAGTATGATGTCTCTTATTACAAACAGAACAATTAAAAGCACTCTTACAATTATTTACCTCATGTTCACGCGATAAACAATTTACGCAACAATGATATTTCCTGACCGTCGAAAATCTTTCCGAAATTGAAAGGGTTTTAAACCGTTTGCAAGTTCTCCAAAAATGGCCCGGAGAACGACATAGAACGCAATTAGTCGTATTATTCGAAGAATTGACGACATGAGCCTTAACTTTCGGCTCCGAAAGTTTTCTATTATTTTGTGAATCCTTAAGATCACTTACACATTCCAAAGTTTGAATTCTTTCCGTCAGAAAACAATCAAATTCCTTCCAAGTGGACAACACCGATTTGTCCTTAACAGTTTGTTCCCATAAATTAACTGTCGACCAAGGCAGACGCTGAATGCAAAAAAAAAAAAAAAAAAAAATAAGAATGGGGTCCCAGTCAGCGGTAGAGACTTTATAAATAGACATAGAAGTAATACAACTATTTACTCCACGTTTTAATGTCTTAAGTCCTACACTCGATTCCCTATCATACGACGGTAGGTTAAAAAGTATTCTCAGTTGGTTGTTAACCAACATGCGGGGGTTCTCATACGCTTCCCTCAAATTCCTCCACGCTATATCAAATCCTTCATTACTCAAAGGGCATTTGGATACAATATCCCTAGCTTCGCCATCAGTCTTACGAATCAAATGACACATTCTCTCAATATTGCTAAGCCGCGAACTGTTAACATATAAAGCGGTAAACAAGTCCCTAAAAGCAGGCCATGTGAGATAATCTCCTACAAAAGTATCAACATCGTAAGGCGGTAACGTTAAATTATGATTCGAGTTATCCGCATGAATATTTACCGGAGAATCACTAGTCTTCGTCGCCGTTTTAACATAATTAAGCCGATCATTTATAGCACCAACACATTTCAAATAAGCAACATAAGTGACTTGATATTTACTGGATGCAACATCCACGTCACTGGGTTCTGCCGTATCAGAACTCTCCAAAAAATCCAAACACTTTTCGTAAGTTATTTTCACTTTGTCCCATAAAACTATTAATTCCGCGTTTTGAACCTCTAAAATACTTAAAGTATGCATTTCCTCACCAAAATCATTAAAATTTGCCTCAAATTGAATAACAGCATCAGATGCTCTTATAAACCTGTTAAGTGGTGTAATCGACATTTTATATCTTTAATTAGTCAGTACAAACAAGTAATAAAAATAAAATTGATTTGTGAAAAAAACAAGGTTTAAAACCGAAAATAAAATTTAAAAAAAAAATATTATTTCCAAATTCCAACAAATTCTCCAGTCAACTTGACCGACCGTAGGGTATCAATTTGCAAATTATTAAACCAAGTAAGAAACAAATGTCAAAGTGTATACAACAACTTATTTAATTATACACACACACACGCACTACTAAATTTACACGTTAGTTACGAGGCAAACGTTTTAATTATTGAATAGAAAAAGTGAAAATATTTTAATTAATATTTATAAATTGCAAAAATCGCGAAAATTTAAGTTTCTACTTCTATTTATTCCGTCCGTCCGAGTAAACAAAACGCACTGTTGATTAATTAAGTACGAAAAGAAAATGATTTAAAATAAACGTCAGATTGGTACTGTATAAACCGATGGGTTGAAACTAGGGTTTGGAGTCCGAGAATTCCCGGGCGGGAAATCCCGGGAATTCCCGGAAATTCTTCATCGGGAATTCCCGGGAAAAACAGAAAATTTAATATTCATGTAGTTTTATAATCCTATAGGAAAAAATGTTACTGTTTGTATCGCCTAAGTGAAAATTGTACATTTACTAAAGGAATTTTTAGATACTAATACGAAATATAAATAAAATTAGATACAAGTGATATTTTAGATTATTGAAAAACATTTCATCGGTGCGCTGATGAAAAGTCCTATTTGACTACTTTTCACTAGGAAAAAAACGTTTTATTTTGTCCAATCATTTCATACACGAGTTTTTAACTTTATATTTCTACAATCTTTTAAACATTTAATGATGATGTACCATTTTAAAATTTCATTTAAATACTAATTTTTCATTCCATAACACCATTCACAAAAGTGAATGGGTGAAAAGGGTAGACATTTTTCAAAAAATGCATCCTAAAATTGCATTTGCATTATGAATGCATTTTTAAATTGTAATATTATTTTTTAACTACTATATTAAAATCCGTTAATAAATTTTAGAGTTATTGATGATTAAAGTTACACACTTTTCCGATTATTTTGACTTTTCAAAAAATACAAATCGTGAATAAATACGCGAATTTTTTGAAATTCAAAAAAATAAAAAAAAATATGAACAATATCGGATGACCCTCCGTCAAACACTTTTCGGTAAAATAGGGATCCCGCGTGGTCCAATATAGGTACATGAACAAAGCTAATATTTTACAAAATGAACCAAAAAATATTTTCTAAATCTAATTCGTAATAGATTTGAATAGAAGAAAATTTGAATAATTCAAAATATTTTTTAAGCCTGAATTGTAATATTGGTAGTGGATTCTTCAAGCAATTAATTCTTGTGAAGTTAAAGAATTTAAGTCTATGAATTAAATATGAAAGCTTTAAAGAAATTACTGGGAAAATAAATTTAATTCGATTTTCAAAAGTGAATTAAACAATTAAGCCTTTGGAGCACTTATTTTTTTTTTTTTGTGAAATATTTAAGATTGTTTAAATTTTTAATTGGTTTTACACTATAATACTTTGTATTAATACCAAAAATATTTTCAAATGTATTATGCTGTAAATACCTTCAATACTTTGTATGTTGAAGTCTTTAAATTTTTTAAATGTAATTGCATCTCTTAAAGCAAATTTCGGAACATTTTTTTATTTGTAGTCAACTTAATTTTTCGTTTTTAATGGTATTAATACAAAGTATTATAGTAAAAAACCACCTTAACTAATCATAAATTTGATTTATAATATTGTTTTATAGTACTGAATAGAAAAAATTATATTCTTTATAAAAAATCATTGCTTTTTTCTTAAAATTTAAACTTCCCGGGATTCCCGGGAATTCCCGGGAAATCGATTTTTTTATTCCCGTTTCCCGGGAAACAAAATATTACGGGAAACCCCAAACCCTAGTTGAAACGATCAATCACAATAGGTAATAAGTATACATATACACAATATTAACTTTGTTATTTATGTGTTTTTTTTTTCTTATTCCTCTTTACACAAGGAGACTTTTATAAATTTCTTTTTTATTATTTAATTTCACATACTTTCTTATTAAAATTCAAATACGCACCTTTTTCAAATAAAATGTCTTACTGAACGAAGAAGTTAAGTGGCGAACGATGTAAATTAAAGATGTCGATCTTTGGGAAAAATATAAAAAAGAAAATTAGTCTCCTTCCAAGTTATTTCTCGTAAAAATCCGGCTCGAAGGACCAATGTTTGTGTACAGAGGTTTACCATAGAAAATTACAGAGCAAATAAAGAAAACAAAGTTTTTAATATATTGTGTAAATAAATTGTATTTATTTAAATATTACCTTTGGAGTATTTAGTGCTTCTATTTAGGATTCACAAAAGCGAGTGACTTAAAAAATTAAAAATTAAGATGGAGACAATATTGTTTATAACAAACCGTTAGCGGTTAACTCGTTAGAATTTAAGTAAATACTCCGAAAACACCCAAGGGTGCAAGAAACAGGAGTACATTTTAAATCCTGACAGAGTACTTTGTGGCAAATAAATATGAGACAAATAGTTACACGAAACGAAATTTAACTTAAACACTTCGAGTTAGCACGACGTGCAACATTTTATTATAAAACACTTCAAACTTTCAAAGGGTGTTCTACGAGGTAACATTTTACTACAAATAAAAAGAGATCTACGTCTCCACTAAAATCTGAATTTGTTTGTTTTATTTTGTATTTTACATATTTGGATTTGTGCCCAAACACCCTAGCTGTAGAAAATTGTTTTATTTTAAATAAAAATACAAATTAATGTAAACATTGAAAAAATTTTATAATTTCTATAAAATAATGAATGAACACGAATTCAAAAACAAAATAAAAGACTTTACTAAATATTTTTTTTGTTATATTGGTTCGTCCTTTTCGGGTCGTCCTGTTATTAAAACCAGCTCATTCCTGTCTGTTATAGTCTATGATTGAAACGATCATGTATGAAAAAATCGATACTAGTCAAGTAACGCACAGTGGGGTCAAACGCGAATTTTTCGGTAATAAATCTGTATCTTCTAAACTACAGGTACAATCCGTTGCAGAACTATAAATACACTCTATTATTGCGTGAGAATATTTCAAATGCTTTTACACACTGCCAATTTTCATTATTATACGACTTTTATTTCTTTAGAAATCCGCAATAATAGAGTGTATTTATAGTTCTGTAACGGAGTGTAGGATTAAATTGTGATGTAAAGAAGAGTTGTAGAGGAAGAACTAAGCTTTCAGAAATATGATCTTGTAGTCACCCTGTGATAACACAAGATAAGCTACTGGGTGTCAATTTTGACTACCTCGAGTATGTAAAAATTAAAAAAAATCTTAACTTCTAAAAATGAAGTCCGATTTTAAAGATGATTATATTTCTGTAAAGTGCTTAGCAAGGTAAAGAAAAAATAAGCTTACTCACCTAAGTTTACTCTTACAGTTAAAAAGATATTTATACTTGAATTTTAAATTTTTGATTTTTTGCCTCGACTTTCTTTCGTTTTTCGGGAATAAGTCCAGAGATATATGAAGCAAACATTTTTTAAAATATGGTAATTTTTTTATATATTTCAAAATAATATGCTGAAAGAATTTTTTGGTATTATCTCAATACGTCTAGACGTGAAAAATATTCAGTTAGCACTCTGAAATTAGTATGAAAATGGCTATTTTTACAAAAATATAGTAGGTACAATCTTTCACTTTTTTCTCAAAGTCTCGTTAATGAAAACAATTTTTTCTTTATATATTTCAAAAGATCAGGCTTTTTTTTTCTTTACAACAAAATGGTCCATATCTCGGGATTTTTCATTCACTCCTAAAATATTGCGAGTCCCAGAATGCCACTTACCACGCTTATAGAAAACATTTTAACCATTAACATATATATTTTTTTTAATTTTTAAAAATACCATTTTTCGAGATATTTATCCGCGAAGAAAAAATCGCGAGATATGGACCATTTTTATGTTGAGAAAAAAGTCATGTTATACGTCATATTAAAGGTAATTTTGATACCTTTAATATGACATCTCATTAAATCTTATTCAATTAATACTTTGAAAGATATTTGTAGTTTTGTGTATACAACTTTGTACATATTTTTATCTATTTTGCACTTTCAAATCGCGATATTTCGCGAACCACTTGATGAAATCATCTCGACCATTTTTCGAGATATTTATCCGCGAAGAAAAAATCGCGAGACATGGACCATTTTTATGTTGAGAAAAAAGTCATGTTATACGTCATATTAAAGGTAATTTTGATACCTTTTATATGACATCTCAATAAATCTTATATAATAAATACTTCGAAAGATATTTAATTTTGTGTATGCAACTTTGTACACATTTTGAGCAATTTTGCACTTTCCAACCGCGATAATTCGCGAACCACTTGATGAAATTATCTGAAATTTTGAATAAGTCTTAGTTTTGACAGGAATAACAATTGTACCAAATATAATTAAATTCGGAGAGGCAAAGTGAAAAATTGTAATTTTTCGTGTTGGTTTTAAATGGAATAACTCTATTTTATAACTGTCCTTATATTCTACATTTGTAAAAATCACAGATTTTATCACATTTTTTGTTTTCTTTAGTACTAAAGCGTGAATTAGTTGGTTGTTTATGTTACGTTTCCTCCCGCAAAGCAAATAGCTGATCGTTTATATTGCATGTATTGTAATGCTAACAATTATAAAAACTTCACGTTTATGTGATGTGATGTCTGATTCTGTTGAAAACGGAATTTTCTTGCGTTGTTCCGTGACAGTTGTTAGCAGTGTTGCCAAAAAATCACTTTTTTCTTACAAAAAAACAAATACTTAACGAAATAAAAAAGAAAAACCACTAAATAAATGAACAAAAATAATTAAATACACAAACAATTAAACAGATAAATATTTGGCATGTTTAATTTCAATCAGAGTTGCATTTTTAGTTTTTTTCTAGTAAATAAGTTATGGTAACTCTGTGTTTTTTCTAACAAATGCCAAAAACATATGTCACGTTATTAATTTTGGATAATTGCACAAAATTCTTCCCGTAAATAAACGGGACATCAACATCACATAAACAACCAACTAACCCGGCCTTAAGTCTTTGATGTTACTCCACATTTGTCTTTGGTCTTTGGTATTACTTATTGTACTATTAATATATGTATTTTTTTTATTTTTAAGTTTCGTTATATATAAATTTCTGGCTATTTTGTATTCATTCCTTGCTTCATAGTTATTTATCGTTTTGGCCTTATTATATTTCACTATTTGGAAACAATATTTGAAAAATAATTAATTTAATATTTAAACAATAAAAAGCTTTTTCAAAAATTTTAATAACCGAATCTATTAATATTCGGTAGTGTACAACTTTAACTATAAAGAGGGGAAATAATACAAGTGTTGCCGGTATCAATGTTAAAAAAACTTTGTGTTTTAAAACAATGTTTTTTCCTACGTTTTTTTTAACAAAAGTTTGTTAGCCTTTAAGTGTTGGGTAACAAAAGTGTACTTGAAAGCAAAGTTAATAATTTTTTTGCATACGGCTGTAAATATCTTTTTAAGTGTATAAGATAACTTATAAGCTTATTCTTATTTTTTCTTTATCATGCTAAGCACTTTACAGAAATATAAACATCCTTAAAATCGGACTTCATTTATAGAAGTTACGATTTTTTTGGTTTCGAAGAATTAATTTATTCTTGAACGTTTTCTTTTCATTGTGACCTATATAATCTGAATATATATATTTGAAAGATGGAAGAAAACAAATTATCAAACATTTATTGAAGCTATTTTTAAATTAAGGATCTTTATTTAGTCGGGATTCATACACATCAACTTATCTTACTGCGATTCTGAGTTCGTAGACGAGAGAGAGGTAAGATAATGTAAAAGTTTAGTATTCCCTTCACCTCTCTTTCCTACGAACTCAGAATTGCAGCAATAAAAATTTCTGTTTATGAACCCCTACTTAGATCAGGGGTTTTCACAAGTTCTTGATTCGTGACCCACTGGAAAACTACCTGCAGGTATTTTGGGGTAGCAAATTAGCTGTATCCTAAGAAATTTAAATTTTTGAAATTTTATATTTTAAACGTATTTTTTAAAATACAAATGTTGAATTTCATGTTTGAATTAAAATTAATAGGGGTTTTCATGCAACCAAATAAATGCCTCGTAAAGCTCATAAACTGTTTAAATATACGAGGTCGTAAAAAATTTGTCAAAGTTTGGTCGAAAAATTATTTACACAAAAAATATTTACGCTTTAATTTCAATGTGTAAATGAGTTCGTAAACTTTTATATTTCATATTTGAGTCAAATTTGAAAGAAGAAAATTTTATTATTTTTAATTTTTTTTTTATATTCAAATAGATAAAAAACAAAGAACAACAAAAACAGAATTTGGAAACTTATATTATTTGCCAAAATTTCTGCAAAATTAATAAAATAATACGAAGAAGGTTGCCAGGGACGTTCATGTAATATGTAAGTAAAACGCAGAAATTTACAAATTGTGTAAATTTATCCGGTTAAATGAAAACCCTTAGTATTCATTTGAAAAAAGTGATACTTTATCAATTTCATATCAAATGATATTCCTAAATAATCCCAAAAATAAATTAATACTTAAAGAAACAAATTAAAGGTATTTTCTCAATTTGATATCAAATGCTTTTGTTAAATCAGGCTATATATAAGAAAATAGTAAATAAATAGTAAATAGTCAATTAATTCTAGATTTAAAATAAAACCTTTCAGCCTAACCACAAAAGAAATTTAAAATTCTATTTTTTGTTGAAGTCAACTTTATTTTAAAATACAAGATTTGTTTTTCCATACCATAAGAAATTTTAAAAATCTATTTTAAAACTCATGCATTGAAACATTTGAAAATATTTTTCAATGAAATGAAATAACAAAAAGAAATTTAAAAAAATTATAAAAACAAATTATACATGAACTTTCAATAGAATAAAAACCAAAAAGCTTATTTAAAAATTTTGTTTGAAAAAAGCTTTATGGTAAAAAACTTTAAATAATAGTCGACTTTTGGGTTTAAAGTCGACTTTTCTGCTTTATTGTTAGGCTGTTGGTGTTTAAAAAAGGATTTGAAAAATTTTGCGAACCCCTTGTTAAGAACAGTGGACCCCCATTTGAGAACCGTTGTGTCAGATAGAAAAATATTAAAAATAGTAGTTTGCTAGTAAGAAAACGTAATAGATTTACTCCACGAATACATAGTATTTAATAAAATTTTAAAAATTAGCCAAACAAATCGCCACCTTGTTGAAAATCGCTAAAAAATTCGCCATGTCGCCAAACAGAAAATTCAGTCGCCAACAGCAATTAAAAATCGCCACGTTTGGCGAAAAATCGCCACATTTGACAGCCCTGAACCCAAGCTCGCGTGCTTTTCATCTCTCTTATTATGCTCTTGAAATGAATAAAAGCACACAAAGTAAGTCAGTTCGCACGAGCATTCAAACAAGAAGGTTGTATTACGCTTGTTGGTTGAGATACACTCATGATTTTCCATGCCAAGTAAGAGTATTGTGAAGTTTTCTTTTTCCCCTCAAAATACGAAGATATAAAATCTTAATTAAGAAAAAAACTTATTTTTTACTTAAAAATAATTGTTATAATTTACCTTTTTTTTACTAAAATTAATTTTTGTGTTAAGCTTGTTGGTTGAGATACACTCATGAAAAATGTTCCATGCCAAGTAAGAGTATTGTGAAGTTTTCTTTTTCCTCTCAAAATATGAAGATATAAAATCTTAATTAAGAAAAAATTATTTTTTACTTAAAAATAATTGTTATAATTTACCTTTTTACTAAAATTAATTTTTGTTAATTTTTTATTATAAACCAAAACTAAGAATTTAAATTGACGTTCTATTTTGATTTAAATTTAGAATTACCCGTTATTTTTTAATAATAAAAAAAAATAAAATCTATTTTCTTGGTGTAGATTTTAAGAGTGGGAGAGTAAAACAAAACATACATAAACATAATTGCGGGTGTATGAGTGTGGCGATCGCTGATTTAAAGTCATTACCAAAGTTAGAAACCGATACCGATTTAATACCGTTTAAAATTGGGTACCGTAACCGATAACGATAACCAGAAAAAAAAAGACATGCAAAAGAACTAGTGAATGCATGAGTTCACGTGATGTTGCTCTGGTTCATTTTTAGGTTTAACATGTATGATTTTAAAATTGGCGTGTCATTGGCGTGCATGAGTTCATTTTGGAGAAACAACTCATTATTAAAATGAGTACTTAAAACCAATGAAAGTTTGATGAATCGTCTACGTTTTTTCAGTGGTGAGAATATTAATCAAGGTTGGAAACCGAAACGAATAACGGTATCGGTAACGGTATCGGTAACGGTATCGGTAACGGTATCGGTAACGGTATCGGTATTCATTTTATTTTAATTTCAGTAACGGTATCGGTAGGTAGGTAGGTAGGTAGGTAGGTAGGTAGGTAGGTAGGTAGGTAGAGAAGGGTTGCACAATACTCGAAAGAGTTTCTGTGCATCCACTCGGAGACCTAGAGGTCCATTGTGAGTCCTTTCGAAGAATTTATAGAGAAAGTAAGAAAGAAATGAAAAGAAATTAAAAAGCTGAGACCAAGAAAAGAACAGAAAAGAATTGAAAAAAGAGATTTAGGATAGAAGGAAGATATTACCGCCCTACTTCATTCGCCGTAAGATAACGGCACCCTTTTAGCCAGCCTATTCCCATGACGAATCCTATCAAGCTACTCATCTCCATTCCTGATAAGCTATCTAACTCGTCGACGAATCGGCTGCCTAGCCATTTCTGCCTACTCCGTTGTAGACAAGGACAGTGACATAAAATATGCTCCACTGTCTCTATTTCTTCATTATCTTCGCACATCCTGCAAAGACCGGAGGAACCTATCTCCCAATTCCCCATCATTCCCCCTATAGGACAATGACCTGTCAGAATACCTATCATGGTTTTCAGGTTGCCCCTTTTCATGCCCAATAGTAGATTTGTATCTGCCATATCAAGTTTTGGCCATAGGACCCTTGACAATCTGCTCTACGATTCCATGCATGATTGGTTCTATCCTGAATCCACTCTCTAATCAACCTGAAGTAAAAGCCTATAGGTGGTCTAACACCACTTTCACTTACAGCACCATCCAAAGCTGAGCCGTTCCTAGCCAATTCATCGGCTACCTCATTGCCCATTATCTCGCAGTGACCCGGTACCCAGCAGAGTCTAATATGATAGTTGCCCATCAATCTCCTAAGAGCCTTCTTACAGTCGCTAACTAACCTAGACTTGACGAAATGTCCCTTCAGGGCCTTTAGCGCCGCTTGGCTATCCACATACAGAGTTACCTCCGTATTATTTTCGATGTTATTTGCTATCAATTCTGTGGCCTAAGGATACCTAGAATTTCTACCTGGAACACACTAAAACTATCTGAGAGCCTGTACGATTCCCTGACGTTCTACTCAAACAGATAAACACCTGCACCAGTACCTATATCCATTTTGGATCCATCAGTGAATACCGATGCTCCTTTGAAGTTTGGAATGTCCTATTCTGATTGATCCTACAAGTCCTAGTTCACTAAGCCTAAGCAAGCTCCTTGCAGCCATTCCCATCACGAACTCCTCAATGGGTAGGTGATGCGGAATGACGCCAAACGCCGCCTGAGGTGTACTTCGTATGGCACCTGTGATGCCAATCGAAGCACATCTCTGGGCCTTAGACAGAAGATTCCTACGACTTCCTATTCTCATTGCCTCCCATCAGACGAGACATCCATACGTAAGAATTGGTCTCACTACCGATGTGTAAATCCAATTTACTACCATTGGTTTGAGGCCCCAATTCTTACCTATGGAGTTCCTGCATGTGTAGTAGGCGTTGAACCTTTCCTGTGTATTCCTCTTCCAAGATAGTTTACTATCAAGAAACACTCCAAGATATTTTGCCTCATTTGTCAATTTAAGTTCAATTCCCCCTAGTACCGGTAGCCTAAACTGCCCAATCTTGTACCTTCTGGTGAAAAGAACTAGCTCCGTTTTCTCCGGGTTAACCCCTAAACCCTTACTAGTAGCCCATGAGGACAGTTCGTTAAGTTCAAACTGCATGACGTCGCTGATCGTGGAAAGAAACTTCCCTGTGATCAGTATTACAACGTCATCAGCATAGGCAACGATTTTTCGTCCTCTTCCGTCAAATTGTCTTAGAATGACATTGACGGCTAAGAGCCATAGTAAAGGCGAGAGAACTCCTCCTTGCGGAGTCCCTCTAGTCACTAGCTTCCTTATGCATGCATCTCCCAAGTTCGAATTTATTATTCTGCTATTCAGCATCAAGATAATCCATTCGATTAGGAAGTTCTGAACGCATAATGATTCTAGTGATTCTCTAATTGCTTCAATCTTAACGGTATCGGTAACGGTATTTTAAATTATATCGGTATTTTTTATTTAATAAACTTCACTTGAAATTTTTTGAAATATGAATATTTTTTTAGATAACTTCATAAAATTTTATTTCATCAAAGGCTAGCGCTACAAAAATATGGAAAATGCGTTTCGGATATCGTAAGAATACTCCAATAACGATAAAAATTAGTAAAGAAAATAATATTCCCCAAAGCGTTTTTATTAGGTTATATAATAGTTTAGGTATGAGTTAGAGTTAATGTGTCAATTACAGACGAGATTAAAAAGATTAAAACGACGCACAGTGTGCGATTCAAAAAATGAAATGAAATTTTCCCGGACTTTTTGATTTCCCGGGATAACGTGAAAAATGTTCGACTTCCCGGGATCCAGGATTAAATACTTTAAATATCTCTCCAATCATTAGTTGAATAACTGAGACCCAGAAAAGATATTAAACTTTCCATGATCAGATTTAAATAGGATTGTAAATGTACAGAGAAAAAGAAATTAGAATAATTGTTATTCTACTGATTTTTCAAATCAAACGAATGCTGATATATTGTGAAACAGTTCTAAGAATATCCGCACAATGGTTATTCATGCATACATACATATATTAGATATGTATAAAAAAATGTCGTACTTGAGCCAGAAAATGAAATCACAAAATATTTAATCAGACATTCGTATACTTTATTTAAACATTTTTACATAAGCTTTAAAAATCTCTTTGAAAAATTAATTTACTAAAAATTCACTTAAAAATGTAGAATTTTATAATTCTTAAAATAGTGGCTGATGAACGTCTTTTCCGAAACCGTTTAAATTTGAGTTCAAATAGTATAAAATTGCTTGTAGCTTCAATAGAGTAGTCCATCAACATTATTGGAAATAATCAAAGTGTATCGCATATTTAAACGTACTTAAATTATGAAATATTATTTTCGAAGAATGTCTTCCTATTAAGATTGGAACATCATGCTATATGGTCTGACATAACTAACTTTTTTCCTAAACTTTCTTAATGTTTTTCCAAATTTCTAGATATTAATTCCGGATGTTGTCCATAACAATGACAAATTTACATCGTATATTAAGGATGCTTACAAGATCCTTTCAATCAGTTTTAGTTTTTTTACTTGCTGCTTCATAGTGCTGACATGATGTTCATTTGAATTCATACCTAAGATTCACCCTTATATTTATTGCAAACGATACTAGTACAGCAAAGAAACAATAAAAGTCCTCTTTAAAACAAAATTCTATAAATATTACATTAATAAACTCTTATTATTAAAAATAATTTTATCTTTCTTATTTCCTCAAATAAATTAATTTTTTTGTTTTTCTCAGTAATTTTATTTATTGAATCTTCACAAAAGTTAAGTGAACTAACAATAATTAATCAAATCTTAAATCTAAATCTTAATATATATTTAGTCCAACCAACGTCGGACTAAAAGCGATTATAAATTATTCTTACAATACAATATTATGTTGAAAAAATTGTATTTTTAAAATACCGAAATCAAAATACCGGTATATACCGGTACAGAGGGAAACGGTATTTGAATACCGGTATTTTTAACAAAATAATAATTTCGGTATCGGTATCGGTTACGGTAACCAACTTTAAACGGTATTTAATAGGTATCGGTGTTTATAACCTTGATATTAATACATGCACATTTATATACCAAAAGATTATATCGGGCATAAATTAAACTGTCGATTTTATCAAAAGATTTATAACAAATAAATAGCAGTTATTTTTAATTTGAGTATAAAAAATGCATAATCTAAAATAATTTACAAGTACAATAGAGTTAAAGTCAATTTCTAAACTAGAGTTGAATGAATGCATTCGACGTTGTTTTTATGAGTTCAAAAATGATAAATTTATTAGGTTTAACCCATTTCTTACCACTATTCGATTCCATTGAGAACTTTACGAAATTTAGCACAAAGTTTTTGTGCCAAATTTTTTGTGAATGTGATAATAAATTAAGAAGATTTGGACTCCTAGGTATTATTGATTCCGAAATACAGGGCCTAGAAAAGTTTAGAAATCGTACCATTTTTGGACTCGGAAATTTTTTCTGAACATTTTGAATTTTTTTTTACTCAAATTTAAAACTATTTATCCTTAGAATACACCCATAGCATAAAAACACTTTTTCGGAAAGCAGATTCAAAAATATGACAATTGATGCGTTTTCGCAACACCAACGTTTTAGGTGACCTGTGTGGCTTTAACACCCAATTTTGGACAGACTATTTATAAAAAATTCGATTTTTTTCTCTGATTTTTAAGACAAAATACAGTGTTTTTCATATTTATAACGTCATTTTATTTATTAATATATCTCTGTTAATATTCTTTAAATTGTTTATATTTCATAATATTATGTTTTCATATGAGGTTTTCTATTGTTTGATATAATTTTGAAAATTATTGTTGTTGTATGTTTATTAACAAATAATTAAAAACTCAGTGTTTCATAATTATAACGTCAGTTTTAAAAAAATGGTGAATGTGTTTGGTATACAAGAAAATTTTAACTTTAATGCAAATAATGTTGTTTGCAGAATCTGAATGAAGTATAAAATCAATTTCTTAATGATTTCGAAGGACAAATTTTTAACATTTTAAGGTAAAAATATGAATTTAGAAGAAATCACATAAAATTTGTCTATCTTTGAACAGTGAGGTAATGTAAATGTAATTTTTTATCCAAGTTCTATATTTTATATTACTTATCTATGCATTCCAAACGTTCTTTGCAAAAAAGGTTGTTTTGCGAGTCCGATATATTCAGTACATCTGGTTTCCGATTAACTATTTTAGTAAATTCACAACAATCTCTTCTAATATTTTCGTTACATACTGTCTTAACAAAAACTGAAACTAAATTATTTATGTTGTATAACGGTGTCTTAAATTCATTTAGTGACCATATTCCTGAACTACATATTGAATAAGATTTGGCATTCATGTTATAAAATGAAACCTAATTGGAAAGAAACACACAGAAAATGTCCACTAAAAACCGTTAAATAAGTTTGTAAAACTTAAATATTTTGGCTTAAATATCGATTGTTGATCAAAATAAATTTAAATGTCGCAGATGATAATCGATACTACTGGGATGATATAAGACATGAGCCTCAAGGGGGGCACCAAAATCGGAATTTCACACTGAGCACATGACGCCACTTAGAGTCATTTCGCCGCAAGGAAAGTATACAAATTCAATTATATTGAATGACCATTGTCGTTGTAAAACTAAAAAAAGTATAATTTAATTTCTCTCATGCAGCCAAATTAAAAAAAAAATAAAAAATTTCCTTACCAACTAGATTCAAATTCATAGAATTATAATTACAAAAAATAGTGGTAATCGGCAATTATAACTAAAATATTTACAATTTAGTATTTATTCCATAGGACAAAAAAATGCAGTATTCTTAGTATATCATTTTCAAAATATAGAGTAATGCAAATTTAAAAATTCTAAGACAAAACATTTTATAACGTAATTATCCAAAAAATACACAAAAGAAAATTAAAATTCAATGAAAATCGCTCTGGAAAATACCATTCACAGTCGCAGTGATTCCAAAACTCTTTTTTTTTTTTGGAAATAATTCAATAACTAAAGAACCGTTAGAGGTATCTCAATAAAATTTCACATGGTCAGAGCTGAGGTGTTTTGTTGATTTGGCCACATACTTCCCCCCTGGGTGGCCCTCCAAAGTTGCCCATCTCGGGTATTTATGATATGACAGAAAAAACATTTTATTTATAGATAGTCCTTGTAAATCTCTACAAAAAATATGCTTACATGTGTAGGTTATCTCTTTTAGTTTAAGAGATATTCGGGTCGAAATAAATTTTTACCTCATTTTTAGCCTCGTCTTTTTCTAGTTTTTTAAACTTGGCGGGCTTAATTTTTCCCCTAGAATTTTTCCAAAATGTTTGCCAGATTCCATATAAAATTCTAAATAATATTACTGCAAGAATCATATAATTATATGAATCCGTTAAAAGTTATATTAATCTAAATTTGGAACTTTAAAAAAATTTTAAATTTTTTGTGCTTTTTTCCAAAAAGGTGGCAATATTTATTCAGTGATAAAATTAGTTTTTTTGTTCTGAGCTTTATCATTTTTTTAATGTTTTCAAAAGAAATCTTAATGTAAATGAGTGTAAAATAAATCCGGAGGAGTTAGGGACAAAGGTCTGCCCACGAGCCCTATCCAAATTTAGTCAATTTTGGTATTTAGCTTTTTCTTTTTTTGTTATGTTCTCAAATCGCAAAGCTGGGATCGACTTAAAATTATTTTAATTTTTTAGCTGTTTATGTAAGGTATACACCCAAAAAGTTTTTTCTGACGGAGGCCCATTATAACGACAGGGTGACCATTTCAATGAAAAAAGTAAATTTTTGAAAGAAGCTTTCCCCGAACTTTGGGTATTTTTGGAGTAAGAAAATGTTTTTTTCTTTTAAGGACAAATTTGTTTATATTATACTAAAATTTTATAATGATAGCTTAATTAATGTAGATTTTATTTAAGTTCAAATATAAAATTTTTTTTCGAAAAATAACACTAAATACAAAAATTTTTCGTTTTTTTGATCAATTTAATGAACAAATTTAGTTCAAATACTTTATTATTTACATATTATTATTATTTTTCAAGTAATATCCTTTCCAATGATACCAAATACTTTCATAAATCCTTTACACAGCGAAATTTGAAAATTTTCCTTAGAGTAGAGATATGTGTCTTCGTGCCTACTGCCCCCACCATACAAAAGCTCCGTAGGTAAGAATGGGTCTAATTACCGCAGCATACATCCAGTGGATAATATACGGTTTTAGACTCCATCTTTTCCCGAAGGTTTTCTTGCATGTATAGAAAGCACATAGCTTTTTTTTATTTCTTATTTTTTATTTATTTATTTAGTAGTATTTTAAATACTTTTTTATGACTATAATACATAAAATTTTAAATTTTTATATGTTTCTTTTAAAAGTATTAATATTTGTTTCATTTTTAACATAATTTGGGAGTTGGTTAAATAATTGCAGTCCTTTGTATAGCAGACATCTCTTCATTTTCTTAGTTGCTACTCTATGTATTCGGAAATCATTTCCATTCCTCAAGTTACACAGTGGGGTCAAAGGCAAATTTTTTGGTAATAAATCTGAATCTCCTAAACTACTGGTCGGATCAAATTGAAATGTATGGAAGAGTTGTAGAGGAGGACCTAAGCTTTCAGAAAAATCATCTTGTAATCACCCTGTGATAACAGATAAGCAACAGGGTGTCAAAGTTGACTACCTTGAGCATGTCAAAGTTAAAAAAAATCGTAACTTGTACAAATGAAGTCCGATTTTAAAGATTTTTATATTTCTGGAAAGTGCTTGGCAAGATAAAGATAAGCTTACTCATCTAAGTTATCTCTTACAGTTAAAAAGATATTTAAGCTTGAATTTTTGATTTTTTGGCTCGACTTTCTTTCGTTTTTCGGGAATAAGTCCGGAGATATATGAGGTAAAAATTTTTTAAAAATTTTCTATAATTTGCTACATATTTCAAAATAATATGCTGAAAGAATTATATTTGGATTATCGTCTAGACGTGAAAAATATTCAAAGTCAGCACTCTGAAATTGGCATGAAAAATGTCTATTTTTTTTACAAAAATATAGTACAA